>CM055117.1:479817476-481017476 GCA_029206835.1 Rana muscosa | reverse complement strand
CTTACCTGTCACCGGCAATATGCTGCACCGGGTCTTCAAGCGAGGAGCTCCCCCCGGTCCATTGCGCCTTCCGGATTCGGGTACCCACTCCCCGGGTTCCCTATGACCTCCTTCCCTCGCGGAACCCAGTGTGGGGCACTGAGCTCCAGACCTCCAAGTACCTCACCCCAGGCTAAAGGTGCCTGGGATGGAACACGACCTCCGGCTGTCCTCTAGGCCTAGGCCGCCTAGAGGACCGACACGAACCACCGCCCTCAGGCTGAAGGTGCCTGGGACTCCGACCCCGTGACAAAGATGGCCGGCCCCTTTATACCCTCTCCCAGCAAGCATGGCGGGTTCCCCGCCCCACCATACCGCTGCCGAGAGAGGACAAAAAGGAGGCACAGCACACAGCAATGATTCAACCCCAGCCCAGGGCGACAGCGCCACCTACTGGGCCGCAGGGAATTACACATCACTGATGTCTCTGCCAAGTTCAAATTACACCCGGGAAAGTACATACCCGCTACATATATATAAATATATATATATATATATATGAAAGAGGTCTAACAGAACAGCCCAAATTTTTTTTTATAAAAACACAAGTGCACAGCTTAACATCAAGGGGTATTGTATGGAGATTGCCAACATGTTTTGCGGCCCAACGGCCTCTTCTTCAAGGCTTTATTCCATAGAATCTGGCTCTGGCTTCGCACCTATACTGTGTAAAGACAAAAATAGAAACAATCAAAGCATATAATGCTATTTAAACATTTAAACATATAAATCCCTATTCCTCAAAGGGTGGAGATAGAGGGGGAGGGGAAAAAATAGTTGCATTCCAAGTTTGTGATGCTCCTGTAATTTGTAATTAAACTTACCTGTATCAATTAACAGGTGCTGACAATATAGAAATCACACCAGCAACCAGTAGAAATTGTGAGAAATTGAATCAACCTTTCTGTTGTGTGTCTCTGTGTACCACATGGAGCATGGAGAAGAGAAAAAGCAGCAAAGAATTGTCTGAGGATTTGAGAAGAAAAATTGTGAAAAAGCATGAACAATTTCAAGGTTATAAGACCATCTCCAGAGATCTTAATGTTCCTGTGTCCACTGTGCACAATATTGCCAAGAAGTTTACAGCCCATGGCACTGTAGCTAATTTCCCTGGACGTGGACGAAAGAGAAAAATTGATCAAAGATTGCAACAAAGGATTGTTTGAATGGTGGATAAAGAACCTCGATCAACTTCCAGACAAGTTCAAGCTGACCTTCAGGCACAGGGTACAACTGTGTCAGCTTGCACTATACATCGCCATCTGAATGAAAGGGGACGCTATGGTGGGAGACCAAGGAGGACCCCGCTGCTGACATAGAAACATAAAAAGCCAGATTGGAGTTTGCCAATTACCTGAGGAAGCAAAATCCTTTTGGGAGAATGGAATGTGGACAGATGAAAAAATTACAGCTTTTTGGTAAAGCCCATTATTCTACTGTTTTCAGAAAAAGAAATGAGGCCTTTAAAGAAAAAAATACAGTCCCTACAGTCAAACATGATGGAGGTGTTTTGGGGTTGCTTTCCTGTTTCAGGCCCTTGACCGTGTGCATGGCGTTATATAATCTGAAAACTACCAAAGAATGCTGGGGTCTCAGTCAGAGGTCATTGGTCTTACAGCAAGACAATGACCCAAAAACACATGTCAAAAAGTACCCAAAAACTGTTTAAGACAAAGCACTGGAGAGTACTGAACTGGCCAGCAATAGGTCCAAATCTAAATCCCATAGAGCACCTGTGGAGAGATCTCAAAACAGCAGTTGGGGAAAAAGAACCTTTCCAATCTGAGAGACCTTCCAGTAGAGAGGTGTAAGGAATTTATTGATGGTTACAGAAATTCAGTTATTTTTTCCAAGGGGTGTGCTATCAAATATTAAATTTAGGATATAACTAATTTTGTCCATTACATTTTGGAGTTTTGCGTGGAATGTGTCAGATTTGGCTTTTTGTTTCTCCACTTTTTGTGTCATACCAACACAAAAAATAGAAATAAACATGAGAATACCTAAACATTTGTAATTGTAACAATTTCCTGGGTGAAGTGGTACATTATCTGACAGAAATGCAGAGGTGCCAATATTTTTGGCCATGACTGAAGTATATGATTGTGTCTGTTTTGTCATCTGAACATGCAGTATCTTTTTGTATGATCACTATTTTGTGTTTCCTAAATGACTATTAGACATTTTATTGCTTTTGTAAATATTAATTTAATTTTGAATTTCCTCTAAAAAATTTGTTTTCCACTTAATTAAAGTTATGGTCATTCTTCCACCATATAAGCTTTGCACTCTAGAAGAAAACGGTGGTTTCCATATTTACAGACTTGACATGCATTAAACAATAGTGATTCTGAAAACAGACAAGTAATCACTGTAATGTCAAGTGTTCTAATCTTCTGCAAAAGTCATCCAGAGATTTTTGTCACTCCTAATTACTGTCATTAATCAATGCTTATGTTCATATCTGCACGTCTGATTGTCAAGTTCTTTTTCATTTTCTTGGGAATAAAACTGTTGTTACATCTGTCTTTAAAGGAATGGTTTACTGGTTTTGATTTTTTTTTTTTTTGTCTGGATAGATTTAATCATTTCTGTTGTCCTCTATCCAACCGGCAGGTGAAACACGAGTCTTCTGGCAACATTGTTAGCATTGTATAAAAAAAAAAACAATGGGGAAAGAGATTACTAAGGCCCCTTTCACACTGAGGCATTGCAATAACGTGCTAAAAATGATTAGCGCTATGACTGCATTTTTACCGCGTCAGCGCTAAAAATAGCGCTAACTCCTATGCGTTTTTACAGAGTTTTTGCCGTGAAAAGGATTATTTGGTATCTCACAATCCTCCACTCTACTGCGGTCATGTGACCTTCCCACAGCTTCTGGGTGGTTTTACCGCGTTTTTACCGCGGTACTCATTCATTTCAATGAGGATAGGCGTTTTTACAGCGCTATTTTATGCGTCCCAAAGATGCTCCAAAGAAGCTGTTTGCAGGATTTTTTCCAACGCACAGCCAGCACAACGCCTCAGTGTGAAAGCCCTCAGGGCTTTCACATTGAGAATGCTGGGGCAGGATTATTTCAGGCGTTTTTACAGCGCTATTTTTAGCGCTAAAACGCCTGAAAAACGCCTCAGTGTGAAAGGGGCCTAAGGCTGGGTTCACACTAGTGGGAATTAGATGTGGATTTCCCCTTCATCCAATTTGCATGACAGGAGATTGTGATTGGCTCTCTATGGAGCAGGTTCACATATCTCCGGGGCGGCTGCGGAGCAGATTGCACATGGGTCCTGTGCATCTTTGGCTCAGTTTCAGGTCCAAATTCAGGAAAAAATTTGGCCCTGATTTGTCCCTGAAACGGAGAACAGGGACGCATCAGATCCCCTGTTGCGAGCCGCATACGGCTTAAGACCCCTTTCACACTGAGCCGCCCATAGCGTCGGCGGATTTGCGGCGCATTTTGGCTGCTAGCGGGGCGGTTTTACCCCCGCTAGCGGCCGACAAAGGGTTAAAACCGATTTCAATGGCCTGGAGCGGTGGAGGAGCGGTATACACAACGCTCCTTCACCACTCCAAAGATGCGGTTAGCAGGACTTTTTTTACCGCCCAGCTAGCGCAAGGCTCCAGTGTGAAAGCCCTCAGGCTTTCACACTGGAGACAATGGAGCAGCTTTTTAAGGGCGGATTGCAGGCGCTATTTTTAACGCTGTAGCGCCTGCAATACGCCCTCAGTGTGAAAGGGGTCTAAATGTGAACCCAGCCTAAAACTGGAGAATGCAAAATCTGGTGCAAATCTGCATAGAAATCGATCAGCTTCTATGTTTTTTGTCAAAGCTTTATTGATCTAGCTGAAGTTAAAAGCTGATTGGCTAAAATGCACAGTTGCACCAGATTTTGCACTCTCCAGTTTTTTCCAAATAAACCCCAATAAGTCATCACAGAAGTGCCTTATAACATATCAGAAGGCTCAGCCCAAGTTTTCAGTCAAACAAAGAACCTCAAAGTAAGATTCTTTGCTTTACTGCCCTTTAGCTAACCTATCACTTTCAAGTCTACATGTAACCCCCACCCCCCCAAGTCTCATTTTCCCACCCTTAAACAATATAAACATACTTATATGCATGCATACCTTATTTGTCAAGAATCTTGACAGAAAGATCAAATGCATGACCACTGCACCTACTGCTTTCTTCCCATACAAAGAAATACAGTTTTTTTGACAACTGTTCTGAAATACAGTAAGTGAAGGAAGAGAGGAGCTATGAGTTTTAAAAGGGTCCCTTTTAAAACGTCTCTTTTTTAGCTGCATGGTCATCCAAACCGGTTCAACACAGGAATCATCTCAATAAAAACAGAAAGAAACCTGACTGCTAAAATCTAAGCATCAAGCACAGTAATCTAATGCGGCGTACACACGATCGTTTTTCATGCCATTTTTTAAACCGACGTTTTTCTCGTCGTTTTTTTTCATGTTTCCTCTCAAGCCTGTCTTGCGTACACACGATTATTTTAAAAAACGTTCAAGCAAAGCGCAGTGACGTACAACACGTACGACGGCACTATAAAGGGGAAGTTCCGTTCGGATGGCGCCACCCTTCATGTTAGTAAAGTTTGTTGAGCGACGATTCGCGCTTTTCAGCCTCGTGCTTTTCAGTCCGTTACAGCGTGACGAATGTGCTATCTCCATTACGAACGCTAGTTTTACCAGAACGAGCGCTCCCGTCTCATACTTGATTCTGAGCATGCGCGTTTTTTTTTCACCTCGTAAAAGCATACACACTATCGTTTTTCACGTCGTTAAAAAAAAGACATGAAAAACTACGTGAAAAAATAGAGCATGTTCGAAATTTTTAATGGCCGTTTTTCACGTCGTTAAAAATGCTCTGGAGCATACACACGATCGGTTTTAATGCCCATTTTTAAAAATGGCATTTTTAATGGCATGAAAAACGATCGTGTGTATGGGGCATAAGGATCAAAAAGGGCACACAATGATCTATAACATATAGATAGACATTGTGCATGGAAGCTGTAGAGAGCCACATCAGTTAGAGAGTGAAATAATAGAAACTATGAGAATGGGTCCTTGAAATAAATTTAGATAGATCATAATAGTTTAGAGAAAATAAAAGCAGTAGCAGATTTTGTTAAATATAGCTACAGTGACTGAAATTGATTGTATCAGTTTGGGAAACAACGTTTTTTTGCGTTGGGAATATACTATGTACTATCATATGCACGTAGCCATTAAACATTCATGAAAATACAAAATCCCTGCTACAAATGATACCATTAGCTTTCACTGGCCTGTTTATTATTTAACTATGTTGAAAATGTAATTGGCTTGTCTCCCTTTATTGTTTTCTTGCTTGATATCTTCATATGAAGAAAAGGTATCATACTTTTTAATTAACAGGACAGTATTTTGCATGAACTTTATTAAAGGGGTTGTAAAGGTTCGTTTTTTATTTTCCAAATAGGTTCCTTTAAGCTAGTGCATTGTTGGTTCACTTACCTTTTCCTTCTATTTACCTTCTAAATGTTTTTTTTCTTTGTCTGAATTTCTCACTTCCTGTATCTCCTCACTAAACTTCACACCATCATCCGAGTGGTGTGGAGTCATCCAGAACAGCTCACTGAACAGCTTACTGAGGAGGAACAGGAAGTGAGAAATTCAGACAAAGAAAGCAAAGAATAAAAACATTTAGAAGGAAAATCGAAGGAAAAGGTAAGTGAACCAACAATGCACTAGCTTAAAGGAACCTATTTAGAAAATAAAAAACAAACCTTTACAACCCCTTTAAGAGTCAACTGATCATGATCTCCTAAAGGAACATACGTCTCGGCATACCCATTCCTCCTCTGTAACTGCTTGGTATAGTATTTAGGGACTGGGTTATATCTCACTCTGATTTGCATAGTTCCACCCATTAGAATAAGGAATAAACCCTTTATATTGTAATTTGTGATGGTAGTTAGACATGTAGAGGGTAATCTACTAAAACTGGAGAGTGCAAAATCTGGTGCAGCTGTGCATGGTAGCCAATCATCTTCTAGCTTCAGCTCCTTCAATTAAGCTTTGACAACAAAAAAACTGGATGCTGATTGGTTTCTATGCAGAACTTTTCCAGATTTTGCACTCTCTAGTTTTAGCAAATCAACCCCGTAGATTGCCTCTGATTCAATATTTAACCTCTTGCTGCCCACGTAATGCATATGTATAGCGCCAAAGAGGGGGGGGGGGGGCTTTAACGTCCACACGCTGCACATATGCATCCACGGACTATTGTACAGAGCAGGTAAGTATAACATGTTTGTTTTTTTTTTTCTTTTTTAAATTAGCTTTAAAATCACCTTAACCAGTTCCCGCTTGGCCTATAGCAAAATGATGGCCGCCCCATGTGATCACTATGACCAAGCACAGCAGAGCACATGACAGTTGTAAACAATGGATGGCGTTCTTTCATGCCATCCATTATGTACCATTGTGTTGCTAGCTGTGATTGGCCACAGTAATCACATGGTACATACAGGGCCAATCACAGCCCATCTGCACCATGTGATTAGATGTGACCAATCACAGCTAATCACAACAAAACACACTAAATGAATTGGTTTCATTCAGTAAAAATGGTTGCTTATACCAGTGAAATTCACTGGTATAAACAATCATAATGTGTAAAAAAAAAAATCCTGATCACTTCCCCAGAGTAGTACAGTGGTACTATGTTAACACGGTATTGTTTTGGTCACAGTCTGTAAAAAAGAAAAAAAAATTGCAAAAGAAAAAAATGTAATAAGAAATTAAAAAATGTAAGATTATTATAATTTTTTTTTACATACTGTCACCAGTCAGTGTTCCTGATCACTGCCACGCCCTGTATATAGGGATGAGCCGAACACCCCTGGGTTCGGTTCGCACCAGAACCTGCGAATGGACCGAAAGTTTGTGCGAACTTTAGAACCCTATTAAATACAATGGACGCGAACGTTCGAAATCTAAAGTGCTAATTATAACGACTAATATGCATGTTATTGTCCTAAAAAGGGTTTGGGAACCCGGGTTCTGCCCCAGGGGACATGTATCAATGCAAAACGAAGTTTTAAAACGGCCGTTTTTCGGCAGCAGTCATTTTAATGATGCATAAAGTGAAAAAAAAAAGTCAAATATTCCTTTAAATATCGTACCTGGGGGGTGTCTAAAGTATGCCTGTGAAGTGCCACGTGTTTCCAGTGTTTAGAACTGTCCCTGCACAAAATGACACTTCTAAAGGAAAAAAAGCCATTTAAAACTGCTTGCGGCTTTAATGTCATGTCTGGTCCCGGCAATATAGATGAAAATCTTTGAGAAAAATGGCATGGCTACCCCATCAGCCCCCCCCCCCCCACCCCAGCCCATTACCAGTCCCTTTGGGTCTTGTATGGATATTAAGGGGAACCCCGCACACAAGATAAAAAAGGCCCTATATACTCTGAACAGCAGTATACAGGCGGTGCAAACAAGACAGGGACTGTAGGTTTGTTCATAAGTAGAATCTGTTTGTAATTTTGAACACGTACATTGTTTAAGTGTATCTCCAGCCAAAAAAATCTATTTTTAAGCTTTTTGGAAAACATAGGGAAGGGTTATCACCCCTGTAACATTTGTTTTGCTGTCTGTGCCCCTGTCCTTTGGTGCGTTAGACTTGAAACATGAGCCTGTCTGCACAGTGTCCTGTCCCTTTTTTCTAATGAGTATCATTGGTGTTTCTTGTCCTCCAGAGGATTTTTGGAGATCAATCATTGTGAGGCCAAGCATCATTGTATCTGTTCTACCTCTGTTTACATCTACCTTCTCTTTGTGTACACATATTTGTAAACACATATTTGTAAACATTTTTTATTTTCATTTTTTCAAATCAATGATGGCCAATTACTCCAATCATTTGTCGCCGTGTTTGTATGGACATAATTCTAATGTAATATATCTATATAGGATAAAAATATCCTTTTGATTTTTTTCAATTTTTGATATTATATTTTGATATATTTTTTTATATTTTTTACATTTTTGTTTCTTTATAAATGCCCATACACCACGACGACAATTTTCGAGCTATTATCAACTACCAGTCCTCGAACTAATAGTAATTCCGTTCTTAATACATATTTGAAATTCCGTGATTATGAGCATCGGCTTCCAGTACTTAGGTACCATAGTGTCTATGCACATGCCCGGCCACCATGCACACTTTTATATGTTCATATATTATTTAATTTTTAATTTTGGATAAGTGCGGTGATTGACATGTGCATACACACTATTTTAACAGATTCCCTTGACAATTAAGGTTAATATCATGATTTTATCATTATTTGAAAATTGGGTTTACATCTTAAACCGCAGAGATGAGGGTACATCTATGCAAAGATGCATGGTCATCCTGCTAGATAGTATTGTGTGTGGTTCAATACCATTTTCCTATATGGATCTGAACATCCGCATTTCCTTACACACATTTTCATGTACCCCCCTTGCATGATTTTATTGTATATTATCGTGCATATCTTTGTACATTCTTATACTCATTTATTACACATTTCTTATTTATGTTTAAAGTTGAAAGTCCAAGGTTCATGTATGCATACAGGAGAGACATGTGTCTCCGGTAAATGCATATATTCACACATGATATTTATTTAAATTTTATTGATTTATCCATGTTTATTTTGTTCTATGGCATATTGTATTATATCCATTGACCCATTACAAGGTGGATTATATTATGTTATATAGCACATTTATAGACATTCATATATGGACATTTCTTTACACTTTATACACACATATATATCTCCTTCATGATCACTTATCATTTATTTATTCACATTTATCATTCTTCACATTTCCCTATGTAATTGTCACACAGTCTGTTTGGCAGTAGCACGTATTGTGCACATTTTGTGCATTTAAATTTTATTATTTATTATTTATTAATTAATTCATCATTATGGTTTTTTGGAGTATTTGTAAATTACTATTATTATTATTTCAATTCACACGAATATCACATAATAATTATTTCACATACATGAATATATTTACATCTATGGCTCACCATCTCCAAAAAACATTTTCACATTTTCACTTTTCATTTATTTTTTCATTTAAAAAGATTTTTCCGTTCATTTTTTGAACTTAATTAATTGACATTCATACTTATCACTGTCATATTCATTCACTTTAAATAATATATAGACACACTTTGGTGTGTCTATGTTTAAGCATTAAGTGTTTAGTTTATAATTTATACACATTTTGTAATTTTGTATTTTTGTGAATGGTCTTCAAAAGAGTGCTATTCCCTTCCCCCCTCACCCTTTCTTGGGAGTGTCGGAATCAAACATAAGGTTATCCCAGTCAGCTGTGTTCTTTCAGTACTGATTGGTGTAAAGTTACTTTATTTTTCATTTATACCTCTATTGATTCCCACACACCCTAGCTATGAGTAAGCGTCAATTCGTGACGTGAAACGTGTTAGCCACCCTTCCCTGCATGCACACCATCTGCATTTGTTGTTTTGGATTTATGGATTTATTTTGAATTTGGATTTTTTACCTGAAATTTTGGAATAAATAACTGTCTATACAGAGTGCGGCAGTCCAGGGTTTCTTTTTCTCCCATCTGTCTGTGCCCCTGTTCGGAACATTTCACCTCACTTTCCGTCCCAATGACAACTGTTTTTGAAAAGTGGGGTTTTTATTGAAACAAGGATTGGTGATAAAGCATCAGTAGAGAGGAGACACCTTTTTCCCATATTAACTCTTACAGGAGAGAATTTCCCTTCCTAGGGGTAGATTTCCTCTCACTTCCTGTTGTCTCCTTCCGTTTGCAAGTAGGAGTCGTTTGTAAGTTGGATGTTTGAAAGTATGGGCCTGCCGTATATACTCTGCAGAAATTGACCCCTTAGGTGTTGGTGTTGGCACAACACTGTAAGCACTCACAGTTACTCTTTGTGGGCGCTAAAACGCCCTGCTGTCAACTATTATATCAGGAATTGTAATTGCATGCCATTGTTGAACAGTGGTAGGAAAAATTGGGCCTTTGATGGTGGTGCTGGTGCCACAACACTGTAAGCCCTCACAGTTACTCTTGGTGGGTGCATGAATGGGCCCTGCTGTGAATTATTAGATCAAGAATTGTAATTGCATGCCCCTGTTGAACAGGGGCTGAAAAATTGGGCCTTTGGTGGTGGTGTTGGTGGTGGTGATGTTGTCACAACACTGTAAGCCCTCACATTTACTCTTAGTGGGCGCATGAATGGGCCCTGCTGTGAATTATTAGATCAATAATTGTAATTGCATGCCCCTGTTGAACAGGGGCTGAAAAATTGGGCCTTTGGTGGTGGTGGTGGTGGTGGTGTTGTCACAACACTGTAAGCCCTCACAGTTACTCTTGGTGGGCGCAGGAATTGGCCCTGCTGTAGAACAGGTGCTGAAAAATTGGGCCTTAGCCACTGGTGCCACAACACTGCAACCCCTCACAGATACTGTACTTGGAGCACAGTAATGAGCCCTGTTGCAAAGTATTGCATTAAAAATTGTAATTACATGCCCCTGTTAAACAGGGGCAGAAAAATTGGGCCTTAGGCACTGGTGCTGGTGCCACAACACTGCAACCTCTCCCAGATACTCTAGTTGGAGTGCAGGAATGAGCCCTGCTGCAAAGCATTGCATCAAAAATTGTAATTACATGCCCCTGTTAAACAGGGGCTGAAAAATTGGGCCTTAGCCACTGGTGGCGGCACCCAGAAACAAAAATGTTTTTCCAAGATATCATCATGAATCGGATCATTGAGGAGGAGGAGGAGGATAGTCAGTCAACATAACAGGACAGTCACTCAGTCAGCATCAGCATCAGTCTTGAAGGGATGTGACATTTGAAAATAAATTATTCTGTTATATCAGCTTCAGGTGCTTGGTAGCTGGTGGTGATCCAAGACTGGTTCATCTTTATGAAGGTCAGTCGATCAACCGAATCGGTGGACAGGTGCACCCTGTGATCCGTGACAAATCCTACAGCAGCACTGAATGTGCGTTCCGAAAGAACGCTGGATGCAGGACAGGCCAGTAGCTCAATTGCATACTGTGCAAGCTCTGGCCAGTGATCCATCCTTAAGACCCAGTAAGCCAGAGGATTTTCGGTGGGAAAGGTGTCCAAATCTGACCTTGCCCCTAGGTATTCCTGCACCATGTATATCAGAAGCTGGCGATGGTTGCTGGAACCGATCATACCTTGGGGCTGCGGACTAAAGAATTGTCTGAACGCATCTGTCAGACGGCCACCTTCCCCACCGCACCTTCTTTGACTGACCGAAGCCTCAGCAACTCGTTGTCCAGGACCAGGAGTTTGTAACCTCCCAGTCTCTGGGAATGCGTTGCACAGACCTTTCTACAAGGCCTCCCGGAGTTGTCTCATCCTCTGCTCCCTCTGCGACGGTAAGATAAGGTCCGCAACCTTAGCCTTGTACTGTGGATCAAGGAGAGTGGCCAGCCAGTAATGGTCCCTCTCCTTGATCCGAAGAATACGAGGATCCTTCCGCAGACTTTGCAGGATCAGGGAGGCCATGCAGCGCAGGTTAGCTAAGGCATTAGGTCCGGAGACCTCTAGGTCACTAAGGACGACATGATCCGCAGCCACCTCTTCCCAGCCACGTACAAGTCCACGGGTTTCTTGGGACTGTAAATCATCCCTAAAAGACTGCTGCTGTTGATGCTGCTGAGTGCCAGGCTCCACCTCCATGCTGACACAATCCTCCTCCTCCTCCTCCTCCTCTTCCTGTGCGATGGCTGGGACAGAAGGAACACTGTCTGGGTAAAGGGGGCCTTGAGAGGCAAGGAAGTCCTCCTCTTCCTGCCTCTGTTCTGCCTCAAGTGCCCATTATTCCACGCAGCGTGTGCTCCAACAGGTGGACAAGAGGTACAGTGTCACTGATGCATGCACTGTCACTGCTCACCATCCTCGTGGCCTCCTAAAATGGTGCCAGGACAGTGAATGCATCCCTGATCATGCCCCACTGGCGTGGTGAAAAAAACCTGAGCTCCCCTGACCCTGTCCTGGTGCCGTAGTCGCACAGGTACTCATTGATGGCCCTCTGCTGCATGTGCAGCCACTGCAGCATGGCCAAAGTTGAGTTCCACCTGGTGGGCATGTCACATATAAGGCGGTTCTTTGGCAGGTTCAACTCCTTTTGCAGCTCAGCCAGGCGAGCACTGGCATTATAAGATCTGCGGAAATGCACACAGACTTTCCTGGCCTGCCTCAGGACATCCTGTAAGCCCGGGTACCTGCCCAAGAACCGCTGGACCACCAGGTTAAGGACATGAGCCACACAGGGCACATGGGTCAGTTGTCCCTGTCGGAGGGCGGAGAGGAGGTTGGTGCCATTGTCGCAAACCACCATTCCTGGCTTAAGCTGGCGTGGCGTCAACCACCTCTAGGCCTGCCCCTGCAGAGCTGACAGAACCTCTGCCCCAGTGTGGCTCCTGTCCCCCAAACACACCAGCGCAAGCACGGCATGGCATCTTTTTGCCTGCGTACTTGCGTAGCCCCTTGAATGCCTACGGAGCACCGCTGGTTCCGAGGACAAAGCACAGGAAGAGGCCATGGAGGAAGAAGAAGAGGAGGAGGTGGAGGAAAGAGGTGTGTCACAACCAGTAGTAGCATTTTGGAGGCATGGCAGCAGAACAACCTCCAACACTACTGCACCTTGTCCTGCATCCTACCCAGCTGCCAAAAGTGTGACCCAATGGGCCGTGAAAGAAAGGTAACGTCCCTGTCCATGCCTGCTGGACCATGAGTCAGCGGTAATATGCACCTTACCGCTGACCGCCCTGTCCAGCGAGGCATGGACATTGCCTTCCACATGCCAGTAGAGAGACAGAATCGCCTTCCGTGAGAAAAAGTGGCGTTTGGGAACCTGCCACTGAGGAACCGCACATTGCACAAACTCACGGAAGGGGGCCGAGTCTACCAACTGAAAAGGCAGCAGTTGAAATGCTAGCAATTTAGCCAAGCTAGCATTCAACCGCTGGGCATGTGGATGGCTGGGAGCGAACTTCTTTCGACGGTCCAGCAGCTGGGGCAGGGAAATTTGCCTGCTAGAATCGGACGTCGGTGTACTGCTAGCAGAGTGCCCGCAAGTACTTGGCTGTGACACACCTAATTCTACACCTTCATTCCTCTGAGTGCAGGTTTCAGAGAGGACTGAAGGTATAGTGGGGTTGAAGATCCCAGCTGATGCGGTGCAAGGAGAGGTCCGCTTTGTTCTTTGGTGTGGGTCTTTAAGGTAGGCTTGCCAACGAGCTGCATGGCAGGTCAACATATGTCTGGTCAAGCATGTGGTGCCCAAGCGGCTGATGTTTTGGCCACGCGATATACGCTTGAGACATATGTTGCAAACAGCAGCTGTGCGATCTGATTCCACTTTATTACAAAATGGTTTATTGAAAAATAAGTCTCAATACAATTTTACTGTACATTGGTAAGAGGTACACACATAAAGGTGGGTGTAAAAAACATCATCATCACGTATAAGTAGCAGTGGTATAAGAGGGAGTTATACAGATAGTGGGAAGTATAATGAAATCATTGATAAGACATTGCATTGGTATTAAGATCTTGTGGATTTGTTTGATGATAAAAAAAAACAACCTAATCATCTTACATTCAATGAACCATCAGAGAAAGATCCCATGGTTTCCATTTTTTGTCATATGTGTCCATAGTATCGAACAAAGTATGATGAATATGTTCTGATAACTTGATGGCCAACATGCGATTCATTATCTGAGACCATGGCACAGTAGAGGAGCATCAGTTGAGAGCTATAGCCCAGTGTATTGAGCTGAATAATGTGTGTATTAGCCTGGTATGTGCTATAGAAATATCTGCAATAGGATAGAAGAGGAGGCACATTTTAGATGTCAGTTCAATCCTGCTACCTGTTATTTGTTCTATTTTGATTCTAGCTTGTTGCCACGTTGTTTTAACCTCCCTGGTGGTATGATTCTGTCAGATTTTAGGTGCTGAAAGCGGTACCATTATTCTGCATGGAAATTTGGCGTTTTATATTGCAGGCCTGTAATTCTTAGGAATAACTCACTTAAATCTGTCCAAACCAGAGTCTAGTAGACATCCCGGGTATGATAAAGTTCAAAAAACAAAATTATACATTATAATAAAATAAATAACTATAAAATAATTATAACAAATAATAATATAATAATAATAAAAGTGTTTTTCAGTGTTTGATGACGAATTTCCCCACAAATCACTATCGCTTAATTCTGCGAGTGATTCTAATTTATTATCGCTGTTTTTTAGCTGGTCTAAAACCACTTTTGACATAAAGGGACACTTTTTGGTTGCTATGGACAATCTCCAGTTTCCAGGCAGAAAAAAAAAGTTTTTATTATATAAAAGTGCATGCAGGACACTGGACAGACCACTAGGGACAATGGGGGTGTGTAATTATTACATACAGTACTGTAATCTGTAAGATTACAGTGTACTGTGTGTGTACTGTGTTTTAACTTTTTTGAATTTGGCGCCGATCTCCGTCCCCGTGCGTCGTAACGTCGCAGGGAACGGAGCTCGGCGGCACTCAGAAGTGTGTGAATCGAGCGAGATTACGGCTCGATCACACAGCGGGGAGGCATCGCAGGATCCAGGGGACAAGGTAAGTAACTCCTGCCTGGATCACTGCGACGCAGCCCGAGTCTGGCTCGGGGTTACCGCTTTTGGTGCTGAAATTTAACCCCGAGCCAGACTCGGGAATACCGCTAGGAAGGTTAAGGTGCGTACAATCCCAGAATGTGTGTATAAGGGTGCCCTGAACTGGGCATCCTCTAAAGCATAAGGGAGAGGTTGTTGGATAGAATGAGTTGATTCTGTCTGGTGTTAGGTACCACCTATGCTGTAGTTTAATAGCAGATTCCCTGATGGATGCTGTCTTGGTGCATTTTCGTAGATTGTTTATCATAATGTCCCATTGTTCTATAGAGAAGGATTCATTTAAATCTGATTCCCACTGGGATATTTGGCGTGTTTTGTCTGGTGCATTGTGTTCATTTAGGCTTTTATAAATTTTGGATAATAAACCCCTACCGTGGGGAGAAGTAAGACAAATTTGTTCAAATATCGTGAAAGGGGTTTGGAGGGTGAGTAAGAAGTGTTTTTGGTAGAAAAGCTTGATATTGTTGTAGTCAGAGAGTTCAGTTTCTGTAAGTTTATATTCTGTTTGTAGATCAGAGAATGTACGAAATGTATTATTTTTTGTGAGTGTTTTTAGGTTAGATAGTTTAAGGAGTTGCCATATAGTGTATTGGTTTGCGTTTAGGTCGGGGGGGGGGGGTAAAAAGAGGGTCCCGTATGAAAGAGGCTAGTGGAGGGATCTCTGATAAGATGTTAAATTTATGCTTTTGTCTGTGCCATAATAGTAGGTTAACATAAAGGGACACTTTTTGGTTGCTATGGACAATCTCCAGTTTCCAGGCAGAAAAAAAAAGTTTTTATTATATAAAAGTGCATGCAGGACACTGGACAGACCACTAGGGACAATGGGGTGTGTAATTATTACATACAGTACTGTAATCTGTAAGATTACAGTGTACTGTGTGTGTACTGTGTTTTAACTTTTTTGAATTTGGCGCCGATCTCCGTCCCCGTGCGTCGTAACGTCGCAGGGAACGGAGCTCGGCGGCACTCGGAAGTGTGTGAATCGAGCGAGATGACGGCTCGATCACACAGCGGGGAGGCATCGCAGGATCCAGGGGACAAGGTAAGTAACTCCTGCCTGGATCACTGCGACGCAGCCCGAGTCTGGCTCGGGGTTACCGCTTTTGGTGCTGAAATTTAACCCCGAGCCAGACTCGGGAATACCGCTAGGAAGGTTAAGGTGCGTACAATCCCAGAATGTGTGTATAAGGGTGCCCTGAACTGGGCATCCTCTAAAGCATAAGGGAGAGGTTGTTGGATAGAATGAGTTGATTCTGTCTGGTGTTAGGTACCACCTATGCTGTAGTTTAATAGCAGATTCCCTGATGGATGCTGTCTTGGTGCATTTTCGTAGATTGTTTATCATAATGTCCCATTGTTCTATAGAGAAGGATTCATTTAAATCTGATTCCCACTGGGATATTTGGCGTGTTTTGTCTGGTGCATTGTGTTCATTTAGGCTTTTATAAATTTTGGATAATAAACCCCTACCGCGGGGAGAAGTAAGACAAATTTGTTCAAATATCGTGAAAGGGGTTTGGAGGGTGAGTAAGAAGTGTTTTTGGTAGAAAAGCTTGATATTGTTGTAGTCAGAGAGTTCAGTTTCTGTAAGTTTATATTCTGTTTGTAGATCAGAGAATGTACGAAATGTATTAATTTTTGTGAGTGTTTTTAGGTTAGATAGTTTAAGGAGTTGCCATATAGTGTATTGGTTTGCGTTTAGGTCGGGGGGGGGGGTAAAAAGAGGGTCCCGTATGAAAGAGGCTAGTGGAGGGATCTCTGATAATATGTTAAATTTATGCTTTTGTCTGTGCCATAATAGTAGGTTATGGTGTACTATTTTGTTGAGATCGGCCAATCTCTAAGTTTTGATGGATTTGGACCAAGGGAGGCCTTGAAGGTTGTACGGTAGGACAGATTGTTCCTCAAATAATAGCCAAGGTATATAGCTGGATGGTGCATACCATTGTGCTAGTTGTGTATATCTAGCAGAAAGATAATATAGCCAAAGGTTGGGAATGCTTAGCCCACCCTTCGATTGAGGTCTGAACATTAATGCATATCCAAATCTAGATTTTTTATTTTGCCATATGAACTTGTTTATCTCTCTCTGTATGGAATATAGGGTGTTTTTATGTACCAAGAGAGGAAGTGCTCTAAAGAAGAATAGTAGCTTTGGTAGTATAACCATTTTTGTAGCCGCTATCCTTCCCATAAATGAAATATGGTATGTTGACCATGGTTTGAGTAAGTCTCTGATGCTCTGGAACAATCTAGGGTAATTAGTGTGGTATAAGGTTTTGTAAGATGGAGTGATTTGGATGCCTAAATATCTAAAGGATTCTGAACACCATTGAAAAGGAAATTTATTTTTTAATATAGTAGTTCAATCAGGGGGGCAATTGATTGGAAGGGCTGAACATTTAGATAAGTTTATACTTAAACCTGTGAGGTCATGGAATGTATCCAAAGTTTTGATAAGGTTTGGTAGTGAAATTAATGGGTCAGTGAGGAATAAGAGGACGTCGTCTGCATACAAACTTAATTTAAATTCATTCGAGCCTTTTGTGTACCCTTTGATGTTAATATTATTGCGGATGGCGCAAGCAAGGGGCTCTATAGCGAGAGCAAATAAGAGAGGAGATAAAGGGAAGCCCTGTCTTGTGCCTTTGCTTAAAGGGAAAAACTCTGAATTGTGGCCGGGGAGTTTGATACGAGTATGTGGATCATGATATAGGGCTTTAAACCCGTTCAGAAACTCATTACTTATACCGTATCTGGGGAGCAGCGATTCTAAATAAGACCAACTAACGCTATCAAAGGCTTTATGTATATCTAAACTAAGTAGTAGTGTGGTTCTAGCGTGTAGATTGGAGTCTTGGATGATATTTGTTGCTAATCTTATATTGTCCGTGATTTGCCTGTCTGGGATGAAACCTGATTGATCCGGGTGGATTAAGGGTGGGATAACTGAGGCCAATCTGTCCACTAACATCTTACCAAAAATTTTGAGGTCATTGTCTATGACTGAGATCGGGCGGAAGTTTTGTGGGGTGGAGTGGTCTTTGTTTGGTTTGGGTAATAGGGACATATTAGCTAGGAGCATTTCGGAAGGGAATTGATTGCCTTGTAGAATATGGTTGAACAGTTTAACAAGGTGGGGAATTAAAATTGAAGCTAATTTTTTGTAATATGATGTAGAAAAGCCGTCTGGACCTGGGGCAGTGGAGTTTTTTAATGAACTTATTATCTTATTTATTTCTGTTTCTGAACAGGGTGCATTTAATGCCTCAATTTGTTGGGTAGATAGAGTGGGTAGTAGAATTTCATCAAGCCATTGTAACGAGGATTGTTTTGGGGTATCTTGAGGAGAAGATAGAAGTTTCTTATAAAAATTCAAAAAGACCTCCATAACTCCTTTGGGATGGGAGATTAAATTGCCTGCAGCGTTTCTTAATTTATAGGTATGGGGAGGCTTCATGGATTGGTTCAATTTTCTGGCAAACATGGTGGATGAGGAGTTACTGTATAATAAGAATCTTGCCTTGGACCATCTAAGGGCTTTTTCAGTGTCTGTAGTTAGTAATGTATCTAGGGCTGTACATTTTTCTTGAATTTGTTTTAGTATATCTCCAGAGGGGGATTGATTATGTTTATGGTGTAGCTTATCTAGATCTCTGGTTAGTGTTTTTATGTCAGTCAGTTTCATCCGGTTTTTGTAAGATGCCATCTTGATTAGATGGCCTCTCATGACAGCCTTGTGGGCCATCCAACGTGAGGTGGGAAGAATGTCTGGGGAAGAGTTGGGTGTAAAGTATTCTTCCATGTCATTTCCTAACTGTTGTATGTTCAGATGGTCTGTTAATAGTGCATCATTGATCCGCCATTTATGTGGAGTATTGGCAAGACCTATTTTGGTAGTGGTAAAAGAAACGATCTGGTGATCCGACCAGGGACAAGAATGAATGTCTGCTTTTGATGAATTAGCTACTAAAATTGGGGTGCAGAAAATGTAATCTAATCTAGCGGAGCAGTCATGTGGGTGTGAGTAAAAAGTGTAATTTTTAATGCCTACGTTTTGTGCTCTCCATGTGTCGATGAGTTGGTGGTTATGTAATATGCGGTTTAATGTTTTAGGGAAGGCTTTGGATGAGGGTGCAACTATACTCCTATCTAAGGTTGAATGTGCAGCTAAGTTGAAGTCTCCGCTTACAATCAAATGGGGGGAAGAGTATTTGTCTAATGTGTCAAAGAATTTTGAAAAAAAAGATGCATGAGCTTCATTGGGTGCATATACAGAGGCTATTGTGACAAGACGTCCTTCTATGGAACCTTTTACAATCAGAAAGCGACTCTCTGGGTCTTTAAAGACACTTTGCGGTTCAAACACTATTGAATTTTTAATAAAAATAGCTGTACCTCTTGTCTTGGAATTGAATGTTGTATAATAGAATTGACCGTAAGCTTTGTCAAAAAAATTGGGGTGTTTGGACGTAGCGAAGTGCGTTTCTTGCACTAATATTATGTCAGCCCCCAATCTTTTATAATGGCGGAAAGCTTTTTTCCTTTTTTGGGGAGAATTTAAGCCATTGGCATTGTGGGAAATTACTTTAAGTCCCATTTAGAATATATAAAGAAAATGCTCTGGCATGATAGATCGTGATACCAGATAGTTATTTTTGAGTTATGAAAAATGAATATAGGATATGTTGATAAATTAGCAACATACCGAGCACCCCTATATGTAATCGTATTGTATGTAAGTACCAAACTTGAAAAAACATGTGAAAGCGATGTGTAAATCCCAAACATGAGATTCTTACCAATCCAGTGTTTAACCAAACTGTTCTTTATGTGAGACTTGAGTACATTAGAACACAACAAAATAAACCAAAAGAGCATTATTTCGAAATTTGTAGGGCAACGAAACATGTTACCTAACTTGCCATAAAATTGTAAAGAATGAATATATAATAACCATGGGTCAGGCTGAAAAAACCAGCTTGACAGAAAAACAATAATCTTTGGACCGGGAGGTCCATATCTCACTTCGGGAGTCTTGCCGAAATAGGCGGCTAAGAGTAGGACCAAAAACACCGAAAGACGTGCTGTAAGATCCATATCTAGACTCCAAAAGTGAGAGGGGGGACAATCAAGCGGAGGCGGAGAGACTAAGCAACTCTCCATTTTTTATCTATGCATTTTTATTCCCACCAAGGGAACAAAAGAATTGGCATGCATGCGTTATAGGGATTGCAGCATCGGCTAACCCACCTATATAATGAAAGAAAAAATTTAGTGCACTCCCCAGAGTGTGTTGAGTACCTTTTTGTGACATGAAGCATAAAAGTTTCATTGAGTTTGTGTGAATTACCTGGATTCACTGATCGCATGGATAAGAAAAATGGGGAAGAAGAGAAAAAAAAATATATTTCCTTACACACCTAGACATATATATACATATATATTGTGAGGGAGTTAGCTCGGCAGCGGGTGTGTGTGACCCCCGGGATGGGCTCCCCACACAAAAACAGGCCCAGCAAACGGAGGTTGGGGTTTTCAAAATCAAAAAGGTGCGGTTTATTTTCTATTTACAGTGACAAAACACAGCAAGGCAAAAGAAACATAAATAAAATAAATCCTGGTCAACTTGACCTCTGACTAAACATACAGGTTTCCTAACTAACAACTGGGATCAGCCTAGTGCTGTCCTAGTCCCTAAGTCCCTGGTTTTAAATGTCCAAGCAAATAGCCACACAGGCTTTGTCTCACCTCCCTAGACAGTCCACACAGGTCTGGTTCCAGGCATGAGCAAACACCTAATGAATCTGGGAGTTCTTATAGAGGCCTAAATGAGCTGACAAGCTTCAGCTGGTCTCATCAACTCCCTGTCTGCACGACGCCCCACACTCTCCCTAGAGGTATGAGTCATCCATGAGCCCACTAGCCTCAGCTGGGCTTATACAACTCTCCACCTAGTTGTATAAGTCGGCGTAAAGCCTGAATCTGGGCAAAATATATCTACCCCCCTGGATGCAACCAGGTGACTTTACCTTCCTGCTGTCACATACCCCCCCCTCTTGTTTTAACCTCGGGGTTGGAACACCAGCAATCAGGCATTCATGTACTCGAGACAAAGCATCCACATTCCCCATTTGAACGCCAGGGCGATGCTTTACTGTGAAGTTCAATTCCTGGAGGGCCAGGAACCACCTATTCACTCTTCTATTTGTTTCCTTGTTTTGAGCCATCCACTTTAACGGAGCGTGATCCGTAACCATGTCAAAGTGCCTACCTAGCAGGTAGTACCGAAGGGAATCTAGAGCCCACTTCACCGCTAAACACTCCTTTTCAACGGTGGCGTAATTTACCTCATGGGACTTCAACTTCCTGCTGAGGTAAATGACTGGGTGCTCTTCCCCGTTCCAGACCTGGGACAATACTGCTCCTAACCCCACATCTGACGCATCACTTTGTACGACAAAGTCTTTAGAGAAGTCGGGTGAGTACAACACTGGCTGGCTACATAAGGCTTGTTTCAAGAATTGGAATGCTGCCTCAGCCTCGGGGGTCCATTTAATCATGACCGACCCTTTCCCCTTCGTCAGGTTGGTTAGGGGCACAGCCTTAGAAGCAAAGTGGGGAATGAATCGCCGATAATACCCAGCGATTCCCAGAAAGGCTCGTACCTGCTTCTTGCTGTTGGGACGTGGCCAACTCTGGATGGCCTCGACTTTGTTGAGTTGGGGTTTTATTACTCCCCTCCCAATGGTGTACCCAAGATATTTGGCCTCCTCCTGCCCAATGGTACACTTCTTGGGGTTAGCCGTAAACCCCGCTTCCCGAACAGAGTCCAGGACTGCTTGCACTTTTGGCAGATGTGAGGCCCAATCTGTGCTATGGACAATTACGTCATCCAGGTAAGCCGCAGCATACTTCCGATGGGGCCTCAGCATCTGGTCCATTTTCCGCTGGAATGTGGCCGGCGCATTCTGTAACCCGAACGGCATTCTTTTATATTGGAACGCCCCGTCTGGGGTTACAAATGCGGTTTTCTCTTTGGCCGACTTGGCCAGGGGGATTTGCCAATACCCTTTTGTGAGGTCAAGAGTCGTCATGTATCGGGCTGTTCCCAGCCGGTCGATCAACTCATCTATACGTGGCATGGGGTAGGTGTCAAATTTTGTAACTTTGTTCAACTGACGAAAATCGTTACAAAATCGCCAGCTCCCATCCGGTTTAGGCACCAACACAATGGGACTAGACCAATCACTTTGGGACTCCTCTATCACCCCTAAGTTCAGCATTTTCTGTACTTCCTCCCGTATTGCCTCCCGTCGGGCCTCTGGGATCCGATAGGGTTTTAACTTCACCCTTTCACCGGGCGGGGTAATGATGTCATGCTCTACCCCAGATGTTTGTCCCGGCAGCTCAGAGAATACCTCCTTGTTGCGAAGCACAAACTCCTTAACCTCCTGTTGTTGGGGTTGTGACAAGGTGGCTGCTATTCCAACCTCAGGAATCACGCAACCAGTTTGAGCTGGTGACCAAGTGTCTGCGACTAGGGACTCTCTATCCCTCCAGGCTTTCAACAGATTAACGTGATAGATCTGTTCGGGCTTTCGCCTTCCTGGTTGTCTGACCTTGTAATTCACTTCGCTCACTTTTTCCATTATCTCATAGGGGCCTTGCCATTTGGCAAGGAATTTATTTTCAACCGTAGGGACAAGTACCAGTATCCTATCCCCCGGGGAAAAGGTACGGGTCTTGGCTCCACGGTTGTACACTCTCTGCTGTGCTAACTGCGCTTGGGCCAAATGTTCCTTCACGATGGGCATTACCTGTGCAATTCGGTCTTGCATCAGGGCGACATGCTCAATCACACTCCTGTGGGGAGAACTCTCACTTTCCCAAGTTTCCTTGGCAATATCCAACAGCCCTCTTGGGTGTCTCCCATACAGTAACTCAAAGGGGGAGAATCCCGTAGAGGATTGGGGCACCTCCCTAATAGCAAACATCAGATAAGGAAGTAGACAGTCCCAATCCTTTCCATCTCTATCCACCACTTTCTTCAACATTTGTTTTAGGGTTTTGTTGAATCTTTCAACCAGCCCATCGGTTTGGGGGTGATACACAGATGTACGTAATTGCGTCACTTTGAACAATTTACACAGCTCCTTCATAACCCGGGACATAAAGGGTGTACCTTGGTCCGTAAGCAGTTCTTTACAAATACCCACCCGGCTAAACACAAGAGATAGCTCTTTGGCTATGGTTTTGGCCGAGGTATTTCGGAGAGGGATCGCTTCTGGATAACGGGTGGCATAGTCCATTATAACTAATATGTACTGGTGCCCCCTAGCGGACTTGATTATAGGCCCTACCAAATCCATGGCGATCCTCTCAAACGGGACCTCAATGATGGGTAGAGGGACCAGCGGGCTACGGAAATGTGGCATCGGGGCCGACCTCTGACACACAGGGCAGGAGGAACAATAATTTTCTATGTCCTTCATCACCCCCGGCCAATAGAATCTCTGTAATACCCTCTCTCGGGTTTTCTCTGTCCCCAGATGACCTCCAAGAATGTGCCCATGGGCCAACTCCAACACCAACTTCCTGTAAGGTTTGGGCACCACAAGCTGCTCAACGGTTTCTTCTGCCCTTTTTGCCACCCGATACAGTAGGTCCTTCTCTACGCTGAAGTATGGGTAAGTGCAGGTATTATCTGGGTTCACTAACTCGCCATCTATTTTCACTACGTTTTCCCGTGCCTTTATTAGGGCGGGGTCTTTCAACTGTTCTGTGGCAAAGTTTTCCCTGTGAACCTCAAGATCAGAAAACTCCACAGACGGTAGGTTTTCGTCTGAGGAGGTGGGCTCCTCTCCAGTTTCTTGAGTCTCCCCTGCCAATACTGATAAGGGAAATTCCGGAGAGTCCTCACCACTCTCAGGGGAGTTCTGGCTATCACATTCCTGGTACATAGGGGCACCAGTGGGGGGCTCAGGATCATCCCACAGTTCCCAGAACTTCGGAAAATCCCTTCCCACAATGGCGTCATGCGGTAACTGAGATACTAAGCCCACTGGATGAGAGAGGGTACCTTTGGGGGTCTCGAAACACACTGTAGTCACTGGATACTCTCGGGTGTCCCCATGCACACAAATAACAGCTACCTTGCTATTCCCAAAGACCTCTGTTTTAACTAACTCAGCCTTTATCAGGGTCACAAGGCTACCTGAATCCAGCAATACCACAACATTTCTACCATTAACACACATTTTGCATAAATGTTTCTCAGTTCCTCGAATGGCAGTGCATGCGACTGTCGCACACAGCGACTGACGTCTGCCCGTCAGAAAGTCACACTGCATGGGTTCCTCCACAACCGGGCAATTGGCTGCAATATGTCCCGCTTGCCGGCAGCGGTAGCAAACGATCCTTCTTGCCGCCTCTTGAGCCGCTGATTTCCCAGGCTGTTCTCGCCAAACTTGGGGTAGAGCTCCCACCCTCTCACTCTCTCCACCCTCACCCCTTGGAATCCTCTTATCCGCCCCTGGGGATGGTCTGGTCTTAGGGTGGAAAGTCCGAGTGTCTCTGGAAGAGGCCGTCAGGTTCTCTGTAGCCAAGTATTTCTCCACACGATCCACAAGACCATCGGCCGTCTCTGGGTCTCCATGGCTTACCCACTTTTGGATGGCAGTAGGAAGAGCTCTCAAAAACCGATCCATTACAACACGTTCCACAATCTTTGGTGCGGACAAAGTCTCTGGCTGTAGCCACTTTCTGCTCAGGTGAATGAGATCATACATTTGAGACCTGGGGGGTTTTCCAAGCTGGAAAGTCCAGTTATGCACACGCTGAGCCCGGACAGCCTGGGTGACACCCAGCCTTGCCAAAATTTCAGCTTTTAGCATCACATAGTCTTTTGCTTGGTTAGGCTCTAGGTCATAGTAAGCTTTCTGCGATTCACCAGTTAACAGAGGAGCCACCAGTCCAGCCCACTGCTCCTCAGGCCACTTTTCTCTTTCAGCGGTCCTTTCAAATGTGGTCAAAAATACCTCTGGATCATCCTCTCCAGTCATTTTTGTCAATAAACGACTCACCCCAAAGGACGCGGTATTAGTGGGACGGCTTTCCTCACTGGTCTGCGGACGTTGCTGCATTACTGCTTCCATTTGTTGTAGTCTCTGCTCTTGCTTCTGTAACAGGTCTATGAAGCGGGCCTCAGATTGCTGCTGGGCTTGTTGCTGAGCTGCAAGGCTCTGTTGATGAGCTTGCTGCTGGGCTGCAAGGCTCCTTTGCAAACCTGCATTTGTCTGCTGTTGATTGGCATTTGCTAGAGCCAGCTGTTTCAGTATCTCCTCCATGCTGGCTTAAAAAAAAACTGCCACTGGTTCTCCACCAACTGTGAGGGAGTTAGCTCGGCAGCGGGTGTGTGTGACCCCCGGGATGGGCTCCCCACACAAAAACAGGCCCAGCAAACGGAGGTTGGGGTTTTCAAAATCAAAAAGGTGCGGTTTATTTTCTATTTACAGTGACAAAACACAGCAAGGCAAAAGAAACATAAATAAAATAAATCCTGGTCAACTTGACCTCTGACTAAACATACAGGTTTCCTAACTAACAACTGGGATCAGCCTAGTGCTGTCCTAGTCCCTAAGTCCCTGGTTTTAAATGTCCAAGCAAATAGCCACACAGGCTTTGTCTCACCGCACAGGGGTTCACTCTCCCTAGACAGTCCACACAGGTCTGGTTCCAGGCATGAGCAAACACCTAATGAATCTGGGAGTTCTTATAGAGGCCTAAATGAGCTGACAAGCTTCAGCTGGTCTCATCAACTCCCTGTCTGCACGACGCCCCACACTCTCCCTAGAGGTATGAGTCATCCATGAGCCCACTAGCCTCAGCTGGGCTTATACAACTCTCCACCTAGTTGTATAAGTCGGCGTAAAGCCTGAATCTGGGCGAAATATATCTACCCCCCTGGATGCAACCAGGTGACTTTACCTTCCTGCTGTCACAATATACATATACATACATACATACATATATAAACACACACTTACATACCTACACACATACATACCTATCCATACAAATGAAAATAAAACAAAACAAAAATAAAGAATGCAAGTATAAACTAGCCTAAGGAGTCTTTCATGGTCTAGCATGTCCCTCAGATAAACTAGAAAGTTTTTGCTAGTTTATGGTGCTTTTTCTTGATTAACGAATCGCACAAGTGGAATAAATTGTTGAAGTTTGTTGAGAGCGAATTATTCTAGGCAGGGATAATGCATAAAAGAGCATGAGTTTTAATGCCCGCCAGTAGCATTTATCAAGCAAAAACATAAACAAACAAAACAAAAAAAAAAAAAACAGACTTGATGGATGCGATTTTCATGGATTTGCCTAGCTCATAAATGGGTTGAATAGTATAACCTTAATAATAGGGTATATCATGGTCTAGCAAATCATGTAGTAGATGTGAGAGATAATGAACTAGCATGAGGCGTCTGCTTTCTATGTTAGAAAATTGCAGAGAAGAAATAACCAGTGAAATTTTACTTGAGACGTCTCTCATTTGATAACAAGTCGCATCATGACTGAAAAGAACCTAACTAGGTTCAAAGCTTTTTCTTTTCTTTTTTTTTCTTGGATCAGCAAATTATAAAAAGGAAAAAAATAAGTTGAACAAACTTGTTTCAGGCGATTTTCATGGGTTGGCGAAACGCATAGATGATCTCATCCTTCTTTGATCTCGTCTTGAAGAGGGAGTGGCCCAGATGGGTGATGAATGCGGTGTAGATGGTGGTCTTGGATTTACTTCCGGATCCAGCAGTCCTAATTTGATTAGGAGCTCTTTGCCTTCTGCAACGTTTATAACAGAATATATGGTGCCGTTATGGGGTACAGTTAGTCTGAATGGGAATCCCCATCTGTATCTGATATGGGCAGATTGTAGGATTGATGTTATTTCCTTCATCTTACGCCTTCTTTCAAGGGTGGCCTTTGAGATGTCAGGGTATATTTGAATCCTTGTTCCCTCAAACTCAATGTTGTGCGAGTTTCTGGCGGCCCTTAAAATATTTTCCTTTGTGATAAAGTCCTTCATACAGAGGATAATGTCACGAGGTGGCTTGTCTACAGGAGGTTTGGGTCGCAGAGCCCTGTGAACTCTGTCACAAGTGAAGGCCTGTGATGGGGTGTCAGGGAGAAGAGACCGGAATAGTTTTGAGACAGCGGGCATTAATTCCGTTACAGACTCAGAAACACAGCGGATTCTTAAACTGTTCCTTCGGTTTCTGTTGTCTAAATCTTCCACTTGTGTTTGGAGATACGAATAGTTTTCAGCTAGTAGCTCAAAATCCTTTCTTAGATCATTGTGGGCTAATGACAACTCATCGTGCTTTGTTTCTAATTTGTCTGTACAGTACGTCCACCCAGGGAAGCTATCTCCGAGTGGAATTTGTTTGCTAGCTTGTCATACATAATGGTAAGACTGGCATCTAGATCAGCTTTAGTGAGCTGTGAGGGGAACTCACTTACTTGTTTGGATGAGGCTGTTTTCTGAGAGGCATGTGGAGTTGCTAGAGAGGCCTGTGGAGAGGGATGGGCGCTGTCCTGGGACATCTTGCCTTTCACTTTGGATCAGAGTAAAATGTTGATTGGAGATTGTTTTGACCGGCGACCACGGGTCCTGTAGTTTCCAGGCATGCACAGATGTATCCTGCAGGAGTGATGGTGGTTATTGGGTGGTTTGTCTGTGCATCCGCCCCACGGACAAGCTATATTCCTCCTTGACCGGTGGAGTTTTTACAGAGAGCTGCCGTCTTGCATCGCGCCTCGCATGCGCCCCCACTTAGTTGAGGATGTGTCTTTTAGTTCATCCTGTCACCTTTAGCCCGGTAAAGAGGCCCCAGGACCCTCTAACTACAGAGCGCCGACTCCCACCGGGTTTCCCCGGCAACATTGAATGGAGCCGTCCGACGGCCGGATCGTAGAGTAAGAGTAAGCGGTCGACTGGGGTCACGATTTAGGTAAGGGACGACTTATGGGTAGTTCAAAGATAAGAGTGGGTGGATAGAAGGCTGAACCCAAAAACAAAAATGAATTTAGTCAGGGTATGTGGAGCTCCACCGCCACACGTCCCGCCTGAAAGTTTTTCTCTGATGGTGACCCCTGGAGATAGTCTATCAGGACAGGTCACTTTAAATGTGTAACATAGAAAAGATCATCAGCAGAGGGGTAAGAGAGATCTTTTTAACTTTCAGGCCAGGTGTAGCAAGATATAGCAAGATGTCTGCCCAGCGGGGCTATGGGGTCCGGGCTGCAGCTGCCAACCGCATTCGGGGATGAAACCCACCTCAATCCTCCACTAGGGCTCCATATTGATCGGATTGGGGGCTACGGTGAAGAAACAGGGTCTGTGTCAGGCTGCAGGGGGATTGTAGGCCTTGGGAGTTTGCCTGGGTGTACCAAGATGGCCGCCGTATATCAGCTTTGCAGTCCTATATAAGTCAGGCTGATAGGTAGTGATTATTGGCACCCTCGGCTGTGGATGGGCCCAGGAAGGGTGTCTGGTGAATGCTGAATGCTGTGTGGAGACCCGTGCATCCGGAGCGGAAGCGGACCGGCCGCGGAGCGCTCCCGCGGGGCACAGCTTCAGGAAACACTGGGGATCCGAAGGCCCCACTAGGCCGCGCCGGCCGCGGCCTCCACGGATGTCCCTGAGGCTCAGATCTTGCTCCGGGTGGGTGAATGGGTGGTAGGGGAGGACGTGTGCCGGTTTCTTTACCTTTAAAGTTGGTGGAATTGGGTTCCTCTGGAAGGCCGCAGGCCTGCAAGATGGCGGCGGCCTCAGGATCCGCCGATGGCAAAACTTGGGCGTCCTCTGGCCGAATTGCCCCAAAATTCTTGTGAAGGGCACTACAGGGGACTGCGCTGATCATGCAGGAATGCCCCCAGGCTGCGGATTGTCAATTTTAGCCTCAGATGGTGGCGGATTGAACACGGGTTACCCGGAGCTTCTCCAGTACATGTCCGCCACTGCTCACGTCCAGGCCACGCCGCAGTTGTGCGATCTGATGCACTCGACTCAAAAAAGGCCCACACCAAAGAACTTTTTGAATAACGGGCAGAGGCAGCGCCCTGCACGGGCGGAGCTCTGCAGTGTGATTCAGTCGGTGTGCTGCCCTTACGCTGGCCCCCCGAGGGCATCCTGCCTCATTGGAGATGTGCCTCCTCCTCATCCTCCTCCTCCTCCTCTCTCCTATTAGGCACCCACGTGGAGTCAGTGACCTCATCATCCCCTCCCTCCTCATCACTGGAGCCAATCTGGTAGTATGCTGCAGCTACTGGAACATGACTGCCAGATTGGTGTCCTTCTTGAGCATCCCCTCTCTCTGCTCTCACGTTACTGCCTTCCTCTAGCTGGGTATCATCATCAGACCCTTCGAAACGCTGGGCATCCTCCTGGAGCATGTACCCAACACTGTGCTCAAACAGTTCGGGGGACTCCTCAGGAGGACATGGTGGGTCTAGGGAAGGAGTGACTGATGATGGCATTGATACCAGGGAAGAGGACGCTTTGGCAGCTGCTTTGCCAGTACCCTGAGCCTGGGTGAGAGAGGATGAGGAGGATGAGGAGGGCTTGGTCATCCACTCTACCAAGTCTTCGGCATGATGCGGCTCAACACGTTCAGCTGCCGAAAATAAGGACAAGCGTGTCCCATGGCCACGTGCTGATGACGATGCACCGCGTCCAAGACCAGCACTGTTGTCTCTAGACACAGAGCCTGCGTGCCCTCTTTTATTGGCTCCTGACTGTCTGCCTCTCCTTGTTTGCCTTCCAGACATTCTAATGGCCTGCAGGGAGATGGGAAAACCAGCAATAAGGGGTAGCTTCAGGTGTATATTTTGCAGGAAGCACACAATGCCCGCTGTAAGTGCTGCAGATGACTGGCTGTGTTACACAACAGGAAAAAACAGCAATAAGGGCTAGCTTCAGGTGTTTATTTTGCAGGAAGCACACTACGCCCACTGTAAGTGCTGCAAATGCCTGTTAGTGTAACACAAAAGAAAAAAAGCTCGAGCAATAAGGGCTAGCTTCAGGTGTATAATGTGCAGGAGGCACACTCCGCCCGCTGTAAGTGCTGCAAATGCCTGTTAGTGTAACACACCAGGAAAACACAGCAATAAGGGCTAGCTTCAGGTGTATATTTAGCAGAAAGCACACTACGCCCGCTGTAAGTGCTGCAAATGCCTGTTAGTGTAACACACCAGGAAAACACAGCAATACGGGCTAGCTTCAGGTGTATAATGTGCAGGAGGCACACTCCGCCCGCTGTAAGTGCTGCAAATGCCTGTTAGTGTAACACACCAGGAAAACACAGCAATAAGGGCTAGCTTCAGGTGTATATTTAGCAGAAAGCACACTACGCCCACTGTATGTGCTGCAAATGCCTGTTAGTGTAACACACCAGGAAAACACAGCAATATGGGCTAGCTTCAGGTGAATAATGTGCAGGAGGCACACTCCGCCCGCTGTAAGTGCTGCAAATGCCTGTTAGTGTAACACACCAGGAAAACACAGCAATACGGGCTAGCTTCAGGTGTATATTTAGCAGAAAGCACACTACGCCTGCTGTAAGTGCTGCAAATGCCTGTTAGTGTAACACACCAGGAAAACACAGCAATAAGGGCTATCTTCAGGTGTATATTTAGCAGAAAGCACACTACGCCCGCTGTAAGTGCTGCAAATGCCTGTTAGTGTAACACACCAGGAAAACACAGCAATACGGGCTAGCTTCAGGTGTATAATGTGCAGGAGGCACACTCCGCCCGCTGTAAGTGCTGCAAATGCCTGTTAGTGTAACACACCAGGAAAACACAGCAATACGGGCTATCTTCAGGTGTATATTTAGCAGAAAGCACACTACGCCCGCTGTAAGTGCTGCAAATGCCTGTTAGTGTAACACACCAGGAAAATACAGCAATAAGGGCTAGCTTCAGGTGTATACTGTGCAGGAGGCTTAGCAACAATGACACTGACACTGTCCCCTCCTATCCTTCTCTCTCCCTGCACACAAGGTTTAGCAAAGAATATGACACTGACACTCTACCTGCCTATCCTTTTCTCTCCCTGCACACAAGGTTTAGCAAAGAATATGACACTGACACTCTCCCTGCCTATCCTTCTCTCTCCCTGCACACAAGGTTTAGCAAAGAATATGACACTGACACTCTCCCTGCCTATCCTTCTCTCTCCCTGCACACAAGGTTTAGCAAAGAATATGACACTGACACTCTCCCTGCCTATCCTTCTCTCTCCCTGCACACAAGGTTTAGCAAAAAATATCGCTGACACTCTCCCTGCCTATCCTTCTCTCTCCCTACACACAAGGTTTAGCAAAGAAAAGCACAATGACACTGTCCCTGCCTATCCTTCTCTTTCCCTGCGCCGGAACACACTACACAAAGCCGCCGCGCTGTCGGCCTTTTATAGTGTGGGGCGTGTGCTAAACCCCCTGAGCTATTTTTGGCCACAGGCAACCTGCCTGTGGCCAATTATGGCTCTCCTAGCTGCCGGCGCTGTGATTGGCCAAGCATGCAGGGTCACAGTGCATGCTTGGCCAATCACAGCGCCAGGATTGCACTGCGATGGCGCAGTGTATTGTGGGCCTGTCGCGTCACTCAAATTTGGCGCGAACGGCCCAAATCGTTCGATCTTCATCGAACGATCAAACAGCCGATGTTCGAGTCGAGCGTATGTTCGACTCGAACACCGAGCTCATCCCTACCTGTATATGATAATGCTGTACATTTCTTCATTTTCCAAAAATTGTGACACAAAATTACAGCTTCAAAAGACTCACCATGCCTCTTACTAAACACCTTGGGCTGTCTACTTTCCAAAAAGGGGTCATTTGGGGATATTTGTACTGTTCTGATGTTTTCAGACCTCTAGAAATTAGATAGGCCATCAGTACATCAGGAATGATCGATTTTCAGATATATATATACCATAGTTTGTGGACTCTATGACTTTCCTACAGACTAAATAATCTACAATGATTTGGGTTATTTTCAAGAAAAACATTTATGAAGAAAGATTATTAATTTGCAAAATGTTATAATAAAAACAAGGAAAAGCATGTTTTTTTTAAAAAAAAATCTGTCTTTTTTCATTTATCCACTTGATCTCTGGAAGATTTACCCCTCTTCATGACCAGAGAATTTTTTGCGATACAGCACTGCGGTACTTTAACTGACAATTGTGCGGACATGCAACGTTATACGCAAATAAATTTAAGTAATTTCTTCCCACAAATTGAGCTTTCTTTTGATGGTATTTGATCATCACTGCACTTTTTATTTTTTGTGCTATAAACAAAAAAAGACCGACAATTTTGAAAAAAAAAAACAATCTTTATTACTCTCCAATAAAAATCTAATTTCTTCAAAAATTTAGGCCAGTATGTATTCTGCTACATATTTTTGGTCAAAAAATTCTAATAAAGGGAACAGACCATAATACCAACTTAACAAATACTGAATAGGAAACCATATATATGTATGCTCATAAAGGATCTGTAAATGTAGCTACCCAAGAATGTGGGTTCAAAATGCTCACAAGATGGTACAGAACAGCCGCTTTACTAAACAAATTTTCACCCCAGACATCTAAAAGATGCTGGAGATGCGAAAAAGAGGAAGGATCGTTGCTGCATATCTGGTGGTCGGCATTCCCCTATGATCCATGAATTCTGGAGGATGGTTCACGACACCACTACCTCAGTTACCTCTGAAAATTTAAATTTCACTCCGGCGCAATACCTCCTACATTATATCACGATTCCCAAGAAACAATGAAACAATACCTCAAATCCTTATCTATGCTCATGATCAATGCAGCGAGACACTGTATACCTTTCCACTGGCGTTCAACAATCATTCCATCCAAAAAAGAATGGTTCCGCAGAATTAACAACATAGAGAAAATAGAAGAACTCATTAGCATATCGCAGGAAAAAATATCCAAATTCACAGCAACACGATATAATTGGATACAATTTAAATCTTCTTCTGCCTATGAAGCAGTAAATGTATAAATACAGAAAACACAACCTTGCAAAAGATCACATATGATACTAGAGGAAAAAAAAAAAGAAAAAAAAAATCCCAATAAGCATATATTGATTGGTTTGCGCAAAAGTTATAGTGTCTACAAACTATGGGATATATACTTGAATAGTTATTTATTTTTTATTTTTTATACTGGTTATGGCAGCGATCAGCGACTTATAGTGGGACTGCGAGATTGACATTCTGACACTAACTGACACTAACTGACACTTTTGGGTAACTGTGACACTAATACATTGATCAGTGCTAAAAATATGTACTGTCACTGGTACTAATGACACTGGCAGGGAAGGGGTTAAACATATAGGGCAATCAAAGGGTTAAATGTGTGCCTAGCCAGTGTTTTTGTGTACTGTGTGTGTTTTTTTTACTAATGGAAGTGATAGATTTTCTTTTCATTTTGTTTTTCTTTTGCAGGGAAAAAAAATCCACCACTTCCCCCCCCCCCCTCAGAACAGAGCTCTGCCTTGTTTGCATAGGTAGAGCTCCATCCTGTGTCTCTTTCACACGATTGGTGGGTTCCACTACCTGGAAGTGCAGGATCACACGCGAACGCGCCCTGTAGCATTAATTTTGCTATGAGGCGGTCTGCAAGTGGTTATTTAGCAAAAAAATGAAAAACCTAGTGGTGATTAGGGATGGGCCCGGTGTTCGATTCGAGCCCACGGTCGAATCGAACATCGGGCGTTCGCCCGCTCGGCGAGCCCAGAACTATTTGGGCCGTTCGCATCACATTCGTGTGATGCGAGCGGCCCGCAATGCATTGCGCCAGTCGCAGTGCATTGCTGGCTGATGATTGGCCAAGCATGCACTGTGACCCCGCATGCTTGGCCAATCACAGCGCCGGCAGCGAGGAGAGCAATAATTGGCTACAGGCGGGACGCCTGTAGCCAATTATAGCTCAGGGGCTTTAGTACACGCCCCACTGTATAAAAGGCCGCCGCGCCGTCGGCCTAGTGCACTGTGTTCCGGCTTGATTCTGATATAGGCAGGCTGCTGATGCTGATGCTGATTCATTATCATTACTGTACTGAATACTGATCATTTGATTGCATCACTGATTCATTCTGCTGATTGCACTGCTGCTGAGTCTAACTGCTGTGATTCTGTTAGTTTGGTGTGTGCATGCTGTTAGTACAGCATTGCAGTATCACCTTCTGTCCTATTGTGATCTAAGGCAGGCAGGCATTTATAGGAGCTAACGTGTGTGTGTGTGTGTGCTGTGTTAGTACAGCACACATAAAACCACCTCAGTCACTCTATCTGCTATAAGGCCCAGTTGTTGTCATCTAAGGCAGCCTCTATCTGCCGTAAGGCCCAGTTGTTGTCATCTAAGGCAGGCAGGCATTTATAGGAGCTAGCGTGTGTGTGTCTGTGTGCTGTGTTAGTACAGCACACATAAAACCACCTCAGTCACTCTATCTGCTATAAGGCCCAGTTGTTGTCATCTAAGGCAGCCTCTATCTGCCGTAAGGCCCAGTTGTTGTCATCTAAGGCAGGCAGGCATTTATAGGAGCTAGCGTGTGTGTGTGTGCTGTGTTAGTACAGCACACATAAAACCACCTCAGTCACTCTATCTGCTATAAGGCCCAGTTGTTGTCATCTAAGGCAGCCTCTATCTGCCGTAAGGCCCAGTTGTTGTCATCTAAGGCAGGCAGGCATTTATAGGAGCTAGCGTGTGTGTGTGTGTATGCTGTGTTAGTACAGCACACATAAAACCACCTCAGTCACTCTATCTGCTATAAGGCCCAGTTGTTGTCATCTAAGGCCGCCTCTATCTGCCGTAAGGCCCAGTTGTTGTCATCTAAGGCAGGCAGGCATTTATAGGAGCTAGCGTGTGTGTGTGTGCTGTGTTAGTACAGCACACATAAAACCACCTCAGTCACTCTATCTGCTATAAGGCCCAGTTGTTGTCATCTAAGGCAGCCTCTATCTGCCGTAAGGCCCAGTTGTTGTCATCTAAGGCAGGCAGGCATTTATAGGAGCTAGCGTGTGTGTGTGTGCTGTGTTAGTACAGCACACATAAAACCACCTCAGTCACTCTATCTGCTATAAGGCCCAGTTGTTGTCATCTAAGGCATCCTCTATCTGCCGTAAGGCCCAGTTGTTGTCATCTAAGGCAGGCAGGCATTTATAGGAGCTAGCGTGTGTGTGTGTGTATGCTGTGTTAGTACAGCACACATAAAACCACCTCAGTCACTCTATCTGCTATAAGGCCCAGTTGTTGTCATCTAAGGCAGCCTCTATCTGCCGTAAGGCCCAGTTGTTGTCATCTAAGGCAGGCAGGCATTTATAGGAGCTAGCGTGTGTGTGTGTGTATGCTGTGTTAGTACAGCACACATAAAACCACCTCAGTCACTCTATCTGCTATAAGGCCCAGTTGTTGTCATCTAAGGCAGCCTCTATCTGCCGTAAGGCCCAGTTGTTGTCATCTAAGGCAGGCAGGCATTTATAGGAGCTAGCGTGTGTGTGTGTGCTGTGTTAGTACAGCACACATAAAACCACCTCAGTCACTCTATCTGCTATAAGGCCCAGTTGTTGTCATCTAAGGCAGCCTCTATCTGCCGTAAGGCCCAGTTGTTGTCATCTAAGGCAGGCAGGCATTTATAGGAGCTAGCGTGTGTGTGTGTGTGCTGTGTTAGTACAGCACACATAAAACCACCTCAGTCACTCTATCTGCTATAAGGCCCAGTTGTTGTCATCTAAGGCAGCCTCTATCTGCCGTAAGGCCCAGTTGTTGTCATCTAAGGCAGGCAGGCATTTATAGGAGCTAGCGTGTGTGTGTGTGTGTGTGCTGTGTTAGTACAGCACACATAAAACCACCTCAGTCACTCTATCTGCTATAAGGCCCAGTTGTTGTCATCTAAGGCATGCTCTATCTGCCGTAAGGCCCAGTTGTTGTCATCTAAGGCAGGCAGGCATTTATAGGAGCTAGCGTGTGTGTGTGTGTATGCTGTGTTAGTACAGCACACATAAAACCACCTCAGTCACTCTATCTGCTATAAGGCCCAGTTGTTGTCATCTAAGGCAGCCTCTATCTGCCGTAAGGCCCAGTTGTTGTCATCTAAGGCAGGCAGGCATTTATAGGAGCTAGCGTGTGTGTGTGTGTATGCTGTGTTAGTACAGCACACATAAAACCACCTCAGTCACTCTATCTGCTATAAGGCCCAGTTGTTGTCATCTAAGGCAGCCTCTATCTGCCGTAAGGCCCAGTTGTTGTCATCTAAGGCAGGCAGGCATTTATAGGAGCTAGCGTGTGTGTGTGTGCTGTGTTAGTACAGCACACATAAAACCACCTCAGTCACTCTATCTGCTATAAGGCCCAGTTGTTGTCATCTAAGGCATCCTCTATCTGCCGTAAGGCCCAGTTGTTGTCATCTAAGGCAGGCAGGCATTTATAGGAGCTAGCGTGTGTGTGTGTGTATGCTGTGTTAGTACAGCACACATAAAACCACCTCAGTCACTCTATCTGCTATAAGGCCCAGTTGTTGTCATCTAAGGCAGCCTCTATCTGCCGTAAGGCCCAGTTGTTGTCATCTAAGGCAGGCAGGCATTTATAGGAGCTAGCGTGTGTGTGTGTGTATGCTGTGTTAGTACAGCACACATAAAACCACCTCAGTCACTCTATCTGCTATAAGGCCCAGTTGTTGTCATCTAAGGCAGCCTCTATCTGCCGTAAGGCCCAGTTGTTGTCATCTAAGGCAGGCAGGCATTTATAGGAGCTAGCGTGTGTGTGTGTGCTGTGTTAGTACAGCACACATAAAACCACCTCAGTCACTCTATCTGCTATAAGGCCCAGTTGTTGTCATCTAAGGCAGCCTCTATCTGCCGTAAGGCCCAGTTGTTGTCATCTAAGGCAGGCAGGCATTTATAGGAGCTAGCGTGTGTGTGTGTGCTGTGTTAGTACAGCACACATAAAACCACCTCAGTCACTCTATCTGCTATAAGGCCCAGTTGTTGTCATCTAAGGCAGCCTCTATCTGCCGTAAGGCCCAGTTGTTGTCATCTAAGGCAGGCAGGCATTTATAGGAGCTAGCGTGTGTGTGTGTGTGTGCTGTGTTAGTACAGCACACATAAAACCACCTCAGTCACTCTATCTGCTATAAGGCCCAGTTGTTGTCATCTAAGGCATCCTCTATCTGCCGTAAGGCCCAGTTGTTGTCATCTAAGGCAGGCAGGCATTTATAGGAGCTAGCGTGTGTGTGTGTGTATGCTGTGTTAGTACAGCACACATAAAACCACCTCAGTCACTCTATCTGCTATAAGGCCCAGTTGTTGTCATCTAAGGCAGCCTCTATCTGCCGTAAGGCCCAGTTGTTGTCATCTAAGGCAGGCAGGCATTTATAGGAGCTAGCGTGTGTGTGTGTGCTGTGTTAGTACAGCACACATAAAACCACCTCAGTCACTCTATCTGCTATAAGGCCCAGTTGTTGTCATCTAAGGCAGCCTCTATCTGCCGTAAGGCCCAGTTGTTGTCATCTAAGGCAGGCAGGCATTTGTAGGAGCTAGTGTGTGTGTGTGTGTGTGTGTGTTGTGTTAGTACAGCACACATAAAACCACCTCAGTCACTCTATCTGCTATAAGGCCCAGTTGTTGTCATCTAAGGCATCCTCTATCTGCCGTAAGGCCCAGTTGTTGTCATCTAAGGCAGGCAGGCATTTATAGGAGCTAGCGTGTGTGTGTGTGTATGCTGTGTTAGTACAGCACACATAAAACCACCTCAGTAACTCTATCTGCTATAAGGCCCAGTTGTTGTCATCTAAGGCATCCTCTATCTGCCGTAAGGCTCAGTTGTTGTCATCTAAGGCAGGCAGGCATTTATAGGAGCTAGCGTGTGTGTGTGTGTGTGTATATGCTGTGTTAGTACAGCACACATAAAACCACCTCAGTCACTCTATCTGCTATAAGGCCCAGTTGTTGTCATCTAAGGCAGCCTCTATCTGCCGTAAGGCCCAGTTGTTGTCATCTAAGGCAGGCAGGCATTTATAGGAGCTAGCGTGTGTGTGTGTGTGTGTGCTGTGTTAGTACAGCACACATAAAACCACCTCAGTCACTCTATCTGCTATAAGGCCCAGTTGTTGTCATCTAAGGCAGCCTCTATCTGCCGTAAGGCCCAGTTGTTGTCATCTAAGGCAGGCAGGCATTTATAGGAGCTAGCGTGTGTGTGTGTGCTGTGTTAGTACAGCACACATAAAACCACCTCAGTCACTCTATCTGCTATAAGGCCCAGTTGTTGTCATCTAAGGCATCCTCTATCTGCCGTAAGGCCCAGTTGTTGTCATCTAAGGCAGGCAGGCATTTATAGGAGCTAGCGTGTGTGTGTGTGTGTATGCTGTGTTAGTACAGCACACATAAAACCACCTCAGTCACTCTATCTGCTATAAGGCCCAGTTGTTGTCATCTAAGGCAGCCTCTATCTGCCGTAAGGCCCAGTTGTTGTCATCTAAGGCAGGCAGGCATTTATAGGAGCTAGCGTGTGTGTGTGTGCTGTGTTAGTACAGCACACATAAAACCACCTCAGTCACTCTATCTGCTATAAGGCCCAGTTGTTGTCATCTAAGGCAGCCTCTATCTGCCGTAAGGCCCTGTTGCTGTCATCTAAGGCAGCCATCTGCAGGAGTAAGTGTGTGTGCTGTGTGACTCCAGCACAATATACACTACCCACTACAATGCCTGGAAGACCGCCAAGGAGAGGCAGACAGTCCCGAGGCAAGAACACAGGGCAAGCAGGCTCTGTTTCTAGAGAAAACAGTGCTGGTCGTGGACGTGGACATGGCCGTGCATCGTCATCAGCACGTGGCCATGGGACACGCTTGTCCTTGTTTTCGGCAGCTGGACATGTTGAGCCGCATCATGCCGAAGGCTTGGTAGAATGGATGACCAAGCCCTCCTCATCCTCCTCATCCTCTCTCACCCAGGCTCAGGGTACTGGCAAAGCAGCTGCCAACGCGTACTCAATGGCATCATCAGGCACCCCTTCTCTAGACCCACCATGTCCTCCTGAGGAGTCCCCCGAACTGTTTGAGCACAGTGTTGGGTACATGCTCCAGGAGGATGCCCAACGTTTTGAAGGCTCGGATGATGATACCCAGCTAGAGGAAGGCAGTAGCGTGAGCGCAGAGAGAGGGGATGCTCAAGGACAGCAATCTGGCAGTCATGTTCCAATAGCTGCAGCTTACTACCAGGTTTGCTCCAGTGGTGAAGAGGGAGGGGATGATGAGGTCACTGAGTCCACGTGGGTGCCTAAAGGGAGAGAGGAGGAGGAGGAGGCGGCGGCACATGTCCAACGAGGCAGGGTGCCCTCCGGAGGCCAGCTAGAGGCCAGCACACCAACTGAATCACACCGCAGAGCTCCGCCTGTGCAGGGCGCTGCCTCTGCACGTTATCACAAAAGTTCTTTGGTGTGGGCCTTTTTTGAGACAAGTGCATCAGATCGCACCACTGCTATTTGCAACATATGTCTCAAGCGTATCTCGCGTGGCCAAAACATCAGCCGCTTGGGCACCACAAGCATGACCAGACATATGTCAACCTGCCATGCAGCTCGTTGGCAAGCGCACATTAACCACTTAACGACCGCCCACTGTAAATATACGTCGGCAGAATGGCACCGACAGGCAGAATCACGTACATATACGTGATTGCCTTTGTATAGTTGGGGGGTCCGATCGGACCCCCCTTCTTTACAGTGGGTGGTCGTTTTACCTTCGGGAGCGATCCGGCATGAGGGGACGGCCGTTCGATTCCGGCCACCCCCTCTCGATCGCTCCCGGCGAATGAGAGAGCTTCCCCTGCCTGCCAGGCAGGAGGAAGTGATGTCATCTCTCCTGCGGCGCTCACATATATCGAGCGCCGTACAGGAGAAGATGCAGGTTAGTACAAAAAACAGCACACTGACACCAGGACACATAGGCACATAAATCGCCCCCCCAGGCCCCCCCAGATCACCCCCAGCCCCCCCCAGCCCCCAGTCACAGTGTCACTGATTGCAGTGACCATTTATTTAGTGATCACTGCAATCAGTGACATTTGTGACTGTAAAAGTGTCACTACATTTAGTTTTAGGTCCAGTGTAGCCCCCTAACCCCCCCTAATAAAGGTTTAACCCCCTGATCACCCCCCAGGTAACCCTTTCACCCCCTAGCACCGCCGTCGCTAAGCAATCATTTTTCTGATCGATGTCTTAGCGTCGGTGATGCTGATCGGTAGCCAGTAATTTTTTTTAGGTTCGCCGCAGGTTTTTATAGCGTCGGGTACCCCCATATATTACCTAATAAAGGTTTAACCCCCTTGATCGCCCCCCAGGTAACCCTTTCACCCCCTATCACCACTGTCACTAAGCGATAATTTTTCTGATCGATGTCTTAGCGTCGGCGATGCTGATCGGTAGCCAGTAATTTTTTTTAGGTTCGCCGCAGGTTTTTATAGCGTCGGGTACCCCCATATATTACCTAATAAAGGTTTAACCCCCTTGATCACCCCCCAGGTAACCCTTTCACCCCCTAGCACCGCCGTCGCTATGCGATCATTTTTCTGATCGATGTCTTAGCGTCGGTGATGCTGATCGGTAGCCAGTCATTTTTTTTAGGTTCGCCGCAGGTTTTTATAGCGTCGGGTACCCCCATATATTACCTAATAAAGGTTTAACCCCCTTGATCACCCCCCAGGTAACCCTTTCACCCCCTATCACCACTGTCACTAAGCGATAATTTTTCTGATCGATGTCTTAGCGTCGGCGATGCTGATCGGTAGCCAGTAATTTTTTTTAGGTTCGCCACAGGTTTTTATAGCGTCGGGTACCCCCATATATTACCTAATAAAGGTTTAACGCCCTTGATCACCCCCCAGGTAACCCTTTCACCCCCTAGCACCGCCGACGCTATGCGATCATTTTTCTGATTGATGTCTTAGCGTCGGCGATGCTGATCGGTAGCCAGTAATTTTTTTTAGGTTCGCCGCAGGTTTTTATAGCGTCGGGTACCCCCATATATTACCTAATAAAGGTTTAACCCCCTTGATCACCCCCCAGGTAACCCTTTCACCCCCTAGCACCGCCGTCGCTATGCGATCATTTTTCTGATCGATGTCTTAGCGTCGGTGATGCTGATCGGTAGCCAGTCATTTTTTTTAGGTTCGCCGCAGGTTTTTATAGCGTCGGGTACCCCCATATATTACCTAATAAAGGTTTAACCCCCTTGATCACCCCCCAGGTAACCCTTTCACCCCCTATCACCACTGTCACTAAGCGATAATTTTTCTGATCGATGTCTTAGCGTCGGCGATGCTGATCGGTAGCCAGTAATTTTTTTTAGGTTCGCCACAGGTTTTTATAGCGTCGGGTACCCCCATATATTACCTAATAAAGGTTTAACGCCCTTGATCACCCCCCAGGTAACCCTTTCACCCCCTAGCACCGCCGACGCTATGCGATCATTTTTCTGATTGATGTCTTAGCGTCGGTGATGCTGATCGGTAGCCAGTAATTTTTTTTAGGTTCGCCGCAGGTTTTTATAGCGTCAGGTACCCCCATATATTATCTAATAAAGGTTTAACCCCCTGATCGCCCCCCAGGTAACCCTTTCACCCCCTATCACCACTGTCGCTAAGCGATCGTTTTTATGATCGTTGTCTTAGTGTCGGTGATGCCGATAGGTAGCCAGTAATTTTTTTTTAGGTTCGCCGTCAGGTTTTTATATAGCGTCAGGTACCCCCATATATTACCTAATAAAGGTTTTAACTCCCTAATTGCCCCTAGTTAACCCTTTCACCAGTGATCATCATATAAGTGTTACGGGTGAAGCTGGTTAGTTAGTTTGCTTTTCATAGTGTCAGGGCACCCGCCGTATATAACCCAATAAAGGTTTAACCCCCTGATCTCCCGGCGGGTGATATCAATTAGGTTTTAGCGTCAGAGAGGGTCTGCGTCACACCCCAGGCAGCGTCAGGTTAGTGCCAGTAGCACTAACACCCACGCGTGAAGCATACACCCCCCTTAGTGGTATAGTATCTGATCAGCTCAATATCTGATCTGATCAGATCTATACTAGCGTCCCCAGCAGTTTAGGGTTCCCAAAAACGCAGTGTTAGCGGGATCAGCCCAGATACCTGCTAGCACCTGCGTTTTGCCCCTCCGTCCAGCCCAGGCCACCCAAGTGCAGTATCGATCGATCACTGTCACTTGCAAAACACAACACACATAACTGCAGCGTTCGCAGAGACAGGCCTGATCCCTGCGACTCCAGTGCTGTAAGAGGTGATTTCACCACCACAGTTAAAAAAAAAAAGCATATATGCCGAAGCATTGGGGCAGCAGGAGCGGAGGAGCGATTTTGCTCCTAATGCCGCGTACATACGGTCGAAATTCCGACGGAGGCTTGCCCGTGGAAAAGTCTGACCATGTGTACGCGGCATAACTTTTGCGAGAAGATGCCCCCATGCTTCGGCATATATAAATGGTGCATGTATGCCCATCATTAGAAGTGGGTGGATGAAGGGCGGTATTCTAATGGTGGGCATTACAATACATGTCCAACAAGGACCAGCAACGTACTGGTATGTTGCTGGACTTTGAATGTTTATACCAGAATGATGCCTGCGGGTTTAGGTATCATCTTGGTATCATTCTTTTCAGCCAGCGGCCGGCTTTCATGTAAAAGCAATCCTAATGGCTAATTAGCCTCTGGACTGCTTTTACAAGCAGTGGGAGGGAATGACCTCCCCCGGATATAAAAAGCGCCATTGGGAAATTGGGAAAGCATTTTATCACACCGATCTTGGTGTGGTCAGATGCTTTGAGGGCAGAGGAAAGATCTAGGGTCCAATAGACCCCAGTTTTTTCAAAAAAGAGTACCTGTCATTACCTATTGCTATCATAGGGGATATTTACATTCCCTGAGATAACAATAAAAGTGATAAAAATAAATAAATATGGAAGCAACAGTTTAAAAATAAAATAAAAAAGCAAAATTAATAATAAAAAAAAAAAAAGCACCCCTGTCCTGCCCTGCTCTTGCCCAATGGCAAACGCAAGCGTCGGTCTGGCGTCATATGTAAACAGCAATTGCACCATGCATGTGAGGTATCACCGCGAAGGTCAGATCGAGGGCAGTAATTTTAGCAGTAGACCTCCTCTGTAAATCTAACGGGGTAACCTGTAAATGCTTTTAAAGGCTTTTAAAAATGTATGTAGTTTGTCGCCAATGCGCGTTTGTGCGAAATTTTAAAGCATGTCGTGTTTGGTATCTATGTACTCGGCCTAAGATCATCTTTTTTATTTCATCAAACATTTGGGCAATATAGTGTGTTTTAGTGCATTAAAATTTAAAAAAGTGTATTTTTTCCCCAAAAAATGCGTTTGAAAAATCGCTGCGCAAATACTGTGTAGAAAAAAAAATGCAACACCCACCATTTTATTCTGTAGGGCCTTTGCTTTAAAAATATATATAATGTTTGGGGGTTCAACATAATTTTCTTGCAAAAAAAAAATATGTTTTCATGTAAACAAAAAGTGTCAAAAAGGGCTTTGTCTTCAAGTGGTATTGTGAGTATTTTGCAGATCTCGCTTTTTGTCACAAAGTTTTGAAAATTGAAAAAAAAAGAAAAAAAAAATGTTCTTTCTTCATTTTCAAAAACAAATGAGAGCTGTAAAATACTCACCATGCCTCTCAGCAAACAGCTTGGGGTGTCTACTTTCCAAAATGGGGTCATTTGGGGGGGTTTTGTGCTATTTTGGCATTTTATGGCCTTCAAAACTGTGATAGGTAGTGAGGAGTGAAATCAAAAATTTGCACCCTTAGAAATCCTGAAGGCGGTGCTTGGTTTCCGGGGTCCCGTACGTGGCTAGGCTCCTAAAAAGTCCCACACATGTGGTATCCCCGTACTCAGGAGAAGCAGCAGAATGTATTTTGGGGTGCAATTTCACATATAACCATGGCATGTGTGAGCAATATATAATTTAGTGACAACTTTTTGTAATTTTTTTTTTTTTTGTCATTATTCAATCACTTGGGACAAAAAAAAAATATTCAATGGGCTCAACAGGCCTCTCAGCAATTTCCTTGGGGTGTCTACTTTCTAAAATGGGGTCATTTGGGGGGGTTTGTGCTATTTTGGCATTTTATGGCCTTCAAAACTGTGATAGGTAGTGAGGAGTGAAATCAAAAATTTGCGCCCTTAGAAATCCTGAAGGCGGTGCTTGGTTTCCGGGGTCCCGTACGTGGCTAGGCTCCTAAAAAGTCCCACACATGTGGTATCCCCGTACTCAGGAGAAGCAGCAGAATGCATTTTGGGGTGCAATTCCACATATAACCATGGCATGTGTGAGCAATATATCATTTAGTGACAACTTTTTGTAATTTTTTTTTTTTTTTTGTCATTATTCAATCACTTGGGACAAAAAAAAAAATATTCAATGGGCTCAACATGCCTCTCAGCAATTTCCTTGGGGTGTCTACTTTCTAAAATGGGGTCATTTGGGGGGGTTTTGTACTGCCCTGTCATTTTAGCACCTCAAGAAATGAGATAGGCAGTCATAAATTAAAAGCTGTGTAAATTCCAGAAAATGTACCCTAGTTTGTAAACGCTATAACTTTTGCGCAAACCAAAAAATATACACTTATTGAAATTTTTTTTACTAAAGACATGTGGCTGAATACATTTTGGCCTAAATGTATGACTAAAATTGAGTTTATTCGATTTTTCTTATAATAAAAAGTAGAAAATATAATTTTTTTTCAAAATTTTCGGTCTTTTTCCGTTTAGATCGCAAAAAATAAAAATTGCAGAGGCAATCAAATACCATTAAAAGAAAGCTCTATTTGTGGGAAGAAAAGGACGCAAATTTCGTTTGGGTACAACATTGCATGTCCGCACAATTTACAGTTAAAGCAGCGCAGTGCAAAATTCTGAATTCACCTCTGGTCCTTTAGCTACCAAATGGTCCGGGGCTTAAGTGGTTAAAGACCCACACCAAAGAACAAAGCGGACCTCTCCTTGCTCCTCATCAGCTGGGATCTCCAACCCCACTATATCTTCAGTCCTCTCTGAAAGCTGCTCTGAGAGGAATGAAGGTGTAGAATTAGGTGTGTCACAGCTAAGTACTTGCGGGCACTCTGTTAGCAGTACACCGACGTCCGATTCTACCAGGCAAATTTCCCTGCCCCAGCTGCTGGACCGTCGAAAGAAGTTTACTCCCAGCCATCCACATGCCCAGCGGTTGAATGCTAGCTTGGCTAAATTGCTAGCACTTCAACTGCTGCCTTTTCAGTTGGTAGACTCGGCCCCCTTCCGTGAGTTTGTTCAATGTGCGGTTCCTCAGTGGCAGGTTCCCAAACGCCACTTTTTCTCACGGAAGGCGATTCCGGCTCTCTACCGGCATGTGGAAGGCAATGTCCATGCCTCGCTGGACAGGGTGGTCAGCGGTAAGGTGCATATTACCGCTGACTCATGGTCCAGCAGGCATGGACAGGGACGTTACCTGTCTTTCACGGCCCATTGGGTCACTCTATTGGCAGCTGGGAGGGATGCAGGACAAGGTGCAGTAGTGTTGGAGGTTGTTCCGCCACCACGCCTCCAAAATGCTACTACTGGTTGTGACACACCTCTCTCCTCCACCCTCTCCTCTTCTTCTTCCTCCATGGCCTCTTCGAGTGCTCTGTCCTCGGAACCAGCGGTGCTCTGTAGGCGTACAAGGGGATACGCGAGTACGCAGGCAAAAAGATGCCATGCCGTGCTTGCGCTGGTGTGTTTGGGGGACAGGAGCCACACTGGGGCAGAGGTTCTGGCAGCTCTGCAGGGGCAGGCCGAGAGGTGGTTGACACCACGCCAGCTTAAGCCAGGAATGGTGGTTTCTGACAATGGTACCAACCTCCTCTCCGCCCTGCTACAGGGGCAGCTGACCCATGTGCCCTGTATGGCTCACGTCCTCAACCTGGTGGTGCAGCGGTTCTTGGGCAGGTACCCAGGCTTACAGGATGTCCTGAGGCAGGCCAGGAAAGTCTGTGTGCATTTCTGCCGATCGTATAATGCCAGTGCTCGGCTGGCTGAGCTGCAAAAGGAGTTGAACCTGCCCAAGAACCGCCTTATATGTGACATGCCCACCAGGTGGAACTCAACGTTGGCCATGCTGCAGCGACTGCACACGCAGCAGAGGGCCATCAATGAGTACCTGTGCGACTACGGCACCAGGACAGGGTCAGGGGAGCTTGGATTTTTTTCCCCACGCCAGTGGAGCATGATCAGGGATGCATGCACTGTCCTGTCACCATTTGAGGAGGCCACGAGGATGGTGAGCAGTGACAGTGCATGCATCAGTGACACTGTACCTCTTGTCCACCTGTTGGAGCATACGCTGCGTGGCATAATGGACAGGGCACTTGAGGCAGAACAGAGGCAGGAAGAGAAGGACTTCCTTGCCTCTCAATGCCCCCTTTATCCAGACAGTGTTCCTTCTCTCCCACCCATCACACAGGAAGAGGATGAGGAGGAGGAGGAGGAGGATTGTGTGAGCATGGAGGTGGAGCCTGGCACTCAGCATCAGCAGCAGCAGTCCCAACAAACCAGTGGACTTGTACGTGGCTGGGAGGAGGTGGCTGGCGATCATGTCGTCCTCAGTGACCCAGAAGACTCCGGACAAAAAAAAAAAGAAGACTCCGGACCGAATGCCTCAACTAACCTACGTTGCATGGCCTCCCTGATCCTGCAAAGCCTGCGGAAGGATCCTCGTATTCTTCGGATCAAGGAGAGGGACCATTACTGGCTGGCCACTCTCCTTGATCCACGGTACAAGGGTAAAGTTGCGGATCTTATCTTGCCGTCGCAGAGGGAGCAGAGGATGAGACATCTCAGGGAGGCCTTGCAGAAAGGTCTGTGCAACGCATTCCCAGAGACTGGGAGGTTACAAACTCCTGGTCCTGGACGACGAGTTGCTGAGGCTTTGGTCAGTAGCAGAAGGAGCGGTGGGGAAGGTGGACGTCTGACCGATGCGTTCAGACAATTTTTTAGTCCGCAGCCCCAAGGTATGATCGGTTCCAGCAACCATCGCCAGCGTCTGATATACATGGTGCAGGAATACCTAGGGGCAAGGTCAGACTTGGACACCTTTCCCACCGAAAATCCTCTGGCTTACTGGGTCTTGAGGATGGATCACTGGCCAGAGCTTGCACAGTATGCAATTGAGCTACTGGCCTGTCCTGCATCCAGCGTTCTTTCCGAACGCACATTCAGTGCTGCTGGAGGCTTTGTCACCGATCACAGGGTGCGCCTGTCCACCGACTCAGTTGATCGACTGACCTTCATAAAGATGAATCAGTCTTGGATCACCACCAGCTACCAGGCACCTGAAGCGGATATAACTGAATAATTTATAATGTCACATCCCTTCAAGACTGCCTATGCTGATGCTGAGTGACTGTCCTGTTATGTTCACTGACTATCCTCTTCCTCCTCCTCAATGATCCATTCCTTGATAGCATGGAAGAACATTTTTGTTTCTGGGTGCCACCACACCAGTGGCTAAGGCCCAATTTTTCAGCCCCTGTTTAACAGGGGCGTGTAATTACAATTTTTTAAGCAATGCTTCGCAACAGGTCTGACTGCTGTGCTCCAAGTACAGTATCTGTGAGGGGTTGCAGTGTTGTGGCACCAGCACCAGTGCCTAAGGCACAATTTTTCAGCCCCTGTTTAACAGGGGCGTGTAATTACAATTTTTTAAGCAATGCTTCGCAACAGGTCTGACTGCTGTGCTCCAAGTACAGTATCTGTGAGGGGTTGCAGTGTTGTGGCACCAGCACCAGTGCCTAAGGCACAATTTTTCAGCCCCTGTTTAACAGGGGCGTGTAATTACAATTTTTTAAGCAATGCTTCGCAACAGGTCTGACTGCTGTGCTTCAAGTACAGTATCTGTGAGGGGTTGCAGTGTTGTGGCACCAGCACCAGTGCCTAAGACACAATTTTTCAGCCCCTGTTTAACAGGGGCGTGTAATTACAAATCTTGATCTAATAGTTCACAGCAGGGCCCATTCCTGCACCCACCAAGAGTAACTGTGAGAGCTTACAGTCTTGTGGCAACACCGTCCACCACCAAAGGCCCAATTTTTCAGCCCCTGTTTAACAGGGGCGTGTAATTACAAATCTTGATCTAATAATTCTCAGCAGGGCCCATTCCTGCGCCCACCAAGAGTAACTGTGAGGGCTTACAGTCTTGTGGCAACACCGTCCACCACCACCACCAAAGGCCCAATTTTTCTGCCCTGTTCAACAGGTGCATGCAATTACAAATCTTGATCTAATAATTCACAGCAGGGCCCATTCCTGCGCCCACCAAGAGTAACTGTGAGGGCTTACAGTCTTGTGGCAACACCGTCCACCACCACCACCAAAGGCCCAATTTTTCTGCCCTGTTCAACAGGTGCATGCAATTACAAATCTTGATCTAATAATTTACAGCAGGGCCAATTCCTGTGCCCACCAACAGTAACTGTGAGGGCTTACAGTGTTGTGACTACACCAACATCTAATGGGGCAAATTTCTGCAGAGTATATAAGGCAGGCCCCTACTTTCAAACATCCAACTTACAAACGACTCCTACTTGCAAACGGAAGGAGAAAACAGGAAGTGAGAGGAAATCTACCCTTAGGAAGGGAAATTCTATCCTGTTAGATTTAATTTGGGAAAAAGGTATCTCCTCTCTACTGATGCTTTATCACCAATCCTTGTTTCAATAAAAACCCTACCTTTCCAAAAACATTTGTCATTGGGGCAGAAAGTGAGGTGAAATGTTCTGAACAGGTGCACAGACAGCAAAACAAATGTTACAGGGGTGATAACCCTTCCCTATGTTCTCCAAAAAGCTTAAAAATAGATTTTTTTTGGATGGAGCTACACTTAAAAATGTACCTGTTCAGATTCTACTTAAGAACAAACCTACAGTTTCTGTCTTGTTTGCACCGCCTGTATACTGCTGTTCAGAGTATATAGGGACTTTTTTATTTTGTGTGTGCGGGGTTCCCCTTAATATCCATACAAGACCCAAAGGGGCTGGTAATGGGCTGGGGTGGGGGGGGGGGGCTGATGGGGTAGCCATGCCATTTTTCTCAAGGATTTTCAGCCATATTGCCAGGACAAGACATGACATTAAAGCCGCAAGCAGTTTTAAATGACTTTTTTTTCGTTAAAATTGTAATTTTGTGCTGGGACAGTTCTAAACACGGGAAACACATGCCACTTCACAGGCATACTTTAGACACCCCCCAGGTACGAAATTTAAAGGAATATTTCACTTTTTTTTTTCACTTTATGCATCATTAAAATGACTGCTCCCGAAAAAATGTTAGTTTTTTAAACTTCTTTTTGCATTGATATATGTGCCCTGGGGCAGGACCCGGGTCCCCAAACCTGTTTTATGACATTAACATGAATATTGGCCGTTATAATTAGCACTTTTGATTTCGAACGTTCGCGTCCATTGTAACGAATAGGGTTTGAAAATTCGCACAAACTTTCGGTCCGTTCGAAGGTTCTTGTGCGAACCGAACCCGGGGGTGTTCGGCCCATCCCTAGTGGTGATTAAATAACACTTAAAGAAAGCTCTATTTGTGTGAAAAAGATACAAATTTCATTAGGGGAACAGTTTTGCATAACCACGCAATTGTCATTCACAGTGCAACAGTGCTGAAAGCTGAAAATTGGCCTGGGGGTAAATGTGCCCGGTATTGAAGTGACTAAAATAGTACTTGGTGATCCTGCAATCAAGGTCTTTGCTCAGGCACTTCTTTTTACAGGATTTCAATGCTCTGTCCTTGTCATTGATTTCTGCTCCTGCTTTGTCACCTTGTCATGTGGTCTTCCAATAGAGACTACAGATGGCCGCCAACAACAGTGACAACTGTCGCTGGAGCGCATGCACTTTCATAGGAAAAAAAATATAGAATTTGTTTATGATACAATTGAGTGCTTTAACTTCCCTGGCGGTATTCCCGAGTCTGGCTCGGGGTAAGATTTCAGTACCATTAGCGGTAACCCCGAGCCAGACTCGGGCTGCATCGCAGGATACATGGAAAGTTACTTACCTTATTCCTTGGATCCTGCGATGTCTCCCCGCTGTGTGTGCGAGCTGTCTCCTCGCTCGATTCACACACAGTGCCGCCGAGCTCCGTTCCCTGTGACGTTGCGGCGCACGGGGGTACAGATCGACGCCAAATTCATAAAGTAAAAACACAATACACATACAATATACTGTAATCTTAAAGATTACAGTACTGTATAAAAAAAAATACACATCCCCTTTGTCCCTAGTGGTCTGTCCAGTGTCCTGCATGCACTTTTATATTATAAAAACTGTTTTTTCTGCCAGCTAGAAAACAGCGATAATAAATTAGAATCACTTGCAGTATTGAGCGATAGCGATTTGTGGGGAAATTCGTCATCAAACACTAAATCTAATGACAGCGACAATTCTACAACTGAGAAAATTTCAGTGTTTTTGATTTGATTACATTATTGAATAATGTTTATTATTATTACATTATTATTTGTTATAATTATTTATAGTTATTTATTATATTATAATTTATGATCTTGTGTTTCAAACTTTTATCATACCCGTGATGTCTACTAGACTCTTGTTTGGACAGATTTAAGTGAGTTATTTCTAAGAAATGCAGGCCTACAATAAAAAATTTCCATGCGACACAATTGTACCACTTTCAGCACTTAAAATCAGACAGAATCATACCGCCAGGGAGGTTAATAAACTAAACGTTGTTCAGTATGAATGAGAATATATGTATGTGTGAGTGACTGTTAGAGCAATGTTCTTGTATTCCTATTGTTTTAGACTAGATGTACATGTCTAACACAGCCGTTGCGGTGTCTGATGTTGTTTAATATGCAACTAATAAAGAAAATAAATAAACGCCATGAAAAGGCTCCATGCACACTTGTAGGTTCGGTTCACACTGGTGCTACTTGAAAGTCGCGCGACTTACAGTGCAACTTTGCCAGGCGACTTAGTGTGACTTCGGTGTGACTTTAAAACAACTTTAGCGAATGCCTGTAATGTGGGATCCAAATCACATCAATTAATAATGTTTTTAAAGTTGCGCCAACTTTGGAGTTCAACTTTGGTGCAGCTTTGATGCAACTTTGGAAGGGTGCCACTTGGATATGACTTTGGCTTTGACCAGTGACAATGCAACTGTTGCATTGTATAACATTCATGTACGACTTTCATGAAACTTTTGAGTTTTAACATTGAAGTCTATGGCCCCTAAGTTGCATGAAAGGCGGACCAGAGTAGTGCATGAACTACTTTGAAGTTGCTGTAACTTTAAGTTGCACATATATGAATGGTTATCATTGGAGAACATGGGGAACGACTTGTCATGAAACTTTGATATCCAAAGTCGCATGACAAATCGCACAAGTTTAAATAGAGCCTAAAGCCTGGTACACACGATCGGATTTTCCGCGGACAAAGCTGTGGAATTTTGTGCAAAGGGCGTTGGCCATGAACTTGTCTTGCATGCAAACGGCAAATAATTGTCAGCCAACAAACACGAAATTATGTGATTTTTTAGCTCTTTAGCGCCACCTTTGGGCAACTTCTGCTAATGTTGTGTTATGGTTAGCATTGCTTCTGAGCATGAGTGTTTGTACTTTGGATTTTTTTTAAGGACTTCTGTACACACGATCGGATAATCAGACAGCACACATTTGTTGTTGGAAAATTTTAAAGCATGCTTTCCAACATTTGTTGTCAGAAAATCCGACAACAATTGTCCAATGGAGTGTACAAACGGTCAGATTTTCTGACAAAAGCCTGCCATCACACAATTCCCGTCGTAATTGTGTGATATATATTTACTTTGGGAAGGCTCTACTGTTCTTTGCCCTGGTTTAGTGGATGGCTTTTGGTTGCTTTAAATCCACCTCACTATAGCCTGCCTGTTAATACTTTCTTGTTGCCCCACAAGACCCACTGCATAGGAGACATCATTTCCATACACTGCACTGACGATGGCCAACAAGCAGGAAACATTTGTATGTAATATGCAACAAACAACTATAATATGAGGCTATATATCAGTTAAAGGCTCTGCTATGCTAAACGCTTATGCCGTGTACACACAACCGTTTTTCCTGATGAGAAAAATGCAATTTTTTAGATTGGTCGTGAAAAACGGTCGTGTGTATGCTCCATAGCATTTTTCTTGACGAGAAAACTCCCCGAAATTTTTTTGAACCTGCTCTATTTTTTCTCGTCGTTTTTCACGTTGTTCTTTTTCACTTCGTGAAAAACCGTCGTGTGTACGCTTTTACGAGGGGAAAAAAACGCGCATGCTCAGAATCAAGTATGAAACGGGAGCGCTCGTTTTGGTAAAACTAGCGTTCAGAACGGAGATAGCACATTCATCACGCTGTAACGGACTGAAGAGCACAAGGCTGAAAAGCGCGAATCGTCTCTCACCAAACTTTACTAACACGAGGATCAGCAAATGCAGCCCAAAGGGTGGCGCCATTCGAATGGAACTTCCCCTTTATAGTGCCGTCGTACGTGTTGTACGTCACCGCGCTTTGCTCAAGCGTTTCTTTTCATGAACGTGTGTATGCAAGGCAGGCTTGAGAGGAATCACAACGAGAAAAACTTTGTTTTTTTGCATGACATGAATAACGGTCGTGTGTACGCGGCATTAGAGCAGCTTACAGCAGCCATCTATAATACATAAATCACATTTGTCCTTAGAATGCAATGTCCTTTTACTACCTCTTCTCTCCCTGGGTTATGGTGTATCACTGCTGAGAGCAAAACTTATTGATCGTGAGCCTACTGACTGACAAATGTATTTAGCAACTTATGTAAAACTATAAAATAAAAATCATACATACATAAGTGGAAATATTAATTTAAAAGGTATTTCTGGTATTCGTTAATAAAGAATAATAGAAGGGTCAAAATTTTTACCATTCCTGAAGACGTCTGCTTGTCCAGGTTCCCCACAGGGATGGTCAGCAGAAGCCTAGGCATTTGATCACGAAATGTCAACCCTCTAAGTCTAATAAGATTGTTGGGATGATGAATATATGCTCGTAAAACAACAAATTACTTTAGTTATGTCTCTCCAAAATAGTTTTTTGTGAGAGCAGGGCATGTTGGATTATTTTTGAGTTATTACATTCCTTCAGCTGGCAGCCAATCATATGCTAGAATCCATAGCAAAAATACTTGTGACCTAGACCCTGGCCATTTAAGGTCAAAGACATGGTTGTTACTGCATAATAACGATCCAACCTTTCAGCTGCCTAAAGCAAACTAAATGCAAAGTAGAGGAAACCGCTAAAGACTTTCATTTGTCATTCTTTACACAAAAAGATCTTGCTCTTATCAGGGCAAAGTTGTTTAAATAAAAGATTGCTTTTTCTCAACAAATGTCACATAGAATGGTGAATAATGTATTTACACACTTTTTAAGCGAATCACTCTTTTAAGCCAATTGATTTGGAGTAATAAGCCATGAAGGAGAGATGGTTTAAGGATTACTACATAATAAAGTTATATGCCCGTGCATTGGCTTCAAAAATGTAATTCTAATTAGCTTTGCATGTCAATAGTGGTAGGACAATGGAATACAAATGTACAGGTGTCGATAGTGTATCGTCATTCTTTGATGACGATAGATAGGACACAAATTGCGGCACACAAGATTGTATTTTCTGCTGCTTGCTGCTATTGATATTTTTATCACTTTGACACTTCACTTATTATTGGCAACTTACCTGTAGACAAACTCCCGCAGTTTCTTGTATTGCCATATAGACAATAAAAGCTCTCGCAATCAATATTAGAAGGATAGATATACATGTGCCCTGCATGTATAACAAATTCTTTTTGTTGAATTCTATCTGTATTTTATTAATGGAAAAATCTGTTTGCTGACATCTGTTTTATTACGTATATAAAATTCCAGCTAGCAGAAAAGTCAGGGATGGCTATCTTCGACTCCACTTATAAACAATGGAGCCATGGGCAAACAGATAATTCCTGAAATTACAAGATATGCACATCCTCTTAATGGCCATCACTCACCTGAAATGTTGTAATTTTCCCTTAAGACTTGTGAAAGTTTACTCATTGCATAAGCAGTAAAAGGAGTCAAAGATCTGTCTGGATAGCTTATAGCCTCACTTTTAATTCACATATTTAAAATATCTCAGCAAAAGTATAAAATAGAACCAGTTCCAGTTAAAGACATGTTTCAACCTAATAAGGTCTTGTTCACAAAAGTCAAAGGACTATTCCGTGTTCTATTCCTTTTTCTCTGGGTTCCTCAAAGCAGTGATCATTTTTGCTTCATTGAGATATTGGGGTGGATTTACTAAAGGCAATTGGCCATGCACTTTACAAGTGCAGTCGCACACCGCAGATGCAGTTGCTCCAGAGGATAGTAAATGAGGCGAAGCTTCACTTTTCAAAGAATACACAGTCACATGCATGAAAAAAAAAAACAGCATTTTTGCTTGAACATGATTGGATGAGGGAAGTTAATAGAGCTCTCGCTCATTTACTAAGCTCTGGTGCAACTGCACTTGCAGAGTGAAACTGCACTTCCAAAGTGCACAGTCCGTTTGCCTTTAGTAAATCCACCCTTTGCTTTTAGTATTATTTACTGAAGAAGTCTATAGCTTAAAATTCATTGAAACCTGTCATAAGGCAAATGTGGAGTCTGCCATTGTCGATATTCTCCCGAAATTGCTAATTGCCTGGCTGTCTCCACCTTTGATAGTGTTTCCATCACCCAGGGCCAATGATAAGGCAGTACAAAAATTAGGAAAACGCTTGGACAGCCGCACTCCAAAAAATTGGTTCTTTTATTAAAACAAACGCACAAAATACATGCCACAGCAAAAAAAAAAAACAGCAGGTATGAGCTGACGCGTTTCACACTGCGATTCAGTGCTTAATCATAGCTCTGATTAAGCATTAATATGATTAAGCACTGAATCACAGTGTGAAACGCTGTTTTTTTTTTTGCTGTGGCATGTATTTTGTGCTTTTGTTTTAATAAAAGAACCAATTTTTTGGAGTGCGGCTGTCCAAGCGTTTTCTTAATTTTTGCATTCTCATATGCATTGCCTGCACCCACGGCTCTGGATCTCGTGAAAGACTCATCAGTCACACCTGACCGGTAATCTTCCCTCTATGATAAGGCAGTACAGCTGACCCTCCTGTACCAGGCCCCAGAAGTTCAAAAGGGGGGCTCCGGCTCCTGCCAAGCATGAGGGATGGCAGTACTAGAAAAAAGAACGGGTATTCCTGTGCTGCCCGTATCTACAGAGATAAGGATACTAGTTGCAGCAAACACCAGATAGGTCAACCATAACCCAAAAAATATATGGAATAAAAATCAATGAGTGGTAAGGAGGGTGAAAGGGGGAAAAAGGGGCAAAAAAGGGGGCAACGGGACTTTATATGAAACAAAACATTTAGGTAGATTGAATACATCAATATAGTTAGAATAATTTATTAACAACACAAAAGAGTGTAGTGCAATAGATAACATTTATAGTAAATCAATATGTAATTAGCAGAATTATTAGGTTTGATAAATACATAGCACAATAAAATTCATAATATAGTAGTATTGTTACACATGATTGGTAATGAACCAGCAGTACACTCAAAGTGTATAAAAATAGTAGCCAATATAAAATTGATTGATGATTCAAACAGATAGATAATAAATAATCGATGGTTATTGATTATAAAAGGAAGAGAGGGAGCAAAAACTATGGTCCTATGACTCTTACCTATGGGTAGAAGTTGAAAAACTTAGATCATAATGGTAGTGATATTAATTGGAGGCACTGAGAGGTGAAGAAGCATCCACTCACGTGTGGTTTCCACTTCACAAATTGGCCCGCCTTCCAATCATGGATGTTACCTGTATAGTGACTTGGTGATTCGTTTCTTCAGTGCGATTACACCTCTGTGTAAGGTGGTCCCGTACCTTACCGCCGTAAGGTAACAGCATGAGAGAGTATAGAGATGAACAGGATAGTCTGGGTTCCTGCCGTAGACAAGTGAAGGTTTCTCCTCTGAGTAACTCAGTGATAGAAATAAAAGGGGGAGCTCCAATGCAGTGTATAGAGGAGAAGGAAAGAAATGGGGGCCCAGATCATGAAGCCCCCCAACAGGGCTGAAATCCAGCCTCCAGACCCTCACTGCTGCCTTCACAGACCTGGTCCCTAAGAATTAGCTTTCCCGGGTACGCGGACTGATGTCTTTAGTTGGGTGTTCTTCCCCGGCCTGCTGTCAGTGGCTTGTGGCATCCCCTGCAGCACTGTCGGATTCTCCTCCTCCCCTCCCTCCAGCTGCGAGTTAGCAGGTTACTTACAGGAGTATGGTTTTTAGTTAGTGGCTGGCCAAGGCTGGGGGGAAAAATTAATGTGTGCGCTGCTGTTCTCAGGCTTTTTGGATCCAGCCTACTCACCGGTGATATAAATATGGGGGAAGCCAAGGTTCAGGGTCCATCACTGTCTCTCTCATAACCAATGGGGTAGGTCATGTTGTGATTTGTGTGGAGGTGGCACCGGGGATCAACCAGCTCTTGAAGAACACCAATATGGACTGCTACCTTTCTGAGGTATGCCTGGGCAGCCAGCTAAGGATAGTTAAGGATATTCTGAAGTTAACTTTTATGATGGACTGGATGCTGAAAGACTTTTAAGTAAAGTTGTATCCACTGTTCTGAGCCTGGTCCGAAGTTATTCAAGGGGTGCATGTTGGTTCTGCCATATCAAAAGAACCAAGGTCAGTAAAGCACATGTGGGGTATGAAGCTTAGCTGCTACAAAAGGTCTATTTGGCAAATTGAGCAGGAAGAGTAATGCAGTTACTATGGGTAAGAAAAGTTGAGAACAGGCTACAATGCAACCATTTGTTAGGCTTGGTAAAGGTGACGGGTCCTCTGGTAGCGAGAGGGTCGATGTTCTGGCTCCCTCCCTAGCAGTCGGTTTTAAGTAGCAACTGGAACGAAAACCACGTTACAGAGATCTATGACCTGGTCAAAGGGTAAGGAAGTGAAGGAGTTAACAAGTTTACAAATGAGGTCCACACTTTGTGCATGGCAGGACCCCATTCTGTCACTGGGAGTGAGGTAACAGACGTGCCCTTTTTGGACCCCAAAGTTGCATCACAAGTTACACCCCATGTTTTCCAATGATAACCATTCATATCTGTGCAGCGTCAAGTCGCAACGACTTTAAAGTAGTTCCTGAACTACTTTGGTTTGACTTTCATGCGACTTGAGGTCCATAGACCTCAATATAAACTCTCAAAAATGTGGGTGTGTCTTGAGTGCAACTTGTGAATGCCGGCAATAAAAAAAAATTGTGGGGTCCCCCCAAAGCATACCAGGCCCTGCGGGTCTGGTATGGATTTTAAGAAGAACCCCACGGAAAAATTCAAAAAACAATGGTGTGGGCCCCCCAAAATCCATACCAGACTCTTATCTGAGCTCTGCCTCCCCCCCTCCAAAGCACCTTGTCCCCATGTTGATGGGGACAAGGGCCTCTTCCCTAAAACCTTGGCCGATGGTTGTGGGGGTGTTAACAAGGGGGCCCCCAGATCCTGCCCCCCCCCCATGTGAATGAGTATGGGGTACATAGTACTTCTACCCATTCACCCAAAAAGTGTAAAAAGTGAGTAAAGACACCACATCAATTCGCAGGGTAAAGTAGCAATGGAAATCCCACAATTTTTAAGTCATACAAGTGTGAATAGTCTCTTAGGCTATCCTATCTATGAGAGACAAAGGGGTTGATTTACTTTCACTTTCCAAGGGAAAATGCATTTTGCACGAGAATTTTCTCTAGAGTTTGGTGAATGTGGTAAAATGTCACTTTGCAAAGAATACCTTTTAAACACATGTAAGGAAAATAAAAAAAATGCACTCTTGCTTGCACGTGATTGGATGATGGAAGTTGTCAGAGCTTCATCTCATTCACTATGCTCTAGGGAAAATTTCCTTGCAAAATGAAACTTCTCCTTCAAAGTAATCAGTCTATTTTACTTGAGTAAATCAACCCCAAAGTTTACTTCAATCCAAAGAAGAAGATCAAGAAATTGTGCTAAAATCGCTGTGATCAGATAGGGTGGGGTTTAATGACAGTGGGTTGGACTTAACATCTAAGACAATAATGCAGGACTAAGTTCATCATGAATGACTGGTATTACTTTAATAATGCTTTTAGGTAAACTTATAGTGACTTATCAGTAAACAGTTTCTGTGATGTAATAGAAGTGTTCAGCTTTGATGTTTTTTAGCATGATAAAGAGAAAGAGATAACATTTTAAATGTATTATACAGTGCTCAGCATAAATGAGTACACCCCAACAGATTTGTCAGAAAACCTTTACTTTCCTTTCAGAATCAACATTTTCTATGGGACACTATACTACAAAATACTCCCACAAATGCGGGCCATTGATTGCAACCAAGATTTGTTAATTTGCACACACAAAAAAGTATTTTTCCTAAAAAAAAATATTCAAGATCATGTTGCAAAAATGAATACACCCCAATGAAAGTCTTATGGCCCGTACACACGATCCGAATATCGTACGACAGATCATACGACTTTTTTCACTTAATAGTCGCAAGTAGAAATACTTTACTAAAGTCACGAAAATTCTCGTACGACAGAAAAAAAAATCGGAAGTGATGTCATGTGTTGTAATGTATTTGTATTGTATTTTCGGACAACAACTATACTGACTAAACGAAAATGGTACCATCTGGTATCGTACGAGGAAAATTTTCGTGCTTGTCAGATTGAATAATATCTGATGGACTGTCGTGATCGGCTCTCGAAAGTAGTGTAGACACGATCTGAAAATCGTACGATTCTTCCTCAGACGACAGTTTTTGTCCGATATTCGGATCGTGTGTACGGGCCATAAGGAGCAAAGCTAAATTTTAAACAATAAAATCCTAATTAACAAGAATTCAACTACAGGTGAGTTTAGCTATTCATTAAACAGGTGTCCAGCAGACATTTGACTATAAAAGGGCGTTACTTAACAAAGAAAACCCCTTCCCATTTCATGCCGTCAGCAATAGGATCACATGGAAGAGAAATGTCACAAGAAAGGTGAAGGCTACAAGAAGATCAGAAAAGCTTTACTTATCAGGCAGAATACTGTAGCAAAAGTGATACAAAAATGCAACAAAGATGGAACTGCAACCATCTCACAGTGAAGTCCAGGCCGTCCACAGAGATTAACATCTCGACAGGAGCGTCTTATGATGAGAAGGGTTGAAGAAAATCACTGCAGTTAGCTAAACAAGTAGAAAGCCAGACTGGGGTGATTGTTTCTCATGACACAATATGGTGTACACTGCAAAGGAATGGCATGCACGGGTGTCATCCACAAAGGAAGCCCATCCTAAAGGTCCATGCACAAAAAAGCCCATCTAGAATTTGCCAGGGCCCATGTTGAAAAAGAAGAAGACTACTGGGACTCTGTACTATGGAGTGATGAGACCAAGATAAATGTTTTTGGAACTGATGGCTTTAAAACTGTATGGCATCGCAAAGGTGAGGAGTACAAAGAAAAATGCATGGTACCTACAGTGAAACATGGTGGTGGCAGTGTCCTTCTGTGGGGCTGCATTGTTGATGCTGGTGTCAGGGAGCTGCATTTCTTTGATGGTATCATGAATTCACAGATGTACTGCTCTATATTGAAAGAGAAGATGCTACCATCACTCTGTGCCCTTGGTCGTCGTGCGCTTTTCCAACATAACAATGATCCAAAACACACATCTAAGGTCACTGTTGCAACTTGCATTTCTGAAGAAGAACAGGGTGAAAGTGATTCAGTGGTCAAGTATGCCTCCTGATCTGAATCCAATCGAACACTTATGGGGAATTCTGAAGAGTTCAACATCACTCTCCATCAAGTATTTAGGCTCTAAAAGAGGCCGTTCTTGAATAATGGATAAAGATAGATGGTACAATATGTCGCCAACTTGTTCATTCCACGCCTAGAAGACCTGGTACTGTCCTTACAAATCACGGAGGCCATACAAAATACTAGATGGAGTAGTTTTTGTTGTGGGGTGTATTTATTTTTGCATCAACTAATTTGAGTAAAATTGAAGATTATCTAATCTAAGTTATATTAGTAACTTTACTTTCATGTAATGAGCTAAATAAATGTTCTATAAAACTCAGTTTTGACAAAATTTGGGAAATTGTTCTTCTGTTCATTAAGATATTGATTAAAATTTAACTTTTTAAAAGTGGTGTACTCATTTATTCTGAGCACTGTATTTATTAACTAACATATCCATTGACATGCAGATTCCAAAATTATTTTTTAATTCTTTTGTACTTTTAGTATCAAATGCAGCAGCACATGTTTTTTTTGTTTTTTTTTTAACAACAATTAAAGTATAAGGGGATAATCTAATTGGAAGATTTAAGGTCATTTTCTACAATTATGTGTGTATCTAAACCTCTCTTGTTTTATAATCCTGAGCATTTATACAAATCTGTATAATCCCATACAGGGTATATGTCTCAGAACAGAAAGTGGTTAAGTCATTATATAAATTACATATTTTTATAAATGTAGTAAAAATAATATTTATAACCTATATTGTTTTTATTTATAATTGTGTCATTTTGTGGAAAGCCTTAAAAACAAGTGGAGGGGTTAGAACCTTTCTCAGTTTTTACTGTGGACTGTGTTCCCATTGGGAAGATTCACACTCTCTGTTTCAACAACAAATTAACCACTTCAATACAGGGCATTTTCACCCCCTTCCTGCCCAGGCCAATTTTCATCTTTCAGCGCTGTAACATTTTGAATGACAATTGCGCGGTCATGCAACACTGTATCCATATGAAATTCCAGGCCATTTTCTGCGATATGGCACATTGTTACTTTAACTGACAATAGTGCAGTCATGCAACGCTGTACCTAAATAAAATTTTTCCCCACAAATAGAGCTTTCTTGTGGTGGTATTTGATCACCTCTGCATTTAATTTTTTTATGCACTATAAACAAAAAAAGAGCAACAATTTTTGAAAAACACACAATATTTTTTACTTTTTGCTATAATAAATATCCCAATTTAAAAAAAAAAAATGTCTTCCTCAGTTTAGGCCGATATGTATTCTTCTACATATTTTTGGTAAAAAAAATCGCAATAAGCGTATATTGATTGGTTTGCGCAAAAGTTATAGCGTCTACAAAATAGGGGATAGATTTATGGCATTTTTTTTTTTTTTATTATTTTTACTAGTAATGGTGGCGATCTGCGATTTTTGTCAGGACTGTGACATTGCGGCGGACAGATCGGACACTTTCGACACAATTTTTGGGATCATTGACAATTATACAGTGATTAGTGCTATAAATATTCACTGATTACTGTATAAATGTCACTGGCAGGGAAGAGGATAACAATAGGGAGCGATCAAGGGGTTAAATGTTACCTAGGGAGTGATTCTAACTGTGGTGGGATGGGACTGACTGGGGGAGGTGACCGATCACTCTTCCTATATTGAAGGAACACATGATCTGCCTCCTCTCCCCTGACAGGACATGGATCTGTGTGTTTACACACACAGATCCATGTCTCTGCTCTGTGACAAGCAATCGCGGGTGCCCGGCGGACATCGCTCACCCTAGACAACCGGGAAGCCGAGGACGTTATATGACGGCCGCCCGGGATGGCAGAGCCACCTTGCGGCCGTCATATTACTATGGCTGGGAAGGGAAGTGGTTAAAAGAACAGATTGTGATCAGATACACAAAAGTGGTGCCCTATCACAACAGTTTTTCCACCACCTAATATTTGGTGCAATGATGTTTTTTTTTTTTTATGGTTTTAAAACAATGTATAATAAAGAGTGACATTTTTTTTAGGAAAGAAAAAAAAAGATTGTGTGAATTATGACAATTGTGTATTGACACATTAAAGAATTGTTCTGTATTGATTGGTCTACTCATTAATGTGCTTCATATAGAGTGCACTCTCTCTGTTTGTCTAGATGATCATTGGCAATGAGGCAGAGAAATCCAAAACAGGAATAGAGGTGAAATCTTCCAAAGTAGACACCTGTTCTAATGACAACTAATGCCCCATACACACAATCGTTTTTCATGCCGTTAAAAATGCCATTAAAAAAAATGGCCATTAAAAATGATCGTGTGTAGGCTCCAGAGCATTTTTAACGACGTGAAAAACGGCCATTAAAAATTTCGAACATGCTCTCTTTTTTCACGTCGTTTTTCATGTCGTTTTTTTTAACGACGTGAAAAACGATAGTGTGTATGCTTTAACGACGTGAAAAAAAACGCGCATGCTCAGAATCAAGTATGAGACAGGAGCGCTCGTTCTGGTAAAACTAGCGTTCGTAATGGAGATAGCACATTCGTCACGCAGTCACGGACTGAAAAGCACGAGACTGAAAAGAGCGAATCTTCGCTCAACAAACTTTACTAACATGAAGGGTGGCGCCATTCGAACGGAACTTCCCCTTTATAGTGCCGTTGTACGTGTTGTACGTCACTGCGCTTTGCTTGAACATTTTTTAAAATGATGGTGTGTACGCAAGACAGGCTTGAGAGGAAACAAGAAAAAAAATGACAAGAAAAACGTCAGTTTTAAAAATGACATTAAAAATGATCGTGTGTATGGGGCATAAGCCTGGCCATACACTGATCGAAATTAGGTCCGGTTCAGCAGGGACTAGGCAAGTTTTGATCAGTGTGTGGCAGTCCTGAATAAGTAATAATAATTGAATTCTGGTGATGAGACGTGTTGAAAAATTTTCCTCAATTAGTCGTTACAGCCAGCCAGCTGCAGCTGTTGATCAGCATATATTCTGAGAGCGACGGGTGTCACCATCAGAAAGCAATGTCCCGGTGGGGAGGAGGGTAAGCATTCCTCCATACATTTTGTTTGTGTGCATGGAGGTATCTGTTAGTTGGCTGAACGATTTAAAAAAAAAAAAAAACTTACCGTATATTGCTAGATTTAGAACAGATTGTTCTTCACTTTGGAGAGATTTCTTCTCACTTCCTGATCTGTCTCTGTGAGAGGAAATAAAAAACAAAACAAAAGGGACTTTACCATCCATCTTCTACCAAAAGCTGACAAATGATGCCTTTACACACACATGAACTTTAATGGCATCCCAGTCTTAGTCCGCAGGGTTCAAAATTTAGTTGGCCCACCCTTTGCAGCTATAACAGCTTCAACTCTTCTGGGAAGGCTGTCCACAAGGTTTAGGAGTGTGTCTATGGGAATGTTTGACCATTCTTCCAGAATCGCATTTGTGAGGTCAGGCACTGATGGGGACGAGAAGACCTGGCTCACAGTCTCCACTCTAATTCAACCCAAAGGTGTTCTATTGGGTTGAGGTCAGGACTCTGTGCAAGCCAGTCAAGTTCCTCCACCCCAAACTTGCTAATTGATGTCTTTATGGACCTTGTGTGTGCACTCAGGAGTTCTGAGAGCTGATTGGAGGGCAGGGACATGCCCCCCTTAACATAGCACAAAGGAACAGGGCTAAAGGCTTTGAATCAGCCGGTGGTCCCTTCCCTGTCACCTTTTTTCTCTTGGTGTCAGGAAAACTTGTCAGAAGTGACTCATGCAGATAGCAGAGGAAGAAAACAGCAGACAGAAATGACACTATGTGCTCTTAATTAAGAAAAGTATACACAATAAAGGGATATGCTTTGTTAATATTTCATGTCTGAGGTTTACAACCACTTTAAGTTCTGTGGGTAAATTTGAACTTGAGCTTTAGAGTAGGGATGAGCTCGGTGTTCGAGACGAACATAGGTTCGACTCGAACATCGGCTGTTCGCGCGATCGGCGAACAACGAACTATTTGGGCCGTTCGCGCCAAATTCGAGTGACGCGAACGGCCCACAATACACTGCGCCATCGCAGTGTAATCCCGGCGCTGTGATTGGCCAAGCATGCACTGTGACCCTGCATGCTTGGCCAATCACAGCGCCGGCAGCGAGGAGAGCAATGATTGGCCACAGGCAGGATGCCTGTGGCCAATTATAGCTGAGGGGGTTTAGTACACGCCCCACACTATAAAAGGCCGCCAGCGCGGCGGCCTCGTGTAGTGTGTTCCGGAGCAGGGAAAGTGAAGGATAGGCAGGGACAGTGTCAAATCTTGTCAAATCTATTCTTTGCTAAACCTTGTGTGTAGGGACAGAGAAGGATAGGCAGGGAGAGTGTCAGTGTCATATTCTTTGCTAAACCTTGTGTGTAGGGAGAGAGAAGGATAGGCAGGGAGAGTGTCAGTGTCATATACTTTGATAAACCTTGTGGGAGAGAGAAGGATAGGCAGGGGACAGTGTCAGTGTCATATTCTTTGCTAAACCTTGTGTGCAGGGAGAGAGAAGGATAGGCAGGGAGAGTGTCAGTGTCATATACTTTGATAAACCTTGTGTGCAGGGAGAGAGAAGGATAGGCAGGGGACAGTGTCAGTGTCATTGTTGCTAAGCCTCCTGCACATTATACACCTGAAGTTAGCCCGTATTGCTGCTTTTTCCTGGTGTGTTACACCAACAGGATTTTGCGGCACTTACAGCGGGCGGAGTGTACCTCCTGACCATATTACACCTTAACTTAGCCTGTATTGCTGCTTTTTCCTGGTGTGTTACACAAACAGGATTTTGCGGCACTTACAGCGGGCGGAGTGTGCCTCCTGAACATATTACACCTTAACTTAGCCCGTATTGCTGCTTTTTCCTGGTGTGTTACACAAACAGGATTTTGCGGCACTTACAGCGGGCGGAGTGTGCCTCCTGACCATATTACACCTTAACTTAGCCTGTATTGCTGCTTTTTCCTGGTGTGTTACACAAACAGGATTTTGCGGCACTTACAGCGGGCGGAGTGTGCCTCCTGACCATATTACACCTTAACTTAGCCTGTATTGCTGCTTTTTCCTGGTGTGTTACACAAACAGGATTTTGCGGCACTTACAGCGGGCGGAGTGTACCTCCTGACAATATTACACCTTAACTTAGCCTGTATTGCTGCTTTTTCCTGGTGTGTTACACCAGGGGTCTCCAACCCCCGGGCCGCGGCCCACTGCCGGGCCGTAGCTTGTTTGCAGCCGGGCCGTGAAGGCTGCACTTTCGGAGGTTCGGCAGGTAGCGGGCTAACAGAGAGATGAGATGACCTCTAGCGGCCCGCCCCGCATCACAGCTGTTCCGCCCACACAGCCGGCCGCGAGCACAACACTGCATAAGGTGTGTGAGAGCAGAGAGATGACATGACCTCTAGTGGCCCGCCCCGCATCACAGCTGTTCCGCCCACACAGCCGGCCGTGAACACAACACTGCATGAGGTGTGTGAGAGCAGAGAGATGATGTCATCTCTCACCGCCCGCCCTGCCCCACCACCGTCCAGTCCTCACAGCCGGCGCGAACACTACACTGAAGTGCGGCGGGCGAGAGATGAAATCTCTCATTGCCCGATCCGCATTGCCGCATGTTCCACCCTCACTTGGCTAGTGACAGTCCGCAACTGACAGGTGACAGTCCGCATCTGGCAAGTGACAGTCCCCATCTGGCAAGTGACAGTCCCCATCTGACAAGTGACAGTCCGCAACTGACAAGTGCAGTCCCCATCTGGCAAATGACAGTCCCCATCTGGCAAGTGACAGTTCGCAACTGACAAGTGACAATCCGCATCTGGCAAGTGACAGTCCGCATCTGGCAAGTGACAGTCCGCATCTGGCAAGTGACAGTCCGCATCTGGCAAGTGACAGTCCACAATTGGCAAGTGACAGTCCACAATTGGCAAGTGACAGTCCACATTTTGCAGCAAGTGAGAGTCTGCATCTGATGGCAAGTAACACTCCCCATCTGGCAAGTAACACTCCCCATCTGGCAAGTGACAGTCCGCATCTGGCAAGTGACAGTCCGCATCTGGCAAGTGACAGTCCGCATCTGGCAAGTGACAGTCCACGATTGGCAAGTGACAGTCCACGATTGGCAAGTGACAGTCCACATTTTGCAGCAAGTGAGAGTCTGCATCTGATGGCAAGTAACACTCCCCATCTGGCAAGTGACAGTCCACAATTGGCAAGTGACAGTCCACAACTGGCAAGTGACAGTCCACATTTTGCAGCAAGTGACAGTCTGCATCTGATGGCAAGTAACACTCCCCATCTGGCAAGTGACAAGCTACATCTGGTGGTAGGCGATGGTGGCAAGTGACACACTCAGGGTCCCCACTGATTCTGCATTATGGTGAGTTGAACTATTTCTTTTTTTATTACGATGTAATAATAGAAATAATGCGTTTCAATCATCCTGACACCATATCGACCATGGTGTTGTGATGATTGAAGCGCCAACTCCAGCCATTTCCCCAACAAATCGCCCGGGAAAAAACGCACCCCCCCCCCCCCCCGGGCCTTAGCATAATTTTCTTCCACGCAGCCGGTCCCCAGTGTCAAAAAGGTTGGGGACCACTGTGTTACACCAACAGGATTTTGCGGCACTTACAGCGGGCGGAGTGTGCCTCCTGACCATATTACACCTTAACTTAGCCTGTATTGCTGCTTTTCCCATTTCCCTGCAGGCCATTAGAATGTCTGGAAGGCAAACAAGGAGAGGCAGACAGTCAGGAGCCAAAAAAAGAGGGCAAGCAGGCTCTGTGTCTAGAGACAACAGTGCTGGTCGTGGACGCGGTGCATCGCCATCAGCACGTGGCCATGGGACACGCTTGTCCTTCTTTTCGGCAGCTGGACGTGTTGAGCCGCATCATGCCGAAGACTTGGTAGAGTGGATGACCAAGCCCTCCTCATCCTCCTCATCCTCTCTCACCCAGGCTCAGAGTACTGGCAAAGCAGCTGCCAAAGCGTCCTCTTCCCTGGTATCAATGTCATCATCATTCACTCCTTCCCTAGACCAACCATGTCCTCCTGAGGAGTCCCCCGAACTGTTTGAGCACAGTGTTGGGTACATGCTCCAGGAGGATGCCCAGCGTTTCGAAGGGTCTGATGATGATACCCAGCTAGAGGAAGGCAGTAGCGTGAGAGCAGAGAGAGGGGATGCTCAAGAAGGACACCAATCTGGCAGTCATGGTCCAGCAGCTGCAGCATACTGCCAGATTGGCTCCAGTGATGAGGAGGGAGGGGATGATGAGGTCACTGACTCCACGTGGGTGCCTAATAAGAGAGAGGAGGAGGAGGAGGAGGAGGATGAGGAGGAGGCACATCTCCAACGAGGCAGGATGCCCTCGGGGGGCCAGCGTAAGGGCAGCACACCGACGGAATCACACCGCAGAGCTCCGCCTGTGCAAGGCGCTGCCTCTGCCCGTTATTCAAAAAGTTCTTTGGTGTGGGCCTTTTTTGAGTCGAGTGCATCAGATCGCACAGCTGCTGTTTGCAACATATGTCTCAAGCGTATATCGCGTGGCCAAAACATCACCCGCTTGGGCACCACATGCTTGACCAGACATATGTTGACCTGCCATGCAGCTCGTTGGCAAGCCTACCTTAAAGACCCACACCAAAGAACAAAGCTGACCTCTTCTTGCACCGCATCAGCTGGGATCTCCAACCCCACTATACCTTCAGTCCTCTCTGAAACCTGCTCTGAGAGGAATGAAGGTGTAGAATTAGGTGTGTCACAGCCAAGTACTTGCGGGCACTCTGCTAGCAGTACACCAACGTCCGATTCTAGCAGGCAAATTTCCCTGCCCCAGCTGCTGGACCGTCGAAAGAAGTTCACTCCCAGCCATCCACATGCCCAGCGGTTGAATGCTAGCTTGGCTAAATTGCTAGCTCTTCAACTGCTGCCTTTTCAGTTGGTAGACTTGGCCCCCTTCCGTGAGTTTGTGCAATGTGCGGTTCCTCAGTGGCAGGTTCCCAAACGCCACTTTTTCTCACGGAAGGCGATTCCGGCTCTCTACCGGCATGTGGAAGGCAATGTCTTGGCCTCGCTGGACAGGGCGGTCAGCGGTAAGGTGCATATTACCGCTGACTCATGGTCCAGCAGGCATGGACAGGGACGTTACCTTTCTTTCACGGCCCATTGGGTCACTCTTTTGGCAGCTGGGAAGGATGCAGGACAAGGTGCAGTAGTGTTGGAGGTTGTTCCACCGCCACGCCTCCAAAATGCTACTACTGGTTGTGACACACCTCTGTCCTCCACCCCCTCCTCTTCTTCTTCCTCCGTGGCCTCTTCCTGTGCTTTGTCCTCGGAACCAGCGGTGCTCCGTAGGCGTTCAAGGGGCTACGCAAGTACGCAGGCAAAAAGATGCCATGCCGTGCTTGCGCTGGTGTGTTTGGGGGACAGGAGCCACACTGGGGCAGAGGTTCTGTCTGCTCTGCAGGGGCAGGCCGAGAGGTGGTTGACGCCACGCCAGCTTAAGCCAGGAATGGTAGTTTGCGACAATGGCACCAACCTCCTCTCCGCTCGCCGACAGGGACAACTGACCCATGTGCCCTGTGTGGCTCACGTCCTTAACCTGGTGGTGCAGCGGTTCTTGGGCAGGTACCCGGGCTTACAGGATGTCCTGAGGCAGGCCAGGAAAGTCTGTGTGCATTTCCGCAGATCTTATAATGCCAGTGCTCGCCTGGCTGAGCTGCAAAAGGAGTTGAACCTGCCCAAGAACCGCCTTATATGTGACATGCCCACCAGGTGGAACTCAACGTTGGCCATGCTGCAGCGGCTGCACATGCAGCAGAGGGCCATCAATGAGTACCTGTGCGACTACGGCACCAGGACAGGGTCAGGGGAGCTCGGGTTTTTTTCACCACACCAGTGGGGCATGATCAGGGATGCATGCACTGTCCTGGCACCATTTGAGGAGGCCACGAGGATGGTGAGCAGTGACAGTGCATGCATCAGTGACACTGTACCTCTTGTCCACCTGTTGGAACATACGCTGCGTGGAATAATGGACAGGGCACTTGAGGCAGAACAGAGGCAGGAAGAGGAGGACTTCCTTGCCTCTCAAGGCCCCCTTTACCCAGACAGTGTTCCTTCTGTCCCACCCATCGCACAGGAAGAAGAGGAGGAGGAGGAGGAGGATTGTGTCAGCATGGAGGTGGAGCCTGGCACTCCGCATCATCAGCAGCAGTCTTTTAGGGATGATTTACAGTCCCAAGAAACCAGTGGACTTGTACGTGGCTGGGAGGAGGTGGCTGCGGATCATGTCGTCCTTAGTGACCCAGAGGAATCCGGACTGAATGCCTCAGCTAACCTACGCTGCATGGCCTCCCTGATCCTGCAAAGTCTGCGGAAGGATCCTCGTATTCTTCGGATCAAGGAGAGGGACCATTACTGGCTGGCCACTCTCCTTGATCCACGGTACAAGGGTAAGGTTGCGGACCTTATCTTACCGTCGCAGAGGGAGCAGAGGATGAGACAACTCCGGGAGGCCTTGCAGAAAGGTCTGTGCAACGCGTTCCCAGAGACTGGGAGGTTACAAACTCCTGGTCCTGGACAACGAGTTGCTGAGGCTTCGGTCAGTCAAAGAAGGAGCGGTGGGGAAGGTGGCCGTCTGACCGAAGCGTCAGACAATTCTTTAGTCCGCAGCCCCATGGTATGATCGGTTCCAGCAACCATCGCCAGCGTCTGATATACATGGTGCAGGAATACCTAGGGGCAAGGTCAGACTTGGACACCTTCCCCACCGAAAATCCTCTGGCTTACTGGGTCTTGAGGATGGATCACTGGCCAGAGCTTGCACAGTATGCAATTGAGTTACTGGCCTGTCCTGCATCCAGCGTTCTTTCAGAACGCACATTCAGTGCTGCTGGAGGATTTGTCACGGATCACAGGGTGCGCCTGTCCACCGACTCTGTTGATCGACTGACCTTCATAAAGATGAACCACCAGCTACCAAACACCTGAAGCTGATATAACAGACTAATTTATTTTCAAATGTCACATCCCTTCAAGACTGATGCTGATGCTGAGAGACTGTCCTGTTATGTTGACTGACTATCCTCCTCCTCCTCAATGATCCGATTGACGATGATAGCTTGGAAGAACATTTTTGTTTCTGGGTGCCGCCACCAGTGGCTAAGGCCCAATTTTTCAGCCCCTGTTTAACAGGGGTGTGTTATTACAATTTTTTATGCAATGCTTTGCAGCAGGGCTCATTCCTGCACTCCAACTAGAGTATCTGGGAGTGGTTGCAGTGTCGTGGCACCAGCACCAGTGGCTAAGGCCCAATTTTTCAGCCCCTGTTTAACAGGGGCGTGTAATTACAATTTTTGATGCAATACTTTGCAACAGGGCTCATTGCTGTGCTCCAAGTACAGTATCTGTGAGGGGTTGCAGTGTTGTGGCACCAGTGCCTAAGGCCCAATTTTTCTGCCCCTGTTTAACAGGGGCATGTAATTACAATTCTTGATCTAATAATTCACAGCAGGGCCCATTCCTGCGCCCAGCAAGACTAACTGTGAGGCCTTACATTGTTGTGTCAACACCACCACCACCACCACCACCAAAGGCCCAATTTTTCAGCCCCTGTTCAACAGGGGCATGCAATTACAATTCTTGATCTAATAATTCACAGCAGGGCCCATTCATGCGCCCACCAAGAGTAACTGTGAGGGCTCACAGTGTTGTGGCAACACCAACATGTAAGGGGCAAATTTCAGCTGAGTATATACGGCAGGCCCCTACTTTCAAACATCCAACTTACAAACGACTCCTCCTTGCAAACGGAAGGATACAACAGGAAGTGAGAGGAAATCTACCCCAAGGAAGGCAAATTCTCTCCTGTAAGAGTTAATATGGGAAAAAAGTGTCTCCTCTCCACTGATTCTTTATCACCAATTCTTGTTTCAATAAAAACCCCAAATTTTCAAAAAACATTTGTTATTAGGACGGAAAGTGAGGTGAACTGTTCTGAACAAGTGCACACTGCACAGACAGCAAAACAAATGTTACAGGGGTGATAACCCTTCCCTATGTTTTCCAAAAAGCTTAAAAATAGATTTTTTGGCTGGAGCTACACTTAAACAATGTACCTGTTCAAAATTACAAACAGATTCTACATAAGAACAAACCTACAGTTCCTGTCTTGTATGCACCGCCTGTATACGGCTGTTCAGAGTATATAGGGCCTTTTTTTATTTTGTGTGCGGGGTTCCCCTTAATATCCATACAAGACCCAAAGGGGCTGGTAATGGGCTGGGGTGGGGGGGGGGGGTGTGATGGGGTAGCTATGCCATTTTTCTTAAAGATTTTCATCCATATTACCGGGACCAGACATTACATTAAAGCCGCAAGCAGTTTTAAATGGCTTTTTTTCCTTTAGAAATGTAATTTTGTGCAGGGACAGTTCTAAACACGGGAAACACGTGGCACTTCACAGGCATACTTTAGACACCCCCCAGGTACGATATTTAAAGGAATATTTGACTTATTTTTTTTCACTTTATGCATCATTAAAATGACTGCCCCAGAAAAACGGTCGTTTTTAAAACTTCTTTTTGCATTGATACATGTCTCCTGGTGCAGAACCCGGGTTCCCAAACCCTTTTTAGGACAATAACATGCATAATAGTCGTTATAATTAGCACTTTAGATTTCGAACGTTCGTATCCATTGTATTTAATAGGGGTTCTAAAGTTCGTGCAAACTTTCGGTCCGTTCGCGGGTTCTGGTGCGAACCGAACCCGGGGGTGTTCGGCTCATCACTACTTTAGAGCTCTGTAAACTACAGGGTTACTCCACAGAACAAAAATATGTGAAATTAAGCCATGCTTTACCTGTTTCAAGAAAAAATAATTTAAAAAGTCCATATACAATATTTTATTTTCACCTTGCTAAAATAAACATAAAACATGTTTTAAACATTTGTAATAGTGCTGACTATAATATTTTTGATAAAAAAAATGGTGTCCTTTTACATCCACGTGAGCTTTTGCTTGTGCAATTCTACACTTCACAGTTTCTTTGTTTTTCCTTGGCTCTCAGCTTACCTGTGGTACTTCCCGCTGTTACTGCTTCAAAGAAAATTTACGATTAGTCTAGTCCCCCCAGCCAAGCACATTTTCCCCTTATAACCAATTCATTGTGACCCATAAAACATAATTCTGACTGGGTTTAGTTTGATCCTGATTAACCAGTCATTATCTAGTTTATATTAATACCCAGGCAGCCTATACCAAAGAATTTCCTGGATGAATCATGTCTTTGGAATGCTTTTTGCTCACGGCACCACTTATCATTTATCTTACCCTTTACTCTTGCTATAGTATGTCAATATGTATTCGTTTACACTCACCTCCATCTTAGGCTTGATGTTGGTACAGTGACGTCATAAAGGTCACTGAGGAATACTTTCAGTTCTTTTACTATTTATAACCCTGCTTCAAATGCAAGAGTGTTTTTTTTTTCTCCTACATTAAGTGGAGACCTATAATAAACTTACAATATATTTAAAGCCATTGTGGAAATTTCATTTTGTTTCCTGTTTCAGGGACATATGAGGAAGTGAGAAGAAATCTCTCCAAAGGGAAGGACAATCTGTTCTTGGGTGTCAATAGAAAAAGGGTCTCACCTCTACTGTATTCTTGTTCTGGATTTCTCATCACTTTCTGTCCTATGGACTATGATCATCAAAACAAATAGAGAAGGTTTTTTTTTTTTTCCCAACAGGGACGCAGACCACAATAAAAAACTAGGAAAGGGGTTAACCCCTCCAAAATTCAATTTAAATTAATACTTTTTGTAATACATTTATTTTTGCTTTTTATTTACTTATTATGCTTATTACAAAAATACAAATCCTATTTTTTTTTCTCATTTTATTGAGATAAATGTAAAATATGAAATGTAAATACTATGTTAAATGTAAAATACATGTACATTTTTTTAAATGTAAATACAAGTTATTTTTACCTCTTTTAGCTAGCGGGTAAAAAGATCCTATCCAGAGTAACAGCCTTCTGCAGGCTATCTCTGCAACTATAATTATCATGTTTCTAAGCACACTTTTTCTTTTATTTAACTGTTTATTACAGTGATTTTTATATAGCGCTAAGCATTTACGCTGCACTTTACATACCTATGTACTATACAGTCACATCAGTCCCTGCCCTCGAGGAGCTTACAATCTAAGGTCCCAACTTCACAAGCATACACATATACTAGGGTGATTTTGGAAAGGAGCCAATTAACCTACAGGCATGTCTTTGGACCTACAAGTATGTTTTTGGAGTGTGGGAGGAAACCGAAGGCCCCACGCAAGAACAGGGAAAACATGCAAATTCCATGCAGGTAGTGTAATGCATGGGATTCAAACTGTTGAACCTTGTGCTGCATAAACCAGCATAAGTTTTCTGTGTTCATCTTCCAAGTAGTTCAAAACTTTTGTTAACCAAATGTCCTTGCCTTGTTCAGATCAGAAACGAGTAGTGACTGCCAGTACAAAACATTTTTGCCCTATATCATGGATAATTCTCAGTATAATGTGAGTTAAAAGCTTATATCAAATAGAAGATTATGGGTCTGTCAATGTTTAACCACATTTAAATGAACCACTTCTACATTTTGGGCATGTCCATCGCTTGCTGCCATTTTTCTCCATCCAACTTCTTTATTTGTTTAGCCGCTGGCCCTTTACAAATCATGGTTTGCTTCTAATGTGTGGATTAATTAAAGGAGCAGCACAGCCAAAGCTCGTTCGGCTGTACTTCTCCTGTGGAACACAAGAGTGCAGTTTGTTTTGCACTCCTATGACCTGATTTCAGCAGACAGCGGGCTGAAGTCCGCTCTCTGCTGACGTCACAGAGCGGTCCAAGATCGCAACAATGGAGTCAGGATCTGCCTACATGTCTGGACCGGCACATGGCTGAGCCTCTCAACTAGCCGCTGAGAGCCTAAGCCAACTGCTCCTGCCCCCTCCACAGCCCAGCACTGCTCAGGAAGCTGTGAGAACCCAGCGATCTGCGTTGTCGGATTGCTCAGTTCTCAGTGTTAGAGGCGCCAGGGGACAAGTCTAGCTTTGGACCGATACTGCAATTACCTTGGTAAGTATGAAAAAAAGTCCATACTTCTCTTTTAATGTCAAGGATCAACCACAGTGACTTTCTTACAGGAGTGAGATGCTTGTTTGGAGGTGATATTAAGGAGAGAGCTTGCCCTGGAAAGGTCAAACAAGGCTGAGAAACAATTATCAATAAATGTAATACCATCAGCCACCACTGAAGAGAAACTCATCAAAATCTAGCTGATTGGACTCAAAGGCAGATTGAAATCTTGCATACAATCTGGATCCCTTTAACCACTTGCTTACTGGGCACATATACCCCCTTCCTGCCCAGGCAAAATTTCAGCTTTCGGCGCTGTCACGCTTTGAATGACAATTGCGCGGTCGTGCGACGTGGCTCCCAAACAAAATAGAGCTTTCTTTTGGTTATATTTGATCACCTCTGCGGTTTTTATTTTTTGCGCTATAAACAAAAAAAGAGCAACAATTTTGAAAAAAACACAATATTTTTTTATTTTTGCTATAATAAATATCCCATTTAAAAAAAAAAAAAAAAATTCTCAGTTTAGGCCGATACGCAATAAGCGTATAGTGATTGGTTTGCGCAAAAGTTATAGCGGCCACAAAATAGGGGATAGAGTTCTGACATTTTTTTTTATTATTATTTTTTTTTATTATTATTTTTTTTTACTAGTAATGGCGGTTATTTTTTTCAGGACTGCGATATTATGGCGAACACATCGGACACTTTTGACACATTTTTGGGACCATTCACATTTATACAGCGAACAGTGCTATAAATATGCACTGATTACTGTATAAATGTGACTGGCAGGGAAGGGGTTAACACTAGGGGCAAGGAAGGGGTTAAATGTGTGCCCTGGGAGTGATTCTTACTGTGGGGGGAGGGGAGTGACTGGGGGAGGTGACCGATCTGTGTCCCTATGTACAAGGGACACAACATCGGTCTCCTCTCCCTGACAGGATGTGGATCTCTGTGTTTACACACAGAGATCCATGTCCTTGTCTGTGTAACAGCCGATTGCGGATACCTGGTGGACATCGCGACCGCCAGGCACGCGCATCGACATCTCAGTGACGCCCCGGGCCCAGTGGCCGGAGGAGCTGTGGCCGTATAAAGACGGCCTCCTGGCATTGTAGAGCCACCTTGTGGTCGTATATAGTCGTACGGCGGGCGTGAAGTGGTTAAAGCCAGCCATAGATGGGTTTGCAGGAAAGGAAATTGCTTGATTCCCCCCAGCAACACAGTCAGTGTTGCTGGGGGAATCCCTTCTGTGGAGCTATTCTATTCTCTGAGCGGGATACGCAGAGAGCCTTCCCAGCCAGGAGATCACACAATTGTTATTGCTAGCAGCTCTAGCCGCTGGCAGTAATCACACGGAAAATCAGACTTGCTGGTTATACTCAAGTTGATCAATCGATCAACTTGGGTACAATCAGCCAACCCATACATGGTTCGAATCTCGGCCGGTCCCTGCTAAACCTCTATTGCCTCATTAACACACTTGATATGGATGGGGGAGTCATCCACGCGGAGTTATTGTATTGTGACAGCGGGGAAACTTCCGCGCCATCGGAATACACTGATCAGTGCTGCAGGCTAAATCTGGGGGTGCATATTGTACAGGTAAAATCTGACAGGGCGGTTATACAGAAGTTGATCAGTAGATCGACTTCTGTAAAACCACCCTGCCTAAACATGGATTTAAATTCAGCTGGTCCCTGCTGGACCAGTAGAATTTTGATCCATGTTTCGGCGGCTTTACTGTTTTAGGGAGTACCGTTTTATTCTGTTGATGGGAGCAATCCAAAAATTCCAGTAAGTTTGTAAATACTTATCCTGCTGGTTTTGTAGTCACTGTGCCTGAAAGATTCTTTTGATAGCTTGTAAAGTGACAGTTGATTAACCTTATCTAAACACAAGCCTACAGGATTCTCTTGGGGATTGGTTATCAACTAGGTGTTAATTCCTTCAATTTCCTGGCCCAAGCTGTCTATTCAGATTTGAAATCATGAACATTTGTCTAAACTGCCGGCCACTGAATTAGGAAAATATCTGTAATATCATCATACTTCTATATTTTATTTTTTGTCTCAATAAATAATTCCCGGAGCTGATGCATGTAATTGCTACATCTTTGAAGTGTTGCATTGCCTTTTTAGCCTACTTGAAGCCTCATACCCCAGGCATTTTCACACAGTGTGGTTCTGCTAATGTTTCAATTAGCAATGTTAAAAGTGTTATTCATTAATCTTTCATGCTACATCAAATGTATATCTCCTTGGGGCCACTTGTTATTAGTTTACTAGAGGTAAAAGGGTGTTGTATTATAAGCATTAATTGCTGCAATACAATATGTCACCCCAATATAGGGTCAGAGGGTATGGGCACACCAGAGTTAAAGAATATCTATAATCACAGCATACACTTTTATAACATCAGCGTTTTGTAATGTGGACATAAATACTGCTTTGGATCTCTACTCAGGCCACTCTGATCCTATTCAGTGGATTCTGCTGAAGGGTGCAGGCTGGAAGCGAGTCTGTCCTGACTCAGAGCACACTGTGAGAGCATAAAAGACATTCCGGTAACTACACAGCAAACCAAGCTGTGTATCAAGTAGATAATAGACATGTGCATTTGTTTTCGTCCGAATGCATTTTCGTCCGAATTTCAGGGATTTTCGCGTTCGTTTTGACAAACGATAACGAATGGGCAGAGTCCGAAATCCGAAAGATCCGACATAAAAATGCTTTATCTTTGTTTCGTTGCGACAACAGTTTGATATAGATAGAAGATTCGACATGATGGTGACAATTGCGATCTGTGTCTATCGAATCTGCGGTTGAATGTGCCTAACCTAACTCTATTAGTCCGAGATTATTCGACATAGAGAGAAAAGATTCGACATTATAGAGACATGAAGATTCGACATAGAGAGAAAAGAGTCGACATAGAGTGAAAAGATTCGAATATTATAGAGACATGAAGATTCAACGAAGTAGCTAAAAACATACGATCACCACGAGCGGACATTTATGGTCAAATGCTCTGCCCCTAGGCTATATAAGAATTATTTTTTTTGTTTACAAAAGTTTATTGGAAAAAAACATAAGGCAGCTACAGAGTACACATGATACAAAGGATCAACAGTAATACAGCTGTGGTACATGTAGTTCAACTTAAAAAGAAGAGGTACAACAATATTGTAAAGGAATTTCTAATGAAGAATACCGAAAAGGGCATAGAAGAGCATTTACTGATATAACTCTACATAAAAAAAGGAAGGTAGATTGGAGATGGGTGGGATGATTCTGGTATGATGAGAAAAGTTTAAGATTAATGTTGCGTGATGTTCCAGTAGGACCATTTTGAATCATAAGTTTGGATGCTATCATTTAAGGTGTGAAAGATTTTTTCAGAGATTTTAATAGTGTCCATTCTAGAAAGTACCTGTGACCAGATAAGATTAGTAGACCTCCAATTGAGGGCTATCATCCATTGTATAGAACTGCATAAAGAATGGAACAATCTGAGGCAGGGTCTAGGAATATCAGGTATATCAGAAAATAATAAACATGTTTGAGGTGTAAGGGTGATCCTGTGTTTTGAGGATTGCTCGAATCTATCAGCAGCCATCTGCCAGATCCGAGTTAGGAGAGGGCAGTTCCAAAATGTATGCAAGATGGTACCCTGTTCCAAACAACCTCTGAAACAGTTAGGGGAGACTGAGGGATAAAATTTGTGGAGTCTAGAGGGAGACAGGTACCATCTAGTAAATAATTTCACTGGGGTTTCTCTAAAAGAGACAGCCTTATTGCACTTACGGAGGTTGTTATACATAGAACACCATGACTCCTCTGAAAAAGAACAGTTTAATTCGGTTTCCCAGTGAAGCATTGGAGCTGATTTTACTTCTAGTGAGGAGTTATTGAGAAAATGATAGAATCTGGAAATCAAGCCCTTGTCCCTAGGGGAGGATATACAAATCTTTTCAAATAAGGTATTAGAGAGGAGAGTGTTTAAAGAATAATGTTTTGCATAGAATGATCTAATCAGTTGATAGCGATCATGTTCAGAATTTGGGAGGTTATATTTTAACTGGAGTGTGCTAAAAGGAGTGAATTCCCATTTGGTTTGAAGTGATTTTAAAGTGGTTAGGTTATTCCTCTCCCAGAGGGAAAATAGTGACCTGCTGTTGTATGCCAAGTCCAGTCTGTTATCCCCTAGAAAGGAGGCCAGCGGGGGGGGTGGGGAGGTGACGTCATATGTACTTCTGATCTTATGCCAGAGTTGTAGAAATTGGGCTACTATCGTGTTGTGTTTAAGGAGGTTGCGGGGCAAAATAGAGTTCGACCATAGAATCCCCTGTAGGTGAAATGGGAGAATAGATGTGGACTCAAATCTTTTCCAGGGTATGTCCTGGTTAGGGGAGAACCACTGGCATAGCTGATTGAGTCTTGCAGCTAAGAAATAGTGCCAAAGGTTTGGGAGTCCTAGACCACCCCTAGACTGCGGCCTATGTAACAAAGCATAGCTAAATCTTGATTTTTTTTCCGCCCAAATAAACTTGTTGAGTATCCTCTGGATAGACTCCAACCTAGTTTTTGATATGTTAATGGGAAGGGCACGGAAATAGTATAACAGTTTGGGGATGATGATCATCTTTACAGCACAAATCCTGCCGAGGAATGAGATATGGAGGGAGGACCATGATTTAAGGATTGAGCTAATTTGTGTGAATAGGGGAGGGTAGTTGGTTTTATATAGGGATTTGTAGCATGATGTAATGTGAATACCCAGGTATTTAAAGGAAAGAGGGCACCAGATGAACTGGAAATTGTTTTGTAAAAGGTTCTGCAGGTTTAGGGGAAGGTTGACTGGCATAGCTGAGCATTTGTTTATATTAATCTTAAGGCCCGAGACATCATGAAATATATTAAGAATTTTAAGTAGGGTGGGGATAGAGGTGAGGGGATCAGTAAGGAAGATAAGGGCATCATCTGCATAAAGGCTGATCTTGAATTCCTCTTGAATGATTGTGTATCCCTTAATGTCGGTGTTATTCCTAATGGCGTGAGCAAGGGGTTCTATCGCTAACGCGAAAAGAAGAGGGGAAAGTGGGCAGCCCTGTCTAGTTCCCCTACCCAGGGGGAAGAATTCTGAATTATTTCCTGGAATTTTGATACGCGTTTGAGGTGAGTGGTATAGGGCATTAAAGCCTTGTATGAAATTTTCTGGGAGGCCAAATTTGGGGAGGAGAAGATTTAAGTATGACCAGTCTACACTGTCAAAAGCCTTATGTATGTCTAGGCTGAGGAGACATGTCTGTCGTGAGTGCAAATTAGCATCTTGGATGATATTAGTAACCATCCTGATGTTATCTACTATTTGACGGCCAGGTATAAAACCTGTTTGGTCAGGGTGCACCAGGGGTGAGATGACTTTTGCTAGTCTGTCAGCCAGAATCCTACCAAATATTTTAAGGTCGTTGTTAAGGACCGATATGGGGCGAAAGTTTTGGGGGAGGGAGTGGTCTTTATAGGGCTTAGGGAGAAGGGATAGATTAGCAAGGAGCATTTCCTCCGGAAAATAATTGCCCTCCAGGATATAGTTAAATAGTCTAGAAAGACTAGGGGCTAGTAAAGGGGCAAATTTCTTGTAGTAAAGGGATGAATACCCATCTGGGCCAGGGGCTGTAGAATTTTTAAGAGATTTGATTATTGAAATGACCTCTGCCTCGGTACAGGGTTTCTTAAGAGAGTCAATCTGCAGTTGGTTTAGTGAGGGAAGATGCAGGCTGTCCAGCCAAGCTAGGGAAGTCCCATCTGGGCGGCCTTTGGGGTTGGACAATAGTTCTTTATAGAAAGATGTGAATATCTTTAGTACCTCTTTGGGGTGTGTAGCTAGATTACCTCTATGGTCTCTGAGTTTGTATATGTGGGTGGGTCTGTTTTCTTGGTTGAGTTTTCTAGCAAAAGCGGCAGAGGGAGAGTTACAGTGTAGTAGAAATTTTGCTTTCGAAAATCTAAGGGATCTTTCAGTATTTGCGGAGAGGATGAGATCAAGAGCTTCTCTTTTAGATTTTATTTGAGAGGTAAGTTCTTGAGAGGGGGAGTGTTGTAGCTGGTTGTATAGGCGCTCCAGATCTTTTGTTAGGCATTTGATATCTGTAAGTCTCTCTTTATTTTTAGAGGCGGCTAAATTGATTATGTGGCCGCGTATGACAGCCTTATGTGCAACCCACAGAGTGGTGGGAGGGGTCTCAATATTAGTGTTATCAATAAAGTAGTTCTCTATGTGGGCGGACATTAATTGAATATTGGAGATGTTGGTAAGTAGAGAGTCATTGAGACGCCAATTAAAGGGGGAGGGGGAGAGGCCTATAGCAGAGGTTTTAAGGGATGTTATGTTGTGGTCAGACCATGGGCATGGGTGTATATGGGCCCGGGAGGAATTTGCCAGGATGATGGGGGTACAGAAAATATAGTCCAACCTGGCATAACAATCATGGGGATAAGAATAATGTGTGAATGCTTTTACCCCTGTGTTGTGGGCCCTCCAAAAGTCTACAAGTTGTAGTTTATTAATGGAGCGGTTAATGGACTTGGAAAAGGCCTTAGAAGAAGGGGTGACTAAACTCCTGTCAAGGGCAGGGTGGGCCGCAAGATTGAAATCTCCTCCCAAGACCATATGTGGGGAGTTATATCGATCCAGGGTCTCAAAAAATTGAGTGAAAAAAATTGACTGTGAGTCATTTGGAGCATACACTGAGGCAATGGTAATTGCTCGATTGTTTATGGTACCTTTAAGAATGATGTATCGACTCTCAGCGTCTTTAAAGACGGACTGTATATCAAAGATAATGGAGTTGCGTACAAAAATTGCAACTCCACGGGTCTTGTTGGTGAATGTAGTATAGTGGTATTGGTTGTAGGTTCTATCAAAATAGTTAGGGGGGTTGGAGGATGCAAAATGTGTTTCTTGTAGCAAGATGATGTCTGCGCCCAGTCGTTTATAGTGGTTGAAAGCTTTTTTCCGCTTATGTGGTGAGTTGAAGCCCTGGACATTATGGGAAATTATTCTAAGATCCGTCATTTTAAAAAATAAAAGGATATGATTGGGGGAGGTGGACCATGGAGGTTGATAGTATTGAGTAGGGGACCAACGTTGGGGAGGCTACGCCATATAGCATTGAATAGAGCTGCATCATGAGGGATAGAATACTTAATAATATCAGTTGAAATAGAAAACGCATAAGTGTACCATGTAATGAGAACAAAATATAACAATATAGCTGTGCTAAATTTAGGTAGCATAGTTGTATGTATCTTGGTGAATACTGATTTCCAATTTTTTTATAAACCCAGTAACTAGCCATATTGGCTGTGTGAACTATAAAATTCAAAATGACAAGTAGGAATATGGGGACAAGGGGAAACTTGTCACGAAATTCAAAAGGAGAACCTTGAGGACAAAACGTATCCTCGACCCGCATACCTGGTCAGGTGCTTCAGCATAAAAATGGAGCAGCAGCAAACCACAGCAGCAGGAGGGGGGTCAATCCAGCGACAACGGATGCTTCAGGCATATAAAATACACATATGAAAAACAAATAACAGTAATGTGCATGGAGCTAGAACAACAAGTTAGTTAGCAGCAATGATAATAATGAAGTATATTGAGTAGATGAATCAGAGACAGGTAAAAAAAAAAAAGGGAGGGGAAGGGAGGATGCCACAGCAGTGAAGTGTTCCGATGCCTAGGTTAGGCACTTATTTCCATGGCAGCACCAGGTATACGTTCAGCTTAGAATATGTATGAACAACACTGAGCTCCAGCCTGGGTGTTAGGAGCAAATAACAACAATAACCGGAACATAGTACCTTTTGTAATGAGTGAGGATAGCTGTGAGACAATGGATCAGGTACTGTCCATTTTTAGGATTGCAGGAAAATTGTGTTCATGAGGTCAATATCTGACCTAAAGTCAGGAAGAGAAAGGAAGCAGAGAGAAAAAAAAAAAAAGGACAGATCCACAAAAACCACCAAATATCTTTTAGGCGAGCGTTCAAGCTGCTTGGTCTTGGAAAGCGTGATGTAGCCTTCTCTGGTCTCCCTGGCTACGACGAGTAGAGGGTGTGGCCCATATAGGAGAGGACCTAGGGGTGGCGGGAGGACGGTTAGGAGATTGCTGCTGCAACAGTCCCAGCTTCACCAAAAGTTCCTTGCCCTCTATTACGTTGTACACTGTGTACGTTGTGCCATTGTGAGGTATTGATAACTTAAAGGGGAAGCCCCAGCGGTATCTGATTCTTGCGGTTTGTAAGATATTAGTAACCTCCTTCATCCTGCGTCTCCTATACAATGTGGCAGGGGAGATGTCAGGGTAGATTTGCAATCTTTTCCCCTCCAGAGAGATATTCGGAGTGTTTCTGGATGCATGCATGATATCCTCTTTGACAAGGAAGTCCTTCATACACATTATTATGTCCCTGGGGGGTTTGTCAGGTGTGGGTTTGGGACGGAGGGCTCTATGAATCCTGTCACATGTAAAAGCTGAGAGGGGCTTATCTGGCAAGAGGCTATGAAAGACTTTAGTGACTGCAGGCATTAGGTCTGTGACTGACTCTGGGACTCCACGCAGCCTGATGTTCTGGCGACGATTTCTATTGTCCAGGTCCTCAACCTGTGCCTGCATAAAAGCAAAGTTATCTGCTAGGTTTTCAAAGTCCTTCCTAAGATCATTGTGGGCCAGAGAGAGTTCGTCATGTTTGGTCTCAAGTAGCTCTGTGCGGCTGCCTATACTGGCAATCTCCTGTGTGAGGGCTGCGGTGGAGTTATGCACTTCTCTCTCTATCTTATCAACCAGCTTGTCATAGATGGCCGTGAGGCTGGCATCTAAGTCTGCTTTAGAGAGGGGGAGGATGTACTCACAGTTCCCTTGTATGGCAGGGGGGACAGGTGAAATCTCCACAGATACTGCGTGCAGGGCCGCGCCGGCGCCATTTTGGGACATCTTGCTGCCCTTCTTCTCAACCGTCAGAAGAAAGTTTGTAAAACTTCGCTGAGAGCGCCGAGTCCGCGCCCTTTTAGCTGATGGCATGCACACTGTCTTCCTACAGGGGTGATGGCTCAATTCGCCAAGTTTAGTGCTGTATAGCCCTGTGGATCCAGCCTGAAAGGACCGGGTCTGGCGGAGCTGAGCTCAGGCCTGTCCTTCCTGCATCGCGCCGCGCATGCGCCCCTCGCTATATAAGAATTCTAATGTTGGTTGACTAGTAATAATGATTAATAAATATAATTATTACTAGTCATACAACATTAGAATTCTACTATAGCTTGTAGGTGTAACATTCGACCGGAAATGTATGATTGCGGCGTCGTACAGTTTAGCTGCTCCGTCGAACTTCTTATAACAGACACCGTAAGCCTTCAATGACAGATTCTACCTTAAATTATTCGGATTTTCGGATGAATGCATTTTTTAACGAAACAAAAATAAATAAAAACTGATTTTGGAAGTAACGAAATAATTTTATTTTTTGGACGAAAACGAAATTCCGAAACAAAATATTTCAGTGTGCACATGTCTAGTAGATAATAACAGCCTCAGCTCACTCCATCTAGGCCACATTCTCCAATGCATTTCACCCCCCGGGGCTTAATCCATGATTAGGCTCTGGGAGCAGGGTGAAACACGTTGGAGGGTGTGGCCTAGACTTAATGAGCTGAGGCTGCTATTATCTGCTTGATACACAGCTTGGTTTGGTGTACAGTTACCAGAATGTCTTCTTTGCTCTCAAATCAGCATTGTAATAGCAATACAAGCAATAGTTGTTTTAGACAATTTAATATAAGCTTACTTGGAAAATATTCTTTCATGTGTGCCTGTCTGCTGGCTAACTCTTCCTACAGCTTCATGGATTACCTGCATGCTTTGCAGATTCTGCTCTGCTGTTTGCTTTTCATTATTAAGGATTACATATCCCATGGTACCTTGCTGCCTGCAAGCTGTGATTCCTGTACTGTACTCCTGAAACACCTCCTCTCAGCACCTCTGTAGTTTCGAAGGCAGGCTCTGTGAAATGTGTGAAACAGCAGTGCCTACCCATAGAGTATAGTGAATACGTGTCACAGAATTCAAGAAAGAAAATGTGTGGGGATCTTCACAAAGTAAATTTACAAGCTTCAAAATGATTCAGATTAATGTAAGTAGGCTAGATCACCTCCACACAAAATCCAAATGTTCAGGGTGGAAAGAAACATAGTACAAGCAGAATTGACATGGCCAATGTTTCAAAGATTTTCACAAACTTTCAAGATAGCCACCTCTGCAACTCAAGATAGGCACCTCTGAATCATTCAGTTCTTGGCTGCATTATTTAATTATCATCTGAGAAGAAATCAGTGGGTTGATTTGGGGAATTGTTAGGCTCGCTTGCTTATGCTGACATAGCAGAAAAGCAATACTACCAAACTATCTTCTATATCCGAGCAAGATGATAGTGAGCAAGGAGCACCAGATGCCACAACAAGTTCTCAACATCCCTCTCAATGTCTAGTGGTGGTAAAGGTAATGGCAAATCTGGTGAGTGCAAGTCAAGATTGGAGATCCAGTCAATATGACACTAAACAATATCCTTGAAAAATAATCCAAACACGCTTTGTCTTTCTGTCTCCTTGTAAAATCTTTTGTGAGAAACTGAAAATCTCTTTTTCCTTCCATGAAGCAGTGCGGTCGTAGTCCATAGTGTATCTTGGAAGCGAGCAAGAAAGAATGGCTAAGTTACTATATGCAACGGGATCATGGAGAACAAACATAGACACCCTCTAACAGTAAGTTGGATCAAAACAGCAAAAAAAAGCAAATTGGAGATTTGGAGGAGGCCGAGAGCAATAGAAGGTCCTTTTTTGAATTAAGAATACATATTTGAATGGAACTATTCTTTTTTAAACCAGAGTTTAATGTCACCTTAAGGAGAAATAGCTTCACGGTGACACAACAAGAGAGGTGGGCGAGGAAGGATTCTATATCTCACTGCTTTTTTTCTCCTACTTTTCTTCCTCTTCCTCCAACTTTGCAACCCTTTTCACCCCCTTCCTTAATTCATAGAAGCTGTACTATAGTTTCCATCAATGAAAAGCACTCTGAATGGAGGACGGGCAGATGAAAGAAAGGTTCACCTAATCCATTCATAGATAACTTTTCATTCATGGAAGCTATAGTACAGCCTCTATGAATGGAGGAGGGGTGGAAAGGGCAAGCATAGTTGGCACTCTTGACGTGTGCCTATGACAGGTGTTGCGGCTGTATTAACCCCTGTAGCACCAGAAGATTACTGCTGTGGGGGTATGGGGAGGAGAGGACTTCAGATTTAATCGAAGAGGGCAGACACCAGCAAAAGGGACACTTCTCGTTGAACTGGGTCACATTATTTAGGAAATTGGCCATAAAAAACTATTGCTTTCTTCAGTCCTCTACAGGTTTGTCTGGTGTACACCTATGCATTGTAGTCATAAAGTGGCTGGAATTGAAAGGATGGACAGGTGGAATACTAGGCTCCACTCACAAAGTGGTACCTAGTGCTTTAAGAAATATGGGGTATTTATCTCAAGAAACTATGCAGTATTTTATCGTAGGCTATATCTAGTGAGATGGATACAGTGGAGAAGGATTAGAATCCCTGCCAGTTTTTATTGCTAATAAAGACATAAAGAGGTTTAAACCGTAGAAATATGCCAACTCACTAAGGCAGTACAGTCCCTGCAGTATATGTATTAATACAAGAGAAAAAAGGTGACTAGAATACCAATCAAAGGGATGCTTCTTTCACAGGACACATGCGGTGTATCAAAAACAACTAAGTTCAATTAAGTAAATACAAAATATCTTTATAAATGACACATATTGAATGAAAATCGTATCAAAAATCACACACATGTAGCAATACCCCCAGTTAAGAGGGCTGCTGATATAGATTTTGGGCCTGTAACACACTGCTGTCAACCCCAACGTGAGTTTATTTTATCTTGCTTTCAGGAACCAGAGAGTTGAAGTGAGAAAAATGTTAGCAGATAGAAGTGGATTCAGGCACACTCTTGGTTTCGTCGCTACTCGGTCCCGAGTGGGTACAGCTCACCCGGATAATCACTTAATAGCACTAGCAGCCGGCGTGATGCTGGAACATTGACTCAATCCCCTCCAAGGACCAAGTCAAGGAGATCCCTCCTGAACTTTCAACACTCTGCAGAGGCAGTCTGCGAAGTGAGGAATCCTTCCCTCCGACAGGTCACCAGACCTTTCCCGAGTCAGCAATACGTTATTACTCGCCCTCTTGTTATGGGATCGATCCCCCCCTGGTTTCCTCTGTGTCAGAGCGGTTACCCTCACGCGGGTTCCCTGGGACTCCTCTTCGGTTGTAGACCCAGCTAAAGGTACAGGGCCTACCTGGAACTCTGTAGCCTCGGGCTGAAGGTGCCCGAGACTCCTCGATGAACTCCCTCCGGGAATTGTCTTCCGGGCATGGCCCCCCGGGAATTGCCTTCCGTGTCATGGCGTCTGCCCCTTATATATCCTCTCCCGGCATGCACCGCAGGCCAGAACCGCCCACCAACGGCAGCCGAGAGAGGACATCCAATACCTACTCCATCACCTGTGGTTCAACCCGGGTATCGGTGACAGCACCACCTATACGCCCAAAGGGGAACTGCACGCCAGGTGACACAGCAGTAAGGCAGAGTCCAAATAATTAAGAGACCCGAGCCAACTATTGCTCTGGTCACCCCTAAATTTAGGTATAGCAGGGTTAAATTTGGAGACCCCGCTACACTTTTTTTTATGCTATTTTCTTTCAATATTTATCATTTCTAAAGATATTATGTATTTACTTAACCACTTCCCTACCCAGCCATAGTCAAATGACATCCACAGATGGGATCTCCCATCCTGGGTGGACGTCATATGACGTCCTGGCTTTGTAGGGGGATATCTGAATGATGCCTGCAGCTAGAGGCATCATTCAGATATCCTTTTATAGTGCCGGCGATTCTGTGCACCATAAGAACGATCATAGCGGTGATTCCGCCGCTTGATCGTTCTTATAGGCGGCGGGAGGGGACATCGCCCCCCTCCCGCCCCCATCCGATGCTTCTCCGGGCTCTCCCGTACGATCGGGGACCCGGAGCGAATCTTCCGGCGCCGTTGGTGGGTCACGTGACGAGCATAGAGATGACTGGTGACCAGAGATGACGTCACACCCGGGTCCTCAAATGTAAACAAAGCCGCCATTGCGGCTGTAAGTATGAGATCAGTGAAAAAATGTTCACTGATCTCATGCTTTCCAGCCTGGAGGAGAGATGTGGGGTCTTATTGACCCCGCATCTCTCAATAAAGAGGACCTGTCACACACATTCCTATTACAAGGGATGTTTACATTCCTTGTAATAGGAATAAAAGTGATCAAAAAAAAAAATGTACAATAATTGTAAAAAAATAAATAAATAAGTAAAAAAAAAATAATTTAAACGCCCCTGTCCCCGGTAGCTCGCGATCAGAAGCGAATGCACACGTAAATCGCCCACATATGTAAACGCCATTCAAACCACATATGTGAGGTATCACCACGTGCGTTAGAGCGCGTGCAACAATTCTAGCACTAGACCTCCTCTGTAATTCTAACTTGGTAACCTGTAAAAAAAATTAAAGCGTCGCCTATGGAGATTTTTAAGTACGAAAGTTTGCCGCCATTCCATGAGTGTGCGCAATTTTAAAGCGTGACATGTTAGGTATCTATTTACTCGGCGTAACATCATCTTTCATATTTTCCCCAAAAATTGGGCTAACTTTACTGTTTTGTTATTTTTTAATTCATGAAACCATTTTTTTTTTTTTTTTTAAAAAGGCGTTTGAAAAATTATTGCGCAAATATCGTGCAAGAAAAAAAGTTGCAATGACCGTCATTTTATTCCCTAGGGTGTCTGCTAAAAAAACATATATAATGTTTGGGGGTTCTGAGTAATTTTCTAGCAAAAGAATGATGATTTGTACATGTAGGAGAGAAGTGCTAGAATAGGCCCGGTATTGAAGTGGTACAAAAAGCCCTGTATGGAAGTGGTAAAGTATAACTAAATCATTTTTTATTTTTTTTTATTTTTTTTACTTTTTGTTAGGGTGGAAAAGTATTAGAACACTTATTAGGTTTTTATTGCTGTCTGTCCTCATTAGGGAGAATCAGAACCCTTTCTGTTTGTCCTGTTTTCCATTTGTTATTGAAAGTGAAAGTAAATGAAAATATCAAATATGGGGTTGTTCCCCTGAAAAGTAATAGAAGGGAAATCTTCCAATGGGGACACTAGTTCTGGTGACCTGGGGGACCCCAAGGGATTCCCTTCATTTGCAGGGATTTCCTCACACTTCCTGCTTTGGCAATGGGACAGGAAGTAAAGGTAAATCTCCCCAATGGGACACAGAAGGCAAAAAATCTAAATAAAACTGACAGGGGTTCTAACCCAACATTACTCCATCCAAAATGAAAAATAAAGTTTTGCCTTTAGTTAAATTTTCAAGCAGCCTTTCTCAACTTTTTTCAACACAGAGGAGACCTTGAAATATTTTTCCAGTCTCAGGAAACCCCCGATTAAAATGACTATATTTACAAATCATGATACATTAGTATGATGTTCAGTGGGAAGAATGCACCTTACGCTTGTGGTCACTGGAAAGAATTACCCACTCACAGATAGCTAGATTAATTATATCAGTGGGAACTTGTCAGTGGGAAGACATCTCTAAAATAATTGTGAAAAAGTAAAGTCCCCACATGTGATTAGACCATTGTGATATGCATGGTAATTGTATTCTGTTTATTGGACATTTTTTTGCAGCAAATGATGGATATGCTTGTATATTCACAAAAAGTCTCCAAAAATCTAGCGTAATGACAGGCGGAAGAAAGTATATTTTATTAAACGTAATGAGGTGGATTTACTAAATGTAATGGGGAGGATTTACTAAAGGCACATAGACTGAGCAATTTGCAAGTGCAGTTGCTCCAGAGCTTAGTAAATGAGGGGAAGCTCTGCTGACTTCCATCATTCAATCATGTGCAAGCAAAAAATGCTGTTTTTTTCCCCCTTGCATGTGATTGGAGATTATTTGTAAAGTGAAGCTTTACCTCATGAGGCTCTGGAGCAACTTGCAAAGTGCAGTCTATTTGCCTTAAAGTTGAACTATAGGCAAAAAAAAAATTTGGGGGGGATAGAGTAAGGAAGAGTTTTAACACCTGTCATTGGAAGGTTTGCTCTCTATTACTTTTCTGAGGACAACCCAACATTTGGGATTTGCTTTTACTTTTACGTTCAATGATAATGGTAAAGGGGACAAATAGAGAGAGTGAATTTCCCTAACGGGGGCACAGAGAGCAATAAAAACCTGACAGGTGTTCTAATCCACCTCCACTTTATCCATAACTTAAAAAAAATGTTTTTTTCTTTTGTTTTACTTTAAATAAATCAAAAACAATGTTTTCCATATTTTCATATTTAGATTTCTATGCATTACTGTTGAGAGAACTGATCCAAAAAGGCAGAGACTACTCGAAATTGGCTAATATTTTTTTACATTCCCTAAATACCACATGCCCGGACCACTGCTTAATTACAGCATGCATTTAATTATTTAATTCCTTCTGTGAATTGAGCATAACGCTTTTTCATGCATTATTTGCTGAGCGTTTTCAGTGTTTTGTGGTAAATACCGCAAAATGGTATAGTGAGTTGACAGTTTCAGGATCGCATGTGATATTTAGGGGAAAATGTGTCCGGACACCTAAATAATGCTTTAGTGAGTGTAGCCCACTGTGAATTCTGTGTAGATTAATAAAAAAAAAATGTGTTACACTTGCACATTACATAGCATACATACAACCAACCGGAAGAATTTACCCCCTTCCTGACTAGAGCATTTTTTGCGATTCGGCACGGCGTCGCTTTAACTGACAATTGCACGGTCGTGCGACGTTGTACCCAAACAAAATTGGCGTCCTTATTTTCCCACAAATAGAGCTTGCTTTTGGTGGTATCTGATCACCTCTGTGGTGAGAGTGACCATTTTGAAAAAAAAAGCAATATTTTTTACTTTTTGCTATAAAAAATATCCCCCAAAAATATATATAAAAAAAAAATTCCTCAGTTTAGGCCGATATTTATTCTTCTACATATTTTTGGTAAAAAAAATTGCAATAAGCGTATATTGATTGTTTGCGCAAAAGTTATAGCGTCTACAAAATAGGGGATAGATTTATGGCATTTTTCTAATTTTTTTTTACTAGTAATGGTGGCGATCTGCGATTTTTATTGGGACTGCGACATTATGGCAGACACATCGGACACTTTTGACACTATGTTGGGACCATTGTCATTTATACAGCGATCAGTGCTATAAATAGCCATTGATTACTGTATAAATGACACTGGCAGGGAAGGGGTTAAACACTAGGGGGCGATGAAGGGGTTAAGTGTGTTCCAGGGAGGGATTCTAACTATGGGGGGGCTGGGCTACCACTGACATGACAGCGATCACTACTCCCGATCACAGGGAGCAGTAGATCCCTGCCATGTCACTAGGCAGAACAGGTAAATGCCTTGTTTACATAGGCATCTCCCTGTTCTGCCTCTCCTCACCGCAATCGCGGGCCACCGGCAAACATCGAGTTTGCGGGACCCACGGGCACATTCCCGAGGCGCGCGCCCACTAGGCGGCAAATTCAAAGGGACGTACAGGTACGCCCATTTGCCTGCCTGTGCCATTCTGCCAACGTATATCGGCGTGCAGCGGTCAGGAAGCTGTTGAAAAAAAATGTCTCCCTGCAAGTTAATAGCACAATGTGCTTGTGCTAGTATGCACCGCATGACAGACTTACCTGTAAAGGGATCCCTCCAGTGGTGCGCTGTCATCACTGATAAGGCGTCAATCTTCCCCTGGTCTTCCTTCCAGATTTGCGGGCTCCTGCCGCTTGAATGGCCATCCCGTAAACAGATCATGGGAGTCAAAGCCACTTGATTGATGAGCTGTTCAGCGTGCCCTCAATTCAGAGCGCAGTGCGCATGTGTCGGTGGTGTCACCGGCTGCAGAAACTGTGAATAGCTCCTAACCACTTGATCACTGGGCACTTAAACCCCCTTCCTAACCGGACCAATTTTCAGCTTTCGGTGCTCTCACATTTTGAATGACAATTACTCAGTCATGCAACACTGTACCCATATGAAATTTTTGTCCTTTTTTTCACATAAATAGAGCTTTCTTTTGGTGGTATTTAATCACTGCTTGTTTTTTTTGTTTTTTTGCGCTATAAAATAAAAAATACTGAAAATTCTGTAAAAAAATGAATTTTTCTTTTTTTGTTATAAAATTTAGCAAATTAGTAATTTTTCTTCAGAAATTTTGGCCAACATTTATACTGCTACATATCTTTGGTAAAAAATAACCCAAATTGGTGTATATTATTTGGTGTTTTTGAAAGTTATAGAGTCCACAAGCTATGGTGCCAATCTCTGAAAATGTATCACTCCTGAAGTACTGACGGCCTATCTCATTTCTGGAGACCCTAACATGTCAGGAAAGTAAAAATACCCTCCAAATGACCCCTTTTTGGAAAGTAGACATTCCAAGGTATTTAGTAAGAGGCATTGTGAGTTTTTTTAAGTTGTAATTTTTTCCCACAATTCTTTGCAAAATAAAGATTTTATTTTTCTTTTCTTTTTTTTCCACAAAATTGTCATATTAGCAGGTTATTTCTCACACACAGCATATGCATACCACAAATTACACCCCAAAACACATTCTGCTACTCCTCCATGCAGGGAGCACTGTTAGGTGTTTTAGGGGCATACATCTCAAATCTAATTTGACTACCTATTACACTTTTGTGAGGTACTGTAGTGGCATGGATGAGCATGAATGGGGATGGGTGAGCCGTGGATTGGGATGGCTGAGCATGGTTGAGCCATAAATGTAGATGGCTGAGTATGGCCGAATATGGTTGGGTATGTCCGAGTACGGTTGGTTATGGCCGAGTACAGTTGGGTATGACCGAGTACGGTTGAGTATGGGCGAGTACGGTTGGGTATGGCCGAGTACGGTTGGCTGGGTATGCCCGAGTACAGTTGGCTGGGTATGCCTGAGTACAGTTGGCTGGGTATGGCCGAGTACTGATGGCTGGGTATGGCCGAGTACTAATGGCTGGGTATGGATGAGTTTTGGGCAGGCTACGAGCTTTGTGCTGACGTCACCCTCCACTGCTCGGCTTCAACGGACGTATTTGTGTGCCAGCGCCTTTGACCGGTCGTCGCTGATACACTTTAAGGCTGTCTTTTTAACTGCTCTTTCGGGCTACTAAACCATTGAAGTTCACCATTTGCTGAAATCCGAAGGTTTTACTGAGTATCACTTGAGGCTGTTTTAGGTCCTCTGTCATAGGGGACCATCGCTTTCTGGTAAGCAGGAATTCTTACTGGTGGTGGTGAAAGTCACGGATTATAAGAAGATCTTCTGTCTTGGTTTTTTTTCCCTTTTTTTCCTTTTTTCATATAATTTTGGACACTTGTTCACGGGTGTTTTGTTTATCATGGACTTTCAGACATGAACTTTGAGGGTCCTACTTAGCAGTTTTGGACTATCATCATATTAACTGTTTAATCATAGTTCACTTACTTTAACATTATTTTTTATTTCACTGATCCTTTATGGTTCTTCATTGAGCATTTATATGATTTATCACTGTTATTATTTGGATTTTTTCAATTATTCAGTGGTGGGCTTATGTTCACGGTCATAAGTTAGCGCGACTATATATATTTTTCTTATTTACATGCACTGATGATTGTTTTCAGAATAGTTGCTGCTTTCCCTTATTTCTTTTTTTCTAGGTAATTTTATCATTTACCTAGTTTTTATACTTAAGCGCAGTTTCTTTTCACTTTTTTCTAATGGATGAGTACTGATGGCTGGGTATGGATGAGTACTGATGGCTGGGTATGGATGAGTACTAATGGCTGGGTATGGATGAGAATTGATGGCTGGGTATGGATGAATACTGATGGCTGGGTATGGATGAGTACTGATGGGTATGGATGAGTACTGATGGCTGGGTATGGATGAGCATTGTAGGCAGGGTATGGATGAGTACTGATGGCTGGGTGTGGATGAGTACTGATGGCTGGGTATGGATGAGTACTGATGGCTGGGTATGGATGAGTACTGATGGGTATGGATGAGTACTGATGGCTGGGTATGGATGAGCATTGATGGCTGGGTATGGATGAGTACTGATGGCTGGGTATGGATGAGTACTGATGGGTATGGATGAGTACTGATGGCTGGGTATGGATGAGTACTGATGGGTATGGATGAGTACTGATGGCTGGGTATGGATGAGTACTGATGGCTGGGTATGGATGAGCACTGATGGCTGGGTATGGATGAGTACTGATGGCTGGGTGTGGATGAGTATTGATGGCTAGGTATGGATGAGTACTGATGGCTGGTATGGATGAGTACTGATGGCTGGGTATGGATGAGTACTGATGGCTGGGTATGGATGAGCATTGATGGCTGGGTATGGATGGATGGGTGGCTTGGTTTGGAAATGCTGTGCATGGATGGATGGATGGCTTGATGTGGCTGCAAAGGGCACAGAGCAGCGCTGTGGGCACTGCGCATCCAGCCCACAGCGCTGCTGCAAAGGATCTCTCCCCTCTCCGCTCACACTGTACGGAGAGGGGAGAGAGGAACCAGACATCACGCTGGTTTGTTTACGTTTGATCGCTCCGTCATTTGACAAAGCGATCACGTGGTAAACGTATATGTAAAAGGAAACTCCCGCGATGTCTGTGGGTAGGGTTGCCACCTTTTCTCCAGGCCAAACCCGAACACTTTAGCGACGCACAGTATTTTTTTCCTGTAGTATACACTATAGGGTTGTAAAAGATCTGGGACACCATTGGGTGTCCCATGAAGAGTAGTAATGTGGCGTATTCAGCGCGCCACAGCAAAGAGTGGGTGTGGCCAAATTGTGTTAACAGTGGAAGGGGCATTGTTACAGAAAACAAAAGCATTCTTGTGTCTATAAAATAATCTTACTTTGCTGTGCCACAAGTAAGTGTCTCAAAGGCATGTATAAACCTCAGCATAATCATTTAAAAAAACTAAAAACTCTTCTGCCCTGTACACACAATCGTTTTTTTCATCGGAAAAAACGATCATGTGTGGGCCCCATCTGACTTTTTTCCATCGGTGTAAAAAAATAGAACGTGTTTTAAATTTTTCTAATGGAGAAAAAAACTATAGGAAATTCCGACCGTCTGTGTGGAACTCCAACGGAGAAAAAACCTACGCATGCTCAGAATCAAGTCGACGCATGCTCAGAAGCATTGAAATTAATTTTTCTCGGCTCATCTAAGTGTTTTACGTCACAGCGTTTTGGACGGTCAGAATTTTGTCTGATGGTGTGTATGCAAGACTGATGGAAGTCAACTTCATCAGGATTCCGACGGAAAATTCTATCGGACTTTATTCCATCGGAAATCCGATCGTGTGTACAGGGCATTCTAGTACATATGATTTTGTGTACATTGAAAATAATCAGAGAGCTAACATTTTATCCGAGCCGACCTTAGTTAACCACTTCCCGCCCGGCCTATAGCAGAATGACGTCTGGGAAGTGGTTCTGTTATCCTGACTGGAACTCATATGACGTCCAGCAGGACATCATGCCGGCGCACAGCGCAGCAATCGCGAGTGACACACCGCATCTCCGATCGTGGTAAGGAGCCTCTGACAGAGGCTTCTTATCACGTGATCAGCTGTGACCAATCACAGCTGATCACAGTGTGAACCAGGAAGTGCCGATCGGCTCTCCCTGTCAGGGGGGGGGGGGGTCTGTGCTGATAATCAGCACATTGATTATCAGCACAGCCCCATAAGATGTGCCACCACAGCTGCCAAAAAGGTGCCCATCAGCTGCCAGTCAGTGCCCCATCAGAAATGGCTGTAGGTGTCCATATCAGTGCCCACCAGAGTGCCAATCAGTGCCCTACAGTAACACCTTCAGTACCTTATCATCAGTGCTGCCCATCAGTGCCGCCTGTCAGTGCCCATCACAGTCAACTGATCAGTGAAGGAAAAAACAAAATTTTATATCCGAAACTATGAAAACGTTTTTTTCAAAAAAAATTGTATTTTTTAGTTTGTTTAGCAAAAAATAAAAACCCCAGTGGTGATCAAATACCACCAAAAGAAAGCTCTATTTGTGGGAAGAAAATTGTCCTGGGCAGGAAGGGGGTGAAAGTGGCTGGTATTGAAGTGGTTAAAATAGTCAGGCACTGCTTAGCAACCAGCAACTGTTAAGACAAGGGACACTTTGGTGAGAGAAGTATGTAATGTTCAATATAGTGCAATGTGGTATAGTGTATAGCAATGCGGTACAATGTATTGGTGTGAATACCGTATGATGCAGCACAATGTACGGAAGTGAATATTGTGTGTTACAGTACAATGCTTAGGTATGAGAACTATGTGAAGCAACACGCTGTGCTGTCAGAATTTACACAGATGTGGTGTAATGCATTGTAAGCGTGCTTGCCCTGCATGGAGTGGCTGACTGCAGAAATACACTAGCACTACCACACACAGCTGTCATATGACGTGTGAACTCCTATGGAGAACTTGCAATAAAAGGCAGAAGATGAGTAAACTTTATAGAATAATCCATGCAGAGATCTGGGCTATGACCTCAAACAGCTCCCCATATGACAGACTATACTAGGGACAAGTCCGGGGAAGTGTGGGCAGAGGAGACCTGGACAGTGATAGCGGGACAGCCCAGAGACACACCCCCCCCCCAGCAGGACACATGTCTGTGCTACTCCTGACACCTGGAGAGCATTGAATAATGAAGAGCCCCTCCTCCACCCCATTGAAACTGTCCGACTAATAGACACACGGAGCTATACACATAAACATAAGGGTAGCGGGTGGTTACATTTAGGGGGAAGCATCTGAGTGGTAACTAGGCTCAGATGCACTAATTATTAGGTCTCATGGACCATTTCTATCCCTGGGAGATGGTACTGGTGTGTAAGTTCCCTGGGGCCTATAGGTGGCGCTGTTGTCATGGGCCCGGGTTGAACTGCAGTACAGGTTGTGCTTTTTTTGTCCCCTTTCGGCAGCAGTACAGTGGGGCGGGGAACCTGCTGTGCCTGTCAGGAGAGGATATAAAAGGGGGCAGCAATCTTCCAGAGGGGGCGGTTCCGCGCTCAGGCACCTTAGGCCTGGGTGCGTGTGTGTCGCCTCCGGGTGCCCTAGGCCCGAAGGCCTGGTCGTGTTGTCTCTGGGTGCCCTAGGCCCAGAAACGGAGCTGCTGTTCCATCTCAGACACCTTCAGTCTGTGGTGAGGTACTTTGGAGAAAGGCTCGGAGCCCAGCAGCCCTTTTGGCTGGGATCCGCCGGGGACCGAGACTCCCAGGGATCTGCCTTGCGAGGGGACCCGTATCCAGGACGAGGAGGCCAGGGAGGTGACCCTTTCTGAAGACCCAGCGCAGAGTCGTGGTGACAGTTGGGGCCTCTGGTAACTCTCCGGAGGGATGTTCTTGTACTATAAAGAGCTAGTTTACTAACGGAAGGAAGTGCGTGTTCTTTCAGTCACAGTGGCAGTGATACTATGCACCCAAGGTCAGTGGCAGTGACTTTCATCTTTTTCACCCGGTCAGTGGCAGTGACCAACTTCATGGTCTGTGGAAGAGACCATGCGCCAAGCCTGTCCGTGCTGATCAGAGCAGGAGAAAACCCAATTCAAGTTTGTGCCTGGACCTCCTCCCACCTTATCTGACCTGTGTCTTGTCCCAACCTGTCTGCTCTCAAAGAGACTGTTTATTGTGCTAAAAATAATAAATAAGTGTTGGACCTTTCAGTTGGTGTGGACAGTTGCTTACTGGGGAGAATTAAAGGCTTGTTTCTGACTACCACAGAAACGAGGTCAGCACTGGAGGATTTCAAACACTGGCTGCAAGCAGGCCCGAGAAACTACCACCGCTCAACCTCCCTATTCAGGAGGGTACGAGCTTGTGGTGCGGTGTGCCTCATTCTTTCCTGCGGAGGAGCCAAGCAGAAGAAAAGCAGGTAAAGTCTGGGGTTGGTGCGCTACATAAGAAAGAATGTTCATCGCATAACTCTATGGGAATCCTCATAGCATAAATCCGTAGGGGAAATTATTGCTTAATTGAGTGCTATTAAATACGTTCCCCAACGGATTTATGCTATGAGCATTCTTTCTTTCATTTATACCGCTGCCCAACGAGATACTGGGTAGATCTGGGAAGTTAGAGTGGATCAAGGCACACAGTCGGGACTTACAAACTCGGCGTTCGTGGATTGACGCCCACGTTCATTTACATAAGAGTGAGTTCAATACTGTGCGATTAGCCGTTGCTCCATTGTGGATCCCCATAGAGTTATGCGATGAACATTCTTTCTTATGTTTATGTTTTTATGTATGCCACACATCTGCTACTGAGAACATTGTAACAACTGTAAGGAGACTCCTATATCACTGCAACTACTCCCTCCATTGACACTTGGGGCATATTTACGCTGTTTATCCGGCAGCAGTGAGGTGAGCTGCTTGCAAGCACAGAGGTGTTTCACACTGAAGGTTCTGCCAAGCACGTTGTGTTATATTTTGGTGACGGGACTTATTACACACCAGACTATTATTTTCATTTTTTGTTTTTTGTGCCATACCAGATTGGATTCAGGTTGCTTTATATATATATATATATATATATATATATATATATATATATATATATATACTTTTTTGTATTACATGCTTATTTTGGGATCACTCATCACTGGACTCACAGGATTATTCTATTCAGTTGTTTTGTGATATATGTGTATATGTATTGTTTGATACAGTCACTGTATAGACCAGAATTCACTGATTTGCTAGTTTATTTACACACATTGTCTTGTTTTGTGGGGGCAGGACTTCAGACTTCGTCTTGCCTCCCCCTCATCTCCCTTATTTCCCTCTTTCTTATTTCACAGCGTAGTCACCACCACTTTCACCACGTGGTAAACGGCCGCTGTCAGCAGCCATTTACCGTGATCCGTAAAGCCCCAGGGGTTGCGCGGGAGCGCGATTCTGGGAGGACGTCAATGTACGCCCTCCCAGAGTTATCAAGCCGCATTGTAGCCATCATTTGGCTATAGCACGGTCGTTAAGTAGTTAAACGGTGTACATTTAGGAGATATTCATTGTACTTACAGGTGAAATTTATTATGAGCTTAGCTGTAGGAAAAAGTGACCAAGCAGCATTTACTAGCGCTTTAACAATAGCTGTCCTTTAAGGATGCCTTTTACTTTGTAGCTTAATAACGTTTCCCAATATGATGATGAAATACAATTTTCCTTTTTCAAATTATTATTAAAAAGGCTGAATTTAAGCCTGTTTAATCTTCTGCTGAATGGTTAACTCCAAAGTGTACACATTTCTGTTAGCCTTGCTTTTCTGTTAGATCCTCGGAATATGACGAGGACAATGGATGCATTCAGCATTACCATGGCGCAAAGTAAGCAAACATGATGAATACTACAGGGTTAAATGATGTGTCGAAAAATACACATGAGAAGACAAATGTATTTCTGTACAATTCCATGCAGATTTCTTTCTGTAATTTTAGTCTACTTCAAAGCGTTTCTGTAGGCATGTTTATTTAGTGAAATGAGAAAAAAAAATCTACAGTGTATAACGCTGAGCTGAGTAATACTGATTTACTAAATGTCATGCTTAGTCAAACACCTTATCCGCTCGTTTGCTAGAAGAGTTTAACCACTTCCATACAGGGCTTTTTGTACCACTTCAATACCGGGCCTATTCTGGCACTTCTCTCCTACATGTACAAATCATCATTCTTTTGCTAGAAAATTACTCAGAACCCCCAAACATTATATATGTTTTTTTAGCAGACACCCTAGGGAATAAAATGGCGGTCATTGCAACTTTTTTTCTTGCACGATATTTGCGCAATAATTTTTCAAACGCCTTTTTTAAAAAAAAAATGGTTTCATGAATTAAAAAATAACAAAACAGTAAAGTTAGCCCAATTTTTTGGGAAAATATGAAAGATGATGTTACGCCGAGTAAATAGATACCTAACATGTCACGCTTTAAAATTGCGCACACTCATGTAATGGCGCCAAACTTCAGTACTTAAAAATCTCCATAGGCGACGCTTTAATTTTTTTTACAGGCTACCAGGTTAGAATTACAGAGGAGGTCTAGTGCTAGAATTGTTGCACGCGCTCTAACGCACGCGGCGATACCTCACATGTGTGGTTTGTACGGCGTTTACATATGTGGGCGACTTGCGTGTGCATTCGCTTCTGATCGCGAGCTACCGGGGACAGGGGCAATTTTTTTTTTTTTTTTTATTATTATTATTTTTTTTACTTATTTTTTTTTTTTTTTACAATTATTTTACTTTTTTTTTTTTTTTTGATCACTTTTATTCCTATTACAAGGAATGTAAACATCCCTTGTAATAGGAATGTGTGTGACAGGTCCTCTTTATTGAGAGATGCGGGGTCAATAAGACCCCACATCTCTCCTCCAGGCTGGAAAGCATGAGATCAGTGAAATTTTTTTCACTGATCTCATACTTACAGCTGCAATGGCGGCTTTGTTTACATTTGAGGACCCGGGCGTGATGTCATCACATCGCGCCCGGGCCTCCGACGATCATAGAGATGACTGGTGACCATCTGGTCACCAGTCATCTCTATACTCGTCACGTGACCCACCAACGGCGCTGGAAGATTCGCTCCGGGTCCCCGATCACACGGGAGAGCCCGGTGAAGCACCAGATGGCGGCGGGAGGGGGCGCCGCCTATAAGAACGATCAAGTGGCGGAACCACCGCTATGATCATTCTTATGGTGCACAGAATCTCCGGCACTTTAAAAGGATATCTGAATGATGCCTCTAGCTGCAGGCATCATTCAGATATCCCCCTACAAAGCCAGGACGTCATATGTCGTCCACCCAGGATGGGAGATCCCATCTGTGGACGTCATTTGACTATGGCTGGGTAGGAAAGTTGTTAAAGGATCCCCAGATCTGAAAAACACTATGAGCACTATGTTCAACATGTTTTCGCTGGTTGCTTCACTATTGCTGTGGGTTTTTTTTTTTTCATTTCTTTTTACTTCTGGCAATGCACCTGCTCAGCATACAGTGTGTTGGATGCCATTCATTGTGAATGGAATTCCAATGCAGTGTTCAGTAGTGCCTAATGCTCAAAACGCTGCAGTGCACCATAACGCATATACTGTGCATTGTGGAGAGCTGTGTTGTTAAAAGAAAGGGTTTTGTGTGTTTTTTCATCTGTCATAATGAATAGGCTACCTTAAAGCCTAAGTTTATTATTATTTTTTTAAATAGTCAGCACTTACTACCTGCCCAGAGATCCAGCGCCATCCTCACCCAGGCTGGTTCTTCACCGGTCTTCAGGTCCCCGGTGCTGGCATGTTTAGTGTGAGAATCTGGCTGTGACTCCTTGCGGCTTTACAGCTGGCTTCCCACTGCACATGCGCAAGCTGTGCTGCTCTGTGTGAATGGTCCCACAGCCTTCTGGGACCTGTGAAGTGTTCCAGAAGTTTTCAGGCTGGGAGAAGAACTTCCGGTGGAATCGCCTAGGCTGAGAAAACCAGGTACATGCTAACGCAAAAAAAAAGTTCCAAAAGAAGAAGAGGAGGGGTAGGAGGACATAACTACTTTTGGGTGACATTCCACTTTAAATGAGAAGTGTTCCTTATGCTGGTAGCTGCTCCATTGTTTGAAATTATTATTATTATGCAGGATTTTTTTTTGCGCCAACAGTTCGCGGAGTGCTTTACAAAATGAGGGCAGACAGTGCAGTTACAATACAATTTGATACAAGAGGAATCAGAGGGCTTACAATCTAAGAGGGAGGGTCAAGTGGTACACAACTGTGGGGATGAGCTGTTGGAGAAAGTAAAAACTCAGTGTATTAGTTAGAAGCAGGATAGGCTTCTGTAAAGAGAAGGGTTTTTTAAAAGAGAAGTATGGGTTTCCTTTTTTTTGCTTACTTCTATCCTATGTGAGCTGCTGATATCTATAGACCCTCCCAGCCCTCTCAGAAGTGCCCCTATTCTGTTAAAATCGAGATAAATACCTGTGGGAGGTTCTACAGTCTTTCATACAGCATCATCCAGACAATGGTGTGAATATAGAGTCTGGATCCACCCCCTTTCCTGTCATTTTGCTTGATTGATGTCGGCTCTCCTCCCTCTGCTTGTTTCTGAGACTTCACAGAGTGTAGCTGCTCCCCCTCCCTTCTCCCTCCTCCCCCTCCCTATCTATCAGCACAGACATGTCTCTTAGGGGAGGGGGGACAGAGGCAGGGGGTATGTTGGTGGAGATGTTCACACCCCCTGAGAACTTTTCAAACTGAAAGTGGATCGTTTTTGCCAGCTGAAGGAAAGTTGGATGAGAGAAGCTCGGGAGAAATCCAGGAGGCGAGCATGGGAGGAGGTGATAAGGGAGTTAGAGAGCAGGAGGTCTTGGGAGGACCGGAGAGTGCGACTTAATTGATATTTTGAGACCAGGCTAGGGATGTAGCTGGGGGCAGAGTTGTGGATGGCTTTGCAAGTTGTTGTTAGTAGTTTTTTTCGTTGGGTGAGTGGAAGCCAGTGGAGGGTTTGGCAGAGAGGGGCAAAAGACAGTGAACGGTTGGTAAGGTGGATGAGCCTGGCAGCAGCATTCACAATGGACTGAAGGGGGGATAGCCTATGTAAAGGTAATCCAATGAGGAGGGAGTTGCAGTAGTTGAGGCGAGAGATGACAAGGGAGTGAATTAAAAGCTTTATAGTGTCATTGGTTACAAAAGGGCATATTCTGGAAATGTTGCAGAGGTTAAGGCGGCATGATTTGGACAGGGATTGGATGTGGGTCTAAAAGAATAGTCCTGGGTTACCCATAGCACCCTGGCATGTAAGGACGGACTGATAGTTGTGCCATTGATCTCGACAGATGAGGGGGGGTGAAAATATTAAGAGCTTGGTTTTGGATAGATTAAGTGTGTGGAAATCCAAAAGGAAATCCATCCAAAGGAAAGTCCTCTGCTCCCCCCATACTCAGCAGTAATCTTCCAGTGCTGTGGGGGTTAATACCACCATTGAACCTGTCATAGGCACGCATCAAGAGTGCCGGCTGTGCCGCCCTTTCCGCCTCACTTCTTCATTTATAGAAGCTGTACTATAGTTTGCATCAATGAAAAGTGCTTTATGAATGGAGGAGGAGTAAATGAAGGAAAGGTATCCCTCCTCCAATCATACATCACTTTTAATTCATGGAAGCTATAGTACAGCTTCTATAAACGGAGGGTAAAAAGGGCAGCATGGTCGGCATTCTTGGCAAGTGCCTATGACAGGTCATGCGGTTGTATGAACTCCCACAGCACTGGAAGACTACTGCTGGGTATGGGGGGGGGCAGAGGACTTCAGATTTCAACTAAGAGAGCAACCACCCTACCTGTTTAGACAGACTCCAGTCCCCATTCCGTGTATGTTCTTCCAGAAACTGAACAGCCTGCTTATCTCCTTTGTATGGAATGGGGGTACCCCCAGGATAGCACAGACCACTCTCCAACTTCCGGTTTCTCTGGGGGGCCTTGCAATGCCTTGCTTCGTCAAGTAATATTGGGCAGCAGTCTATGTGACAGTCAGATGGTGGCTGTCTGAGGAACCAGCCAACCCTGCGGCTACGCTGGAGGCGGCATTGCTGGGTTCTTACTCCGAACTCCGGAATTTGATACACAGGGGTCCCAGATCCAACCCAAACATTACCCCGTCCATGCGTGTTACGCTGCGGGTCTGGGACACGGTGAGGGCCAAGATAGAGAAGTCCAACAGTTGGTCTCCGCGCACCCCCTTGTTGGGCAATCTAAGACTGCCACATTTCCGGTCCATTCCGGACCCTGCGATATTGGCCCGGTATGGTATCAGAACCCTGGCGGATATTGTCTCTGCGAATAGGTTGCGGACATTTGACGACCTGAGGGGGAATGGGGACTGCCTAATTTCTTGTCTTCTAGTACATCCAGCTCCGGCATGCATATCGCTCCCAGTTCCTGTAGGTTAATGGGGTTGAGTGCATGCTGACTCTGGCTGAGGACCTAAAACCCCTGTCAGCTCTCTATGCCAATGTAAGGAAAGGTTCCATCCGCTAGTAATATCTATCATTTGGCGTGCAGTATTGGGGTCTACCAGCAGGTGTGTCCTGGCAGTTTGGAACTGTCATGGCAGCTTCTACCTGCTGATGTTATGTCATCTTTGGGCCGCAGTACTTGCGTCCACCAGTGGATGGATCCTGGCAGTGTGGTGCAGATTTTACCTTCTGCAATCAGGGGTCACCTGAGCTTGTTAGCATTTAATAGTATAAATACCCGGAAAGTGCACACACACACTGCCCTGGTATCGTCCTCGTGCCCTGACCTGCAGCCTGTTTACCTGAACCCTAATTCCTGTTTCTTGTATCCTGAACCTGTTGTATCTGTTCCTGCATCCCTGGATCCTTGCTCTACAGCCTGATTGCTTCCTTCTTGTCGCTGTCTGTCTACTCCTGGTCCCCCATCTGCTGATCTCCTGTTAATGATCCTGGCCTGGCTTGATTACGATTCTGGTTCCCCCTTTTGCTACATATGCTGGTTGGTTACTGTCACTGTTTGGTTGTTTGGTTGTCCACTTGTATTGGTGGTGTATTCACATTTATATGTATTACCTTAAATAAACTTACTTTCACCTATTTCTGTTTGTGGTTTCCTCTGTTGCAGTCCACATAGTTCTGATCACATCTGATTCCAGACAGCCAAACTTATTGGCCTGGATACCTCTGTGGTCTCCCGGTTGTTCTCAAAATGGCAGGCGGATATACCAGCTCTGGCTGATAATGATTGGGAGGAGGGTGTGCAGCAATACCTCCCTCTCATGATCTCCGCGAGGGATAGGTTCACCCAGCTTAGGTTGCTTCATTGTACCTACTACTCTCCAGAGCGCCTGGCCAGGATTTACCCTGATAGGAGTGCCCTATGCCTAAATGTGCCTTTGAAACAGGCTCTTTCTTCAATGTTGTATGGTCCTGTCCACATCTCCAATCCTTTTGGATGGGGGTGGTGGCCGATATCAATTCTATAGGTAAACTTAGAGTCCCATGCGATCCGTTGCCACTGCTGCTATGTATTGTGGACACCTTGGAGACAACACAGGCAAAAAAACACTTTGTATTCTACGCAGCCTTCTATGCGAGGAGAGCGGTCCTCCTGAAATGGAATGACCCCACTCCCCCAGTGGTGCAACAGTGGAAAGCCCTGGTGGACACAGCACTACCACTCTACAAATTAACCTACCTGGAACGTAATTGTCCCAAGAAATTTGACAGAATCTGGGCGGCGTGGGTTAAGGAGAGGCGGCTCACTCTAGATTGAGGGTTTAGGACAATGGTATGACTGGTCAGGGTGTGACTGAGGCCTCACTGACAGTGTGGACTCGACCCCCCCCCCCCCCCAATGTCAGTAACACAGTAACAGCCTAGGAACATGGCATTTCCATGAGTTCCTAGCTCTCTGGGCCTTCCCCCTTTACTTCTATTTGTTATGGCTCATGTCGGGCTCGGGCCCTTACCTCTAATATATCTAGCTCACGGGGGATGTTCCCTCCTTCCCCCCTGTGTCTTTATGTCTTTGGATCCATGGTTGCTTCACTCATGTCACAAGATTAGTGGATTTTCATTTACCTGTTGCATGACATCTAAAGATAATGTACCTCTGTGTTTGATTCACCCTGTTATTTTGCTGTTTGCTGCTGTGCTGTTGAACTGTCATTTCTGATATAGATAAAGTTTGTTGAGAATGTATCGCTGTTTTTTCTGTGTTTTATTTAAAATAAATAAACTTTATGTTAAAAATAAGAGAGCAACCACCATGGCAAGGGACACTTCTTAATGAATGTTAGTACTGTCCCTTGCCGAATACAGCAAAAAAATTAATAAAAAATCTTAGGCTTTAACGTAATGCATGTTAAAACTTGCCATAACACACACTGACGTGTGCATTGACGCACTGTAACAAAACGTTTAAGTGTGAATGGGCCCTTAAAATTTCTACTTGCTAATAAAATCTACTTGTCTGTGTATAAACCTTACAGCATAAGGATACAATAATTTCCTGCACAATAAATTGTTGTATGCAGAATGTAAATTATGTTAGCTCTAGCTGGTGTTTTGGCAACAGTGTAATTACTAGTTGGCAACTGTTCATTAGATGAAATTATTTGTAAAAGGAAGAAGTTGATGTTATTTATATACTTTATATATTCAAATGATTGTTTTCTCGAGACGTGTCATCTTCAGCTACAAGGTAATTGGATTGAATAGTTCATTGGAAACGACATTATTTTGTCACTAATACAGAGATACTTGTCATGAAGAGAGTAATTACAGACAATATGTTGTTGTTATGGTTGCCTATTATGCTGGTTCACTGACTTTAGTCAATGGCCAAAAAAGTTTGCAGATTGGGAGTACTGACTTCACTTACCTCTGTTGTAAAATTGTTTTATAGGGAGTCACAATGACAAACAGGCATCTTGCATTTTCAGAGGGAGACCACCAATATGGCCCATGTATTTTTCACTTATCAGTTATATGTTAAAGTGTTTCTAAACCCACAACAGTAAAATCTGTGTGTATATGCAGTAAAGGATGCTTGTTATACTCACTGTGGAACCTAAGATGTCAATCCTCCACATTGTGAAAAAGGCTGTTTGATCCTGTCCTCTCTGATCATCCCCTTCTTCCACAGTCCCCAATCCATCTCCTGATAGTACGGAGCCTTGGCGGCACTCTGCACATGCTCTGTTTGGTGTGTATTACTAGAAAGTTTTTATTTTCTTGGAAGGATGCATGTGATCAGCACAGGATCAGCGCTGTCCAGATAGAGGATCAGGGGTCCTGCAGCCTCATAGGACAATCAGAGGAGAATGAAAACTTCTCCTACTAACTTTAACCAGTGCTCAGTTGTAAACTGATAGAAGTCACAAAACTGCTATATACTGCCGATGAGAAAAGGTTTTTAGCAGTTTAAACTTACTAAAAGAATTGCATTTCCATGTTCTGGGCAGTGCCGGTACAAGGTCATCCAGCACCCAGGGCGAAGGTGGCAAACTGTGCCCCCCCCCCCATTTTTACCAGGGAAATGTATGTAATGTTTGTGGTATGCACTGAAATAGTACCAATTGTTGTGGTACACTGCAGAAAACTGAAGAGTTTAAAACTGAAGCACAAACATGGGTTAACAGTGTTGGAGAAAAAAAATATCCCTATGTCGGTGGTGTTATTGAAAGGAAAAAAAATTCCTGTGTCAGCGGTGCTGCTAAGAGAAAAAATGGTGCTGCATCACTAGTGTTAGTCTGAGGACGGCGGTCAGTGGGATGAAGTAGGGATGGGGAGGTGGGCTCTGAGGGGTGCATGGAACTAGAGATTCTAGGGGGGCCATTTAATTTTTGCTGTGGACGCAATGCAAAGCATTGTTGTCATGTCATGAGTACAGAACAGCTGTATCACCTTGTTCAGGTCGGTGGTGGTAAACACTTGGCTCAGCTGCTTGCTTTTAGCATCATTGGCCCACCTATGTGAAGGAACCCAACTAGGGCTTTGTTTACACTTGTATTTGGGGGGGAGGGGGATGTTAAAAACAGGCGGCTAAGATATGCTTTTACTGCCTCTTAACTGCCCACACCCCCACCCCACCCTAAACAAGCTGCAAATGCAGTCATATAGGGGGAATACGCATGCAGGGCAAAAATTACAACGTTGTATCCCCTGTCACATTTGGCAGGCAGGCATCCCACTGAACATTATCCATGTGAATGGGGCTGAGCTGCAGCCCCTCCACAACGACATGCAATGCATTTGATTTTGGAATGTGGTGCAGGATTTAAGTTAGGGTTAAAAATAGGTTTGGAGGAGGCGATATAATGCCTTCTCTCAGTCTGTCAAACAATCTCTGAAAAGAAATCCAATGCAAATCGCTTTTCAAAAGGCCATTGCAATTGTAAACTAGCTCTCTGATTCAGCAAGGGATCTGCTCATGGATCCCGTGCAGATTGAAGTGGGCTTTGTTCTGTGGGAAAGAATCCTCAGGGTTCCCCACACCTGACTCCCTAAACACAAAACAGAGCTTCTACCAGCTGGTCACATGTCACAGCCACCATACTGAGCTTAAACTGCATTTTGCTTTCAGTGAACGGTGCTACCGCTGAACACTAATAATGTAGTCCATTGTAGTGCAACTGCCCAACATCTAACTATGGGGCGGTAGTATTATGCCGCGTACACACAATCGATTCTCTCGACGGTGAAAACACTGTCGAGAAAATCGACGGGAAAAACGAGGAACGGCTTGTTCCCCTACACACGGCCGTTTTTCCCGTCATTTTTTCTCTTGGTCGAGAAAAACGACCGTGTGTAGGCTCCCCGGCAGTGTTTCCCTATGGGAAAACTGCGCGGAAAAAAATGCCGTGAATCACGACGAGAAAAATTAGAGCATGTTCTAATTTTTCTCGTCGTGATTCTTGACGTTTTTCTCGTCGGGGAAAAATGACCAAAAGCCCACACACGGTCGTTTTTCTCGTCAAAGAGAAAAAATTTAATTTTTCCCGACGAGGAAAATGGTTGTGTGTACGTGGCATTAGGGATGCCTCCTCATCCCTTTAAACCCGAATATATATGAATTACACAGGTTCTGAGGCTAATTTATTCCAGATAAGTCACCAAGTAAGTTTAATTACCACCTTAATCAGCCACAGAACCTGTGTAATTCATATGTGTTCGGGTGAGGTGGCAACCCTAGGTAGTATGCTAATTTTCAAGTTAAATCCCCACTTATCAAATAGTCCTAAAAAGCGATCCAAGCAAAATTCTTCAGAGGAGCAACAGTCACTTTCACATATGTGAACGAGCCCTCAAAATATAACGGTTGGTCTTCAATATTGAGGAATACCATGATGCCTAGGTGAGGATTGAACTGTTTGGGAGAGGACCTGGACGATCCTTCTCTCTTTTTCATTTAAAGTCTTCATGGTGCATGTGATACTTCATTCCATCATGCAAGTCCATCTAAAAAGTGCAGTCAAAAGATAGCCAAACAGACAAATTCCTCAATGTAGGTGCAACTAATCTACAAGCATGGAGCACTAGCCCTGGTTTCCTTCACCTCTAAATTCTACCTACAGTAGTAGAAAAGTGTAGCAAACCAAACAAATGCAGGGCAGTAAAGTGTTTATCTCCTTACCTGATAGGTGAATGACCACTGCACACTCAGGCTCAGCCTAAGCTTTTACTGCCGGCTACAGTCTAAGCTGACATGTTCAGAAACACAAGCAGTGCACTGATAACTGAAGATAGCAGCGCTGGGGCAGCCTGTAACAGCAGACCGGCCGGGAGATCAAGATGCCAATATCAGTATTAAATAAGGCTGAGCCTGAGTAGAGAACATTCTGTTATCATGTGGAGTGGGGCGATAAGATTTATTTCCCTGTATTTGTTTTTGCCTACAGTAAAAAAAGAGAAGGGAACTGCGGGAGCTCCAAGTGCGCCCCCGGCCTGTACACAGAGACACTGCGCTCAGGGCAGGAGCCCCTTCCACCCATGCCTTGTACCGGCCCTGGTTCTGGGGTTGATTTACTAATACTGGAGAGTGCAAAATCTGGTGCAGCTCTCAAAAGAAACCAATCAGCTTTCAGTTTTTTTTTTTTTGTCAAAGCTTAATTGAACAAGTTGAAGTTAGAAGCGGATTGGCTACCATGCACAGCTGCACCAGCTTTCGCTCTCTCCAGTTTTAGTAAATCAACCCCTCTGTGTACTGTGGGAGACCAGATATAGTGAAAGCAGGGTCCTGGGTTTAGTAACACTTTAAAGGTGATATATAATAAATGTATTAAAAGCCACTAAGGACTAAAGCCTCATGCACACTGGTTTATTGTAAACACTGGTTCTCCTGACAGGAGAAAATCTGTGTTAAAAACGTACTTAAAGCGGTGTTCCGGACAAAAAATAATAATTAAAAGCCAGCAGCTACACATACTGCAGCTGCTGGCTTTTAATAATAGGACACTTACCTGTCCTGGAGTCCCTCGATGTCGGTACCAGCAGCTGATGCTTCCATCAGCTGTTGGGTGCTGCCGCCGCCATTGCAGGTAAGGGAACCCGGCAGTGTAGCCTTTCGGCTTCACGCCGGGAACCCTACTGCGCATGCCTCTCTCTCTCCCTCTCTCCTACTGGCCCAGCGGCCGGGGGAGGAGGAGGGAGACCTGCGGTGACGTCACAGGTCACGGCCCGGACTCCTGGAAGTGGGAAAGGATACCCGTCAAAGACAGGTATCCTGTCCCCCCCTCCCCCCGAAAGGTGCCAATTGTGGCACCAAAGGGGGGGAGGAATCAGATGAGCGGAACTCCGCTTTAAGCTGCATTTTTTCAAACCAGTTTAGCAGCATTTGGTGTTTGGGTATTTATTTATTTTGTTGGCCAGAACGTTTAATTTATTCTGGCTATTGAAATTAATAAACACTGAAGAGCTGAACGTGCCTAGCGTTTAGATGCATTTAGACGCGTCAAACATTTTTTCTGCCAAAACTCTGCTGCTTCTGGACACACTGGCCGTGGAATTTTTTTCCTGCCTCTAAACTCTGCTGCCACTAAACGCTGCTAAAAGCCTATGGGTGCACAGACACATAGGCCAACATGCAGGGCAGTTTAGAGGCAGGGGGAAAAAAAATGCCAGAAACCCCTAGTAGCAGCTGTACAAATGCCCAGTGTGTGTGAAGCCTGAAGCTGGCCATACACCTTGAAATCTGATTATACACCTAGACTGAATGCCTTGGATCATTTTTCAACCTGACTAACTATGTAACTGTTTAACAATCGCCTTTAGCTCTACCAAAACTATGCAATCTAAGGCCTCATGCCCACGGACGTTTTTACAGCCGGTTTTTTACAGCTTAAAAACGCCTATCCATGTTTTGTATACATTTTTCGACCATATTTTAAAAAAAAAAAACGCCAGAGCTCAAAACGCAATTGTGGCGTTTTTGCACATTTTTGCGCGTGTTTTCGCGAGTTTTGCGAGTTTTTTTATCGATTCGCGTTTTTTTATGCCTAACGCTGACGCCAAGGAACGCACTGGTCCTGTTTTTTTTTTACAGCTTAAAAACGCCTATGCTATTTGCAGCTCAAAAACGCCTAGGTGGGCATGAAGCTATAGACCAGGGATATGCAATTAGCGGACCTCCAGCTGTTGCCAAACTACAAGTCCCATGAGGCATAGCGAGACTCTGACAGCAGCAAGCATGACACCCAGAGGCAGAGGCATGATGGGACTTGTAGTTTTGCAACAGCTGGAGGTCCGCTAATTGCATATCCATGCTATAGACTAACATGGACAGGCGTTTTTAAGCTGTAAAAAACGCTCAAAAACGCGGCTGTAAAAACGTCCATGGGCATGAGGCCTAAGGGTCTGCCTGTTTGGATACAGATTGATTGGATTGTTAAGATCATCTCTCATACTGCATAGTTTTGGTAAATCTAAAGTTGTACAGAAATTGTACAATCAGATTGCAATGTGTTTGGCCACCTTTACATGGTATAGCCAAACATTTGTGGACTGCTTTGCCATCATACCTATATAGGTATGCTTGTTGGCATCCAATACCACCACCTCTCCTTAGTGGCTATAACTGCCTCTGCTCTTCTGCAAAGGTTTTACTGCAAGATTTTGGAACATCTGTGCAAAATTGTGCATATTCAGTCTAAAGAGCATTTGTGAGATAAAGTGCTGATGTTGGTTAAAAAGACCTGGTTTGACATCTGTGTTTCAGTTAATCCCAAAGGTGCTGAGTAGGGTCAGCACTCTGTTGAGGCAACTCAAGTTCCTCCAAACCCAACTATGCCTTTTTGGTCCTGGCTTTGTGCACCTGAAGTATTTGAGAGCGATACCCCCATACATTCGTCCATACAGTCTATGTTACAATTGGTTAAAAGATCCCAGAAGGAACTCAAAGGATCCAAGAAGTCACAATGAGGTCAGAACATGACCTCTAACCAACTGGCATGTTGAAAAAGAGAGGTCAGCAATTGCAGCATCCTATTTGGCCTTTAGTGTTACTGCTAGATATGTGTGTTTTACTGCACCAGAACATGCTTTTTTTAGCACATGCCTCCTGGGCCGGGCCTTTTGGCTGGGACCGGAGGATTTTTTTATTCCTGGCTGGAGGGCCTGGCCATTGTATTGCACAATGGCCACCTTTTCACTCTCCTCTTCACTTATTCCTTCCCCACTTTATTTTAATTATGCCTTGTCACGTTTTTGTATTTTTATGTTTTGTACACGGTTTGTTGCACTGTGTGACTGGTAGGGTGTAGGTCCTCGGGCCTGCCCTGAAAGTCTTGGGGGGAGGTGGACATGGCCTTCTGGCTTAGTTTGCCTTCCCTCATGGGGTCTCCCTTCGGGGGAGCCCCACCTAGTACTTGGGTGGGTCTGTTTCGGCAGACTCTCCAGAGAATGGGGTCCGACTGGTTTCGGCCAGAGGGACCAAGTGTAAGTATCCTTTTCCCTGTCAGGAGCCTAACGCCCCGGGGGATTCAGGGCAAGGCCCTCTGATTTCAGAGGGCTTGTGTACACCCGTTGCACGTTTTTGTGTCACCTTTTTATGTTGTGCACATTTTTCTGGCACCGGGTGGAGTTTTTTGAGTGTGTTTTACACGCCATGGGCTTTCGATAAAAAAAAATATATGTGTTTTACTTTTTAGCTCATTTTATTCCAACAAAGCTCTTCTCGCCTGTCACTCAGCCTGTGGACACATGCTGTTATCCTTGTCACAGATAGTGAAACCATTTAAAACAATCATAGGGCAAAGGGCGAGAAGCTCTAGAGAGACCATGTAGAGGCCAGCCAAGGATATGGAGGGACATGATTTTTTTATATATGAGTTTGCCTTGTTAGAACTATATTCAGCAGAGTGTAGTATTCTTTCAGGGAAGAACAGACTTGCAATAGACAATCATGTGCTCCTTATTCACTCCTGGTGTTATCAATAAATAAATAAAGTGAAAATAGATGTATTTATATTATACAAGTGTAGCGTTACCCTCAACTAAGAGGGCCGCAGATTTGGTCTGGGCCCTGAGTACAGCTCCGCCAACCCCCGGCAATCTACTCGACCCTTTCTGGCACAGTTAGTTTAGGGGTATACACATTTAATACTTATACTTTATGAGAGACTCAGACACAGAGTAGTTATAAAGGAATAACAGATTTTTACTTTCAGCTATGCAAAGGGAATGAACAGTGATAACAACTTGACCATTAGAATATTCACAGAGCCCTGCAATATTAAAATATCAGTCACACTACACCATGGAGAAAGGGGGGGGGGGGTGGATAAGGAGACGCCACGTGGGGCGACTGTTAACTAGGCGCCCTGTGGCGCAATAACTAAACTAGGTCCCTAATGAATCAGGCCTGATTCCTAACTCTAGAACTCAGTCCTGTATGAATGATGGATTCTTCACCGGCATCTGTAGAGGTGGTGCACTTAAGAATAAACAACAATTGTAATCCAGGAAAAGGGAAAGTTGATAACTGACAACACTTCACTGGAGATCCTCTGGATCAGTCCTGCTGTGAATCTCCAGTGAGAGTCTTTAACATGAGGTAGTAAGCCTCGGCAGTTTATAGGCACAGTACTAGCAAACAGGTTAGGGAATGAGCTTACGCTCGCTCACCCGCCGGACACGATCTCCGTCCGGAACTTCCACCGGTTGTGACTTCACTCGCCCACAGCGGTTGCTGCGATCGGGTCCCCGATCCCATCCAGGCTGTAAGTAGAGATGTCGGATGCCACCCAGGCTCGCAGTGGGGTGGAAGGCTCTTTGGTCGGCTGCAGAAGGTCCCAGGCTTCAGGCCTTACCCAGCACAGGTCCGCACAGGTGTATCAGTCTCTGCCGTCCCGTGTCCAAAGAGGCCGAGCCAGGCCTCGCCCCTTCCTTATATATCCCCACCCATGAGTCTCTGGGGCAGAAGCAAAACATCCTGGGAACCAGTGGGGTTCTGGGAACAGTAGTTCGAGAGCATTTAAAGGAACCCCGCTACACACTCCCCCCACTTAAACTCTTTGGTCCCCAAAGATAAACTTCAACAAATACTGTTTACCATTTTGGACAATGTCGAGCATGATGTTGGCATAGGGAATTCCCACCAAAACTTTGGGATGGAACTCTTGCCCACAGGTCACACTACCATGAGTGGCCTGCCTAACTGTGACAGAGAGTGAGCTGGGGTTGCCCTCCACCAAATGGACAGTGGAGGGATCAGGTTGTTCAACACTTCTCCTAGCCGTTACAACAGAGTCCTCTGAGCTCGTCCCCATTTGGGGGTAAGTTAGTTTCTTGGGAGGCCTGATGACTCTGCGAGCCCTCTGCTCTCTTGGTGCTTCTGACTCTGGCACCACAGGCTCTTCTTCAGGAGTAAGTTCAGGTAACATTGCTGGTTCTGGAACCTCTGATTCAGAAGTCGACTGACGTATGGAATCTCTAGGGTCCTCCTCTGCGCAAGTGTCAGGAACATCTTCCCAGTAATCAGCTGAGGGACTGAAGGGTATGAATTCAGTAGCCTCCAGATTCAGCGTTGCATCTGGGGTATCCCCTCCATTTGGGAGATCTATGGCGGACGTTCCCAGAGTCGAGGGAGGCCACAGCCAGTCCAGTTCTCCACCTTCATCTGTACTCAATTGGGAGGCCTCCCCATCTCTTTCCGGGCTCTTGACCGAATGGACCAACACTGGTACAGGTGTGACATTCGCCTTGGCCACCTGCTGATCTTCCTGCAGCGCCTCTTTGTCCCTAATAATTTTTATTAGATCAGAGTAGGTTAGTGACATTATTCCTCCTGAGGTTTTCAGGTGCAGCCAGACCGGGTCTGAGCGCCGCGCTCCCCTCATGATCTGCTTCATGCGTGCTTCATCTGCATCTTTGGGCAGCATTCCCTTCTTCAGTACAATCTTGCATAACTGCCTGTTCAGCCTTCTAACATATTCTGACAGTTTCTCATTCGGCTGCTGGAGATTGTGTTCAAATTGATAGATCATCTCTGACACCTTCTCCAGCTGACCAAACTCTTCCTGCAGCATGGCCAGGCAATCTTGAGCTGTACAGTTTCATTTCCAAACCGGAAGCTCTTCACCGCTTCTGCCGCGGCACCTTTCAGACTTTCTAAGACTCGCTGTCTCTTCTGTGCCTCAGGCACCTCCCATGCTTCTACTGCCTGCAATGGCTGTTCCACCCAAGTGTCAAAATCTTCCTCCCCCGCAGGGACGGGGAGCTTCCCCGAGAATGCTTTTAGTCTCCGGTAGCTAGTCTCTACGTGCACCGTGCTTGCCTTCTGACAGTTTGTTAGTAGGTCCCCTAACGCCTTTATCAGTTCGGATGATATGGCCGTGGCAGGTGCAGGCGTCACCGGAGGTGTCGCTCCATCTCTCCTCTCTGGTGAGGTACGGGCCGCAGTCCGCGGTGGTCCCGTTAGGGGTGGCTCCTTCTTAATAGCATGCGCCAGACTATAAGATCTGTTATCCGACGTCTGCGTATATTTGCGCTTGCAAACTTCTGGCTTCCCATCTGAATACTCCACTAGTGCATACTGGTGTGAGGTGTCTGGGTCTAACTTTGTTCCCATCACCCACGGTGTACCATCTGGGGTCACTGACTTCATTAATCCTTCCACCGTCTCGGTCGACCATTCCTGACCGGGCATGTTAATGACCACTGACTGGCTTGGATCTGTCTTAGCTACTCCACACCACGTTCTGATGTCTTTCGGGTCCATGCCGGTACCTCTTGGCGGGTTTTCTGCTCTATCAGGATCCCGGACGAGAACCCCCACGTGTAGCGTTACCCTCAACTAAGAGGGCCGCAAATTTGGTGTGGGCCCTGAGTACAGCTCCGCCAACCCCCGGCAATCTACTCGACCCTTTCTGGCACAGTTAGTTTAGGGGTATACACATTTAATACTTATACTTCATGAGAGACTCAGACACGGAGTAGTTATAGAGGAATAACAGATTTTTACTTTCAGCTATGCAAAGGGAATGAACAGTGATAACAACTTGACCATTAGAATATTCACAGAGCCCTGCAATATTAAAATATCAGTCACACTACACCATGGAGAAAGGGGGGGGTGGATAAGGAGACGCCACGTGGGGCGACTGGTAACTAGGCGCCCTATGGCGCAATAACTAAACTAGGTCCCTAATGAATCAGGCCTGATTCCTAACTCTAGAACTCAGTCCTGTATGAATGATGGATTCTTCACCGGCATCTGTAGAGGTGGTGCACTTAAGAATAAACAACAATTGTAATCCAGGAAAAGGGAAAGTTGATAACTGACAACACTTCACTGGAGATACTCTGGATCAGTCCTGCTGTGAATCTCCAGTGAGAGTCTTTAACATGAGGTAGTAAGCCTCGGCAGTTTATAGGCACAGTACTAGCAAACAGGTTAGGGAATGAGCTTACGCTCGCTCACCCGCCGGACACGATCTCCGTCCGGAACTTCCACCGGTTGTGACTTCACTCGCCCACAGCGGTTGCTGCGATCGGGTCCCCGATCCCATCCAGGCTGTAAGTAGAGATGTCGGATGCCACCCAGGCTCGCAGTGGGGTGGAAGGCTCTTTGGTCGGCTGCGGAAGGCCCCAGGCTTCAGGCCTTACCCAGCACAGGTCCGCACAGGTGTATCAGTCTCTGCCGCCCCGTGTCCAAAGAGGCCGAGCCAGGCCTCGCCCCTTCCTTATATATCCCCACCCATGAGTCTCTGGGGCAGAAGCAAAACATCCTGGGAACCAGTGGGGTTCTGGGAACAGTAGTTCGAGAGCATTTAAAGGAACCACGCTACACAAGCATGTAGGAGAGCAACACAATAATAGGATTTTTATAACAGCTTACCTGTAAAATCCTTTTCTTGGAGTACATCACGGGACACAGAGCGACATAGTCATTACTAATGGGTTATATAGATACCGTCAGGTGCTGGCACTGGCAACTTCCAAAACCGGAAGTACCCTCCCCTATATAAGCCCCTCCCATCCGGGAGCACCTCAGTTTTGTAGCAAAGCAATAAGTGTCCCCAAAGAGGGGCGGGAGCTCTGTGTCCCGTGATGTACTCCAAGAAAAGGATTTTACAGGTAAGCTGTTATAAAAATCCTATTTTCTCTCTCGTACATCACGGGACACAGAGCGACATAGTCATTACTAATGGGATGTCCTAAAGCAATGCCAAATGAGGGGGGGGGGATACACCATATATAAGCTGAGCGCTATCAGACATGAGGATCTTTTGCGGCCTGCAACACACTGCGCCCAAAGGCGACATCCTCCTGACTTCTAACGTCCACCTGGTAGAACCTAGTAAACGTGTGTACTGAAGACCATGTTGCGGCCTTACAGATTTGAGCCAGGGAGGCCTGGTGATGCACTGCCCATGAAGTTCCAACTGCTCTCGTGGAGTGCGCTCTAACTTTGAACGGAGGCGGTCTCCTTCTCAAGCCATAAGCTTGCATAATGACCTGTCGAATCCACTTGGCTAAAGTAGATTTTGACGCTGCCTGACCCTTTCTGGGGCCTTCCGGCAGAATAAACAAAGTATCCGTTCTGCGAATCTGAGCAGTGGCTTTTAGATAAGCTTTAACTGCTCTTACTACATCCAAAGAATGCAATAACTTTTCCTCTACCGAAGTAGGTTTGGGGAAAAAAGAAGGAAGAACCACATCTTGGTTCACATGAAACCTCGATACCACCTTAGGAAGAAAGGCTGGATGAGGACGTAACACTACTCTGTCCTTATGGATAACCAGATATGGCTCCTTACAGGACATAGCTGCTAATTCCGACACTCTTTTAGCCGAACAAATGGCTACTAGAAAAATCAATTTCCTGGTGAGAAGCACCAAGGAAATATGCTGTAATGGTTCAAATGGTTGTTTCTGTAGAACCGACAGAACCAAGTTTAGATCCCATGGACATATGGGAATATTAACCGGAGGACTAATACGCATCACTCCTTGTATAAAGGCTTTGACTAGTGAATGCGAAGCCAAGGGCCTTTGAAAAAATATTGACAAGGCCGAAATCTGACCCTTGATAGTACTCAAGGCAAGCTTCCTATCCACAGCCCACTGTAGGAAGTCCAGAATCCTACCTATTACGTACTTACGCGGATGCCATTTCTTGGCCTCACACCACACGATGTACGCCTTCCAGATCCTATAATAGATCTGCCTGGATACCGGCTTCCTGGCATTGATCATGGTAGATACCACCGGATTAGAGAGCCCTCTCTTTTTTAGAATGTGGGCTTCAATAGCCAGGCCGTCAAACCTAGGGCTGGTAAGGAAGGGTGGTATATTGGTCCTTGCGAAAGCAGGTCCGGACGATGTGGGAGGGTCCAAGGACTCCCCACAGACATTTTTACAATCTCCGCGTACCATGCTCTTCGGGGCCACGCTGGAGCCACCAGAATCACTGGTTTCTTTTCTACCCTGATTCTGCGGAGTAATCGAGGTAACAATTGTGGCGGTGGGAATGCATATATCAGCTTGAACTGATCCCAAGGGAACACTAGGGCATCCGAGCCGCACGCTAGGGGATCCCTTGTCCAAGAGACAAACCTGTCCACTTTTGTGTTGAATCTGGATGCTAGCAGATCTACATCCGGTGTTCCCCACCGCTGACATATTGTCCGGAAAACCTCGGGATGAAGGGACCATTCCCCTGGGCATAATTGTTGGCGACTTAGAAAGTCCGCCTTCCAATTCTCCACCCCTGGAATGAATACCGCAGATATGGCTGGGACATATCTTTCTGCCCATCTCAGGATGTAATTTACTTCCCTTTGGGCTGCACGACTCCTGGTGCCCCCCTGACGATTGATATATGCCACTGCTGTGGCATTGTCTGATTGAACTCTGACAGGGGACCCTTGGAGTTTGGATGTCCATGCTACTAGGGCATACCGGGCTGCTCGTATCTCTAAGAGATTGATGGGCAGGGCCTTTTCCGCATCCGACCATCTGCCCTGGAGAGACCATTGCTCCAGTACTGCTCCCCAGCCTATAAGGCTGGCATCTGTAGTGACCACCTTCCAGGAAATCGGACTGAAGGATTTCCCTCTTTCCAGATTCTGGGGAACCAACCACCAGCGGAGGCTCTTGCGAACGGAAGGGGACAAGGACATTGGTAAGTCCAGAGCCTGAACTTTTTTGTTCCAGGCTGACAGTATGGCCCTTTGCAACTTCCTTGAATGGAATTGACCGTAGGGTACTGCTTCAAATGATGCCACCATTTTTCCCAGCAGCCTCATGCACAGGCGTATGGATGGCTGTCTTTTTGAACCCACTAAGTGGATCAAATCTCTCAAAGACGACCCCTTTTCTTGAGGCAAGAAAATTTTTCTCTGGTCTGAATCCAGCCTTAGCCCCAAGTATTCCAGACTTTTGACTGGTTTTAGGGCTGACTTGTCTCGGTTGATAATCCAACCGTGATATTCCAGATACTTGATTGTCTCGTGAACAACCACTTCTAGTTTTTCCACTGAGTGGTCTATCAGCAACAAGTCGTCTAGATATGCCATTATCGTTACACCTCGTGTTCTTAGATTGGCCAATAATGGGGCCAGAATTTTTGTGAACACTCTTGGTGCTGTGGCCAGACCGAAGGGTAAGGCTCTGAACTGAAAATGGCGCCCTTCTACCGCAAAGCGTAGAAATTTTTGGTGGGCTGGAAAGATGGGAATGTGCAAATAAGCATCTTTGATGTCGATCGAGGCTAACCATTCCTCCCCTTGTAGGGCAGTGGCTACCGATCGGATCGACTCCATCCGGAAAGTCCTGATATGTAGGAATTTGTTTAGCCCTTTTAGATTTAATATGGGCCTCACGTCCCCGTTTGGCTTCGGAACTGTAAAGAGGTTTGAGTAAAACCCGAACCCCCATTCTTCCAGGGGAACCTCTATAATTACTGCTTGGAGCAATAATTGTTCTAGTGCCAACAGGAGGGATCCTCTCTTCTGGGGATCCCTTGGCACGTTTGACCTTATAAAGCGGGAAGGAGGGGAGTTTTTCAACTCCAATTTGTATCCCAGATTTACTGCGGAGAGCACCCATCTGTCTCGGATCGTGTCCCGCCAGGTCTCTGTGAACAACTGAAGTCTTCCCCCCTCCCGATTGGGTGGGGGCAACCCTTCATGCATTTGACTTTGGGGGAGGTTTTGTACCTCTCCTGCTCCAGGGCTTCTTGTTACCCTGCAACTGTCCCTGATTTTTACCTCCGGGATTTGACCGAGGAGGCCGTCGGAACTGTTTCACAGCCGATGTCCTAGGGACTGGAGAAGCCGGCCTCTTAAAAGAGGGACCTCTAACTCTATTTTTAACCGGCAAAAGTGTACTTTTACCGCTGGAAATTCTCTGGATATACTTGTCCAGGTCTTCCCCGAATAAGCGCTCACCATGAAATGGGAAGCTGACCAGCAATTGTTTACAGGGAGCTTCAGCAGACCAGTTTTTGAGCCATAGAAGCCTGCGCATATGTACTACAGACAGCGTAAGGCGGGAGGCCTGATGGATTGAATCCTTTATAGCGTCCACCGCAAAGCATAAGGCTCTAGGTAGATCAGCTAGGGCAAGAGCCTGCTGATCTGGCAAGTCCCTTAAGACCTGTTTCAACTGATCCTTCACTGCTTGGCAGACCCCAATAGCTGCCACTGCTGGTTGTGTCACCAATCCTGCTGTAGAAAAAGCAGATTTTAATAAGGACTCCAATTTTTTATCTATTGGGTCCTTGAACATTTGGACATTATCCACCGGACATGTCAGTGATTTATTCACACAAGAGATGGCTGCGTCCACTGTAGGGACCCTCCATTTTCTGATGAACTTATCCTCCATGGGATAGACCACCGGAAATCTCTTGGGGGGAGTAAATATTTTGTCAGGATGCTCCCAATCCTGGTAAATGAGCCCTTCCAGTAAAGAATGGATCGGAAAGGAACAAACAGTCTGGGGAGCTTTTAGCGACCCCAACGAGGAGACAGAAGTGGATGATGGCTCCGCAAGTGGCATTTTAAATGCTGATCGGACCATATTAGTCAGGGACTGAACCCATAACCTTTCAGCATGTGATGCTGAGAACGGCTCTTCCACTGTTGATTCCTCTGCAACCGAATCGACCTCATCCTGATCCCCTTCAGGTAGGTCGATCCCTGTATGGGACTGTTGCTCTGTTAACAGGCACTCTGAGGGAGGAGACGGAGATCGAGCGCTTTTCTCCTGTGACAGGGAAGCAGCGATCAATGCTGACAATCTCTCTTCCAGCCCTCCCAGAGCTGAGGAAAAAACCTCCTCTGTTACATACACAGGAGCAGGTGAACTGAGGACAGCCACAGTACCAGGTACTCCTGAGGGTGCTCTACGGTCACTAACCTCTGATTCTTCAGGGGAGACTGGTGCAGCCGAAGCATGCCCAAGATCCTCAGAGCCCGATGGAGACCCCCTATTCCTCCTGGAATTTCTAGTCCCGGAGTTTTTAGACGGCATATTCCTAAGCCACAAAGCTGAGGTATTCCAGCCGAAATACACCAGTTACTGACAATAGTCTAGCATAAATGCTGCTATAAGAAACAGTTGGTGTCTACTAATGTGCCTTTCTAGGGGATGCCTGTATCAACCGCTTGCTGTATGCCCTTTTTTAAATGTTGCCAGCTCTGTCTCTGTACTTCATAGCCAGCTCACCACACAAAATTGTGGTTTTTAACATGCTGGGACGCCCGCACATGCGCAGAAGCGCTGCGGCGCGCACAGAGCGTCATCCCCCAGGCTCCGCCTCCTTTCCCGGCTCACCTCTATATATAGAGGCGCGTGCACGCGCACGCGCGCGGCCACGTGCGCCTTCGGCGCTAATTTCGAAAAATGGAAACTAGGGACAAGAGCCAGGGCCCCTCTTTGCCGCAGGCCGGGGGATGGACGAGCATTGCAACATGGCAGAGGAAGCAGTTTCCCATAAGAGAACTCACCATCTGCCTGGACTTGCTCTGATGAGAAGAAACTAGTCCACATGACAAGAAAACGTTCCACAGCGGCCTCTAGTGGACAAACACAGGTACCGCAGTCTAATATATTAAATTTTTTTTTTTTTTTCTTGACCACCATTAAAAATTATTACATTTTTTTTTTGTAGTTACAGGCATGCACAGAATTTTGCGGGAATACCATTAGGTAACAGACAGAAAGACAAATTAGGCTTGGGGGTCCCCCAATAGAACCAAGTTCCTGGGGGCCCCCACTTACCTGTTCCCCGCCGCAGGACTTTGTTTGGTCCACAAAAGCCCAAACTTCACCTATCACGGCAGGCATTGTAATCAAACCTTCAGGGACCGGGTTCCCAAGGATTCCACTCCCCTGGACCTGTATAGCACCCTGCACAGAAAACATCTTGGTCGTGGGTATGACCAGAGCTCTGGATCCCAGGGTCCAGCTCTCCTAAGAGAAGCATTACAGGCAAAACCTTGCTCTTCTCTGCAAGGCCCGGGTACCGACCGTTTAGCTATGAAGCTTTTTTGGTCGGATCCGGAATAGCTTACTGAGGCCCAAAAGAACCTGTACGCAAGCTCAGTGAAAAACACATGTTTCTTCTTGGCCAACACCTTAGACACTGGCAAAAAACTGAGGTGCTCCCGGATGGGAGGGGCTTATATAGGGGAGGGTACTTCCGGTTTTGGAAGTTGCCAGTGCCAGCACCTGACGGTATCTATATAACCCATTAGTAATGACTATGTCGCTCTGTGTCCTGTGATGTACGAGAAAGAAATATAGTATTGGATTCAAAAGATCACTCTGCCTAGCCGGGGCTTACTAATACATATTATATATTATATGTTCTAAAATGAGTGAAACCTGGCTATCTAACTGCTTTGAAGTTTCACCCTTGTTTCTGGTGGAATTCACTGAGATGATAATGGTTATTCAAACAGACTTGTTACTTCCACCAGTTCCTCCAGAGAACAATTCTTCAAAGACAGAGAGCAATCTTCCCAGCTGGAGGTGTAAACAGCATTCTAACACAAGTAAAGCCTAATGCACACTATCAGTGGGCTGAATGGAAAAAAATTAAAACTGAGGCGCTGGAAGGAGCTCACTGTATCAACTATCCAACTATCTATCTGCTGAGCTATTGTGTTCTGACAGGGGGACTGCCCCCACCAGAACACATCGGTCAACGCTCATCGCTGATTGGATGCTGAATGGCCAGCTTCTGTCAGACAGGCTGGTGTACACACGGTCCGAATGTCAGTCGGTTTTTGTTGAACTGGCTGATACCAGCTGATATTTGGCCCCTGTGTACCAGACACAGAAGCACAGATTGTTACACAAAAGGTCTTCTAAATACAAAATATATGCAATATACAGTATCTCACAAAAGTGAGTACATCCCTCACATTTCTGTAAATATTTTATTGTATCTTTTAACCTCCCTGGCGGTATGATTCTTTCCGATTTTAGGTGCTGAAAGCGGTACAATTATTTTGCATGAAAATTTGGCGTTTTATATTGTAGGCCTGTAATTCTGAAACAAGAGTCTAGTAGATATCCCGGGTATGATAAAGTTTGAAACACAAAATCATAAATTATAATGTAGCGGGGTGCTATATTTAAGGGAAGTATCTCAGTGGTAATAAGGCTCAGATACACAAATTGTTAGGGTTCTTGGACCATTTCTTTCCCTGGAAGATAGTATTGGTGCACAGTTCCCTGGGGCCTATAGGTGGCGCTGTTGCCATAGGCCCGGGTTGAACCACAGTACAAGGTTGTGCCTTTTCTTGTCCCCTCTCGACAGCAGTGCGGCAGGGTGGGGAACCTGCCGTGCCTGTCGGGAGAGGGTATAAAAAGGGGCGGCCATCTTCCAGGGAGGTCGTCGTCGTTCCGCGCCCAGGCACCTTAGGCCTGGGTGTGTCGCCTCCGGGTGCCCTAGGCCCGGAGGCCTGGTCGGTTGGTTGTTCTGCGCCCAGGCATCTTAGGCCTGGGTGCGTGTGTGTGTGTCGCCTCCGGGTGCCCTAGGCCCAGAGGCGGAGCAGCTGTTCCATCCCAGACACCTTCAGTCTGGGGTGAGGTACTTAATAGGAGGCCTGGGGCCCAGCAACCTTCGGCTGGGGTCCGCTAAGGATCGAGAGCTCCCAGGGTACCGCCTTGCAAGGGGGCCCATATCTTGGATCGAGGAGGCCAGGGAGGTGACCCTTTCTGAAGACCCAGCGCAGAGTCGTGGTGACAGTGAGGGCCTCTGGTAACTCTCCGGAGGGACGTTTTCTCTTTAACATGGGCCAAGTTCTCCAAGAAGGCACTGCATGTTCTGTAGGTCATAGTGGCAGTGACACTACGCAAACCAGGTGTGACAGCAGGAAGGTAAAGTCACCTGGTTGCATCCAGGGGGGTAGATATATTTCGCCCAGATTCAGGCTTTACGCCGACTTATACAACTAGGTGGAGTGTTGTATAAGCCCAGCTGAGGCTAGTGGGCTCATGGATGACTCATACCTCTAGAGAGAGGGCTGGGCGTCGTGCAGACAGGGAGTTGATGAGACCAGCTGAAGCTTGTCAGCTCATTTAGGCCTCTATAAGAACTCCCAGCTTCATTAGATGTTAGCTCATGCCTGGAACCAGACCTGTGTGGACTGTCTAGGGAGAGTGAACCCCTGTGCGGTGAGACAAAGCCTGTGTGGCTATTTGCTTGGACATTTAAAACCAGGGACTTAGGGACTAGGACAGCACTAGGCTGATCCCAGTTGTTAGTTAGGAAACCTGTATGTTTAGTCAGAGGTCAAGTTGACCAGGATTTATTTTGTTTATGTTTCTTTTGGCTTTGCTGTGTTTTGTCACTGTAAATAGAAAATAAACCGCACCTTTTTTGATTTTGAAAACCACAACCTCCGTTTGCTGGGCCTGTTTTTGTGTGGGGAGCCCATCCCGGGGGTCACACACACCCGCTGCCGAGCTAACCCCCTCACAGTTGGTGGAGAACCAGTGGCAGTTTTTTTTAAGCCAGCATGGAGGAGATACTGAAGCAGCTGGCTCTAGCAAATGCCAATCAACAGCAGACAAATGCAGGTTTGCAAAAGAGCCTTGCAGCTCATCAACAGAGCCTTGCAGCTCAACAACAGAACTTCGCAGCCCAGCAGCAAGCTCATCAACAGAGCCTTGCAGCCCAGCAGCAAGCTCACCAACAGAGTCTGGAAGCTCAGCAACAAGCCCAGCAGCAATCTGAGGCCCGCTTCATAGACCTGTTACAGAAGCAAGAGCAGAGACTACAACAAATGGAAGCAGTAATGCAGCAACGTCCGCAGACCAGTGAGGAAAGCCGTCCCACTAATACCGCGTCATTTGGGGTGAGTCGTTTATTGACAAAAATGACTGGAGAGGATGATCCAGAGGTATTTTTGACCACATTTGAAAGGACTGCTGAAAGAGAAAAGTGGCCTGAGGAGCAGTGGGCTGGACTGGTGGCTCCTCTGTTAACTGGTGAATCGCAGAAGGCTTACTATGACCTAGAGCCTGACCAAGCAAAAGACTATGTGATGCTAAAAGCTGAGATATTGGCAAGGCTGGGTGTCACCCAGGCTGTCCGGGCTCAGCGTGTGCATAACTGGACTTTCCAGCTTGGAAAACCCCCCAGGTCTCAAATGTATGATCTCATTCACCTGAGCAGAAAGTGGCTACAGCCAGAGACTTTGTCCGCACCAAAGATTGTGGAACGTGTTGTAATGGATCGGTTTTTGAGAGCTCTTCCTACTGCCATCCAAAAGTGGGTAAGCCATGGAGACCCAGAGACGGCCGATGGTCTTGTGGATCGTGTGGAGAAATACTTGGCTACAGAGAACCTGACGGCCTCTTCCAGAGACACTCGGACTTTCCACCCTAAGACCAGACCATCCCCAGGGGCGGATAAGAGGATTCCAAGGGGTAAGGGTGGAGAGAGTGAGAGGGTGGGAGCTCTACCCCAAGTTTGGCGAGAACAGCCTGGGAAATCAGCGGCTCAAGAGGCGGCAAGAAGGATCGTTTGCTACCGCTGCCGGCAAGCGGGACATATTGCAGCCAATTGCCCGGTTGTGGAGGAACCCATGCAGTGTGACTTTCTGACGGGCAGACGTCAGTCGCTGTGTGCGACAGTCGCATGCACTGCCATTCGAGGAACTGAGAAACATTTATGCAAAATGTGTGTTAATGGTAGAAATGTTGTGGTATTGCTGGATTCAGGTAGCCTTGTGACCCTGATAAAGGCTGAGTTAGTTAAAACAGAGGTCTCTGGGAATAGCAAGGTAACTGTTATTTGTGTGCATGGGGACACCCGAGAGTATCCAGTGACTACAGTGTGTTTCGAGACCCCCAAAGGTACCCTCTCTCATCCAGTGGGCTTAGTATCTCAGTTACCGTATGACGCCATTGTGGGAAGGGATTTTCCGAAGTTCTGGGAACTGTGGGATGATCCTGAGCCCCCCACTGGTGCCCCTATGTACCAGGAATGTGATAGCCAGAACTCCCCTGAGAGTGGTGAGGACTCTCCGGAATTTCCCTTATCAGTATTGGCAGGGGAGACTCAAGAAACTGGAGAGGAGCCCACCTCCTCAGACGAAAACCTACCGTCTGTGGAGTTTTCTGATCTTGAGGTTCACAGGGAAAACTTTGCCACAGAACAGTTGAAAGACCCCGCCCTAATAAAGGCACGGGAAAACGTAGTGAAAATAGATGGCGAGTTAGTGAACCCAGATAATACCTGCACTTACCCATACTTCAGCGTAGAGAAGGACCTACTGTATCGGGTGGCAAAAAGGGCAGAAGAAACCGTTGAGCAGCTTGTGGTGCCCAAACCTTACAGGAAGTTGGTGTTGGAGTTGGCCCATGGGCACATTCTTGGAGGTCATCTGGGGACAGAGAAAACCCGAGAGAGGGTATTACAGAGATTCTATTGGCCGGGGGTGATGAAGGACATAGAAAATTATTGTTCCTCCTGCCCTGTGTGTCAGAGGTCGGCCCCGATGCCACATTTCCGTAGCCCACTGGTCCCTCTACCCATCATTGAGGTCCCGTTTGAGAGGATCGCCATGGATTTGGTAGGTCCTATAATCAAGTCCGCTAGGGGGCACCAGTACATATTAGTTATAATGGACTATGCCACCCGTTATCCAGAAGCGATCCCTCTCCGAAATACCTCGGCCAAAACCATAGCCAAAGCGCTATCTCTTGTGTTTAGCCGGGTGGGTATTTGTAAAGAACTGCTTACGGACCAAGGTACACGTTTTATGTCCCGGGTTATGAAAGAGCTGTGTAAATTGTTCAAAGTGACGCAATTACGTACATCTGTGTATCACCCCCAAACCGATGGGCTGGTTGAAAGATTCAACAAAACCCTAAAACAAATGTTGAAGAAAGTGGTGGATAGAGATGGAAAGGATTGGGACTGTCTACTTCCTTATCTGATGTTTGCTATTAGGGAGGTGCCCCAATCCTCTACGGGATTCTCCCCCTTTGAGTTACTGTATGGGAGACACCCAAGAGGGCTGTTGGATATTGCCAAGGAAACTTGGGAAAGTGAGAGTTCTCCCCACAGGAGTGTGATTGAGCATGTCGCCCTGATGCAAGACCGAATTGCACAGGTAATGCCCATCGTGAAGGAACATTTGGCCCAAGCGCAGTTAGCACAGCAGAGAGTGTACAACCGTGGAGCCAAGACCCGTACCTTTTCCCCGGGGGATAGGATACTGGTACTTGTCCCTACGGTTGAAAGTAAATTCCTTGCCAAATGGCAAGGCCCCTACGAGATAATGGAAAAAGTGAGCGAAGTGAATTACAAGGTCAGACAACCAGGAAGGCGAAAGCCCGAACAGATCTATCACGTTAATCTGTTGAAAGCCTGGAGGGATAGAGAGTCCCTAGTCGCAGACACTTGGTCACCAGCTCAAACTGGTTGCGTGATTCCTGAGGTTGGAATAGCAGCCACCTTGTCACAACCCCAACAACAGGAGGTTAAGGAGTTTGTGCTTCGCAACAAGGAGGTATTCTCTGAGCTGCCGGGACAAACATTTGGGGTAGAGCATGACATCATTACCCCGCCCGGTGAAAGGGTGAAGTTAAAACCCTATCGGATCCCAGAGGCCCGACGGGAGGCAATACGGGAGGAAGTACAGAAAATGCTGAACTTAGGGGTGATAGAGGAGTCCCAAAGTGATTGGTCTAGTCCCATTGTGTTGGTGCCTAAACCGGATGGGAGCTGGCGATTTTGTAACGATTTTCGTCAGTTGAACAAAGTTACAAAATTTGACACCTACCCCATGCCACGTATAGATGAGTTGATCGACCGGCTGGGAACAGCCCGATACATGACGACTCTTGACCTCACAAAAGGGTATTGGCAAATCCCCCTGGCCAAATTGGCCAAAGAGAAAACCGCATTTGTAACCCCAGACGGGGCGTTCCAATATAAAAGAATGCCGTTCGGGTTACAGAATGCGCCGGCCACATTCCAGCGGAAAATGGACCAGATGCTGAGGCCCCATCGGAAGTATGCTGCGGCTTACCTGGATGACGTAATTGTCCATAGCACAGATTGGGCCTCACATCTGCCAAAAGTGCAAGCAGTCCTGGACTCTGTTCGGGAAGCGGGGTTTACGGCTAACCCCAAGAAGTGTACCATTGGGCAGGAGGAGGCCAAATATCTTGGGTACACCATTGGGAGGGGAGTAATAAAACCCCAACTCAACAAAGTCGAGGCCATCCAGAGTTGGCCACGTCCCAACAGCAAGAAGCAGGTACGAGCCTTTCTGGGAATCGCTGGGTATTATCGGCGATTCATTCCCCACTTTGCTTCTAAGGCTGTGCCCCTAACCAACCTAACGAAGGGGAAAGGGTCGGTCATGATTAAATGGACCCCCGAGGCTGAGGCAGCATTCCAATTCTTGAAACAAGCCTTATGTAGCCAGCCAGTGTTGTACTCACCCGACTTCTCTAAAGACTTTGTCGTACAAAGTGATGCGTCAGATGTGGGGTTAGGAGCAGTATTGTCCCAGGTCTGGAACGGGGAAGAGCACCCAGTCATTTACCTCAGCAGGAAGTTGAAGTCCCATGAGGTAAATTACGCCACCGTTGAAAAGGAGTGTTTAGCGGTGAAGTGGGCTCTAGATTCCCTTCGATACTACCTGCTAGGTAGGCACTTTGACATGGTTACGGATCACGCTCCATTAAAGTGGATGGCTCAAAACAAGGAAACAAATAGAAGAGTGAATAGGTGGTTCCTGGCCCTCCAGGAATTCAACTTCACAGTAAAGCATCGCCCTGGCGTTCAAATGGGGAATGTGGATGCTTTGTCTCGAGTACATGAATGCCTGATTGCTGGTGTTCCAACCCCGAGGTTAAACCAAGAGGGGGGGGTATGTGACAGCAGGAAGGTAAAGTCACCTGGTTGCATCCAGGGGGGTAGATATATTTCGCCCAGATTCAGGCTTTACGCCGACTTATACAACTAGGTGGAGTGTTGTATAAGCCCAGCTGAGGCTAGTGGGCTCATGGATGACTCATACCTCTAGAGAGAGGGCTGGGCGTCGTGCAGACAGGGAGTTGATGAGACCAGCTGAAGCTTGTCAGCTCATTTAGGCCTCTATAAGAACTCCCAGCTTCATTAGATGTTAGCTCATGCCTGGAACCAGACCTGTGTGGACTGTCTAGGGAGAGTGAACCCCTGTGCAGTGAGACAAAGCCTGTGTGGCTATTTGCTTGGACATTTAAAACCAGGGACTTAGGGACTAGGACAGCACTAGGCTGATCCCAGTTGTTAGTTAGGAAACCTGTATGTTTAGTCAGAGGTCAAGTTGACCAGGATTTATTTTGTTTATGTTTCTTTTGGCTTTGCTGTGTTTTGTCACTGTAAATAGAAAATAAACCGCACCTTTTTTGATTTTGAAAACCACAACCTCCGTTTGCTGGGCCTGTTTTTGTGTGGGGAGCCCATCCCGGGGGTCACACACACCCGCTGCCGAGCTAACCCCCTCACACAGGTCAGTGGCAGTGACCAAATAGGGCAAGACCCTATTCACCCGGTCAGTGGCAGTGACCATCCTCAACAAGTCAGTGGCAGTGACTTTCATATTCACTAGGTCTGTGGCAGAGATCATACGCCAAATCTGTTCATGCATATCAAAACAGTAAGAGAACCAAGATTAAGTTTGTGCCTGGACCTCCTTCCCACCTTATCTGACCTGTGTCTCGTCTCAACCTGTCTGCTCTTAAAGGGACTATTTATTATCCATGTGAAATAAATACAGAAGTTGGACTTTCAGTTGGTGTGGACAGTTACTTTACTGGGGAGAATTAAGGACCTGTTTCTGGCCAAGGCAGAAGCGAGATCAGCTCGGGAGGATTTCTAACACCAACCGCAGGCAGGCCTGAGAAAACTAACACCGCTCAACCTCCCCATCCAGGAGGGTACGGGCTTGTAGTTCGGTGTGCCTCAGTCTTTCCTGCGGAGGAGCCAAGTTAAGAAAAGCAGGTAAAGTCTGCGGTTGGTGCGCTATAATAACAAATAATAATATAATAATAATAAAAATTATTCAATAATGTAATCAAATCAAAATCACTGAAATTTGCTCAGTTGCAGAATTGTCACTGTCATTAGATTTAGTGTTTGATGATGAATTCCCCCACAAATCGCTGTCGCTCAATTCTGCAAGTGATTCTAATTTATTATCGCTGTTTTCTAGCTGGTCTAAAACCACTTTTGACATAAAGGGACACTTTTTGGTTGCTATGGACAATCTCCAGTTTCCAGGCAGAATTTATTTTATTTATAATATAAAAGTGCATGCAGGGCACTGGACAGACCACTAGGGACAAAGGGGATGTGTATTTATTTTATACAGTACTGTAATCTTTAAGATTACAATGTATTGTATGTGTATTGTGTTTTTACTTTTTTGAATTTGGCGCCGATCTCCGCCTCCGTGCGTCATAACTTCGCAGGGAATGGAGCTCGGCGGCACTCGGGCACTGTGTGAATCGAACGAGGAGACAGCTCACTCACACAGCGGGGAGACATCGCAGGATCCAGGGAACAAGGTAAGTAACTCTCCCTGTATCCTGCAATGCAATCCTGAATCTGGCTCGGGGTTACCGCTATTGGTGCTGAAATTCCACCCTGAGCCAGACTCGGGAATACCGCTAGGCAGGTTAATGTGACAACACTGAAAAAATAACACTTTGCTACAATGTAAAGTACTGAGTGTACAGCTTGTATAACAGTGTAAATTTGCTGTTCCCTCAAAATAACTCAACACACTCCATTAATGTCTAAACCACTGGCAACAAAAGTGAGTACACCCCTAAGTGAAAATGTCCAAATTGGACAAGTGTAGCTTGTCTACAGTCAAGCTTGGTGGTGGGAGTGTCATGGTCTGGGGCTGCATGAGTGCTGCCAGCACTGGGAAGCTACAGTTCATTGAGGAAACCATGAATGCCATTATGTACTGTGACATACTTTAGCAGAGCATGATCCCTTCCCTTCGGAGACTGGGCTGCAGGGCAGTATTCCAACATGATAACGACCCCAAACACACCTCCAAGACGACAACTGCCTTACTGAAGAAGCTGAGGGTAAAGGTGATGGACTGACCAAGCATGTCTCCAGACCTAAACCCTATTGAGCATCTTTAGGGCATCCTCAAACGGAAGGTAGAGGAGCGCAAAGTCTCTAACATCCACCAGCTCAGTGATGTTGTCATGGAGGAGTGGAAGAGGACTGCAGTTGCAACCTGTGAAGCTCTGGTGAACTCCATGCCCAAGAGGGTTAAGGCAGTGCTGGAAAATAATGGTGGCCACACAAAATATTGACACTTTGGACCCAATGTGGACGTTTTCACATAGGGGTGTACTCACTTTTGTTGCCAGCGGTTTAGACATTAATGCCTGATATACAAAAATGTGAGGGTTGTACTCACATTTGTACTCACTTTTGTGAGATACTGTATATATCAATAGAATATAACAGCCCTATAAACTGTTGTAGACTATTATTTTTAATAACAGTCTGCTGCATTTAATTGATGGGGAACCTGCCACCATTATGGTGAAATCCAGTAACAAAACTTCATGTTAGAAACTGATTACTCAGCTGCATATACTGTATAGCTTCAAGGAGAATTCTCCACCCTAAATAACTCCTCTGATTCTCCTATGGACCATATAATCTCTGTAAGCTCTACTGACTTCCATCAAGTCCAATCATGTGCAAGCACAAATGCTGCTTTTTAATTTTGCTTGCATCTGATTGGGTGTTCTTTGCAAAGTGAAGCTTCACCTCATTTACTAAGCTCTGGAGCAACTGCACTTGCAGAGTGCAACTTAAAGTGCACAGTCTATTGGTCTACAGTAAATCCACCCCAATGTTTAATGTTTGGCACTCACTTAGCACATGTGGTTCATCAGTCACTGTTCTATGTGGCCAGCCAACACACAGCAATATTAAACGAGTGAGCCCTTTCAGATTTTATTGTATGGCTAGCCCTTCATGCTTCGATTTCAGCCCTGTGACTGAATGAGAGAAATCAATAGCCCTCCCCTATCAGCTGTTGTATTTTGACAGTCGTACACTTGCGGATTTGAGAATACGTGAACGATGACTGCATGTGATTGGATACAGTCACTGTTCAGCCAACTATTTTCCACCCATCTCCTTCAATTTTTCATTCCAAGTTTGTCAAGCCGGGTAGTGCCAACAGAGCCATTCTCCTCTGGAATTTTGGATGATTCAGCAGGTTATTGCCAGCAAGCATAAGAGGGAGCTGCAAGAGACACCCTCACACACCAAAACAATATATTCACATCTCAAAATAATATCCTGGGTCCCTTTACTACTAAACTACCTTTTGCACCTATGATGTATAATATTTTCCTATGGGTCCGGGAAGCCAGCCGATGCGTCCTTAATAACCAATGACCCATCAGCTGTCAGCGGGCTTCCACACTGACAGCTAAAATGTAAACAAGAGTACCGTTCATGAAAAATTCAGGGGAAAAAACTTCTTCAGAGGCTCCCGCCATCTGCCTGCTCTGCCGTCCGACATTTCTTAAACAACTAAGGGGCAGGGTTACCCAATGACATCATCAGCAGAAAAATGATCAACCCAGCATGCCCTAGTCAATGACATCACAAGGAACAGATCCACCAAGTGACGTCTCCAGGTGCCTTCTCCTCTTAGCTATTTAAGAACTGTCAGATGGCGGAATAGGCAGATGTCGGGAGCCTTTGTGAGACCAAAGGTTTTTACACTTTTTGGGGGATTGGGTAGGGATACTATGTACCCCATACTTATTCACATCTGGGGGAGGTGGGATCTGGGGGCCCCCTTATTAAAGGGGGCTTCAAGATTTCAATAAGCCCCAAGCCCACAGACCCCCACAATCACCTGCCAGGGTTTTGGGGAAGAGGCCTTGTCCCCTCCCCCCCCCCATGCGCAGGGCATGTCATGTTGCCTGGTATGGTTCGGGGGGCACTCGCTCCCCCTCCCTTTCCTGGCCTGCCGGCTGCATACTCAGATAAGGGTCTGGTATGCATTTTGGTGTGAAGTTCCCCTAAAATCCATACCAAGACCGAAGGGCCTGGTATGGATTGGGGGAGGCATGTTGTTGTTTTTTCTGAATTTTTTATTTACGGTTGTCAGTCGTCAGTGTGGAAGCCCGCTGACAGCTGATTAGTCATCCATTGTTAAGGACTCGTGGCCGGCTTCCTGGCTGGCGCCTTAACAACCAGTGATTCTTCACACATAATTAGAATCAGTCAATCATTTTTTGACCGATCCGAATTCGAATTTTTCCGAAAATTTGACATTTGTTAGAAAACAAATATACAAAACTAAATTAAACTAATTTCAATGAGATTTGTTTCTATTTTATTCAGAGATTCGGATACATGTGAATCTCTGAATATCCCAAAAATGTGTCCAAATATATATTCGGACTGAAACCAATTGCACATGTCCAGTTTATCTGCGATCGTCTCTTCCCTACATCTGTTCAATGTTTTGAATATATAAAGCTTGTCTGACCTGTCAGGAAAAAGGAAGCAGGGAGCTGAAATTACACTCCCATCACCTTTATTTTCTTGGTGTCAGTAAAACTTGTCAGAAGTGACTGATAGCAGAGGAATGAAGCAGCAGACAGAAATGACACTAAAGCCCTGTACACACGATCGGATTTCCGATGGAATAAAATCCGATGGATTTTTCCATCGGATTTCCGATGAATCTGACTTCCATCAGTCTTGCCTACACACCATCAGTCAAAAATCCGACCGTCCCAAACGCTGTGACGTAAAACACTCAGACGAGCCAAGAAAAATGAAGTTCAATGCTTCTGAGCATGCGTCGACTTGATTCTGAGCATGCGTGGGTTTTTTCTCCGATGGAGTTCCACACAGACGATGGGAATTTGCTATAATTTTTTTCCCATCGGATAAATTTAAAACATGTTCTATTTTTAATCACCGATGGAAAAAAGACAGATGGGGCCCATACACGATCGGTTTGTCAGATGAAAAAAGTCCATTGGACTGTTTTCATAGGTAAAACCGATCGTGTGTAAAGGGCTTAAGTGCTCTTAAGTGAGACAAGAACACACTATGGAGGGATATGCTTTGTTCATATTTCATGTCTGAGGATCACAGCTTCTTCAACACAAGCCAAAATAAAGTCTTACACTTTTGTTATCTCTTTATAGTCCTGTTCCAAGCATAAAAATCACAAATCTTAACATGTCAGAGAACTGCCTTTAAAGCTCATAAGTTACGTTGGTATCCAAAACAGGTGCCACTGAGTGAAGAGTCTATTGCTGGGTAACAAACAGACACACACAGCCAAGATCTGTATTGTGTTATTATAATCATTTGTTATTTAGGCTAAAAAGTAACTTAGCAGGCTCCATTTGTTATAATAGGGTAAAAAGTAACTCAGCAGGCTCCAGGCTGTTTCCTTAGAAGCAATAAACATGTGGATGCGCATGAGCGATTAAATGTCATTACAGTTCTTGGGCATTCAGAGCAAAGGTACACTCCTGGGAACACAGACATACCTTATTCTTAATTCAATGGCTGTGAAATAATGTGATCTAAAGTGAAAGGCCTGCTGTATATTCCAATAAACCCGTGCAAGTGTTCCTATTTAAATCAAACCCTTTTAGTATTGGACTTCTGTGTTTAAGATAAAGGTTGCTTTGTTTTGGTAAAGACAATTTAGTGAAATACATTTAACCAATTTAAAAAAAAATGGTGTCTGCATGTAAGCTCCCATTCACACTTCAGCATTTTTTTTAACTTGTTTCCCTACACCTGACTACACCCAATGTGTAGAATTTCTAAATGCCCTTGTTCATATTTGTACACTCAACCATCCTAATCTCTTTGCAGTATGCTAAAAAAAAATATACAAGCTTTTATTGGCATATTCAGGCGGTTTTGGCCCCATAGGCGTCAATGGAAACGTGCAATAACCACATTTTTGTGACTGAAGAACGCCTCATTTTCTCTAGAACCGCTCCCCTCACCTTGCCCAGCCTATTACACAAACACCTGAAGCTTGATACTCATGCAACAAATGCATGAACAAAGCTTGCAAAATGCTTGGGGCCTTGCACACGAGAGGTCCGATCGGGTCTGGCTGTCCGTTTTTCAGCCTAGCCTAATCAGACCCTTCATTCTCCTCTATGGGCAGTCCGATGTAAATGGACTTGGGGATTCATTCCCCTCCATCTGGCTGGATTGAATTGGAGGGCAGCAAGGTGTAAACGGACAGCTGGTCTGTTTACATCCAGCTGACCATAGAGAGAGGACTGTGCCTATGTCAACTCTGCATAGGCGGAGTGGACATGGACCTGTCACCTGTCCACTCCGCTCATATCTGCAGGGGATCAGGGGACGGGTCCCCTGCTGAGCAAAACCAGATCCGGCCCATGTGAAAGGGGCCTAAAACTCCTGAAAATAATGCTTCAAAATAATCAAGAATAGAGATGATCTCAGGAGTGTTTGAACACAAGTCTGAGCCTGCCTAAACTATCCCGCTGGGAAGCTGTCAAAGCCAACATTCAATCTTAGCTAGCAGAGGCATTCTCTGCCTTGCAGCCTCACGTATGCATGGGGTGTGTATACATGCGACTGTGGGGCAAGGAATGCCTCCTTGGCCTCTGATTGGCTTTTGGCCTTGACAGCCTCTTGGCAGAATAGCATAGGTGGTTTTGGACTCATGCCTGCATATGACTGGGCTCATCATTGCTCAGGATTATGCTCTTCTCACATGTGAACTCTAAAAGGTACTGCTGAGTAGGGATGAGCTTTATGTTTGGGTCGAACATGAGTTCAACTCGAACATTGGCTGTTTGCCCGTTCGCCGAATAGCGAACAACTTGGGGTGTTCGTGGCAAATTCGAAAGCCGCGGAACACCCTTTAAAAGTCTATGGGAGAAATCAAAAATGCTAAATTTAAAGGTTAATATGCAAGTTATTGTCATAAAAAGTGTTTGGGGACCTGGGTCCTGCCCCAGGGGACTTGTATCAATGCAAAAAGAAGTTTTAAAAACTGATTTTTTTTCGGGAGCAGTGATTTTAATAATGCTTAAAGTGAAACAATAAAAGTGAAATAATCCTTTAAATTTTGTACCTGGGGGTGTCTATATTATGCCTGTAAAGTAGCGCATGTTTCCCGTGTTTCGAACTGCCCCTGCACAAAATGTCATTTGTAAAGGAAAAAAATAATTTAAAACTACTCGCGGCTACATTGAATTGTTGGGTCCCGGCAATACAGATAAAAGTCATTGAGAAAAACCCTGACACCAAATTAAAAAAAAATGCGTGGGGGTCCCCCCAAATTCCATATCAGGCCCTTCAGGTCTGGTATGGATATTAAGGGGAACCCTGCGCCAAATTTAAAAAAAAATGGCGTAGGGGCCCCCTTCAAAATCCATTCCATACCCTTTAGCACACATGTCCCAAAATCTGCAAATTGCGTACCCCATTGAAATAAATATAAGGGAAGAGCTGGGAGAGCTGGGCGCTGTCAAAAGGGATATGTACCAATGCAAAAAATAAATAAAAATACACTTTAGCCTTGTTCAATAATCTTTAAATACCATTCTTGGGGGTTGCCCTAAAGTGTTATTAAAGGTAGATTTTTTTTTTCAAAATAACAAACATGTTATACTTACCTTCTTTGTGCAATGGTCTTGCCCTGATCCTTCTCTTCTCAGGTCCCTTGCTGGTGCTCCTGGCCTCTCCCTCGTGCCAAGTGCCCCCAGAGCAAACAGCTTGTTGGGGGGGCACCCAAGCAGGCTAACTCCCGAGCCAATGCTCTGCGTGTCTATTCAGACACAGACCTGTGGCTCGCCCCCCTCTCTCTCTTCTTATTGGCTCACTGGCTGTGATTGACAGCAGAGGGAGCCAATGGCTCCCGCTGCTGTCTCAGCCAATGAGGAGGAAAGGTCCCCAGAGAGCCAAGGCTTTTGTGCACATCGGTGGATCAAGATGGGGCTCAGATAAGTATTAGGGGGGGCTGCTGCACACAGAAGGTTTTTTACCTTCATGCATGAAGGTAAAAAAACCTTGAGACTTTACACTTTACAATTTACACTTTAAACCTATCTGTAAAGTGATGCTTCTACTGTACAGAATGCACCACAGCAAAAGTGACATTTAAATATATATATATTTGTTTTAAATGTTACTGTTGTTCTTTTTTTAAACTAAAATTACATGGCCTGGGTCCACCAGAGTCAAACAAGGGCAGGGGGAGCTGGGCACTGCCCTGTACCAATGCAAAAAAAAATTAAAAATTACATTTCCCTTAAATAGCATGCTTTAAGTAAGATGCCTTAAACCTGCCTGTGAAATGTTACACCCATTGGTGCTAAATGACATTTCCCAGCCGCTTTATTTTGTTTTAAAAAAAAGTAGCCAGAGATTCCATTTATATATACTAGACCCTTATCCTAGATAACCCCAGAAAAAAAGAGCAGCGAGCTTGCGCCCTCCCCCTCCTAAACCATACTCAAGACACTTGCCCTCAACATGGCCAGGGGCCACAGACTGGCAAAGCACCTTGTTCCTGTATTAATGAGGATAGTTGCTTCTAAGAATCTAGAAGCCTGCTTTAAAATTAGGGAGTCCTAACACATGTTAAAGGTATGATGCATTGTATGCTCAGAGAAGATATGGATTTTGGCATGAATTTTGGAAGGGCTCCCCATAGTGTTTTGTTTTTTTGTTTTTTGCATGGAGTCCCTTCTTTAAAATCCATACCTGATCCCTATCTAGGATATAAATTTAGGTGGGAACCCCACTTAAATTTCCTTTTGTTTTTTTGCACGGGATGGTTGCTAGGACACAGGCAGACGGGCCGCACGGTGTCCTTGCTTGCTAGGAAGCAAGTGGAACAGCAGGAAGATGCCATTTAGTAGCAATAGTAAATACAGTCACTACATGATTGAGGTTTGCGCAGGCGAGCAGGCCAAGTCTAACCATTTTGTTAGCCCAGTCCATGAATCACAAACATGCAAAGCTTTGTTCAAACTCTGCATGGCCACGAATGTGAACCTCATTCTTACCGTTGTCTATTCCAGTGTTTCTCAACTCCAGTCTTCAAGGGGCCCCAACAGGTCATGTTTTCAGGCTTTCCATTATTTTGCACAGGTGATTTGATCAAATTCACTTACCACAGCCATTTCATCTGAGGTAAATCCTGAAAACATGACCTGTTGTGGCGCCTTTAGAAACACTGGTCTATTCTATTATTACATGTTTGTTTAGCCAGCTGAGATTAAAGCTCAAGTTTAAATTCCCAATAAAAAGATATGTGAGGAAAAAAATGGAATTGATTACCAGGTGAATGCTGCATGCAATCAAGGTGACCCAACGGGATATATTTATCAGAATAAGGGCTTGCCTCATGTGACAGCAAAGCAAACTTTTCAGTGCAGTGTGTTTAATCTGTTTGGTGTACACTAGATATTAAACTTTAACAGTGAAGCTCCATTCTTACTGTTAATGAATGGAGAGCATGTTCTTAAATCAATTTCACCATCCACAAAATCTGTTTCATAAGCATTTTAGACATTTTCTAGAGATGTGGCTGATTCAAGCATCACTTGTAACAGTTGGGGTTAACCAAATAGCATTTACGATTGTCCGGTATGTTTGGAAATGCTCAGTTGCTCAGCAACTGTTCTCATCTCTCCCTAGAAAAGGGAATAGGCCTTGGATAAACCATGCTTGCATCACATTCGTACTTCAAAGATTCAAAAGAGGACAGTCATATCTGTCAGTGCTTGGTGAAAGATCTCTTGATGTATGGCACTCTTATAATAGCTGTAGCTCCCATGGCACCATTAATGTGTGTATATTTGTCAGAATACCTCTTACAGGCTTACAATTCCATACAAAGTGTCATGGTGTGCAGCAACCCATAATAATTAATCAGATGTAGTTGTTGGCTTAGGATGTCTGCTGATGATTTTTGGAAGCTTTTATATCTTCTTGTTGGTTTAAATTAAACCTGTTATAGGAAAAATATAGGGGCTGCCATTGTCGAACTTCATCTAAAATCTGAGCTGTCTTATGCCGCGTACACACGCTCGGAATTTCCGACAACAAATGCTTGATGGGAGCTTGTTGTTGTAAATTCCAACTGTGTGTAGGCCCCATCGGACATTTGCTGTCGGAATTTCCGACAACAAAAACTTGAGAGCTGGTTTTCAAATTTTCCGACAACAAAATCCGTTCTCGTAAATTCCGAGTATGTGTAGACAATTCCGACACACAAAATTCCACGCATACTCTGAATCAAGTACGAGACGGAAGTGCTCAATCTGGTGAAACTAGCGTTCGGAATGGAGATAGCACATTCGTCACGCTGCAAACACGTCACAGACTGAAAAGCACAAGGCTGAAAAGCGCGAATCGTCTTTCACCAAACTTCTACTAACATGAGATTAGCAGAAACAGCCCAAAGGGTGCCACACTTGGTATAACTTCCCTTTTATTGTGCCGTTGTACGTGCTGTATGTGACCGCGTTCTTGACGTTCCCAATTTCCGACAACATTTGTGTGTATGCAAGACAAGTATGAGCCAACATCCGTCTGAAAAATATCCACGGTTTTGTTGTCGGAATGTCCGACCGTGTCCACGCGGCATAACTGGTATGCTAATATTCTGCCTTCTAAAACAGGTATCTAGTCTGTATCATGCTAACTATTCTAGATCAAGGATCCAGTATAGATCAAGGATCCAGTATAGTAACTGTTCTGGAAAACATATTCAGATAAGGAAAGTTAAAGAGAAGTCAGAATCCTTATCTGCATACTTGTTGTAGGCCAGTGCATCAGATGGAAAGTTAGGCAAGAAGCTTTTTCTGAAGACCTCACCAATGGCAGCATCTGTATTTATCCCATGACAGGTTTTCTTTATGCTTTGTGACTTATATTAATGCCACTGCTTCCTATGATGTTAAAATGTCATACTAAATCTCCTGGTTATTTGATTAATATTGGTTTTTCTAGGTTCCAAATAATAAACTCTTCTGGTTAACAACTCGTAGATTCTCTATGGATACATTTATAAGGTCTATTACCTTTGTGCATTCCTTCTACTATCGAACAACCCTGCATTCTTTTATAGGTCAGGGGAACTCAAAATAAGTCAACATGTACTGAAATAAGTTTCCCGTAAACACCACGATAACAACATAGAATAATTCTTATGACCAATACAGCACAATGAAATATAAAAAAACTAATTAATTAGGAAGTCCATTGGCTGCCTATTCTATAGTCTACTGTGGCCATTTGAATGGATTGCAGTCTCCATATGGGTAAATGACCTGTTGGTTCAGCTAAGGTGTAGTAAGTTTAAATGAATGTAACTGAATACAGTTTTGCTCATATGTAGGGGAACACAGACGTAGACATTCATGTGATGGAATCTTTCAGCTTTCTTCAGGAAGCACACTATCTAAACATCAAACTAATCTTCCTATACTGGATGCTTACAGCTTTTTGTCCATATTCCACATTCATTTTATACAGACCCAACAACACACCACCAAAAAATCAAGTTTCAATTTAGTGTTGTTGCAATTTATTCTATAGATGAGTTGGTGGAGAGAGCAGTACAGAGAGCGGTACAGAGCTAGTAGCAGAAATAATGGTTGTCCTAATATGCTCAGTAGCAGTTTCCAAATACTAAATTGAACCATAATAAAGTAGAAGCAGACAATTTATCTGCAGTGACACTGATATATTAGTAGCAGTCACAGTGAGCAATTGATGGACAGAAAATCTCTCCCTTTAAGTAGATTTCTGACCCATGACTCTATATAGCAGCACAGTCACAGGTACTTTGGATAGCTCAGCAGAAATCCCCTTGCAATATCCTCCAGGAGCAGTTTCCCCCACACTCTCAAGAACACTATACTGCATAGTTTCCAAATGTCCCTGATTTTGAGGGACTGTCCCTGAGTTGGAACAAAGTTCCTCTGTCCCTCTTTCCTCCTCATTTGTTCCTCATTTTGGTCTGATCTGTATAGTTGTATATAAAAATGCACTTTTTATCTTTCAAAAAGTGTTTCACAGTGCTAAACCTTTCAGACAATTTCTAAATTGCTGCATTTGTATATTTTAGTAGCCGGTATAAAGAATATTGGTGGTAAAAAAGCACTTGTGGGTTTAACTAATCATTTTTTTTCTGTATAATTCTCCTTTTAAGAGGGTGTGGCAGGGGGTGTGTCTTATACCTACATACTTTTGTTATTAGGTGTTGTTCGTTAGCATCTCAAAAAGTTGGGAGGTATGATACTGCACAGCAGTCTCCTGTGAAGATGCTCCCTCTGGGTAGCCACCTTCCTATTTCTTAGGTTTTTACCACAGGCCAGCTTAGATTCTGTTTCTTAGGCCTCTGCCAAATGCCGATTTAGATTCTGGTCCTCTGCCACATGGCAGCTTAGGTTCTATTCATTGGGCCTCTGCCACAGGGCAGTTTCGATTCAATAATTTTGTAATCTACCACAGGCCAGCATAGATTCTGGGACCTATGCACTGGTCTATGACTGGGGCCAGGCCCCAAGAAGAACACACCTATTCACATTCATTTCCCCTGCAGACAAAGGCCTGAGAGGTAAGACTAAGATCCTCTTACATTGGCATCCTCTGCAAGCAAGGGCCTGAGAGGGAAGACCCTCCTCACCAGGCAAAAGCCCAGCAGGCAAAGACCCTTCTAGAAGGTTCCTCCAAATATTCATCCTCTACCCTCAGCTCACATCACTGGAACAAAGTCCTCAATAAATATTCACAACTCATTACTCCGCACACTAACTAGTAAAGACAATTCAATAGCAGTAGGCAGAAATAATCAATGTCCTGACCTTAGGAGAAGCTTAGCAAACACAGAAAACATAAACAAAGCTCAAGCTGGCTACAGCCCCTAGCAGCAAAACACACCAAATTTAACTAGAGACACTCCAGGTTAAGGTAGGGTCTCTACATTAACGCCTGAACTGATTACCCAATGTCCAGCTATATTTACCATAATGGAATTTATGGATCAGTGCCTAGGGCAGCAGGGTAAAAAGGGTAGTATCAAGTCACAAAACATACAAATGGCAATACATTTTTCCGAATTGGAAGGAAATAAGAAGCATTCCACCACATGGGAACATACTAACGTATATGACAGAATTTCTCAGCTTTCCCCACCGAATGAAACACTGAAGAAATGTTTTTCCTTAAGTTTCGCTAAACAATACCCTTTAGAATCATGTTTAACCACTTCCTTACTGGGCACTTAACCACTTAACGACCGCTCACTGTATATATACGTCGGCAGAATGGCACGGACAGGCACAATCACGTACCTGTACGGGACTGCCTTCGTATAGTTGGGGGGTCCCATCGGACCCCCCTTCTATACAGTGAGCGGTGGTTATTGTTCCGGGAGCGATCCGTGATGAGGGGACCGCCATTCGTTTCCGGCAACCCCCTCGCGATCGCTCCCGGCGAATGAGAATCTTCCTCTGCCTGTGTAATGTAAACACAGGCAGAGGAAGTGATGTCATCTCTCCATGCGGCGGTCTTTTCGATCCAGCGCGAGGAGAGAAGACATCTCACAGTAAGTGCACCAACACTACACTGACACCAACACTACTAAGGCACACTTACACCCCCAAGTCACCCCCAGATCACCCCCAGTACCCCCAGTCACAGTGCACCGTTTGCAGTGGTCATTTTTTTACTGATCACTGCAATCAGTGTCATTTGTGACAGTAAAAAGTTGCAGGGCAGTTAGGTTTAGGCCCCTTTAGGTCCAGGGTAGCTACCTAACCCCCCCTAATAAAGGTTTAACCCCTTGATAGCCCCCCAGGTAACCCTTTCACCCCCTAACGCCAGCGTCACTAAGGGATCGTATTTCCGATCGCTGTATTTAGTGCCGGTGGTGCCCTAGATAGCCAGTTATTTATTTTTAGGTTTGCTGCAGGTTTTTATAGCGTCAGGTACCCCTATATATTATTTTAACCCCTGATTGCCCCTAGAGTTAACCCTTTCACCAGTGATCACCGTATAAGTGTCACTGGTGACACTGGTTAGCCAGTTAGTTATTTCGTTATTTAGGTTACCCGTCAGGTTTTTATATAGCGTCAGGTACCCCCATATATAACCTAATAAAGGTTTTAACCCCCTGATTGCCCCTAGTTAACCCTTTCACCAGTGATCACCATATAAGTTTTATGGGTGACGCTGGTTGGTTAGTTTGCTTTTTATAGCATCAGGGCACCCGCCGTATATAACCCAATAAAGGTTTAACCCCCTGATCGCCCGGCGGCTGATATCAATTAGGTTTTAGTGCCAGAGAGGGTCTGCATCGCCCCAGGCAGCGTTAGGTTAGTGCCAGTAACGCTAACACCCACGCGCAAAGCATACACCTCCCTTAGTGGTATAAGATCTGATCTGATCAGATCTATACTAGCGTCCCCAGCGGTTTAGGGTTCCCAAAAACACAGTGTTAGCGGGATCAGCCCAGATACCTGCTAGCACCTGCGTTTAGCCCCTCCGCCCAGCCCAGCCCAGCCCAGCCCACCCAAGTGCAGTATCGATCGATCACTGTAACTTACCAAACACAACACACATAACTGCAGCGTTCGCAGAGACAGTCCTGATCCCTGCGATCGCTAACAGTTTTTTTTTAAGCGTTCGATACATTTGCTGACAGTCAGGTGCTTTTTTACCTGTGAATCTTACTAGTGTACCTCTAAATTTAGAGCCCAAAATGGCAAATCGAAGGTACACTAGTAAAGAGGCCTACGAGATTCTAAGCATGACAGATAGTAATAAGGAGGTCACGCATCTGTCAGATTCAGGTTTAGAATATCTTCCCGTAGAAGACAGTGAAGTCAGCGGCTCCATGTCAGATAGCTCTGACGACGAAGATGAGGTCCCTGCTAAGGTCAGGCGTACCCGATCCCGATCTTCTGAGGTTGTTGAGGAGCAAGAACCGCAGGGCTCTCGTATCATGGAGCAGAGTAGTACTAGCGCCGCTAATCCTTCTGGTGAATTGGCAAGCACCAGCGGCCTAGTACAGCCTGGGCATACATCCAGCACTGCAGTATCACGTGGTGACGTGGCGAGTCCCATAAGTGCAGTTCAAGCTGGCGAGGTGGCAAGCACAAGTAGTGTCCCGCTGCCACCAAGAAGAAGACAAAGGCAGGCCCGTCGTGCCCATAGTGCCCTTTCTGCAGAATTCGCCTATCCTGATTGGGTCCCCACCACTTCTGCAGAACCCGTACTTTCCCCATTCACTGCCCAACCCGGTATTCAGGTGGAAACAGCTGATTTTATGCCAATTGATTTTTATTCGCTGTTTTTCACGGAAGATCTCTATAGATCTATTGTGGACCAGAGTAATTTATATGCTGGTCAATTCATCGCCACTAATCCCCAGTTGTCTTCCATTGCCAAAGATTGGAAACCAATTACGGTTTCCGAATTTAAGACCTTTCTGGGCCTTTCCCTCAACATGGGCACACATAAATTCCCGTCATTGCGTGCTCATTGGTCCACGCACCCAATTGACCAAATGCCCGTGTTCTCTGCCTCCATGCCCAGGAAACGATACGAGCAGATCTTGCGGTTCATGCATTTCAACGACAATGAACTTTGTCGTCCATGTGGAGACCCTGAATACGACCGGCTCTTCAAAATTCGGCCCCTCATAAATCACTTCAACTAACGTTTTGCAGCCTTGTTTATTCCCGATCAAGTTGTCTGCGTTGATGAGTCCCTGATTAAATTTTCTGGCCGCTTGTCTTTCAAGCAGTACCTTCCCAGCAAGCGTGCCAGATACGGGTCAAGCTCTATAAGTTCTGTGACAGTGCAACAGGCTATGTATGGAGCTTTACGGTTTATGAGGGAAAAGATAGTCAGGTTGAGCCGGTTAACTGCCCAGATTACATAGGGAGCGCTGGCAAGATAGTGTGGAACTTGGTGTCACCCTTATTCGGAAAGGGGTACCACTTGTATGTGGACAATTATTACACAAGCGTGGCACTGTTTAGTCACTTGTTTGATCATCAGATTGGAGCATGTGGCACCGTGCGACCTAATCGCCGGGGCTTTCCCCAGAGGCTTGTAGATTCCCGTCTTAGGCTGGGGGAGAGAGCCTGCTTGAAGTGTAATAACTTGCTCGCTGTGAAGTGGAGGGATAATAAGAATGTTTTCCTTCTTACCTCCCTTCATGCATACATGACAGTCCAAATTCGTACGGCGACTGGTGTTGTGGAGAAACCCCTCTGTGTCCACGTATATAACCAATATATGGGAGGGGTGGACCTCAACGACCAGTTGTTGGCGCCGTATCTAATTGACCGTAAGGCGAGACACTGGTACAAAAAAGTGTCTCTATCCTCATTCCAATTGGCTTTGCTGAACGCTCATGTGCTATACAGAGCTTCAGGCTGGACGTTATCTCTCCTAAAATTCCAGGATGAGATAGTCACAGAACTCCTGTATCCAGGCGGTTCTGCACCTCACCATCCCCAACCAAATGCAGTAAGCCGGCTGCATGAGAGGCATTATCCGTATGTCCTCGAGAGTACCCCTACCCAAGAGCCCCCCAAAAAAGATGTCGTGTCTGTAGCAAGCGCGGATTTAGGCGTGACACCCGTTATTTTTGTCCACGCTGTCCTGACAATCCTGGTCTTTGCATTGGTAAATGTTTTGAACGCTTCCACTCAAACGTGAAGTTTTAGCATTGCACAGAACAGGACACACTTACCCAGGGTCTCCCAAGATGCCATCGCATTTTGAGAGACCCAAACCATTACAGTTGTTAAAGTTACAAAAAAAAGTGTAAAAAAGAAAAAAAAAACATAAAAACAAAAAACACAAAAAATATATAAAAGAAAAAAACCAAAAATAGTTGTTGTTTTATTGTTCTCTCTCTCTCTCTATTTTCTCTCTATTGTTCTACTCTTTTTTACTGTATTCTATTCTGCAATGTTTTATCATGCTTGCTTTTCAGGTATGTAATTTTTTGTTTTCAGGTGCGCCATTCAGCTGCAGCGCGGAATTATTTATCTTGACAGCAACAGCGTTTGCTCCCACGATACATAAAGCCGTGACTCCAGTGCTGTAGGAGGTGATTTCACTACCACAGTTAAAAAAAAGAGCATATATGCCAAAGCATAGGGGCGGAGGAGCGATTTTGTTCCTAATGCCGCGTACATACGGTCGAAATTCCGACGGAGGCTTGCCCGTGGAAAAGTCTGACCGTGTGTACACGGCATAACTCTTTTGCGGGAGGATGCCCCCATGCTTCGGCATATATATATTTTAGGCACAGGTTGCGTTAAAAAAATGTTTTCTTTTTTACTAGGTTTTTTTTTGGTATTTGCTTTGCAGGTATGGTATGGTAAGGTCTTAGAGCCCATTCACACCGGGGCAACTTTGGATCCGACTTCAAATCGCCCCAGGTTGCCCCTAGTTGCCTCAAGTCGCACTGGCTGAGGAAATCAATGTAAGTTAATGGAGCCATCTTAATGCACACTACTGCAGTCGCTTCGACTTCAAAAAAGGTCCCTGTACTACTTCAATCCGACTTCTAGGCGACCTGTACCCATTGATTTCAATGGGAGTTGCCTCTGAAGTCGGATCACTGTCTTAATAGGAGCAACTCTCCAGGAAGAGAAAATACATTTCTCAGGCAAACCTCTCTCTCCCCCCTCCCTCCCACAGAGCTGATTCTTGTTTGATTGGCCACTGGAATGTCTCCTGTCCTGCAGGCAACTTGAAGTTGCCTTGTAAGTAGCTCCAGGTCGTGCTGTGATTCATACTCAAGTCGTGTCTGAGTTGCCTCATAAAATCGCGCTGGAAGTCGTGTTGCCCCTGTGTGAATGGGCTCTTACTGTTATACTGTAATGTTACTTTGTTTTAATGTTAACCATCATTTGCTTAGCAGGTACGCCATTCAGTTGCAGCGCGGATCTATTTATCTTGACAGCAATAGCGTTTGCTCACACGATACATAAAGCCGTGACTCCAACGCTGTAGGAGGTGATTTCACCACCATAGTTAAAAAAAAGAGCATTTATGCCGAAGCATGGGGGCAGCAGGGGCAGAGGAGCGATTTTGCTCCTAATGCTATGTACATACGGTCGAAATTCGGACGGAGGCTTGCCCGTGAAAAAGTCTGACAGTGTGTACGCAGCATAACCTTTTATGCTGCGTACACACGGTCAAAATTCCGACGGAGGCTTGCCCGTGGAAATGTCCGACCGTGTGTACGCGGCATAACTTTTTTGCGGGAGGATGCCCCCATGCTTCGGCATATATAAATGGTGCATGTATGCCCATCATTAGAAGTGGGTGGATGAAGGGAGGTATTCTAATGGTGGGCATACCCACCGATCAATCTCTTTTTTTCGTTCAGCCAACAGGCTGCATGAAAAGAAAAATTACAATACATGTCCAACAAGGACCAGCAACGTACTAGTATGTTGCTGGACTTTGAATGTTTATACCAGAATGATGCCTGTGGGTTTAGGTATCATCTTGGTATCATTCTTTTCATCCAGCGGCCGGCTTTCATGTAAAAGCAATTTTAGCAGATTATTAGCCTCTAGACTGCTTTTACAAGCAGTGGGAGGGAATGTCCCCCCCCCCCCCCGGATATAAACAGCGCCATTGGGAAATTGGGAAAGCATTTTATCACACCGATCTTGGTGTGGTCAGATGCTTTGAGGGCAGAGGAAAGATCTAGGGTCTAACCCCCCAATTTTTTTCAAAAAAAGAGTACCTGTCACTACCTATTGCTATCATAGGGGATATTTACATTCCCTGAGATAACAATAAAAATGGTAAAAAAAAATAATATGGAAGGAACATTTTAAAAATAAAATAAAAAAGCAAAATAAATAATAAAAAAAAAAAACACCCCTGTCCCCCCCTGCTCTTGCACAAAGGCGAACGCAAGCGTCGGTCTAGCGTCATATGTAAACAGCAATTGCACCATACATGTGAGGTATCACCGCGAAGGTCAGATCGAGGGCAGTCATTTTAGCAGTAGACCTCCTCTGTAAATATAATGTGGTAACCTGTAAAGGCTTTTAAAGGCTTTTAAAAATGTATGTAGTTTGTCGCCGCTGCGCGTTTGTGCGCAATTTTAAAGCATGTCGTGTTTGGTATCCATGTACTTGGCCTAAGATCACCTTTTTTATTTCATCAAACATTTGGGCAATATAGTGTGATTTTGTGCATTAAAAAGAAAAAAAGTGTGTTTTTTCCCCAAAAAATGCGTTTGAAAAAAAATGCAACACCCACTATTTTAATCTGTAGGGCTTTTGCTTTAAAAAAATGTATAATGTTTGGGGGTTCAACGTAATTTTCTTGCAAAAAAAAAAAAATGTTTTCATGTAAACAAAAAGTGTCAGAAAGGGCTTTGTCTTCAAGTGGTTAGAAGAGTGGATGATGTGTGACATAAGCTTCCTAATGTTGTGCATAAAATGCCAGGACAGTTCAACCCCCCCCACCAAAATGACCCCATTTTGGAAAGTAGACACCCCAAGCTATTTGCTGAGAGCTATGTTGAGCCCATTGAATATTTTTTTTTTGTCCCAAGTGATTGAATAATGACAAAAAGAAAAAAAAAAATTACAAAAAGTTGTCACTAAATGATATATTGCTCAAACATGCCATGGTTATATGTGGAATTGCACCCCAAAATACATTCTGTTGCTTCTCCTGAGTACGGGGATACCACATGTGTGAGACATTTTGGGAGCCTAGCCGCGTACAGGACCCCGAAAACCAAGCACCGCCTTCAGGCTTTCTAAAGCCCCGTACACACGGTCGGACTTTTGCCCAACAAACTTAGTTTTAAGCAAGTTGGACCAACAATCCGACCGTGTGTACGCTCCATTGGACAAACTTTTTTGAGTTTGGTTTTGTTTTCATCGGACAAAAGTTGGGTCTGCGAACGGACAAACTTTTGCCCAACAAAAGTCCGATGGAGCAAAGTCCGACCGTGTGTACAGAAAACCATAGGACTTTAGTCCGATGGACAAAACAACCAATGTTAAAATCAACCAACAATAGCATAAGTTGACCAAAGGGTGGCAGTAAAGATCAGAAAAGAGCAGAAAAAACAAGTGATGTTGTAAGAAGTTTTAAGAAAGTTTGCAGAAAAGTCCTGTGGTGTGTATGCTATGGGTGTGCCTGGCCAACTCCGTTCGGACAAAAATCCACGGAAAAGTCCGATGGAAGTCCGACCGTGTGTATGGGGCTTAAGGGTGTAAATTTTTGATTTCACTCCTCACTGCCTATCACAGTTTCGGAGGCCATGGAATGCCCAGATGGCAGAAAACCCCCCCAAATGACCCAATTTTGGAAAGTAGACACCCCAAGCTATTTGCTGAGAGGTATGTTGAGTATTTTGCAGATCTCGCTTTTTGTCACAAAGTTTTGAAAATTGAAAAAAGAAAAAAAAAATGTCTTTCTTAATTTTCAAAAACAAATGAGAGCTGTAAAATACTCACTATGTCCCTCAACAAATAGCTTGGGGTGTCTACTTTCCAAAATGGGGTCATTTGGGGGGGGGGTTTGGGCTATTTTGGCATTTTATGGCCTTCAAAACTGTGATAGGTAGTGAGGAGTGAAATCAAAAATTTACGCCCTTAGAAATCCTGAAGGCGGTGCTTGGTTTTCGGGGCCCCGTACGCGGCTAGGCTCTCAAAAAGTCCCACACATGTGGAATCCCGTACTCAGGAGAAGCAGCAAAATGTATTGTGGGGTGCAATTCCACATATAACCATGGCATGTTTGAGCAATATATCATTTAGTGACAACTTTTTGTACATTTTTTTTTCTTTTTGTCATTATTCAATCACTTGGGACAAAAAAAAAAAATATTCAATGGGCTCAACATGCCTCTCAGCAAATAGCTTGGGGTGTCTACTTTCCAAAATGGGATCATTTAGGGGGGTTTTGTGCTATCTTGGCATTTTATGGCCTTCAAAACTGTGATAGGTAGTGATAGGTAGTGAGGAGTGAAATCAAAAATTTATGCCCTTAGAAATCTTGAAGGCGGTGCTTGGTTTTTGGGGTCCCGTACGCGGCTAGGCTCCCAAAAAGTCCCACACCTGTGGTATCCCCGTACTCAGGAGAAGCAGCAGAATGTATTTTGGGGTGTAATTTCACATATGCCCATGGCATGTCTGAGCAATATATCATTTGGTGACAACTTTGTGCAAAAAAAAAAAAGTTTGTCATATTCCCGCAACTTGTGGCAAAATATAAAATATTCCATGGACTCAACATGCCTCTCAGTAAATAGCATGGGGTGTCTACTTTCCAAAATGGGGTCATTTGGGGGGTTTTGTGCTATTTTGGCATTTTATGGCCTTCGAAACTGTGATAGGTAGTGAGGAGTGAAATCAAAAATTTGCGCCCTTAGAAATCTTGAAAGAGGTGCTTGGTTTTTGGGGCCCCGTACGGGGCTCTCAAAAAGTCCCACACATGTGGTATGCCCGTACTCAGGAGAAGCAGCAAAATGTATTTTGGGGTGCAATTCCACATATAACCATGGTATGTTTGAGCAATATATCATTTAGTGACAACTTTTTGTACATTTTTTTTTTTTTTAGTCATTATTCAATCACTTGGGACAAAAAAAAAAAAAATATTCAATGGTCTCAACATGCCTCTCAGCAATTTCCTTGGGGTGTCTAATTTCCAAAATTGGGTCATTTGGGGGGGTTTTGTACTGCCCTGCCATTTTAGCACCTCAAGAAATTAGATAGGCAGTCATAAATTAAAAGCTGTGTAAATTCCCGAAAATGTACCCTAGTTTGTAGACGCTATAACTTTTGCGCAAACCAATAAATATACGCTTATTGACATTTTTTTTACTAAAGACATGTGGCTGAATACATTTTGGCCTAAATGTATGACTAAAATTGAGTTTATTTGATTTTTCTTATAACAAAAAGTAGAAAATATAATTTTTTTTCAAAATTTTCAGTCTTTTTCTGTTTATATCGCAAAAAAAAATAATCGCAGAGGCAATCAAATACCATTAAAAGAAAGCTCTATTTGTGGGAAGAAAAGGACGCAAATTTAGTTTGGGTACAACATTGCATGTCCGCACAATTTCCAGTTAAAGTAGCGCAGTGCCAAATTCTGAAAACACCTCTGATCTTTAAGCTGCATAATGGTCCGGGGCTTAAGTGGTTAAACCCCCCTCCTGCCCAGACCAATTTTCAGCTTTCAGCGCTGACGCAATTTGAATGACAATTGCGCGGCCATACAACACTGTACCCAAATGAAATTTTTAGCTTTTTTTTCCTACAAATAGAGCTTTCTTTTGGTGGTATTTGATCACGTCTGCGGTTTTTAGTTTTTGTGCTATAAACAAAAAAAGACTGACAATTTTTAAAAAAACACAATATTTTTTACTTTTTTCTATAATAAATATCCCAATTTAAAAATAAAAAATAAAAATTCTCAGTTTAGGCCGATACGTATTTTTCTACATATTTTTGGTAAAAAAAATCGCAATAAGCATTTATTGATTGGTTTGCGTAAAAGTTATAGCACCTAAAAAATAGGGGATAGATTTATGCCCTTTTTTTTTTACTAGTAATGGCAGTTATCTGAGATATTTGTCAGGACAGCGATATTGCGACAGACAGATCAGACACTTTTGACACTATTTTGGGACCATTCACAGTTATACAGCGAACAGTGCTATAAACAGTGGCGGTGCGTCCATAGAGGGCGCCGGAGTGCCGCCCCTCTCGCTCCCGCACCGCCACTGAAAGACAATACATAGATTCATGCATTGCATGAATCTGTGTATTGTCACCGCTGCCGCGCTGCCCACTATTCATATGGCCGGCCTCCTGGTGAGCGCCGGCCATATGAATTAGAGCGGCGGCCGGCGGTGGGTGTAACTTGGAAGTGTCTATCAGAGCCAGCGGCTCTGATAGGCTTTCCGAATACAGCTCTCACGCTGTATTCGGCTTCCAAAAACTCCTCCCAGGTACGCACGGGGGTGCGTTCCTGGAAGAAGACTGTGTGGAGGTTTCAGCCAATCAGGTTCACCGGATCTGGTTACCGGTAACCTGATTGGCTGAAGCGACATCGAGGGCGGGAGAACACATCGAGGACGGCACGGACCGAGGAAGGTAAGTGCAGGGCTGGGGGGGGGACAGGCTGCATTTGGGGGACAAACTGGCTGAATATGGGGCACAAACTGGCTGAATATGGGGGACAAACTGGCTGCATTTGGGGGGAACTGGCTGAATATGGGGGACAAACTGGCTGCATTTGGGGGGAACTGGCTGAATATGGGGGACAAACTGACTGAATATGGGGGGAACTGGCTGTATATGGGGGACAAACTGGCTGAATATGGGGGGAACTGGCTGTATATGGGGGACACGCTGGCTGCATTTGAGGGGAACTGGCTGTATATGGGGGACAAACTGGCTGCATTTGGGGGAACTGGCTGTATATGGGGGACAAACTGGCTGCATTTGGGGGGAACTGGCTGTATATGGGGGGGAACTGGCTGCATTTGGGGGGAACTGGCTGTATATGGGGACAAACTGGCTGTATATGGGGGCACACTGGCTATATATATGGGGACACACTGGCTGTATATGGGGGCACACTGGCTATATATATGGGGACAAACTGGCTGTATATGGGGGCACACTGGCTATATATATATATATGGGGGCACACTGGCTGTATATGGGGGCACACTGGCTGTATATGGGGGCACACTGGCTGTATATATATGGGGCACACTGGCTGTATATGGAAACAAACTGGCTGTATTTGAGGGGTCAAACTGGTGGCGTTTGGGCACAGTGGCTGCGTTTAATGGGCACAGTGGCGGCAATTGATTTTTTTTTTTCAGTTTGTTTGCGCCCCCCCAAAAATTTTGAGCACCAGCCGCCACTGGCTATAAATATGCGTGACACAGCGGGCACAGCTATTCCGCGATGCGCGCAACGTGGAAGTAAACAGGAGGACGTCCAGGGACGCCCTCCCGGCAGTTCAGGTCAGCGCTGCGGCCGTCTTTCGGCTATAGCGCGGATCTGAAGTGGTTAACTAATGCCCTATTGAATATTGCTTTAATTTGTGATTCTTTTATTTTTGTCATTCTATATGCCCCCACTAATCTTTAGAATATCTAATTTGGGTACAGTTACATACAACATTAGTTGTTAGAGCAGAACTAAACTGTATCTGAGCCCCACAAACCGAAAACACTATTTAATAAATTTTTACACATCCTTCCATGTCCCCCTGCTTTTTTGTGTTGAGAAATCACTTTGAAAAACAACGCCTAGCATTTCTAGCATCTTGAGTAAGAGAAGCTGATTCATGTAGCATTTACTTCCTGGAATATATCTGCCCTTAGTTCAGGCATGCGGGCAGGAGGGCGTGCTTAGCTGAGAAGGCCTCTCCCCCTCCAAAAGAAACAAAATGGGATATATGACATCATTTTGTCCAGAAACTAGGAAGCAAAAAACATAAATAGTTTAAAGCCAGTAAATATATTATACTTTCCTATCTATTTACCAAGGCTGGCAGCATAAGAATTAAAAATAGTCAATCTTTACTGAGTGAGTTTAATTCTGCTGTAGATCTTCCAGGGCTAATTAAAACTGGAGTAAATAAATAGGTCTAAACTGAAATTTCTCCCCATAGCAACAAATTACAATTCTTGCTGTCTTTTTCCATTAATTGAAATGTGAAACCTGATTGTTTGCTGTTGCTAACTATTTTTGCTTTCAATTTCTTTTTTCCAGTTTTAATAAATCATGACTTTTGCCTGACTTTCATATGCCATGCAGTCACTTGGATGCCACCAGATTGTCTTTATCCTTACTCTGAGAATTGAGGAGTCACTCTGCTATCTGTTCTATACAGTCCAAATTGACCATAGACATCTAACGGGTATCCCTCCCACCTGTTGTGGGGTATAAACTCTTTATGAGAGAGCTTTTTTTGCTGACCATCTTGCTTCAGTGCTTTAAAGTAGTGGTCTCCAAACTGCGGCCCTTTGCTTGCTTTTATCTGGTCCTTGGGGCACTTTTCCTTCCACTGATGCAATACACTATTCCTCCCACTGACACCAACAATAGGGCACTAATCCTCCCACTAACAAAAACGATTCTGCACTATTTCTCCCCCTAATGCCAAAGATGCACTGTTTACTCCCACTGACGCCAGTACAATTTCCTTTCCCAATGGCCACAGTCTGCCCCACATAAAGTCTGAAGGACAGTAAACTGGCCCTTTGTTTGCAAAGTTTGGAGACGCCTGCTTTAAAGTATAACTAAAGGCAAAACTTTCTTTCTAGTTTTGATTAGAGTGGAGATGGATTAGAACCCCTGTTAGCATTTATTGCTGTCTGTGCCCCGTTGAGGAGGTTCACACTCTCTATTTGTCCTGTTTGTCATTATCATTAAAAGTGAAAGTAAAGATAATCCCAAAATTTGATTTGTCCCCATAAAAGTAATAGTGGGGAAATCTTACAACAGGGACACTAGTTCTGGTGACCTGGGACCCCCAAGGAAATCACTTAATTTGCAGGGATTTCCTCTCACTTCCTGTTCGGCTATGGGACAGGAAGTAAGGGGAAATCTCCCCAGTGGGACACAGATGGCCGGGAAAAAAAACTGACAGGGGTTATAACCCTCCCCTTTTCAATCCAAAATGAAAAAAACAAAAACATTTTGCCAATAGTTCAACTCTAAGGGTTCATTTGGATCTATTTGGGTGTGTAGAGATGCTTTTTTTTGTGGCGTCATTGGGGAGCGTTGTCATGTTAGAACATGTGTTTGCTTTGTGCATTGACATGCATTTAAATGTTTATTGATGCATGTTTTAATGTGTTTTTGAGTTGAAAAATGTGAGTAGATAAGGTTAACAGTGATTGACCAAGGCTTGTTAATAACTGTGTTTTTTATGCATTTTGATGCACTGTCATTGGACTTTTATGTGCCTCCTAACATGGAAAATGCAGAAAAAAAATGAATATGTCTTATTTTTCAAATGGCTTCCTACAGCAGCATTGGGGATGCCGGAATAGGTATTATTTTTTATTATGGGGAAGATGAACACTTGTGTTGCAATTTATGAGTTAAAATGCAACAGTGTAAATGAACCTTGAGTCACTAAGGCCCCTTTCACACAGGGGCGGTAGCGGCGGTGGCGGTAAAGCACCGCTATTTTTAGCGGCGCTTTACCGCTAATTTCGCAGTGGTATTCGGCCGCTAGCGGGGCGGTTTTACCCCCGCTAGCGGCCGAAAAAGGGTAAAAAAGCACTGCAGAGGTGCTATGCTGGCGGTATAGCTGCGGTGTCCCATTGCTTTCAATGGGCAGGAGCAGTGGAGGAGTGGTAAACACACCGCTCCTTCACCGCTCCAAAGATGCGGCTAGCAGGACTTTTTTTTACCGTCCTGCTAGTGCACCGCTCCAGTGTGAAAGCCCTCGGGCTTTCACACTGGAGAAACAGCAGCCGCTGTTTCAGGTCGGTTTACAGGTGCTATTTTTAGCGCAATAGCGCCTGCAAACCTCCCCAGTGTGAAAGGGGTCTAACCTAAAATCAATAAATATATACAGTATCTCACAAACGTGAGTACACCCCTCACATTTTTGTAAATATTTTATTATATCTTTTCATGTGACAACACTAAAGAAACGACACTTTGCTACAATGTAAAGTAGGGAGTGTGTAGCTTGTATAACAGTGTCAATTTGCTGTCCCCTCAAAATAACTCAACACACAGCCATTGATGTCTAAACCGCTGGCAACAAAAGTGAGTACACCCCTAAGTGAAAATGTTCAAATTGGTCCCAATTAGCCATTTTCCCTCCCTGGTGTCATGTGACTCGTTAGCGTTACAAGGTCTCAGGTGTGAATGGGGAGCAGGTGTGTTAAATTTGGTGTTATCACTCTCACTCTCTCATACTGGTCACTGGAAGTTCAACATGGCACCTTATGGCAAAGAACTCTCTAAGGATCCTAAAAAAAGAATTGTTGCTCTACATAAAGATGGCCTAGACCACAGGAAGATTGCCAAGATCCTGAAACTGAGCTGCAGCACGGTGGCCAAGACCATACAGCGGTTTAACAGGGCAGGTTCCACTCAGAACGGGCCTCGCCATGGTCGACCAAAGTAGTAAGTGCATGTGCTTAGCGTCATATCCAGAGGTTGTCTTTGGGAAATAGAAGTGCTGCCAGCATTGAGTGGGGGGTCAGCCTGTCAGTGCTCACTGCATCAAATTAGTCTGCATGGCTGTCGTCCCAGAAGGAAGCCTCTTCTAAAGATGATGCTCAAGAAAGCCTGCAAACAGTTTGCTAAAGACAAGCAGACTAAGGACATGGATTACTGTCCTGTGGTCTGATGAGACCAAGATTAACTTGGTTCAGATGGTGTCAAGCATGTGTGGTGGCAACCAGGTGAGGAGTACAGAGACAAGTGTGTCTTGCCTACAGTCAAGCATGGTGGTGGGAGTGTCATGATCTGTGGCTGCATGAGTGCTGCCGGCACTGGGGAGCTACCATTCACTGAGGGATCCATGAATGTCAACATGTTCTGTGACATACTGAAGCAGAGCATGATCACCTCCCTTCAGAGACTGGGCCGCAGGGCTGTATTCCAACAGGATAACGACCCCAAACACACCACCAAGATGACCACTGCCTTGCTAAATAAGCTGAGGGTAAAGGTCATGGATAGGGATGGGTGAACGGTTCGACCCGAGCATGAGTTCGGGCCAAAGTTTGGCTGTTCGCCCGTTCACCGAACAATCAAATTATCGTGTCGTTCGACTGTTTGTTCAGCCCGTCGAACGACCACAATGCACTGCGCCACCGCACAGTGCATTAAAAGCCCTGATTGGCTGAAGCAATGAAAGTTCCACCCAATCAGGGCACAGAGCACTGTCATAGCCATAATTGGACGCTGTCATGATGACTGTATCCATAAATGGCTCATTAGTCTTAATCCCACCCCACACTATAAAAGTATTCTTTCCATAGCGACCATTTGTAGTGTAATAGCGGCATGGAGAGGGATAGAACAGGGCTCTGTTCGGTGCTATTAGACAGTTAGTGTGCTATAGTGTGCTATTCTGATTCTATTGTCAGTGTAGAATATCAGTTTAGCGTGCATTTAGGGATAGTTCAGTTGGAGTGTAATGCGACCATTCATCTTTACATTAGTGTGAATGCAGGGGTAGTTCAGTCAGCGTCAGTGTAGTGCGACCATTCATCTTTTTCATTAGTGTGAATGTAGGGATAGTTCAGTCAGTGTAGTGACGTTTAACACAGTATATTTTATTGCGATACTGCTAATTTAACGCTGTATATTTAATGTGTTACATGCCGTTTAACGCAGTACATTTCTGGGCGTTACTGCACTTAAAGCAGTATATTTCAGTTGCGTTACTGCAAGTTTAACACTGTACAGTTCAGTGCGTTACTGCAAGTTTAACGCCGTATATTTCAGTTGCGTTACTGCAAGTTTAATGCCATATAGTTCTGTGCGTTACTGCAAGTTTAACGCTGTATATTTAATTGCGTTACTGCAAGTTTAACGCCATATAGTTCTGTGCATTACTGCAAATTTAACGCTGCATAGTTCTGCGCGTTACTGCAAGTTTAACACCATATATTTCATTGCGTTACTGCAACTTTAACATCATATAGTTCTGTGCGTTACTGCAAGTTTAACGCCATATATTTATTTGTGTTACTGCAAGTTTAACGCCATATATTTCATGGTGTTACTGCAAGTTTAATGCTGTATATTTCATTGCGTTACTGCAAGTTTAACGCCATATATTTAATTGCGTTACTGCAAGTTTAATGCCATATAGTTCTGTGCGTTACTGCACGTTTAGCACAGTATATTTTAGTATACTATAGTGTATCAGTGGAGTGTGTCTGTGTAGTGAATACTCAAATTAAAGTGCACCAAACACCACTTTCCATTGATTAAAATGCATTCACATACACATTTACACACCTTTATTACATTTTGTTAATTAGCACCCCCCATCATGTTTGGGAGGACAACAAGGAGAGCCAGCAGCGTATGTGTCCACAGGCAAAGATGGACATGGTCAGTCCTCAGGCAGGGCATCATTTCGACATTTTAGTGATGTTGCCCGAGCTATCCAGCCAAAGCATGCAGAAAAGGTGGTGTACTGGCTTACTAAACCGTCCTCATCCTCCATATCCTCCGTCACCCAAGCAGAGACTAGTGCGCAGTCCCCTGCAGCTGCCAGAGTGGCTAAACCTGCTTCCTTGTCCACAGCTATTCCTGCCATAGCCCCAGCATCAGGCATGGAGGAGTCAGCGGAGTTATTTGAACACAGCATCAGCAACTTGCTCCTTGACGATACACAGCTATTACTTGATTCAGATGTTGGTTCTGAGGTTGAGGAAGGCAGGAACATGAGGGAAGAACACTGGTACACAAATTGGCATTCATGTTCCCCCAGCTGCAGCGTATTGCCAAGCTGTCTCCAGTGGTAATGAGGATGGAGGAGATGATGATGAGGTCACTGACTCAACTTGGGTGTCAGATAGAACAGAGGAGGAAAGTGAGGGTGAGGCACAACCCCAATGAGGCAGCCATCATGGAAGAGTATAGAGCAGCCACCCTATCCCATCACATTATGGAGCTGTTATCTCCAGGCCCACTTCCCACAGCTCAGCTGTCTGGGCCTTTTTTAGTACATGTACATGTGTCTCAAGCACATCAAGAGTGGCAAAAACACCAGCCATGTGGGTACCACATGCTTGACAAGGCATATAAACCTCCCACCACTCACCCCTTTGGCAAGAGCACCTAAAAGCCACACAAAAGGGGCACAAATCTGTCTCTCCTCCTTACACACCTCAGTCTGTCCCTGCTATACCTCATGACCTCTCAGCAGCCTCCACTGACAGGGATGATGGTATAGCGCAGGGTGTCCCAGGTCATTGCAGCACATCTTCCAGCAGCACACCACCAGCTGTAGATGATAGGTGGCAAATTTCTCTGCCCCATCTGCTGCAGCGCAAAAACAATACATTCCCTGCCACCCACATGCCCAGCATCTAAATGCAAGCTTGTCAAAGCTGCTGTCTCTAAAACTTCTGCCTTTCCACCTGGTGGATTCTGCCCCCTTCCATGAATTTGCAGAATGTGCAATGGCAGGTTCCCAGTTGCTATTTCTTTTCACGTAAGGCCATTCCAGCTCTCTACCATCAGGTGGAAGGCAATGTTGTGCCATTGTTGGGCAATGTTGTGCCATCGTGGAATCTAGGCTGCCTAGTGTTGTGGGTGTTGATTTCATCTGGAAGAATGTTTTTGGTGTAGGTTTCATGGGCATAATTAACACCCAAAGACAGCAAGACCAATTCTTGTTTCCATCAAGAGTACCTCTATAGGGTTACGGCGTGGTCACCACCGACACACAAAGACCAATTTTTCCACACCCGTTACTTCTATCCAAAGTCTGTGGTAGAGACACCAGAATTCATCCAAAAAATCTATAATCTTGTTCCCAGTTCACTACATTGTGGCATCATAATACAGACTGGCTCCCCAAGCCGTTGCTTACAAAAAAAAAGCTTGCAGGGAATTTTTTTTTTTTTTGGCTTTATAAATGCAATTATTACTTCAGCAGCTTCTATACACAGTACATATGTGCCACTTTACAGGTGGACTAAGGGGACCCCCAGGCACTATATTGAAAGGTATTTTTCATTATTATGCTTTCACTTTAAGCATCAATAAATTACTGCTCATTTAAAAATGACATTTTTTACAATCTTTTTTTTCATTGATACATGTCAATGGGCAGTACCTGGACCCCCATAACCATTGTAGGCCCAATTACTTGCATATAAACCTTCAAAATGGGCAGTTTTGATTTTTCACGTTCGTGTCCCATAGACTTCAATGGGGTTTATTATTTGGTTCCGAAATTTTGCGATGTTCGAAAGTTTTGGTACCAACTGAACAAGGGGTCGTTCGACCCATCCCTAGTGATGGACTGGCCAAGCATGTCTCCAGACCTAAACCCTGTTGAGCATCTGTGGGGCATCCTCAAATGGAAGGTGGAGGAGTGCAAGGTCTTTAACATCCACCAGCTCTGTGATGTCATCATAGAGGAGTGGAGGAGGACTCCAGTGGCAACCTGTGAAGCTCTGGTGAACTCCATGCCCAAGAGGGTTAAGGCAGTGCTGGAAAATAATGGTGGCCACACAAAATATTGACACTTTGGGCCCAATTTGGACATTTTCACTTAGGGGTTTACTCACTTTTGTTGCCAGCGGTTTAGACATTAATGGCTGTGTGTTGCGTTATTTTGAGGGGATAGAAAATGTACACTGTTATAAAAGCTGTAAACGCACTACTTTACATTGTAGCCAAGTGTAATTTCTTCAGTGTTGTCACATTGAAAAGATATAATAAAATATTTACACAAATGTGAGGGGTGTACTCACTTTTGTTAGATACTGTATATATAAGGATAGAGAAAGAGAGAGAGAGAGTTCTGGTTTGATTTTCTTGATCAGCATTATATTCTGTGCCTGCGTTACTTTCAATACTTCTGGGTATAATAAAAAACAAAGAAAAAGAAAAAACTGCGCTAATGTGAATGGGTAACAAAAATGATTCCTCCAAGCCGCAACTCTTCTGCAAGATACATACAGTACAAATATTCCAAATAAGTCGCGCTAACACAATCCTAATAATATGTGAAAAATTCATAAATTGAGAAAAAGTCCACACGTGTAGAAATAAAATGATAATTGATTGATAATCAACGGCTATGGGGGTAAATGCGGTTGATATTCAATCAATTATCATTTTATTTCTACACATATGGACATTTTCTAATTTATGAATTTTCCTTAATAATAGGATTGTGTTAGCGTGACTCATTTTGAAATATAATAAAAAACTGAGAAAAAGAAGATGTGTTTTATTTATATATCATTTTAAATAATGCAAATTTAATCTGCAAGTGTAATAAAGCTTTGCATTTTTCTCGCTAGTAATGTGGTAATATGCGCTGTAAATACTCCTACATTTATTCCTCTGAGCATTTCTCTATCAGTGATCTAATGTATGTGTTTAATAATATTATGAATCCCTTTATTAGCATTCATCTTGCATTACTCGGTGAAGTATTTATAGGAAATTAGACTTCCTTGCAATTTTCAGATTTCCAGACCAATCCCTCCTGTGCGTACAGTACAATAAAATCTGTGCCAAGCAGTGCATATATTTTGTCTTTACAATTAACCCCTCTAGTGAGTGATGAGAGAAGTGCAGCGTGTGGGAAGAAAAAAATGTAACTGATACAATATTGAAGCATGCCTTGGATTATGTGTAGTACAAAACACCCGCAGTTTCAAATGTACATATGATTTAGCCATTTATTATAGTTATATTGAAGAGAAAAATCCTAAGTACATAGGAAACTGCATTGCAAGATTCATGACATCCCTAAAAAAAATAAAAAAATAAAAGATGATTCTAAAAATGTGATTCTTCAGCTGCATATTTAGTTTCATGCCTTGCTGCAGTATGCACTTTTCACAAGCATAATGCAGTAGATCTACAGTATTCTAGCAGAGATTTATTAAGATGTTTTATGCAGGTGCTAAGTGACAATCATTTAGCAGAAACTTGGCTAGGACAACGCACAGCATTAAAGCATATGTAAGCCCAGTTGATAAAAAATCTTGTATAAGCTTTACCATACTAATGTGATTTCATAATTCAATCATTTTTTATCATTTAAATCTGTAGCTGAATTTTGGGATAAGCAAATATTCTCTAAATATAAGAGGCAGGTGTATTCTTACTTGAATCTTGGTGTGCTTTGTGTATTTCTTCTAGATCGGTGCAGTAAGCCAGTGTAAAATACTACCTCTGTCCAGAATAAAGACTCGTCACTGCTGCTCTCTCTTCCTGCACAGGGTGACTGGTCTTGTCCCCGCCCCTCCTGTAGTTTTCTGCAGGCAGCCTGTAGTGGGTGGGGTCTGCTAGGTCCCTCCCACAGCTCTGCTCTCTGCACAGGCTATGTACAGGCACAATAATGATGTCACGGTAATAGCTGAGGGTTTATAAACTTTGTGGCTATTAGGAAATATATTGGTGAAAGGTTTGTACCTGGAGTCCAGCTTTACCTACTACAGTACTAGCCTGCATTGCCCCTCAAATACCAGACAATTTTTCAATTTTCAGTGCTGTGATAGTCCATCATGCAACTGTGTCCCTAAATGAATCTTTTATATATATTTTCTGAAACAGATATGGTATTTAAAGAGCAAGTAAAGTCTTATTTTTTTATTGTACCTACAGGTAAGCCTATAATAAGACTTACCTGTAGGTACTATGAATATCACAGCGCCTGAGCCTGCGAACCCTGAAGAAACTCCGGGGAAGGTGTCAGCTGTCTCAGCGGTGTGCCGGCTTCTCTGGAGGGCTTTGTTCTAAGGGAACATTGGGAACTATGGTGTATGCTATATGTGGCCTCAGCTACATACAGTTTATACCGCACATACAGCTGCCTCATATGTTAGTGAGAGACACCTAGCTGTCCCCATGGAACTATGGTTAACATAGTTATGTTATGGTAATGCTATGGTTAACAAGTATGGTTAACAAGTAGTGATAATGTATATCTCATCAGACAGGGACATCTGGGATCAAATAATGAATATGTGTATAACTATAACAATAATAAGTTATATATCATTTGGAAATAGTAGTGAACCCAATGTAACTCCTGAAAAAGTGATAAAGGGAGTTTTGGCTCCGGCTACTGAGTGATTATACTGCTCAGGTGTGGACGCTTTCCCTCTATTAGTTCACTAGCGTGGCGTTGGTGGTATATATACCTTCCAGTTGGAGCGAGCTGGTTTCTTCTGGGGTTTCTGCACACTAGCTGGACTTGTGTCTTGCTGGTGTTGCATTAATGCAACGTTGTGGTAAGTTTTTTCTGGTCTAGGATTTTACATTGGTGGTTTTGTTTTCACCTTAATCGTTAACACTGTTTCCCTCCTTATTTGGAGTATACTTTTCATCACTTTGGTACATATACACATCTAAGATTTTCCAACTACTTCTTAGATAGAGGCTTATCAACATCACTGCTTTATCTTTCACTCCCTTTATCACTTTTTCAGGAGTTACACTGGGTTCACTACTACTTACAAATTATATTTAACTTATTATTGTTATAGTTATACACATATTCATTATTTGTTCCCAGATGTCCCTATCTGATGAGTTACATCATCACTACTTGTTACATGGGGATTATATTCCCAGACTCACTTATTCTATAACACTATCCGGTGTTGCGTCATGATATATTGCCACCTCAGCTCCCGTGATGAAGTGATGTTCTCGGCTTACCTTGTGCCCACTACCGCATTCATTATCCTTGTTTGTAAGTATGGTTGGTTAACCATTTATATATTTTTTATCCCCCTTCCTTTATATTCCCCCTCTTTAGTCAGAGTGTGGTTTACTATATTTATATATTCTATAGGAATTTCTGTCGCGTCGACTCTTGATGAGTGGATACATCCACGAAACGCGTTGAGCTTTGTTGATGCCACAGCTACATTACATCATGGAATGCTATTTACTCATTATCAATCATGTCTGACGATGCTGCTATTATACAACTTAGTATGGTTTTACATATCATGTGAACGCAGATTCCAGTATTAGGCGCGTTACCGTTTGTATTTTTATGCCATGTTACCATATGTATATACATGAACTTACAGTATTTATTTATTAACATTTTCAGACTTGCAATGTGCACAGGGTTGCCAACTTTCAGTAAATTTACGAACAGTTTGTAAAAGCCATAATTGTTGCATCTGTCCATGAATGTCAGTTACGGACACACAGCCTACATGCCTGTAATGGACATTCAAGGACAGATGCAAAAAGTACAGATTTTACAAACTGTAAGTTTACTGAAAGTTGGCAACCCTGATTGTGTACGTACTCTATCTGTATTGTTATATGAATAAACACTTTACAGACACGCAGTGTTTATTGCGTCCTTTTTGCATGCTTTATTCAAAGTCCCAAAAAAAAATGTTTTTTTCTTGCCAATATGGATGGAGGCATTGGACTTACACGTCCTACACCTCATTTAAAGTCCCAACTTTTCTCCTTTCTCTTTTCAGCCAGTGTCATTAGTACAGTGACAGTGCATATCTTTAGCATTGATCACTGTATAAGTGTCACTGGTGTCAAACGTGTCAGTGTCCGATTGTCCACCGCAATATCGCAGTCAGACTACAAGTCGCTGATCGATGCCATTACTAGTATAACATTTTTATTTTTATTTTATAAACATTCAATTACAATATCTAAAAATAATGGAAATTACCGCGCTTATGGTCTAAAATTCAACAGCTGCAAAACCCTACAATAGACAAAATATTGTGTTAAAGAAATCTGTGTGATAAAGTACTGTGCTAAAATATCAGTGGTCCACTGAGTCCACACCACGCTTTCTGGGAAGCAAATTTAATTTTTCCCGGTGGTGGATATCACTTCCTTGATGGTCAACCTGAGGTCTTATGTGGAATTGCCTACTATTACGGGATTATTTACACTCTGAATATATTTATATATGCGTCATTAAACACTGGACTGTTACGCTGTTCAATTTGGGATCATTATCACCTTTTTTGCGTTATATGCACGTTGCACTTTAATGCCCACTTGTACAGATTTATTTAAACATTTGTTACATATATTTTGTTATTCACATGTAACATTTGTTTTGATACAATGGTTTGTATGTCATATATGTAATCTTTATTAACCGCTTAAGGACTGTCCCACAAGCATATACTGCGGCTAGGTGGCCCTTAAAGTGGATGTAAACCCTCACATATACCCAGTGAAGTGAACAGCCTCAGATGATACACAGATAAAACAAATCTGCTTACATAAGTTTTTACATGTATACCTGCTGTCTTCATCTGTATATACTGTTTAGAAAGTGCACATCTTGTTAGGAGATTTTCTCTTCCTGGTTAGCACTGCAGTGAAGCCTGGGCATACAGCTAAGACAGCTGATTGGAGGAAAGGCACACACCCTCTCTCCTCATAGGTAGAGACTTTCAGCTCTGTTTGTGCACGATGCTAATCTATTTATAGCATCCTCCCCAACACAGAATTCTGGCTGCTTTTATCATATGTAACAGGGAACTTGTCAGGAGTTATCAGGCTGATACCAGAAGAACAAAGCAGGAAACAGTTACGGGACACAGTGCTTTGAAGAGCAATAACAAAACACTGCAGATATATGTGCCCAGCTCAAATTTCATGAATCGGGTTTACATCCACTTTAAGCGCAAACTTATAAACCTGTACGTGATTTTCTTCTTTAGATCTGGGGCGCGTGTGCCTGTGACGCCGGAACCCCACTTCCGCTGTGATAGGACACAGTGGGAGTCAATCAGCGTGTCTAACAGACGCAATGTCCATTGGGAACCCAGCGATCATTCGGAGAGGCAGAACGACGGTCTGTCTATGTGAACAGAGGAAAATTAATATCTTGTGTTTCTGCTAAGCAGAAACACAGATCTCTGTTTTCCTTTAGTCAAAGCACACCCCAGACAGTTAGAAAGTGCTTATAGGGAACACATTTAAACCTTTGATTTCCCCTGATGTTAACCCCTTCCCTGCCAGTGTCATTTATACAGTGACAGTGCATTATTTTTAGCACTGATCACAGTATTGGTGTCACTGGTCCCCAAAAAGTGTCAGATTTGTCCACGGCAATGTCGCAGTCCTGCTAAAAATCGCTGATCATCGCCATTTCTAGTAAAAAATATTTTAAAAAATAACAAGTTCCTAAATCTGTTCCATAGTTTGTAGACGCTATAGCTTTTGTGCAAACCAATCAATATACGCTTATTGGGATTTTTTTGTTTTACCAAAAATATGTAGCAGAATACATATTGATGTTATTTATGAAGAAATTTGATTTTTTACATATTTTTATTGGATGTGTTTAATAGCGGAAAGTAAAAAATATATATATATTTTTTTCTTTTCAAAATTGTCTTCTTTTTTGTTTATAGTGCAAAAAATAAACATTGCAGAGGTGATCAAATACCACCAAACAAAATTTCTATTCGTGGGAAAAAAAAGGACATCAATTTTATTTGGGTACATCGTCGCATGACCGCGCAATTTTTCTTTTAAAATAACGCAGTGCCGTATCGCAAAAAATAGCCTGGTCGTGAAGGGGGGGGGGGGGGGGGGGTAAACCTTCTGGAGCTGAAGTGGTTAATATTAACGTTGTATATATTTAGCACGTTTTCTATTTATGATCACAGTTGAGATATAATGGTTCCTTTCAGTGGACCACTGATATTTTAGCGCAGCACTTTATCACACAGATTCAATTACAGTATGATTTGTGTCGCAATTGTATACACTATAATATAATTTTTCTTTGTTAGCTATTCCCCCCCGAAAGTGGAGTTACCCTTTAAAGTAACGCAAAAATGGCCTGGTCATGAAGGGGGTAAAATCTTCCGGACCTGAAGTAGTTAACGAAAAAAAAAAATGTTTATTATACAAACTAGATGTTATTCGTTTGGTGTTTACAATGACTTTAACAGACACAGCATTGATTGCAGCTACAGCAAGCAAGGGGTTACAGCTAAATATTTTGACAGCCAGCCAATGACACGTTTCTCCCCTCCCACTCTGCTTCTGCAGGTTAAATCACCCCCATTCTAGCAGGATACTATCCCTTTAAGTAACTCTCCAGAGACTAGTCCTGAGGATCATGTGATTGCTGATTGATTGCAACATTGTTGGAAGCTAGTAAAAGCAGGCAAAGCAGAAGGAGCAGAGGTGTATCCAGGAGAGGAATGTACATTTGGATGACACCCTACACTGCAGTGTTGTATCAGGACCTTGCTGGGAGACATTGCAGGACCACTTCAAGGACAGCAGCGAGGGGGGGGGGGGATGCTCTGCATTGGGGACAATGCAAAATCTGCAAGCGATTGAAGATGCAGGAATGGATTGTGACAAAGACATGGTAAGCATCTATTGAATGCTTTGTAATTGCATTGCACTGGCTTCAGGAGAAGGTATTTAGACTATGTGGAATGCAAGTATGATCATTGCATGGGGAGCAATTAATAGCAAGGGTTCTTTATCTTATTCCCAAAAGTCAATACATAAACATGTCGTTATCTAATCACAACAAACACGTGTGTAGACGATGTACACTGCACATTAATCCACCGCAGGGACGGGCATAGCGGTGATGAGGACTGGGAGAAGGGGACATCTAACATGTAATTTAACAAAAAAAAGCTAAAAGTTCTTTATAGATCAGGGGTGTGCAGGTCTATTTTAACCAAAAAAAAATTCAAGAATCAATAAAACAAAGCTAAATTAATTGATCATGCTAATTAGTTGCTATATGTCACTGTACTTTGCTGAGCATCATTGTTTATATGAGTCTCAGGCTTATGTTAGCATTTTCCCCATAGCCCATAGATATGATGCAAATGAATACTCTAGGCTTGATTGCAAGCACAGACAGCATTGTGCTTACATGCCGGGTGCCTCCGCGCGCGTGCGCGTACGCGTAAGTGAACATTGCTTGATCTTAGGCTGTGGCTAGGTGATCAATGACATAGGTGAAGAATAGTTCACTAGGAGTCATTTTCAGCTCAAGAATAAAACAGATGTAAAATTTTAATGACATTTAATGAATACTTTCCAATATTTATATTTATTGATCAATACATTGGGGTGTATTGGTATACCTACAAACCATTTTATAAGTTTTTTTTAATTTTCCATTTTTATACTTAAGCTAATTGAGTACTCTATTGATTTCTTTGAAGCAAAGCTGTTCAGCCTGTATCTGTAGGAAAACGGTTCCAATTCATTGATTTTACCATATTTATATTCTATACATTGGAGTGTATTGGTATGCCATCATACATGTTTAAATTGCTTTTTTATTTAAAGATATTCATTGATCTTAATAAGCAAAGCTTTTCGGGCTATGTTGACACCGGAAAATTAACTTTTTTACAGGTATATAAAATTATTTCATGTAATCGTCAATAGATTGGAGTAACTACAAACCATTATATAGGTTTCAATTTCTTTTTTTTTGACTTTCAATGTCTGCTGTCCAATAAATTGATTTTAATTAAGCAAAGCTTTTTGGTATGCATATGTAATTGTAATGGACATGTAGACAAGCAAAAAAAAAGTACTGCTAGGGGGCGAAAACGCGTCTCCGGGACCTCTCCTGTGGGTAGAGAGCAGAGCTGAAGCCATCCTACATTACCTGGTTTAGTTTTGGTCACAGTGAGTCCATGCCCTGTGTAGCATGTTGTGACAGGTACATCAAAAAAGTTTAACAGATAAGGTAAGCTTGTTGCAACCCTAAGCATATGATTGGAGAAAATGCATAATCAGAGGTTACCTTCAGTAGAAGTTGTATGTGAAAGCATTTCCAGACATACAGGACAGTATATGCAAACATGACCTTGAAACAGCTGAGTTAGGTGCCCCTTCTTGCTTTCCAGGCTGTATTGATCAATAAGGCAACCAAACTATAGCCCAAGAGGGAATCGGGAGGGGGTGGAGCTAATCTTGACTTTACAGGAAGTGTCAGATTTGCACATACCTTCAGCTGTCTATATCTCTGTATTTACTGATAATATGGACAAGTGATAGTTCCTGCATTACGCCCTTATGCATTTTTCATCCTCTAGCCAGTTTAAACGGAGTGGTCTGTGACAGGTTTACCTTTTGTGTTAGGGCTTTTTCACACGGGTGGTAAAAACAGGCTATGATTTTACTGCCCCATGACTCCCTAAACAAGGACATGCAGCCCCTCAGGGCTGTAGCAATGCTGCAGTTGCTGTAAAAATTAACCAGCCTGTTCAGTGCTGTGACCAGATATTCCAGTGCCCAAGGCAAAGATGCCAAATTGTGACCCCCCCTCCCCTGCTTCATTATGTGTGATTCTATGAAGAGGTGAAGGAGAGAGAGCACAGCCTGCACCTCCTCTGGGTTCTCTGCTTCTCACCTTGCTGCTTCCAGTGCTTGGCTGACAGAAGTAGTGATGCTGCTGTCACTACTCCTGTGGTCCTAGTAGAAGGAACTTGCTGTGCCCCCGTCTTTGCAATACATGCTGTGCCCAGGGCTGCCACCCATTCTGCCCACCCCTTGTCCCGGTCCTGCCCCTGTTGCATTCGTCGGGCAGTACCATCGCTGAATGTGACCCATTCAACTGCATGCAGTGCTGTGTTTCACTCTTTTCAGGGCTGAAACAGGTGGTGATGAGACAACAGATCACCTCCCAGATACCTGTCAACTGCCCTCTGTGAAGGTTCTCATTTATCCAGATCATGGTATAGTGAGTAGCAGTTAGTTGCATTCAACTTTACTTAATATTAAAGATGTTTGTTGCTGCCTGTTCACATGGGCGGCCAAGGGTTAGTAAAAGTAGGCAATTGAGCCGTGATTTTACTCCCTTCTCAACTGCCCCCCTAAAGAAGGGCATGCAGTCGCTTAGGGCTGTACACGTGCTGCTGCAAACGTAAAACCGCATGTCGGGTTCAGCATACAGTGCTGCCACTGAAAGCAACCTATTTACATGTATAGAGCCTTTATTTAACCGCCCTTTAAACCTCCACAAAAGATTGCTTTTCAGAGGGGCAGCAAGGGCTACCATACGTCACAATGAGCGCTTAGAACTGAAAGAGCTGCTTGATAAGCAGCAAGAATTATTCAATATATTATAGAACAAGCCATGAGACAAACTACCACTGCATGATGGCATTGGGAAACAAACCTTAAAATTTCTTGACGTATTTGTAAACCCTTACCTTTGTGTACCAGGGCACTATGTTTGTAAGTTGATTAATAGCGTGTAAATGTGTGTTTTCATTTTGGTGCATTTGTGTGTGTTAAGTCCCTAGTAGGATACTCCTGTCTATTTTAGGGTATCAATGAATTTTATAGTGAGCAAAGTATGCATGATGTTCCCATTTAGTTATATCAGGCAGGTGAATGGCTGTGGATAGTTGGTGAATGGAGTAGAGATGATATGACGATGGCCCCTTATGTATAAGGACAAATGTGTGAACCAAGTGATAATATACTCAGTGGCAGCACATGGCAAAGTGGAAAGGTGTGAGAATAGCAGATAACAAACGTTCTTACTGTTTCTATAGATTATCGGTCATGCTACTCACACTGACGTCACTGCAGTGCTACTGAAACTATACATGCCTGCACTCTGATCACTGAACGATCACAGCAGCCTTCCATTCTGTTTGCTAGGCTCTCGCCCATTATTTCCTAGTCTGCTGTATTGTTCTCATTTGCATATCTATCTATCTATCTATCTATCTATCTATCTATCTATCTATCTAGGATCTAGGTATCTATCTATGTATCTATGTATCTATGTATCTATCTATCTATCTATCTATCTATTTATCTGTCTATCTATCTATCTATCTATCTATCTATCTATCTATCTATCTATCTATCTATCTATCTATCTATCTGTCTATCTGTCTATCTATCTGTCTATCTATCTATCTATCTATCTATCTATCTATCTATCTATCTATCTATCTATCTATCTATCTATCTATCTATCTATCATTATAAGGATTTGCCTACAATCTGTAAAACAAAGCAAGCTCCTGTAAGCTCTAAAGGCATTGCAAGGGTGTCCAAAGATCCGTAGTGTAAATTACAGTAAAGCCAATCGGACTTGGAAATTTGATCTTAATGTCACATTTTAGTGACGATTCAGACAGCATGCAGGAAAACAAGGCTTTCCAAAGTAATCTAAGCTTAGAGTCCAGGATCGCATTATAGAAGACAGATTTTTTTTTGCAGTTCATAGAGTTATATAGTAGAGATGAATGAACTGTCTAAGGTTCACTCCCCTGGCTATTTGTTTGATTCTTATGATCGGCTTTATAATAGCAATATATCTATGCAGGGTTGTACTCCCCCCCCCCCCCTCTATTGGCTATAGAATTCTTTTTTTTGTTCTTTTTCCTGGGAAAAAAATAAAAAATATACTCCCTACTGAATATTCAAACGTCAGCTGTTTTGTGAACACATGAAACACAGAAAGGTGTCCAGAGGGAAATGTTATAGGCTTTCCATTTATTGCTGAATTACTTTTTGTATGCCTGTTTAGGGAGGTGTTGCACTAGGGACAGTTAAAAGTAAGGAGCTGATGGTAAAGAGAATGTTTTCGTTTTTTTTCGCTTTTGGAGTAGTAATATCTGCATTTCAAGATTATAGCATGACGGCGTAGAATGTCATTGTTCTAAAAATACCGGAAATAAATATGACCAGGTGTATGTAGGTTGCACAGGTGTGCGCAGCCTATTGCATTAGGGTGTGCACCTCAAAGCTCAAACACACACTACCGATCACTTACAATGTTCATTCAGAAAGGGAAGGAGCCAGTAATATACATATTTACCGACCCCTTCCCCCACTCATCCTAAAACATCCCCGCAGCAACATCCGGTGGGAGAGGAGAGGAGGGAAGCCGGAAGCGCTGTGGGGGATAGGAGGGGGGGGAACCAGGACAGTGTGCTGCACAGGCTGATTAGGGTGTGCCTGGGCACACCTGGCACACCCTGTGCGCACGCCTATGGTAGGTTGTATTTAATACATCTGAGCATCTATAGATCACATGGCACATTTTCATTGGTCTTTGTCTACCTTTTGTATTTAATATAATTTATGTAAAATAAAATGATGGGTGAAATGTAGATTTTGAGAGGTGCTCGTACACTGGTCTTTCATCTTCTTAAACACCCCAGGACACATTTACTCAGAGTGTTCCATCTGCAAAACTTGCTTTTCAGCTCAGATGTGAAGGATGCAGGAAGGAAGCTTAGGAGTTAGAGGTTGCCATTGGTAGATGAAGTGCTCCAGGGGCACTTGAGAAGATAAGCAGTTAGCGTGGACACCTGAATGGCTGCTTTTCACTCTGTTTTTTTTTTTTAATAGATTGCATTCCACACATATTCAGTTTCTGTGTTTACGGCTTTGGGCTTGTGTCTATGCCATTAGTTTGGCATCAAGTTTGAGGGGCTTCTGAGATCATTTAGAATTCATTGACCGGTGTATTCAACCAGAATTTGACTTGAGGCCAGTTGGATTTTGCATTCCTATAGACTTGTATGGGAATGCAAAGCCTGTTGCCACAAGCTCTGATTAATAGTCCGACATAAATGCTTTTTAAATGTTTACATTTTATTTATTTTATTTTTCAAGATGCTAGTATCCTTCTCACACCCTTGTATACAGACCATCAAGCCTTTTCATGATGGTTAAATCAAGGGACCATTTCATCTTAAGTTAGAGAAATTTGTGGTTTATTGCCTTGGGCGGCAGGTGGTACCGCCGAAGGGGAAACACAATATTGATGAACAATGTTGATTGAAGTGAAGTAGTAGACGTCATTGTAGGATACAGGAAAAATAACTGCTGCAGGGATATAGAGTACGTGTAGTATCAACAAATTTCTACATGTGTACCAAAGTTAATCTAAAACCTAATTGATGCAGTATATAATGAAACTGGGTCTCATGAAATCTATGCTATATTATTTTTAAGAAGGAAATGGTACACATTATAACATAAAAGGAAAATGACGAAAGCAGTAAAAAAATGTAGAGAAAAACTCATTGGACAATTTGCATGTAATATACAATGTGCAATAAAACGTTAAGAGTTTTGGATATAAGCAGCTTTTGTGACAAGCCTGAAAGCAATTTTTAAGGGCAACATGAAGCTCCGGAGTTTGAATACAGAATACCTGATGCCTTAAAGTCTAAGTTCACCTTTGTTCATCTTTTTTTTTTTTTTTTCTAAATTCCAGCTCCCCTATGTACCAATATAGCATTAAAGTGGTTGTAAACCCTTACAGACCACTTTCCCCTACAGGTAAGCCTAGATTAAGACTTACCAGTAGGTGTTGGAAATATCTCCTAAACCTACACGGTTTAGGAGATATTTACAAATCGCCCGAACGACGATGTCTAACGCATATGCGCCGATGTATTCGGCGCATGCGCACTCTAGAAAGGGCACGCTGTGCCCGTTCTAGAGGAGGTCATGCCGTGACTGGCGGCTCCCGCGCGCAGTTTCAGGTAAGTGACACATAATGGGCTACTATGCGATGCATAGTAGCCCATTATGTTTTACCTTTGCAGTGAAACAAAGAGGAAGTAAAACCCATCAGGGTTTACTTCCTCTTTAATGTACTTATTTTGCAAAAATAAAACCGCTTTCCATTAATTCTACACCAGATTACCTCACTCTCTTCATAGCTGTTTAAACACACTGCTCGATTACTTCTGCCTTACTTCCTGGTCAGATTTTAGGTCATGACACAGGAAGGAGTTGACCAGCTGACCTTATTAGCACACACCCTGCATCATTTACCCTCAGCTGGTCAACTCCTTCCTGTGTCAGTTACCGGCCGCTAATGGAAAGCGTGACCGCCAATCTTAGCGGTCACATGATCATAAACCCTGCCCCGCCTTCCGCCATCTCTTATCTTAAGACCCCTTTCACACTGGGGCGTTTTGCAGGCTCTATAGCGTTAAAAATAGCGCCTGTAAAGCGCCCTAAACCAGCTGCTTCATTCACTCCAGTGTGAAAGCCCGAGGGCATTCACACTGGAGCGGTGTGCTGGCAGCGCGTCAGAAAAAGTCCTGCCAGCAGCTTCTTTGTTGCGCATTATGAGCGGTGAACTCACCACTCCTAATGCACTCCTGCCCATTGAAATCAATGGACAGCGCCGCCGTACCCCCGGCAAAATGCCACTGTAGCGGCGCTTTTCAGGCGGCTTTATCCCTTTTTCAGCCGCTAGCGGGGGTTAAAAGCATCCCCTCTAGCAGCAGAAAAAGCGCCGCAAATCGGACGGTAAAGCGCCGCTAAAAATAGCGGCGTTTTACCGCCGACGCTCGGGGTAGCTCGGTGTGAAAGGGCTCTAATGGAAATGCAAACCCCAGCAATAATCTTTTTATTATTTGCTCCCTTTTTGGTCTGTTAAATATACAGTTGAAATGTTTTAATATATCTGTTGAATAAGTGTACAAAAAATATCTGACAAAATTATTATTTTTTTGGCCACAAATCCTAACTAATAACTATGCAGTTGGTTCAGCCAATATGTTTCTTGCGTTGTATAAACCACAACATACTGTATTTAATATACAGTACTTTGTATTAGGCCCCTTTCACACTGGGGTGGGCAGGTGCGGTGGCGGTATAGCGGCGTGATTTTTAGCGCTGCTATATCATCGTATTTACCGTGATATTCGGCCGCTAGCGGTGCGGTTTTAACCCCCGCTATCGGCTGAAAAAGGGTTAATACCGCCCGCAAATCGTGGCTACAGCTGCGGTTTGCAGGCGGTATTACTGCGTGTCCCATTGATTTTAATGGGAAGGAGCAGTAAAGGAACGGTATACACACCGCTCCTTCACCGCTCCAAAGATGCGGCTTGCAGGAGATTTTTTTTCCTCCCGCCAGCGCATCGCCTCAGTGTGAAAGCCCTCGGGCTTTCACATTGAGCATACTGGGGCAGAATTCTTTCAGGCGTTATTTATGCGCTATTTTAAGCGCTAAAACGCCTGAAATACGCCTCAGTGTGAAAGGGGCCTAATGCACTGGCTTGATCAGAGCAAGGCTACAATGTAATTCACCAAGCCAGTGTGTTGTGGCAAACATCTGTATATTCACCACCTGTCACCAGGAGAGATGGCCGAAAGAGGTTGTTTTAGGGAATTACTATTTCGGAGATTTTCCTTCCTTTCCGCTTGTCACTTGGAGAGGGTCTGAAGAAAAATCTCCCCAACAGGGACATAGCAATATAAATTTCCATATGTTTTAAACAGATACTCTAATATAGCCCCCTCCTGTAGATACATAGGGGTTGATTTAATAAAGGCAAATATACTGTACACCTTGCAAAGAATATCTAATCACATGCAAGTAAACAAAAACAGAATGTTTACTTGCACAATTGTATGATTGGGTGATGGAAGTCGGTAGAGCTTCACCTTATTCACTAAGCTCTGGTGAAAATTCTCTTGCAAAGTAAACAGTCTAAATGCTTTAGTAAATCAACCCCATAATCTTGATAATTTTTCTACTTTTCTGATTATAATCTCTGAGCGTCATCAGTGAACTCAGTTTAGTCTAGTGATTTTTTGTATAGAGCTTGCTTTAACTGAAGTGAGTGCAAGAATATGTACATTTTTGGGCGCTTAACTCCAAAGCAGTGGATCTCTGTAAATCAGTGAGTTCATAAAAATGCACAGTCGATAGCCGACTGTGATTCCTCAAGAAGTTACAGCCAGCTGCCCAATCCAAGATCGCTGAACCAGGGACCCACAATGGTGAGAAGAATCAGTAATGGGAACTGGACTCCATGGGCTTGTAAGTACCTGTGTGTTTTTGTTTTTTTACTTGTCAGCAGATACATACGTATTTGTAACTGCTGACTTTTATTTATTTATTTAAATGGGTAAAATTCCTCTTCAAGTAATTATTTAATGATTTACTGGGCAGATCTTGGGCAGGTATATGATCATAGCCGATTGTGGAAAGTAGAGACATTACGAGCATGACCCACAAATACTAAAGTCCAGATGTGTGAGAGAAGTGATAATGTACTTGCACACAGTGACAGCATTCTGCAGGGTGAGATAGTGTAAGAATAACAGATAATGAACAACCTTGGTGTATAAATAGTACAATGTTTGTGCACATCAGAACCAACAAAGGAAAAAAACTGAACAAAAGTCACTGTGTGGTGTTATAACGTTACGTATATCAGACAATAGTTCCCAACAAAGACAGGTTCCTTTTATTTTAAATTTTTTGATTTCTTTATTTAGTATGATAGTACATAGTTACATAGTTTGTGAGGTTGAAAAAAGACACAAGTCTATCAAGTCCAACCTGTGTGTGTGTTTTTAGAACAGAGAAAATGGGACTTCATTTTTGATGATTAGCAAATACTAAATTAGACCTATTAAGACCATGAAAACAGGGAGGCTAAACATAGGATAATTAATTGCAGGTTGGGTTTGGAAGAGTATCCTGGTGGAGCATAAACAGGTGCCTCCATCCCTAATAATGTTAATGAAAAAGGCATTATCCCTTATTATTAATTTTACCCTTCCTAATTGTGGTGACCCTTTGGAATTATCTATGCTTTATCCTCTTGACAACCATGTCATAAAATTGTGTATTACTGCTATAACCATTCTACTGTGTACCCTCTCAGTAGTGGCCTTACTATGTTATTATGTCCACTACTGTTACTATGCTTAACTTGTATCTTTGTGTAACTACTGTTTATATGTGTAATATGATCATTTTAATAAATTCCTATGGTTCATCCAACTCTATTCCTTTGCTAACTGGTGCTTCAATTAAAGTCCCATTTTCTCTGTTCTCCCCCCTTTAGCATTCCTACCGGAACACGATTCCACAAAAGTCCCTAGGGATGGACATACATTGCCTTACCAGGCTTTGGCTCCTAACAGTCCCTATTTTTCCCCCATTTTTCATTGTATATCCCTGTATACTATAGTCACTCAGGTGCCTATCTAATAATTTTTTGAAGTTATCTATGCTCCCTGCTGAAACCACTGCCTGTGGAAGAGAATTCCACATCCTTACCGCTCTTATAGTATAAAACCCTCTACACAGTTTAAGGTTAAACTGCTTCTCTTCTAATTTTAGTAAATGGCCGTGTGTTTTTTTTTTAATTCCCTTTCGTGGAAGAATTTTGTCCCTATTGTGGGGTCACCAGTATGGTATTTGTACATTGAAAGCATATCCCCTCTCAAGCATCTCATTTCCAGAGAGAATAAGTTCAATGCTTGCAGTCTTTCCCCGTAGCTGAGATCCTCCAGTCCCTTAATTAGCTTTGTTGCCCTTCTCTGGACTCTCTCCAGTTCCAGCACATCCTTCCTGAGGACTGGTGCCCAGAACTGGACAGCATACTCCAGGTGCGGCCGGACCAGAGTCTTGTAGCGTGGGAGAATTATTGTTTTATCTCTGGAGTTAATCCCCCTTTTTAATGCATGCTAAAATTCTGTTGGCTTTGCTTGCAGCAGCTTGGCATTGCATGCAACTGATCAGCCTGTCATATACTAGGACCCCCAGGTCCTTTTCCATCCTAGATTCCCCTTGAGGTCCACCCCCTAGTGTGTAGATTGCATTCATGTTTTTGCTACCCATATGCATTATTTTTCTACATTGAACCTCATTTGCCATGTAGTTGCCCACCTCATTAATTCGTTCAGATCTTCTTGCAAGGTTTCCACATGCTACAGAGAAATTATTGCCCTGCTTAGCTTAGTATCATCCGCAAATACTGAGATTGAGCTTCTTATCCCATCCTCCATTTCATTTATGAATAAATTAAATAGGATTGGACCCAGGACAGAACCCTGGGGGACCCTACTTTCCACACCAGACCAATCTGAGTACTTGTATCACTACCATCTGAACTCACCCCTTTAGCCAGTTTTTAATCCATGTACTCACCCTTTGATCCATGCTGACAGACCTTACTTTGTACAGTAAACGTTTATGGGGAACTGTATCAAATGCCTTTGCAAAATCCAGATACACCATGTCTATAGGCCTTCCTTTATCTAGATGGCAGCTCATCTCCTCATAGAAGGTTAATAGATTGGTTTAGCAAGAACGATTTTTCATGTATCCATGCTGATTACTGCTAATGATACCGTTCTCATTACAAAAATCTTGTATATAGTCCCTTATCCCCTCCAAGAGCTTGCCAACTATTGATGTTAGGCTAACTGGTCCATAATTCCCTGGAATATATCTTGGTCCTTTTTTAAATATTGGTGCTACATTGGCTTTTCTCCAATCTTCTGGTACTATACCAGTCAGTAGACTGTTCTTAAAAAAGAAACAATGGTCTGGCAATTACTTGACTGAGTTCCTTAAAGAGGAAGTAAAAACCCTGATGGGTTTTACTTCCTCTTTATTCCCCTGCAAAAAAAAAAGCTTAATGGGCTAGTATGCATCGCATACTAGCCCAATATGTGGCACTTACCTGCAATCGAAGCCCACGATGTCCATGATTTTCCCTGCAGGTGAAAGCATCCATCTTCACCTCTCTTCCTTCCAGGGCCGCGGACTCCGGCTCTGTGACTGTCCGAAGCCACGTGCGGGAGCCGCCAGTCATGGCACACGCTGGCGAAGAAGCGGCCCGCAGGGCTGTTTCTTCACTGCGCATGCGCCTATGACATTGGCGCACTACAAGGCAAATATTTCCTAAATGGCGCACGTTTAGGAGATATTTTTAGTACACATAGGTAAGCCTTATTATTATACTATATTACCTATATGTAAAAATAGGTCAGGGGGGTTTACAACCATTTTAAGGACCCTCAGGTGCAAGCCATCTGGTCCTGGTGACCTATTAATGTTAAGTTTATCAAGTTTATTCCTAATTCTATCCTCTGTGTATACACCGCACCTCTAGTGCCTTAAAGATGCAGCTGGCAGGACTTTTTTGAGCGTCCTGCCAGCGCACCGCTCCAGTGTGAAAGCCCTCGGCTTTCACCCAAAAAAACAACACACATATACCAATATACAGTATATTGGGAACAGCATGTCTGTGAAATTACATTTATGATCTGTTACCAGAAAGGTCTATACCATATGTAACACATCCCCCTCTGCTATTTGACATTTTTGACAAACAGAAGTCTCTTTTGCCCATCTGAAATAAACCTGTATATGAAATATGAAGTATGAAATCTGAAAGTGTCTCAGTTGGGCAGATTAAACCGTGCTGATATGAACCACCTTGTTCAAAAATGTTAGAAAGATCTTGGTTTTATTGTTGCAAGGAGCACATGGAAGGGCAAACGCATGAAAGACAAAACCAGAGAAAATTCCCAACTCATCTTACCAACCAGTCTGCTTACCAACCGAATTAACCTGTCCAACATTATGCAATAAAAACAGGAGTTTAGTTAGCACTAGGGATGAGCTTCGTGTTCGAGTCGAACATACGTTCGACTCGAACATCGGCTGTTCGATCGTTCGACGAAGATCGAACGATTTGGGCCGTTCGCGCCAAATTCGAGTGACGCGAACGGCCCACAATGCACTACGCCATCGCAGTGTCATCCAGGCGCTGTGATTGGCCAAGCATGCACTGTGACCCCGCATGCTTGGCCAATCACAGCGCCGGCAGCGAGGAGAGCAATGATTGGCCACAGGCAGGATGCCTGTGGCCAATTATTGCTGAGGGTGTTTAGTACACGCCCCACACTATAAAAGGCCGCCAGCACGGCGGCCTAGTGTAGTGTGTTCCGGAGCAGGGATAGAGCAGCATAGGCAGGGACAGTGACTTTTATTTCTTTCTTGCTTAACCTGGATTCCTTTAGTTTAGGGAAAGAGAAGGATAGGTAGGGAGAGTGTCAGTGTGTTTTGTGCTTGTGCTATATTGTGCTTAAAAAAAACATTTTTTTCTAGGGACAGAAAACTGTAGGTAGGGAGAGTGTGTCAGTTTCTTTCACTGTCAAAGTCCTTGTTTCCAGGGACCTGGAAGGACAGTGAGTGAATTCTCCTTGTGCTAAATTGTGCTTAAAAAAAACATTTTTTCTAGGGACAGAAAACTGTAGGTAGGGAGAGTGTGTCAGTTTCTTTCACTGTCAAAGTCCTTGTTTCCAGGGACCTGGAAGGACAGTGAGTGAATTCTCCTTGTGCTAAATTGTGCTTAAAAAAAACATTTTTTCTAGGGACAGAAAACTGTAGGTAGGGAGAGTGTGTCAGTTTCTTTCACTGTCAAAGTCCTTGTTTCCAGGGACCTGGAAGGACAGTGAGTGAATTCTCCTTGTGCTAAATTGTGCTTAAAAAAAACATTTTTTCTAGGGACAGAAAACTGTAGGTAGGGAGAGTGTGTCAGTTTCTTTCACTGTCAAAGTCCTTGTTTCCAGGGACCTGGAAGGACAGTGAGTGAATTCTCCTTGTGCTAAATTGTGCTTAAAAAAAACATTTTTTCTAGGGACAGAAAACTGTAGGTAGGGAGAGTGTGTCAGTTTCTTTCACTGTCAAAGTCCTTGTTTCCAGGGACCTGGAAGGACAGTGAGTGAATTCTCCTTGTGCTAAATTGTGCTTAAAAAAAACATTTTTTCTAGGGACAGAAAACTGTAGGTAGGGAGAGTGTGTCAGTTTCTTTCACTGTCAAAGTCCTTGTTTCCAGGGACCTGGAAGGACAGTGAGTGAATTCTCCTTGTGCTAAATTGTGCTTAAAAAAAACATTTTTTCTAGGGACAGAAAACTGTAGGTAGGGAGAGTGTGTCAGTTTCTTTCACTGTCAAAGTCCTTGTTTCCAGGGACCTGGAAGGACAGTGAGTGAATTCTCCTTGTGCTAAATTGTGCTTAAAAAAAACATTTTTTCTAGGGACAGAAAACTGTAGGTAGGGAGAGTGTGTCAGTTTCTTTCACTGTCAAAGTCCTTGTTTCCAGGGACCTGGAAGGACAGTGAGTGAATTCTCCTTGTGCTAAATTGTGCTTAAAAAAAACATTTTTTCTAGGGACAGAAAACTGTAGGTAGGGAGAGTGTGTCAGTTTCTTTCACTGTCAAAGTCCTTGTTTCCAGGGACCTGGAAGGACAGTGAGTGAATTCTCCTTGTGCTAAATTGTGCTTAAAAAAAACATTTTTTCTAGGGACAGAAAACTGTAGGTAGGGAGAGTGTGTCAGTTTCTTTCACTGTCAAAGTCCTTGTTTCCAGGGACCTGGAAGGACAGTGAGTGAATTCTCCTTGTGCTAAATTGTGCTTAAAAAAAACATTTTTTCTAGGGACAGAAAACTGTAGGTAGGGAGAGTGTGTCAGTTTCTTTCACTGTCAAAGTCCTTGTTTCCAGGGACCTGGAAGGACAGTGAGTGAATTCTCCTTGTGCTAAATTGTGCTTAAAAAAAAACATTTTTTCTAGGGACAGAAAACTGTAGGTAGGGAGAGTGTGTCAGTTTCTTTCACTGTCAAAGTCCTTGTTTCCAGGGACCTGGAAGGACAGTGAGTGAATTCTCCTTGTGCTAAATTGTGCTTAAAAAAAACATTTTTTCTAGGGACAGAAAACTGTAGGTAGGGAGAGTGTGTCAGTTTCTTTCACTGTCAAAGTCCTTGTTTCCAGGGACCTGGAAGGACAGTGAGTGAATTCTCCTTGTGCTAAATTGTGCTTAAAAAAAACATTTTTTCTAGGGACAGAAAACTGTAGGTAGGGAGAGTGTGTCAGTTTCTTTCACTGTCAAAGTCCTTGTTTCCAGGGACCTGGAAGGACAGTGAGTGAATTCTCCTTGTGCTAAATTGTGCTTAAAAAAAACATTTTTTCTAGGGACAGAAAACTGTAGGTAGGGAGAGTGTGTCAGTTTCTTTCACTGTCAAAGTCCTTGTTTCCAGGGACCTGGAAGGACAGTGAGTGAATTCTCCTTGTGCTAAATTGTGCTTAAAAAAAACATTTTTTCTAGGGACAGAAAACTGTAGGTAGGGAGAGTGTGTCAGTTTCTTTCACTGTCAAAGTCCTTGTTTCCAGGGACCTGGAAGGACAGTGAGTGAATTCTCCTTGTGCTAAATTGTGCTTAAAAAAAACATTTTTTCTAGGGACAGAAAACTGTAGGTAGGGAGAGTGTGTCAGTTTCTTTCACTGTCAAAGTCCTTGTTTCCAGGGACCTGGAAGGACAGTGAGTGAATTCTCCTTGTGCTAAATTGTGCTTAAAAAAACATTTTTTCTAGGGACAGAAAACTGTAGGTAGGGAGAGTGTGTCAGTTTCTTTCACTGTCAAAGTCCTTGTTTCCAGGGACCTGGAAGGACAGTGAGTGAATTCTCCTTGTGCTAAATTGTGCTTAAAAAAAACATTTTTTCTAGGGACAGAAAACTGTAGGTAGGGAGAGTGTGTCAGTTTCTTTCACTGTCAAAGTCCTTGTTTCCAGGGACCTGGAAGGACAGTGAGTGAATTCTCCTTGTGCTAAATTGTGCTTAAAAAAAACATTTTTTCTAGGGACAGAAAACTGTAGGTAGGGAGAGTGTGTCAGTTTCTTTCACTGTCAAAGTCCTTGTTTCCAGGGACCTGGAAGGACAGTGAGTGAATTCTCCTTGTGCTAAATTGTGCTTAAAAAAAACATTTTTTCTAGGGACAGAAAACTGTAGGTAGGGAGAGTGTGTCAGTTTCTTTCACTGTCAAAGTCCTTGTTTCCAGGGACCTGGAAGGACAGTGAGTGAATTCTCCTTGTGCTAAATTGTGCTTAAAAAAAACATTTTTTCTAGGGACAGAAAACTGTAGGTAGGGAGAGTGTGTCAGTTTCTTTCACTGTCAAAGTCCTTGTTTCCAGGGACCTGGAAGGACAGTGAGTGAATTCTCCTTGTGCTAAATTGTGCTTAAAAAAAACATTTTTTCTAGGGACAGAAAACTGTAGGTAGGGAGAGTGTGTCAGTTTCTTTCACTGTCAAAGTCCTTGTTTCCAGGGACCTGGAAGGACAGTGAGTGAATTCTCCTTGTGCTAAATTGTGCTTAAAAAAAACATTTTTTCTAGGGACAGAAAACTGTAGGTAGGGAGAGTGTGTCAGTTTCTTTCACTGTCAAAGTCCTTGTTTCCAGGGACCTGGAAGGACAGTGAGTGAATTCTCCTTGTGCTAAATTGTGCTTAAAAAAAACATTTTTTCTAGGGACAGAAAACTGTAGGTAGGGAGAGTGTGTCAGTTTCTTTCACTGTCAAAGTCCTTGTTTCCAGGGACCTGGAAGGACAGTGAGTGAATTCTCCTTGTGCTAAATTGTGCTTAAAAAAAACATTTTTTCTAGGGACAGAAAACTGTAGGTAGGGAGAGTGTGTCAGTTTCTTTCACTGTCAAAGTCCTTGTTTCCAGGGACCTGGAAGGACAGTGAGTGAATTCTCCTTGTGCTAAATTGTGCTTAAAAAAAACATTTTTTCTAGGGACAGAAAACTGTAGGTAGGGAGAGTGTGTCAGTTTCTTTCACTGTCAAAGTCCTTGTTTCCAGGGACCTGGAAGGACAGTGAGTGAATTCTCCTTGTGCTAAATTGTGCTTAAAAAAAACATTTTTTCTAGGGACAGAAAACTGTAGGTAGGGAGAGTGTGTCAGTTTCTTTCACTGTCAAAGTCCTTGTTTCCAGGGACCTGGAAGGACAGTGAGTGAATTCTCCTTGTGCTAAATTGTGCTTAAAAAAAAATTTTTTTCTAGGGACAGAAAACTGTAGGTAGGGAGAGTGTGTCAGTTTCTTTCACTGTCAAAGTCCTTGTTTCCAGGGACCTGGAAGGACAGTGAGTGAATTCTCCTTGTGCTAAATTGTGCTTAAAAAAAACATTTTTTCTAGGGACAGAAAACTGTAGGTAGGGAGAGTGTGTCAGTTTCTTTCACTGTCAAAGTCCTTGTTTCCAGGGACCTGGAAGGACAGTGAGTGAATTCTCCTTGTGCTAAATTGTGCTTAAAAAAAACATTTTTTCTAGGGACAGAAAACTGTAGGTAGGGAGAGTGTGTCAGTTTCTTTCACTGTCAAAGTCCTTGTTTCAAGGGACAGAGAAGGACACCTGAAGGTAGCCCTTATTGCTTTTTTCCCATCTCCCTGCAGGCCATCTATTAGAATGTCTGGAAGTTAAACAAGGAGAGGCAGACAGTCAGGAGGCAATAAAAGAGGGCAAGCAGGCTCTGTGTCTGGGGGCAACAGTGCTGGTCGTGGACGCGTTGCATTGTCATCAGCACATGGCCATGGGACACGCTTGTCCTTCTTTTCGGCAGCTGGACATGTTGAGCCACATCATGCCGAAGACTTGGTAGAGTGGATGACCAAGCCCTCCTCCTCCTCCTCATCCTCTCTCACCCAGGCTCAGGGTACTGGAAAAGCAGCTGCCAAAGTGTCCTCTTCCCTGGTATCAATGTCAGACTCATCATCAGTCACTCCTTCCCTAGACCCACCATGTCCTCCTCCTGAGGAGTCCCCCGAACTGTTTCAGCACAGTGTTGGGTACATGCTCCAGGAGGATGCCCAGCGTTTCGAAGGGTCTGATGATGAAACCCAGCTAGAGGAAGGCAGTAGCGTGAGAGCAGACAGAGGGGATGCTCAAGAAGGACACCAATCTGGCAGTCATGTTCCAGCAGCTGCAGCATACTGCCAGATTGGCTCCAGTGATGAGGAGGGAGGTGATGATGAGGTCACTGACTCCACGTGGGTGCCTAATAGGAGAGAGGAGGAGGAGGAGGATGAGGAGGAGGCACATCTCCAACGAGGCAGGATGCCCTTTGGTGGCCAGCGTAAGGGCAGTACACCGACGGAATCACACCGCAGAGCTCCGCCTGTGCAGGGCGCTGCCTCTGCCCGTCATTCAAAAAGTTCTTTGGTGTGGGCCTTTTTTGAGGCTAGTGCATCAGATCGCACAGCTGCTGTTTGCAACATATGTCTCAAGCGTATATCGCGTGGCCAAAACATCAGCCGCTTGGGTACCACATGCCTGACCAGACATATGTTGACCTGCCATGCAGCTCGTTGGCAAGCCTACCTGAAAGACCCACACCAAAGAACAAAGCGGACCTCTCCTTGCACCGCATCAGCTGGGATCTCCAACCCCACTATAACTTCAGTCCTCTCTGAAACATGCACTGAGAGGAATGAAGGTGTAGAATTAGGTGTGTCACAGCCAAGTACTTGCGGCCACTCTGCTAGCAGTACACCGACGTCCGATTCTAGCAGGCAAATTTCCCTGCCCCAGCTGCTGGACCGTCGAAAGAAGTTCACTCCCAGCCATCCACATGCCCAGCGGTTGAATGCTAGCTTGGCTAAATTGCTAGCACTTCAACTGCTGCCTTTTCAGTTGGTAGACTCGGCCCCCTTCCGTGAGTTTGTGCAATGTGCGGTTCCTCAGTGGCAGGTTCCCAAACGCCACTTTTTCTCACGGAAGGCTATTCCGGCTCTCTACCGGCATGTGGAAGGCAATGTCTTGGCCTCGCTGGACAGGGCGGTCAGCGGTAAGGTGCATATTACCGCTGACTCATGGTCCAGCAGGCATGGACAGGGACGTTACCTTTCTTTCACGGCCCATTGGGTCACTCTTTTGGCAGCTGGGAAGGATGCAGGACAAGGTGCAGTAGTGTTGGAGGTTGTCCCACCGCCACGCCTCCAAAATGCTACTACTGGTTGTGACACACCTCTCTCCTCCACCCCCTCCTCTTCTTCTTCCTCCATGGCCTCTTCCTGTGGTTTGTCCTATGAACCAGCGGTGCTCCGTAGCCGTTCACGGGGCTACGCAAGTACGCAGGCAAAAAGATGCCATGCCGTGCTTGCGCTGGTGTGTTTGGGGGACAGAAGCCACACTGGGGCAGAGGTCCTGTCTGCTCTGCAGGGCCAGGCCGAGAGGTGGTTGACGCCACGCCAGCTTAAGCCAGGAATGGTGGTTTGCGACAATGGCACCAACCTCCTCTCCGCCCTCCGACAGGGACAACTGACCCATGTGCCCTGTGTGGCTCACGTCCTTAACCTGGTGGTGCAGCGGTTCTTGGGCAGGTACCCGGGCTTACAGGATGTCCTGAGGCAGGCCAGGAAAGTCTGTGTGCATTTCCGCAGATCTTATAATGCCAGTGCTCGCCTGGCTGAGCTGCAAAAGGAGTTGAACCTGCCCAAGAACCGCCTTATATGTGACATGCCCACCAGGTGGAACTCAACGTTGGCCATGCTGCAGCGGCTGCACACGCAGCAGAGGGCCATCAATGAGTACCTGTGCGACTACGGCACCAGGACAGGGTCAGGGGAGCTTGGTTTTTTTTCTCCACGCCAGTGGGGCATGATCAGGGATGCATGCACTGTCCTGGCACCATTTGAGGAGGCCACGAGGATGGTGAGCAGTGACAGTGCATGCATCAGTGACACTGTACCTCTTGTCCACCTGTTGGAGCACACGCTGCGTGGAATAATGGACAGGGCACTTGAGGCAGAACAGAGGCAGGAAGAGGAGGACTTCCTTGCCTCTCAAGGCCCCCTTTACCCAGACAGTGTTCCTTCTGTCCCACCCATCGCACAGGAAGAGGAGGAGGAGGAGGAGGAGGAGGAGGAGGATTGTGTCAGCATGGAGGTGGAGGCTGGCACTCAGCATCATCAGCAGCAGTCTTTTAGGGATGATTTACAGTCCCAAGAAACCAGTGGACTTGTACGTGGCTGGGAGGAGGTGGCTGCGGATCATGTCGTCCTTAGTGACCCAGAGGACTCCGGAGCGAATGCCTCAGCAAACCTACGCTGCATGGCCTCCCTGATCCTGCAAAGTCTGCGGAAGGATCCTCGTATTCTTCGGATCAAGGAGAGGGACCATTACTGGCTGGCCACTCTCCTTGATCCACGGTACAAGGGTAAGGTTGCGGACCTTATGTTACCGTCGCAGAGGGAGCAGAGGATGAGACAACTCCGGGAGGCCTTGCAGAAAGGTCTGTGCAACGCGTTCCCAGAGACTGGGAGGTTACAAACTCCTGGTCCTGGACAACGAGTTGCTGAGGCTTCGGCCAGTCAAAGAAGGAGCGGTGGGGAAGGTGGCCGTCTGACCGATGCGTTCAGACAATTCTTTAGTCCGCAGCCCCAAAGTATGATCGGTTCCAGCAACCATCGCCAGCGTCTGATAAACATGGTGCAGGAATATCTAGGGGCAAGGTCAGACTTGGACACCTTCCCCACCGAAAATCCTCTGGCTTACTGGGTCTTGATTATGGATCACTGGCCAGAGCTTGCACAGTATGCAATTGAGCTACTGGCCTGTCCTGCATCCAGCGTTCTTTCGGAACGCACATTCAGTGCTGCTGGAGGATTTGTCACGGATCACAGGGTGCGCCTGTCCACCGACTCGGTTGATCGACTGACTTTCATCAAGATGAACCAGTCTTGGATCACCACCAGCTACCACACACCTGATGCTGATATAACAGACTAATTGATTTTAACATGTCACATCCCTTCAAGACTGATGCTGATGCTGAGTGCCTGTGCTGTTATGTTGACTGGCTATCCTCCTCCTCCGAGTCCTCAATGATACGATTGATGATGATAGCTTGGAAGATCATTTTTGTTTATGGGTGCCGCCACCAGTGGCTAAGGCCCAATTTTTCAGCCCCTGTTTTACAGGGGCGTGTAATTACAATTTTTTTAGCAATAATTTGCCATAGGGCTCATTGCTGTGCTCCAAGTACAGTATCTGTGAGGGGTTGGAGTGTTGTGGCACCAGTGCCTAAGGCCCAATTTTTCAGCCCCTGTTTAACAGGGGCGTGTCATTACAATTTTTGAAGCAATACTTTGCAACAGGGCTCATTGCTGTGCTCCAAGTACAGTATCTGTGAGGGGTTGTAGTGTTGTGCCACCAGTGCCTAAGGCCCAATTTTTCAGCCCCTGTTCAACAGGGGCATGCAATTACAATTCTTGATCTAATAATTCACAGCAGGGTCCATTGCTGCACCCACCAAGAGTAACTCTGAGGGCTTACAGTCTTGTGGCAACGCCACCACCACCACCACCACGAAAGGCCCAATTTTTCAGCCCCTGTTCAAAAGGGGCATGTAATTACAATTCTTGATCTAATAATTCACAGCAGGGCCCATTGCTGCACCCACCAAGAGTAACTGTCAGGGCTTACAGTGTTGTGGCACCAGCACCACCATCAAAGCCCCAATTTTTACTACCACTGTTCAACAATTATATGTAATTAAAATTCCTGATATAATAGTTGACAGCAGGGCGTTCCAGCACCAACCAAGAGTAACTGAGTGCTTACAGTGTTGTGCCAACACCAACAACTAAGGGGCCTATTTCTGCAGAGTATATACGGCAGGTCCCTACTTTCAAACATCCAACTTACAAACGACTCCTACTTGCAAACGAAAGAAGACAACAGGAAGTGAGAGGAAATCTACCCCTAGAAAGGAAAATTCTCTCCTGTAAGAATAAATATGGGAGAAAGGGGTCTCATCTGTACTGATGCTTTATCAGCAATCCTTGTTTCAAGAAAAACACCACATTTCAAAAACAGTTGTCATTGGGACGGAAAGTGAGGTGAAATGTTCTGAACAGGGGCACAGACAGCAAAACAAATGTTACAGGGGTGATAACCCTTACCTATGTTTCCCAAAAAGTTTAAAAATAGATTTTTGGGCTGGAGCTACACTTCAACAATGTACCTGTTCAAAATTACAAACAGATTCTACATAAGAACAAACCTACAGTCCCTGTCTTGTATGCACCGCCTGTATACGGCTGTTCAGAGTATATAGGGCCTTTTTTATTTTATGTGCGGGGTTCCCCTTAATATCCATACAAGACCCAAAGGGGCTGGTAATGGGCTGGGGTAGGGGGGGGGTCATGGGGTAGCTATGCCATTTTTCTTAAAGAATTTCATCCATATTACCGGGACCAGACATTACATTAAAGCCGCAAGCAGTTTTAAATGGCTTTTTTTTCCTTTAGAAGTGTCATTTTGTGCAGGGACAGTTCTAAACACGGGAAACACGTGGCACTTCACAGGCATACTTTAGACACCCCCCAGGTACGATATTTAAAGGAATATTTGACTTTTTTTTTTTCACTTTATGCATCATTAAAATGACTGCTCCCGAAAAACGACCGTTTTTAAAACTTCTTTTTGCATTGATACATGTCCCCTGGTGCAGAACCCGGGTTCCCAAACCCTATTTATGACAATAACATGCATAATAGTTGTTATAATTAGCACTTTAGAATTCGAACGTTCGCATCCATTGTATTTAATAGGGTTCTAATGTTCGTTCGAACTTTCGGTCCGTTCGCGGGTTCTGGTGCGAACCGAACCCGGGGGTGTTCGGCTCATCACTAGTTAGCACACATATGCAAACGCATGCGTAAGCTGTAAGGCCTCTTAATGGCACCCTGTGTATCGCTTGCAGCCCTAACCCTTCAAAATTTTTGAGAGTCTCCACAATGGAAGCACATGCATTATAATGGATAGATAAGGGGCAGGTGAGCTTGAAGGTAGCCTAATCATCCTTAAGCCCTGGTTCACACTGGTGCGATTTGACATGCAATTTGACATGTCAAATCGCATGTCAAATCGGCGTCATTTGCCGGCAATTATCGGCAATGGCACCGTCCTAATCGGTGCGATGCCATATCTGCGGCGTTGCACCGATTTCAAAAAGTAGTTTCTGTACTACTTTTTGCGATTTACATTGACATCTGTGCAGAAACTGTTCAGCTGAACTCGCACGGCTTCACTCCTGCAGCCCAGTGTGAACCTGGGGTAAAAGGCACAGGGGCACATTGGATACCCAGCTTACATCAGTAACAAAAAGAGGATGACCAATGCCACAGCAAGGAGCACAAGGAAGGGCAAACACATGAAAGACAAAACCAGAGAAAATTCCAAGGTAAAAAAAAAAATGTTGTGTTTTGTTTTTATCAATTAAGAAAATGGAAAGTAAATGAACCCAAATCAAATCAATATTTGGTGTGACCACCCTTTGCCTTCAAAACAGCATCAATTCTTCTAGGTACACTTGCACACAGTATTTGAAGGAACTCAGCAGGTACAGTAGATTGTTCCAAACATCTTGGAGAAATAACCACAGATCTTCTGTGGATGTAGGCTTCCTCAAATCTTTCTGCCTCTTCATATGATCCCATACAGACTCAATGATGTTGAGATCAAGGCCCTGTGGGGGGCACACCATCACTTCTAGGACTCCTTCCTTATTCTTTACACTGAAGATAGTTCTTAATGACATTGGCTACATGTTTGGGGTTGTTTTCTTGCTGCAGAATACATTTGGGGTCAATCACACACTTCTCTGATGGTATGGTATGATCAGGGCTTTTTTTCAGGGGGAACTTGGTGGAACTCAGTTCCACCACCTCTGACTCAGACCCTTTGTTGCCCGCTAACCACAAGCACTTGTAAACACAGAAGTCTGGTTTCTGTGTTTACAATTAACAGCTCTGCCCTCTGTGTGTAACCCCCATGAACTCTGCACTCTCTGTGTAATGCAATCCTGGTATTTAATGCCCCTTTAAGTCCCTTCTACTGTTTGTGAAATCTGACCACACTCACTATTTTATGTGATTTGGAGGGTGTGTAGGGGAGGGGTTTTGGCGGGTCATTGTTGAGTTCCAGCACCTATTGTTTGAGGAAAAAAAGCCCTGGATATGATGAATACATATCTGCCTGTATTTCTCAGCATTGTGGACACCATGGATTCTGACCAAATCTCCAACTCCACTTGCAGAAATGCAGCCCCAAACTTGCAAGTAACCTCCACCATACTTCACTGTTGCCTGCAGACACTTATTGTACAGCTCATCAGCCCTTCGGCCAACAAACTGCCTCCTGCTACAGCCAAATATTTCAAATTTTGCCTACTCAGTCCAGTGTACCTGCTGCCATTTTTCTGCACCCCAGTTCCTATAATTTTGTGCATAGTTGAGTTGATTAAAGCGGAGTTCCGCCGGAAAAAAAAATATTAAAAGTCAGCACCTACAAATACAGCAGTTGCTGACTTTTAATATATGGACACTTACCTGTTCTGGGCGCCCGCGATGTCGGCACCCGAAGCCAATCTCTCCCTCAGCTCTCGGGTGCTGCCGCCGCCATCTTCGGCAAGGGAATCAGGAAGTGAAGCCTTGCGACTTCACTTCCTGGTTCCCTACTGCGCATGCGTGAGACACGCTGCACGATTCCACTGGTCCCTGCTGTCTTCTGGGACCTGTGTGTCTCCCAGAAGACAGCGGGGGGCGAAGTAGGCGCCGGACATGGCGTAGGTCACCGCGATCACCGCAGTGATCTATGCGTGGAAGTGGGAGCAAATACCTGTATTACACAGGTATCTGCTCCCTTCTCCCCCCTGAAAGGTGGCAAATGTGACATCGGAGGGGGGAGGATTCCAAAAAGCGGAAGTTCCATTTTTGGGTGGAACTCCGCTTTAACCTCGTTTCCATGTCTGAGATATGGCTTTTTTGCTGTAAGTCTTCCATGAAGACCACTTCTGGCTAGACTTCTCAGGACAGTAGATGGATGTACATGGGTCTCACTGGTTTCCACCAGTTCTGTGCTAATGGCACTGCTGGACATCTTCCAATGTCAAAGGGAAGTAAGCATGATGTATCAGCTGCATTAAGGTTCCTTGGCTGACCTCTGCATCTACAATCCTCAACGTTGCCTGTTTCTTTGTGCTTCTTCAAAAGAGCTTGCACAGCACACCTCGAAACCACAGTCTGCTTTAAAAATCTTTGCCTGGGAGAGACCTTGCTGATGCAGTATAACTACCTCGTGTTTTGTTGCTGTGCCATGGTGTATGACCTGTGACATGAAATGGTCTTCCACAACCTTACCTTAGCAGAGTTTGGCTGTTGCACCCCCCATTTTTAAGTCTCCTACACAGCTGTTTCAGGTATTAACTGTGTTTCAACCTACATATGATATTAATCATTAGCACCTGCTTGGTATAATTGGTCAAACATACACCTGACTTTAATCCTACAAATCCCTGTCCCTGGTTTTAAGGCAAAGGGTAGTCGCGCAATTTGAATTTTTCTTCTGTTCGCTCACTTTTCATTTTGTAAATTGATAAAAAGTATTCAATTTATATATTTTTGAAAGCGTTCTTACTTTACAGCATTTTTGGGTGTGTCTGTGTGTGTGCATTCTAATATTTGGCCAGACAACTCATATTGATGTCATTGCAGTTGTATTGAAAGCAGGTCTCCACTCTGTTGAATTTTTCTCTCTCCTTAAATTGTCCCTAAATAAAATCTGCTAACAATTATGTACTAAAAAACCTATATTAATTCTCTAGCAGCTGTGCAAATATCATCAATGATATAAAGTTTTATATTGCCATATAAACATGAAAGTGATTACTGCCTGAAGCAAGAATTACTTTTTTACGCTGCTCATTCACTTGATTGAAGATTGTTAGATACTTTTTCAATTTCATAAACTCTATTTTCCACTTTAAAGCGGAGGTGCCGCGGAAAAAAAAATATTAAAAGCCAGCAGCTGCAAATACAGCAGCTTCTGACTTTTAATATATGGACACTTACCGTCACTCTGCTGCCCCCACCGCCATCCTCGGTGAGGGAACCAGGAAATTAAGCCTTGCGGCTTCATGCCCGGTTCCCTACGGCGCATGCGCGAGTCGCGCTGCGACGTTCTGAATGGTCCCCTGTGTTCTGGGAGCCGAGTGTCTCCCAGAACACAGCGGGGAATCTGTGGGAAGTGACGTGCTTCCCGCAGATTTCCCGCAGAGAGGATTCCTGGAAGTGGGTGCAAATACCTGTCTTAGACAGGTATCTGCACCCCCCTCCCCCCTGAAAGGTGTCAATTGTGACACCAGAGGGGGGGAGGGTTCCGATCAGCGGAAGTTCCACTTTAGGGTGGAGCTCCGCTTTAAATGAAGAACTGATTTGCACCATATAGTTAAAATTATTATTTTTTGGCTCACAATATTTATTATATTTTGCATGTATTGAATTGCACTTTGATATATACCGGTATATATTTTTTTGGGCAAGTGTATATTACACTGAGTGAAGTTTTTATGGTACTATAAGCGTTGTCTGTCTTTATGATATAGCAGTATTATTAAAGGTTTTTTTTTTCCAGCCAAGTAATACAACCAAATATTCCTAAGCTTTAAAGTTATTGCAATGGTATCATTCCAAAGATTTTAATATAGATTGGAGCAAAAGGAATTAGACTTGAAAACTTGATCTTAGATGTCAAAAACTATTGTAAAATGGGACTGCATTTGCTGTAAAACTAGTTTTTGTCTAGGCTTGTTATATTACTCCATCTAACTCCATCTTTTGCATCACGTTAAACCTATATAGGATATAACATGGTGCAAATGGGACCCTCAGACTGCCCTCCCATGATAGAGCGCAGGGGTTCTTCTCCCCTGCAACAGCTGTCACTTTTCAAAATAAATGTACATTTTTTTTCCCCTGCAAATATTTCTGCATTTTTGTTTTTCTCCAAAAAGTGGAAAAATGTGCATGTAAAAGGCACCCAAAAATGTCCAATGCTGCAATTGCTCCAAATAGAGAACACAGAGGTGTGAACAATACAGAGGCTGCACAACACTCTTGGGTTGATTTACTAAAACTGTAGAGTGCAGAATCTGGTGCAGCTGTGTGTGGTAGCCAATCAGCTTCTAACTTCAGCTTGTTCAATTAAGTTAAAAAAATAAAAAATAAAATGGAAGCTGATTGGTTTCTATGCAGAGGTGCACCAGATTTTGCACTCTCCAGTTTTAATAAATCAACCCCCTCTGTGTCTTTGGTATCTTCATCAGACAGGGGAGATACAAAGCATACTTTACTTTCAGCCACAGAGTGTTTGCATGCCTTATCTCTGCTGTCTTGTGTAAAAACGCATACTCTGTTGTATGTACAAACTCGTGCTTTGGCTGGGTGCTGCCTTCGAGTAGTCACAACGGACACTATCTGGTCTTCCCTTACCGGTTTATCGTAGCAGACCTAGAAGCGATCCCTTTGCATTTTATGACATGCCTGTTTATGTCATGTGTTTGTGAGTATAACTCAGGGCCGGCCCTACCATGGGACCAGGTGGTACCATTGTACCAGGCGGCACTTTTAGGGGGGCGGCAAAGCTGTGAGCAGAAAAATCTATCCACAAAATGTAGCTGTAAAACTTGTATGCCCCTGTTGCCTGCCTAATTTAAGGATTATGCGCTCCTGCTCACTGCTCTGCGGCAGCAGATGCACCCCTTTCTAGGCTCCCTTCTTGAGTTCCTATGAGTCTCCCCCCCCCCCTGGATCGGAGGTGGTACAGTCCCAGCGAAAGTGCATGTGGGCGGAGCAGGAAGAGAACCTTACACTGCAGCATCGATCTTTGGTTCCCGCCCAGCACACAGCAAAGCGCTCCTCCTCCAGAGCAGAGTGAAGATGTGTAAATCACGGATGACAGGCTGGATCCTCTTCTACTGTGAGTCCCGACTGCTCTGCATTCCATATACTGTGATTATAAACGTGTCCTGCACTTTTCACTGCAGGTTTATTGAAAGTAAAATTCTTAAACAGGTTAGGAATTAGTGTGACATTTCAGGTGCTACATTATATGTAATTCACATACACATTATATCTTCTAAAAAGAATGATTTTTTAATAAGATATAATGTGTATGTGGATTACATATATGTAGCACCTGAAATGTCACACTAATCCCTAACCTGTTCAAAAATATAACATTACACAGCAAAGGATGTGATTTCTTATCCCAGCCCAACTTCAAGAAAGTCCACTCTTGCAGCGTGGGGGAGGGGGGGAAGGGGGGCACTGTATAGTCTTTTTGTACTTGATTCTATGCTTCAGCCAGCTCCAGTGCTCTCCTCCTCCTCCCTATCACATATAGAGGAAGATTAACCCTGTATGGTCTAAATTGGAGGCTGGAGTGTGACCACTGTCACTCCTAACTGACACAGGAGCTGCAGGGGACCAGTAACAGAACTGCAGAGAGCCCGCTGAAGCAAAGTACAAGGTAAAACTGAATACACAGCAAAGAATTCATTGGGTTCAGCAGGGTCTGAATTTTTGATCGATGTGTAACCCTCTCTGTTAGACAGAAACCGATTTGTTATATCCACTTCTGCTGGAAATCCTTGTTCAATTAGCTGTTTGCAGCCAAACGGAAGCAGTGCTGATCAGTGTATTTTGATAGGGGAGAGTCCCTGCTGTCAGAATACAATTCCCACATCCATCCAACTTGTGTGGATGGAGGAATCTGTCAGCCACTTGCTTGAGCCCCATCTCGATCCAGCAATGTGCACAAGAGCACTTGCTCTCTAGTGCAGGGGTCTCCAAACTCTCTAAAGGGCCAGTTTACTGTCTTTCAGACTTCAGGGGGGCCGAACTGTGCCCAGTGGGAGTTAACAATGTGCGATCTGGTGTCGTTGGGAGGAATAGTGCCCCTTTTTTTGTCAGTAGAAGGAATTATGCCCCATCATTGGTGTCATTGGCAGGAATAATGCCTCAAGGGCCAGATAAAGGCAAGCAAAGGGCCACATCCGGCCCCAGGGCCGCAGTTTGGAGACCACTGCTCTAGTGGACTGTTTTTTTATAGTGCACTTTAATATTACTTTGCACTGTGTGTTTGATTTGCAGCACTGGGAGTTTGGTAGTAACTCCAAAACCAAATTGTGTACAAATGAACCATAAGAATTTGACTAGAGTTATTTGAATATTTGGGAGTTATTCACATTATATGTTATAGTATTTTACATTTTTTATTTACAGTTCCCTCACAAAATGTTTTTGCAGCACAGGGATTTTGGTCCCACATGTGATATGTAATTGAATATTTATGAGTTGTTCGCATTATATGTTTTGGGATTCGCCCCTTCATAATTTTGTTTGCAGCACTGGTATTTTGGTTCCATATTCATGTGCTATATATTTCACTTCGTCAGATTTGATAATGACACATACACTAAATTTGATATAATTTATAGGGGCTACTGCTATGCACTAGGGCGTATATACTCCTGGTCTCTGTACTCTGCAGTTTACTGCTCTTGACTTCTGCACATTGTATATTACTGTACATACTCTACCTCTGAACACTGTACACACTGCTCCTGATCCTTGTACTTTGTAATCTATCCAATTCTGACCTCTGCACTATATATATATATATATATATATATATATATATATATATGTATTTGTGTGTGTGTAAGATAATTGGTCATGGGGGGGCGCAGCTTGGCATGTTCGCCCTGGGTGCTGGTTGACTTTGTCCCGGCACTGCCCCCTGCACTGTGGGGCAAATTGCCCGCTCCACTCCCCGCTGCACTTCAAGCATTTTTATTAACTTTTTTACTAGTAATGGCATTGATCTACGACATTGCGGTGGACAGGTTCGGACACTTTTGACACATATTTGGGATCAACTGACATCTATACAGCGATCTGTGCTATAAAACTGCACTGATTACTGTGTAAATGTCACTGTCTGGAAAGGGGTTAAATGTGGAGGTGTTTCTAACTGGGGGGGATGGGACTGACTGGAGGAGGAGAGAGATCTCTGTTCCTAATCACTAGGAACAGCAGATCTGTCTCTCCTCCCCTGTCAGAATGGGGATCTGTCTGTTTACATTGACAGATCCCCGTTCTGGCTCTCTGTGGAGCGATCGTGGGTGGCATCGCGGCCGCCGGCCAAGCACAGGTCCTTTTATACTCCAATATACATGTATAGAGCCATGACAGGTCCTCTTTATACTTCTATATACCTGTATAGAGCCATGACAGGTCCTCTTTATACTCCTACATACATGTATAGAGCCATGACAGGTCCTCTTTATACTCCTACATACATGTATAGAGCCATGACAGGTCCTCTTTATACTCCTACATACATGTATAGAGCCATGACAGGTCCTCTTTATACTCCTACATACATGTATAGAGCCATGTAAGGTCCTTATTATACTTCTATATACACGTATAATGCCATGACTGGTCCTCTTTACACTCCTATACATGTATAGAGCCATAACAGGTCCTCTTTATACTCTTATATACATGTATAGAGCCATGACAGGTCCACTTTAGTTATCATAATATAAAATAATGGATGTGGGGGCATTTTGGTGGGCGTGATTTTTTTTTGGGGGGGGGCAGCATTTCATTTTTGGTACCAGGCAGCACAATGTCTTGGGCCGACACTGGTATAACTACTGTTGCTTTTCATTTCTCAATACATTTTATTAAGGTAATGCACTAGGTCAGTGGGCCCTCTTTGTTGTTTTGTAGTGTATATAAGGATACCCATTGTCCTGAGGGGGCAGCAAGACATATTGGTGCTGACGAACAGTTGATACAAATTTACCACAAACCATATCATTCGAGTGCAGGAGAGCTTTATTTGGCTGCCTTTAAGGCCCCTTTCACACTGGGGAGGGCATATGCGGTGACGGTATAGCGGCGCGATTTTCAGCGCCCTATACCGTCGTGTTTTACCGCGATATGCGGCCGCTAGCGGTGCGGTTTTAACCCCCGCTAGCGGCCGAAAAGGGGTTAATACCGCCCGCAAACCGTGGCTATAGATTTTTTTGTCTCCTGCCAGCGCACCGCCTCAGTGTGAAAGCCCCTCGGGTTTTCACATTGAGAATGCTGGGGCAGGAGTATTTTAGGCGTTATTTATGCGTTATTATTAGCGCAAAAATGCCTGAAATATGCCTCAGTGTGAAAGGGGCCTTAGTGAACCTATTCTGTGCCCTTATGTACCCTTATGTTGGGACCCTTATGTAAACAACAAACTTCTTATTTGCACTCTTTCAATATATGCAAGCAAATCCAGCCACTCATCTAAGGGCTGGTAAATAAAATGTTGTGTTTAGATATACTTTAGGACACGCGTAGACAAATCTCAGAGACTGGTTAGCCAGCTGAAGAAGGTAGGATGTAGCACACTAAGCTTGGTTGCCATGTCTGTTGCCATGTCTGTTTATTTCTCAATCCCGTTTTACTGATAAACCTGTGTGTGTGTGTGTGACTAGATCACTAAAACTGACCCAGACAAATTCTTGTTGCTATTGCCTTTTTTTTTTTGTCCTGATCCATACACGTATGTGGTGCGCGCACACAGTACTGATGACCTAACCTGTTCACACACACACACACACGCTACTGACTCATATGCGCTCTGTCTCATGGTACTGACCTATATGTTCTGTCAATCATTTGCACATAAAAAATCACAGTGCAGAAGACACACTTGCAACTGGTTAAGGACATCTAGTGGTGGTTGTCAAAACTGCATATAAAATTCCCAAATACCTGGTTGTAATGTCCCAAAAATTCCCAAATACTTGGTTGTAATGTCTCTTCTGCAAGAAAATAAACTTTCCTGCATGTGTACAGTGGCTCACAGCATGTAAGTTGAGCTGCGCATGAGCAGCTCAGCTTACAGAGGCAGGCATGATCCTCAGTGTGCCAGAATGATGGCCTCCTGTGCAGGAATGACATCATCCTGCAATGGCCAATGAAGGCAGTCAAAAACTGGCTTTTTCCAGGTCTATTGCACTTTTTTTGGTTTGGGTGTTAACTTGGCCTTATGAATGGAATATAAAGTTGACAAGATCTCCTGTAGGTGGGAATCCCACTGAAAATGACAATCTCATCCAGATATGCCAAAGCATTTGCTTTGTGGGATGATGTGGTACATCTCTGAAATTAGGTTGGGGGCCCCATGTAGGTCAAGTAGGAGGATCCTGCACTGGTATGACACATCTGGTATCGCAAAAGCTGATTATGGTTAGTGTTTAAGGGATCATGCTAATACATTGAGCATCACATTTGAATATTTCTCGTCAAATTTGTTTATTATTTTTTAAATATAACAAAGATTGACAAATTGAGTACATACAAGGATGGTGGTGCAATATTCAAATAGCAATAAAGCTAAACATATTGATTTATGAACAGGATGAGTACATAACAATTTAAAAAATGTAACGAGTAGTGCAACGAATAAACCAATAAAGTATTACAACGAAAGCATTAGAAAACTCCATCAGAACAAAAAAAAGTAAGCTAGTGGCTATTGGTTCATTTTGCAAGAGCAGTAATAAGGAGATCCATCTAATAGGTATATATTAACCCGCCTAGCGGTATTCCCGAGTCTGGCTCAGGGTAAGATTTCAGTACCTAAAGCGGTAATCCCGAGCCAGACTCGGGATCGCATCGCAGGATACAGGGGAGGATACAGAGGAAGTTACTTACCTTGTCCCTGGATCCTGCGATGTGTCCCCGCTGTGTGAGCGAGCCGTCATCTCGCTCGATCCACACTGCCGAGTGCCCCTGAGCTCCGTTCCCTGCGGCGTTGCGGCGCACGGGGGCGGAGTTCGGCGATGAATTCAAAAAGTGAAACACACAATACACATACAGTATACTGTAATCTTACAGATTACAGTACTGTATCAAATAATAGCACACCTCCATTGTCCCTAGTGGTCTGCCCAGTGTCCTGCATGCACTTTTATATAATAAAAACTGTTCTTTCTGCCTGGAAACTGGAGATTGTCCATAGCAACCAAAAAGTGTCCCTTTATGTCAAAAGTGGTTTTAGACCAGCTAGAAAACCGCGATAATAAATTAGAATCACTTGCAGAATTGAGCGATAGTGATTTGTGGGGAAATTCGTCATCAAACACTGAAAAACACTTTTATTATTATATATTATTATTTGTTATAATTATTTTATAGTTATTTATTATATTATAATTTATGATTTTGTTTTTTTAACTTTATCATACCCGGGATGATAAACAGACTGAGTATTCAGACAGATTTAAGTGAGTTATTCCTAAGAATTACAGGCCTACAATATAAAACGCCAAATTTCCATGCAGAATAATGGTACTGCTTTCAGCACCTAAAATCTGACAGAATCGTACCACCAGGGAGGTTAAAAACAGAAGAGATAATGTCTAAGTACCACACAATATTAAAAGAAAGGTAGAAAACAAAAATAGGAGTTGATAGAGAGAAGAGGGTAGAAAAATTGGGGGAAGGGAATTGGTTACAAGTGGTGATGCGATCCCAAATGAATAGAAAGTACTGTCAAAGCAAATAGAGTAAAATTACCAAGGCAATAATAGTGTGTCATCAAAGTCTGGAGGTAAACAATGCTTAACCCAAGGAAGCCAGAGTTTCTCAAATTGACCAATTTGATCTCTTTCAATTGCTTCCATTTTAGCATGAATAAGAGCTTTATTAGTTCTGTGTATGATTTGGCTAGAATTAAATATTGAGTTTTCCATGCCTTAGCAATAGTTTGTTTGGCTGTTGTTTGGAGCTGTAAAAGAAGGCAAAATTGATTCTGTGTGATCCCACCAGGTTTCAGGTTTAATAGGGCTCTAGCAGGATTGGGCTGTATAGATGTATCAAAGATTTTGGCGGCAAAGTCAAAAACTGTCTTCCAGAATTTTTGGGCAATCCCACCGAATATAAAGTTGAGTGCCAGACTCTGAACAGCCATGAAAACAAGCAACAGGGTAATCAGAAGCATATTTCGATATTCTAGCAGGAACCAAATACCAACGGGTTAGCACCTTTAAAGTAAGTTTCCACAGCAACAACATTAGAAGAAGCAGACTTAGTGGCGGAACATATGCTAGACAATTCAGTAGCATTAAAATGAGCGATTAAGGTCTAGTTCCCATTTGGAGACATATGTGGGGGGACCAGTGTTAGTACTAGCTAAAATTTGCTTATAGAGAAACTTAACAAGTCCTCCAGCATGAGGGTCAGAGATACATTCAGGGGGTCTCGGGGTTACGAACAAGATAGGGACTGTAGGTTTGTGCTTAAGTCGAATTTGTTTGTAAGTCAGGACAGTACCTTTTTTAGGTGCTCCACATAGGCAGATGACATGAGCTCATGCTGGGACACAGGGATAGAATGTACTGTACATTCTATCCCTGTGTTCCAGCATGAGCTATCATCTGCCTATATGGAGCTCTCATTCAATCGTGTGTGGTACAAGTTCAGTACTGTATTAGTGGGCACAGAACAGTACAGTATGTAATCTCACCAGCTTTCAGGGCACTTCTGATGCAGTCCTGTACTGTATGTGGGGCGTGGAAAACATCTGCAGTCCATTGAGGGTGGCTGGCTGGGAGTACCAGGCAGGGAAGGCCCAGAGGACTGCAAGACAGGCAGAAGGATGTAAAGATGCTGGGCTCCAGGACACCTCAACCAGCCCACACAGGCAGTCTCCGCTGGGCAGCTCACCAGATCACAGCAGGGAGATGGATGGCTGGTGAAGCAGGTGAGAGCAGCAGTGTCCGCACCTCCGCGTCCAGGCCAGGCCGGCCGTGGTGCACCTCTGTGGGGCAGCAGCGCAGGAAAGACCGGGGATCTGCAGGCTTCACTAGGCCGCACCAGGCCGTGGCCGCAATATAGGCACAGGACACAGCAGGGTATGGAGAGGAACAGGTAGGCATGTAATTAGGTTGTTTTTAAGTGTTTATGTGCATGGATGGCTAAGGATGGAGGGCAGGACCCCGTTCGTAAGTAGGAGTCGTTCGCAACTCGGATGTTCGTAACTCGGGGACCCCCTGTATGCGTTCAAAACGCTACATCTGGGATAGTTGGAATTGAGATGAGGCTGAAAAAAATATTTGATTTGCAAATATTAACAATTCCAATTGAGGAAGTCCAAATGTATCACACAAAGTAGGAAAATAATGTATATGTATGAGGAGACAGATTAATGAGATAAATTAGCTGTATTCCATTACAGTATATATTTTTTTTATCTAGAATTTTTTTTTATTAAAGAACATATAAAAGACATATACCGAAGCTACATAAACAATCCGGTACATTTACAAGCAATATAAACCATAAGTTTGCATAGTCTGCATATTTATTTTATACATTTCTTGACCAACTGAGCATATCTCTCGCCGTGTTCTTTGTTGGGCTGCCAGTGCTCTCAAAGAAGGCCCAGTCATCTAGCTTATACCCTGTTCAGGTACCCATGCCCAGCAATCTTCCCGTGACCAGACCACCAGGGCCAGGCCCGGTACATTCATCCACGGTCCCCATAACACCTCAAATTTTTGGGTGCTACCCCTATGCTGGTATATTATTTTTTATTTCCGAAGCATATCTCCCATTATATTAATCCATTCCTTAAGAGCAGGAGGGTCCTCCGATATCAAATGGGTCATTATAAGCTTGCGTGCCATAAACAGAGATCTAATAACAGCCACTCTGGTACATTCCTCCCATTCCAGCTCATCCAGTATATTAAGTAAGCAGTATTTTGGATCTGTAGGCAGCGAGACCTGAAATACCCTGTCTATGGTGTCCACCACCCCCTTCCAGTATGGGTGAAGTTTCGGGCATCTCCACAGTAGGTGGATCAAATCTCCATGGTCTCTCTTGCACCTGGTACACAGTGGAGTGGGCCACAAGCCCATAGCAAACAATCTGTGGGGGGTATAGTACACTCTCAGCAATAAGTACAGTTGCGACAATCTATGAGATACATTCAAGGAGCAAGTGGGTACCGCCTGCAGGGCTTCCTCCCACTGATCTCCATCAATCGGGCCCACCTCCCCCTCCCACTTGGCCAGCATTCGCAAAGGGTGTTTAGTCAGAAAGTTTTGTAGTAGCAGATTATAACATTGCGATATAAACCCCTTAGTAGTGGCCGCTCTTGCAATGTATTCCATTATTTGAAAGAATTAGGAGCGATCCAGGCAGGGTAAAAAGTGTGATTTTTACAAAATAAAGGATCGGTAAATGAGGAGATTGAAGGCCAAGAGAAGTTTTGAATCTGTCCCAGATGGATAAAGAATGTTTTGTGATAGGATTGCGAATAAAAGTACGATCAGTTGGTCTTAACCATTAAATGTTAGATACTGAAATAGGGTCACAGTCAATAGACACAATTGTTACCCATAAAGGAATTTCTTTGATTGCATGGTATTTTGGTAAATGTGCAAGGTGTGCAGCGTGATAGTAAGCAGAAATATTTGTGAGACCTAAACCTCCGCAGCATTGTGGGACAGAGAGTGGATTTAAGGGTACGAGGTTTCGTTTTACCCCAGATAAAGGAGATAATTCTGCGCTGTATAAGCCGTAACTAATGAGATGGAACTATGATGGGCAAGACTCTAAAAAGATATAAAAACTTGGGCAATATAGCCATCTTAATTACATTAATTTTGCCTATCCAAGATAGAGGGATAGAGGACCATTGTGATAATAATTCAGTAACCTGTTTTAGTAATGGAGGGAAGTTAGAGTATAAGTCAGTTATCTTAGGAGTGAGTTGTATTCCTAGATATGGAAGTCTATGAGGTGTCCAAGAGAAGGGAAGTGAATCTTTAGCAAGCTGAAGGTCTGAAGGGGGCAAGGAAATGTTGAGTGCAGTCGATTTTTGATAGTTAACTGTTAAGCCCGAAATGTGTGCAAAGCGGTTTAGGACAGAGAGGGGATTAGGTGCTGTGATATGGGGAGATAACATGAAGAGTAAGATGTCATCTGCAAAAAGACATACTTTATGATGACATCCAGCTAACTCAATAGCTTTTTATGTTTGGATCAGATCTAATTAAATGGACCAAGGATTCAATAAAGTGTGCGAATAGGAGGGGGGAGAGAGAACATCCTTGACGGGTGCCTCTTCCAATAGAAAAAGGGTCTGATTTAAAACCAGCATATTTGATGAATGCATTTGGCTTGTTGTAATAAGGATGAAATCCACCTAAAAAAATCCCCATTTTATAAGAATATATTGAAAGTATGGCCATGAGACAGTGTCAAATGCTTTTCTTATATCGAGCGAAAAAAAAACACTTAGGTAGACGTCTGGATTTAGCAACATGGGCGAGTAAAGAAGTTCTACAAATAATATCACTTGCTTGGCACGAAGCGATAAACCCAACTTGATCGCAATGAACGAGTTCACCTATTACTTGATTCAAGCGGGTCACAAGTATTTTAGCTAAAAGTTTAATGTCAATATTAAGAAGCGAAATAGGACGGTAATTTGTCCAAGAGGTTGTATCAGCCTTAGATTTGGGAAGCATGGAAACTATCGCTATTAAGGATTCTGAACAAAAAGAGTATCCCCTCAACAACTTATTAAAGGCCTCAGTTAGGATAGGAGATAATAGATCAGAAAATTTCTTGTAGTAGAAAGCAGAAAATTCATCTGGGCCAGGACTTTTATTAAGTTTTAAAGCCTTAATAACCGCAATGACTTCTGTTGCAGAGATGGGACACTCGAGTCGTTCGCGGTGGGTTCGTGAGAGTATTGGAAAGGTAATTTGTGAAAAAAGGGAATTCGCAGCAGCATGGTCAAAATTATGGTTGGGTGCATATAATTTAGCAAGAATTGAGTGGAATGTGTGTAAAATTTTGACAGAGTTACTTGTGTATGAATCACGGTTTAGTTTAAGTTGCACAGATGTTGTAGGTTTTTGTAGTGAGTGTAAGGTTCGAGCTAATAGGATATCTGGTTTGTTTGCTTTGAGGTAATAAAGGTGTTGTGATTTACGTATTAATTTATCTGCAGAATCAGCGAGAAACAGGTTGAATTCTAAGTGGGCTCTATCAAGCTTAGCTTTAGTAGGAGGGGTGGGAGAATTTTGGAATGCATCGTGACACAGATTGAAGTAATTTTCTATTTTTTGGTGAAGAAGCTTACGCTCGCATTTGAGATATGATGCTTACCGGATAAGCGTACCTCGAATTACAGGTTTATGGGCTTCCCAAAGAGTAAGAGGGGAAATATCTGCAGACATGTTATTAATGAGATAGTCATTGAGAGCATGTTTAATATCTAGACAATGGGACGGGTGAGTTAGAATGGAATCATTAATGCACCAAAACAAATCCTGGGATCTCGGGATAGGGGAGGAGATGGTAGTACAAACTGCACTATGATCGGACCAAGTAAAGGGCGTAATAACTGATGATAGGATTTCTGGGGCCATGCCAACACTTAGGAAGGTATGATCAATCCTAGAAACTGATTTGTTTGGATGGGAGTGATATGTGAAGCGTTTACGAGTTGGATTGAGCTCACGCCAAGAGTCTAACATATTATGCTTAGAGATAAGTTGCTGAAATGAAAGCTTAGTGGAACAGGAGGAGATTTATCCAAGAAGGGAAAAAGAACTTGGTTTGAGTCTCCACATAATATCACTGTACCTAACTTGTGTGAATCATTACATGAAAAAGATGGGAAAGAGAGGATAATGGATGTTTATTAGGAGCATAATATGATACAATGGGTACAGCAACATCAGAAATGTGCCCAATAAGAATGACGTAGTGGCCTTCAGGATCTTTAATTTCAGATGAAAGTACAAATGGGATTGTACAGTAAATATAAGAAGAATACCTTGTTGTTTAGTAGCTGCCAAGGCTGTATATACCTGTGGATAAGAGGAGCTGAAAAACTTAGGAGTATATTGTTCAGTAAAATGGTTTTCCTGTAGGCAAATAATGTGGATTTTCTCCATTAACCACTTAACGACCGCTCACTGTACATATACGTTGGCAAAATGACACGGACAGGCACAATCACGTACCTGTACGTGACTGCCTTCGTATAGGTGGGGGGTCCGATCGGACCCCCTCCGGTACAGTGAGCGGTCGGTATGGCTACGGGAGCGATCCATGATGAGGGGGCGGCCATTGGTTTCTGGCCACCCCCTCGCGATCGCTCCCGGCGAATCAAATGCTTCCTCTGCCTGTGTAATGTATACACAGGCAGGAGGAAGTGATGTCATCTCTCCTGCGGCGCTCACATAGACCGGAGCGCCGTGGAGAGAAGACATCAAGTAAGTGCACAAACAGTACACTGAAACATAGGTACACATAGGCACACGATCGCCCCCCCAGTCACCCCCAGATCACCCCCTAGTCACAGTCACTGTCACTGATTGCAGTGATCATTTATTTACTGATCACTGCAAACAGTGACATTTGTAACTGTAAAAGTGTCAGGGCAGTTAGTTTTAGGTCCAGGGTAGCCCCCTACCCCCCCTAATAAAAGTTTAACCCCTTGATCGCCCCCCAGGTAACCCTTTCACCCCCTAGCACCACTGTCACTAAGCGATCGTTTTTCTGATCGCTGTATTAGTGTCGGTGGTGCCGCTAGGTAGTCAGTTATTTTTTTAGGTTCGCCGCCAGGTTTTTATAGCGTCGGGTACCCCCAAATATTTCCTAATAAAGGTTTAACCCCTTGAACGCCCCCCAGGTAACCCTTTCACCCGCTTTTGCCAGTGTCAATAAGCGATAATTTTCCTGATCGCTGTATTGGTTATGCTAGTGTCGCTAGGTAGTCAGTTATTTTTTTAGGTTCGCCGCCAGGTTTTTATAGCGTCAGGTACCCCCATATATTACCTAATAAAGGTTTAACCCCTTGATCGCCCCCCAGGTAACCCTTTCATCCCCTTTTGCCAGTGTCACTAAGCGATCATTTTTCTGATCGCTGTATTAGTTATGCTGGTGCCGCTAGGTAGTCAGTTATTTTTTTAGGTTTGCCTCCAGGTTTTTATAGCGTTAGGTACCCCGATATATTATCTAATAAAGGTTTTAACCCCCTGATTTCCGCTAGAGTTAACCCTTTCACCAGTGATCACCGTATAAGTGTCACTGGTGACACTGGTTAGCCAGTTAGTTATTTCGTTATTTAGGTTCCCCGTCAGGTTTTTATATAGCATCAGGTACCCCCATATATTACCTAATAAAGGTTTTAACCCCCTGATTGCCCCTAGTTAACCCTTTCACCAGTGATCACTGTATAAGTGTTACGGGTGACGCTGGTTAGTTAGTTTGCTTTTTATAGTGTCAGGGCACCCGCCGTATATAACCCAATAAAGGTTTAACCCCCTGATCGCCCGGCGGGTGATATCAATTAGGTTTCAGCATCAGAGAGGGTCTGCGTCGCCCCAGGCAGCGTCAGGTTAGTGTCAGTAGCGCTAACACCCACGCGTGAAGCATACACCTCCCTTAGTGGTATAGTATCTGAACAGATCAATTGGTGAATGAAGTGAGGTATTCTAATGGTGGGCATACCCACCGATCAATCTCTTATTTTCGTTCAGCCAACAGGCTGCATGAAAAAAAAGATTACAATACATGTCCAATAAGGACCAGCAAAGTACTGGTATGTTGCTGGATTTTAAATGGTTATACCAGAATGATGCCTGCGGGTTTAGGTATCATCTTGGTATCATTCTTTTCAGCCAGCGGCCGGCTTTCATATAAAAGCAATCCTAGTGGCTAATTAGCCTCTGGACTGCTTTTACAAGCAGTGGAAGGGAATGCCCCCCCCCGGATATAAAAAGCGCCATTGGGAAAGCATTTTATCACACCGATCTTGGTGTGGTCAGATGCTTTGAGGGCAGAGGAAAGATCTAGGGTCTAATAGACCCCAGTTTTTTCAAAAAAAGAGTACCTGTCACTACCTATTGCTATCATAGGGGATATTTACATTCCCTGAGATAACAATAAAAATGATTAAAAAAAAAAAATATGGAAGGAACAGTTTAAAATTAAAAAAGCAAAATTAATAATAAAAAAAAAAAAAAGCACCCCTGTCCCGCCCTGCTCTTGTGCAAAGGCGAACGCAAGCGTCGAGCTGGCATCATATATAAACAGCAATTGCATCATGCATGTGAGGTATCACCGCGAAGGTCAGATCAAGGGCAGTAATTTTAGCAGTAGACCTCCTCTGTAAATCTAATGTGGTAACCTGTAAAGGCTTTTAAAAATGTATGTAGTTTGTCGCCACTGCGCGTTTGTGCGAAATTTTAAAGCATGTCGTGTTTGGTATCCATGTACTTGGCCTAAGATCATCTTTTTTATTTCATCAAACATTTGGGCAATATAGTGTGTTTTAGTGCATTAAAATAAAAAAAAGTGTATTTTTTTGCCCAAAAATGCGTTTGAAAAATCGCTGCGCAAATACTGTGTGGAAAAAAAATGCAACACCCACCATTTTAATCTGTAGGGCCTTTGCTTTAAAAAAGTATATAATGTTTGGGGGTTCGACTTAATTTTCTTGCAAAAATTTTTTTTTTTCATGTAAACAAAAAGCCTTCAGGCTTTCTAAGGGTGTAAATTTTTGATTTCACTCCTCACTGCCTATCACAGTTTTGGAGGCCATGGAATGCCCAGATGGCACAAACCGCCCCCCAAATGACCCCATTTTGGAAAGTAGACACCCCAAGCTATTTGCTGAGAGGTATGGTGAGTATTTTGCAGATCTCACTTTTTGTCACAAAGTTTTGAAAATTGAAAAAAGAAAAAAAATATATATTTTCTTTCTTCAATTTCAAAAACAAATGAGAGCTGTAAAATACTCACCATGCCTCTCAGCAAATAGCTTGGGGTGTCTATTTTCAAAAATGGGGTCATTTGGGGGGCTTTTGTGCTATGTTGGCATTTTATGGCCTTCGAAACTGTGATAGGTAGTGAGGAGTGAAATCAAAAATGTTTTTTTTGTCATTATTCAATCACTTGGGACAAAAATAAATATTCAATGGGTTCAACATGCCTCCCAGCAATTTCCTTGGGGTGTCTACTTTCCAAAATGGGGTCATTTGGGGTGGTTTGTACTGCCCTGCCATTTTAGCACCTCAAGAAATGAGATAGGCAGTCATAAATTAAAAGCTGTGTAAATTCCAGAAAATGTACCCTAGTTTGTAGACGCTATAACTTTTGCGCAAACCAATAAATATACGCTTATTGACATTTTATTAATAAAGACATGAGGCTGAATACATTTTGGCCTAAATGTATGACTAAAATTGAGTTTATTCGATTTTTCTTATAACAAAAAGTAGAAAATATAATTTTTTTTCTAAATTTTCGGTCTTTTCCGTTTATCGCAAAAAAAAAAAACTCGCAGAGGCAATCAAATACCATTAAAAGAAAGCTCTATTTGTGGGAAGAAAAGGACGCAAATTTAGTTTGGGTGCAACATTGCATGTCCGCACAATTTCCAGTTAAACAGCGCAGTGCCAAATTGTAAAATCACCTCTGGTCTTTATGCTGCGTATTGGTCCGGGGCTTAAGTGGTTAACGGGCACAAATCTTGAAGCCCATCACCATGTATAGTTAAGAAACCTAGGTGACGCAAATAAACTGGCCACAATCCTGCCAGACAGTTGCTGCAAATATGAGTGCATGTGCGCATTGCATGTTATATTAGACATAAAAATCCAAGCAGTTTAGTGAATTGATCTCAAGCTTGTGGGGTAGCTGCAGGAGATTCTGTCTGAGAAAGATCTATTGAGAGAATTACTGGATAAAAAGTTTGAACATTGTCCTGCTAAAAGAGATGACTGTTTAATAAATGAGAGCTGATTGGAACAGTTTACATCAGGGGTGCCCAACCTTTTGAAGAGCGAGGGACACGCAAGCGACTTGGTAACCGGTCGCGGGCCACAATGAGCGGAGCGGGTGGATGGCAGCCAACTCTATTCTATATAACCCAGTCCATTTACATCTGCCACTCCTTAGAGGTGAATGGAGGGTCCGATTGGGTTGGACTGACTGTGTGAAAGGGGCCTAAGTCTGCTTTCACTCTGATGCACTGTTGTTTACTCGCACCACGAGTGCAGCACAGTTCACCTGTGGCTTTCCTGCAGGTTAGCTGCACTTTGCCATTGAGTTCTATTAAATCCTGTAAGTGTGGTGCACTTTCAGACAGCACACGAAACTCGCAGGTAACAGAAATCTATAGCTCAGTGCAGGTAACCCGCAGGTGCACTGCTCTGCAGCTGCGGATCAGTTTAAAAGCAGCCCAGTAACCACTGCAGAACAGATATGCTTCTATATACACTGTGATTTTAGTAATAAACTTACCTTTTAATAACAGTATTCTATTCCATCCCTGAGCAGGAGGTCGCGGGCCAGATCAGAGGGCTCCGCGGGCCACATGTGGGCACCCCTGGTTTACATATTCTTCACCATTAGCTTAGTGTGCTAGGACATGCTAGAAATCCACGTGATTTTGATCCACGTAAATGATCCACATGATTTTGATCAAAGAGCACAAAATCCCAGTTGTGTAAATGCAGCAAGTAATAACTGCCACAAGTAATAACTGGTATGATAGCTCCAGCTATTTATTGTAGTATACTCTGAATCAAGAACAGGTAATCAATGGTCCATATATTATATGTACATTACTACAGCATAACACCATGTATTGTTTTTACATAAATTTATCCAAAGATAATTACCGTATATACTCGAGTATAAGCCGACCTGACTGTAAGCCGAGGCACCTAATTTTACCACAAAAAACTGGGAAAACGTATTGACTTGAGTATAAGCCTATGGTGTCCATTTGCATGCCTCACTGTGCCTCACTTTGCCTCACTGTGTCCATGTGTATGCCTCAATGTGCCTCACTGTGCCCATGCCTCACAGTGCCTTACTGTGCTCATGCCTCACTCTGTCCATGCCTCACTGTGCCCATGCCTCACTGTCACTGTGCCCATGCCTCACTGTGCCCATGCCTCACTGTGCTCAATCTCCCTACCTGATCTCCGGCGCTGTGTGACTAGACTGACGTTTAACATGGGAGTCTATGGAAGGGGTGCCCAGGTTTGAAAAATCGGTGCTCCCTGGCCGCAGGTCCCCTGAACAACAAACTTTGCACATTTGTAGAGTGGGGTTACATGTGTGCCAAGTTTGGGGTCCAGGGAACCTACGACTGGATGGGATCAGGCCAGTACCGGGTCCCCAAAATTAACGGAGAAATTACTGTTTAACATGGGAGTCTATAGAAGGGGTGCCCGGCTTTGAAAAATCGGTGCTCCCCGGCTGTAGGTCACCCGGACACCAAACTTTGCACACTTGTAGAGAGTGGGGCTACATGTGTGCCAAGTTTGGGGTCCAGGGAACCTACGACTGGCTGGGATCAGGTGCACAAAGTTGAAGATGGACATAGACTCGAATATAATTCGAGGGGGGCATTTTCAGCACAAAAAAAGTGCTAGAAACTCGGCTTATACTCGAGTATATACGGTATCTCAAAAAGATTGACTAGAAGGCTGGGAAAGGGTTAAAATTACATTATCGCTGTGTCATATACAGTCATCTTGGACCCCAAGTGTACTATTTTTATTTATTTATTTTCCTCATGTTAAGGAAAATCCTAGAAAAGTGCCTGTCATACATGACAGTGCTCTGTATTTGGTTTGTTATTTTTGTGTAGGGAAGAGAAATATGATTGGCTGGGATACAAAAGGTAGTAAGAAAATAGCTCATAAGAGAAAACTCAGTGGGCAGAATTAAATGTCATTGGCATTTTAGAGTGTGTGTACTTTTCAAATTTGCAAAGAGGATGAAAGGCTTTCTACTACAATCTACATACCTTTCCTACTTTTTATAGTTTTCATTGTACCCTTCCTGGTGTATTGTTCATTAACATTACTGGCCTACTTTCTATCCAAAAGTAATGATACATTAGTGGGTGGAAACTGACTAGTACAATCCACTTGTATTAGTAAGTTTCACCTAGGTGCATGTATATGGAGATAAAGCTGAAGTAATGACTAATGGGGAGTTAACGGCTCATTTTAGGGGACGTTAAAGAGACCTTGTTAAACCGTTGATCTCAACAGTAATCTTCTAAAGAAGTCAAATTTGCTAGCAAGTTAGGAGGCACATTGCAAGCTTGCAGGCCAAAAAAAGTTGGAAAGGGAAACATGCTGCAAACAAGCATTTTAAAATACTTGATGTTCCTACCTGCAAATTTTAAGTTGTTGACAGGGTGTCTATAGATGTTCAGGCAGCTGAAGTATAGTTGTTAGCAGGCACTTTTCTGCCTACTTTGCACACTGGAGCTGCACGATGAATACTACTAGGTTGAGTGGCGTGTGTCTATGTACAGTGTTGTTTTTTTTTTCATTGACCTCTTCTCGTTCTAACCAAATACATGTTATGGTTGTAGCTGAGCTTTTAGGAATTAGAGGTGCACATCTTCACCGGCCTTTCGATTCGATTACGATTATCAGGTCAACGATTCGATTCGATTACAGCGCAAGTGCGCATGGTTTTCATCAAAAAAATTCAAGCAGTCAGGAGAACTCCATTTTTTTTAATTATATCTGTTCTTTAAAAAAAAGACAACACTCCCTGCATGTAGCAAAGTCTAAACAAAGCAGACAACAACTTGTAAATAGTTCAGGAGATGGTCAGAGGCTGCAGACATGCTACAGGAGATGGCCAGTGACTGCGGAAATGCTACAGGAGATGGCCAGTGACTGCGGACATGCTACAGGAGATGGCCAGTGACTGCGGACATGCTACAGGAGATGGCCAGTGACTGCGAACATGCTACAGGAGATGGCCAGTGACTGCGGACATGCTACAGGAGAAGGTCAGAGAGACTGCGGACATGCTACAGGAGATGGTCAGAGAGACTGCGGACATGCTACAGGAGATGGTCAGAGAGACTGCGGACATGCTACAGGAGATGGTCAGAGAGACTGCGGACATGCTACAGGAGATGGTCAGTGACTGCGGACATGCTACAGGAGATGGTCAGTGACTGCGGACATGCTACAGGAGATGGTCAGAGAGACTGCGGACATGCTACAGGAGATGGTCAGAGAGACTGCGGACATGCTACAGGAGATGGTCAGTGACTGCGGACATGCTACAGCAGATGGTCAGTGACTGCAGACATGCTACAGGAGATGGTCAGAGAGATTGCGGACATGCTACAGGAGATAGTCAGAGAGACTGCGGACATGCTACAGGAGATGGTCAGAGAGACTGCGGACATGCTACAGGAGATGGTCAGAGACTGCGGACATGCTACAGGAGATGGTCAGAGAGACTGCGGACATGCTACAGGAGATGGTCAGAGACTGCGGACATGCTACAGGAGATGGTCAGAGAGACTGCGAACATGCTACAGGAGATGGTCAGAGAGACTGCGGACATGCTACAGGAGATGGTCAGAGAGACTGCGGACATGCTACAGGAGATGGTCAGAGAGACTGCGGACATGCTACAGGAGATGGTCAGAGACTGCAGACATGCTACAGGAGATGGTCAGAGAGACTGCGGACATGCTACAGGAGATCAGCAGGTAAGTATAATATCTATTTTACTTTAAAGCAAAAACATACCTGTTGTGCCGAGAATGGTTCCCCCCGCCGGATTCTGTTCCCCCCGCCGGATTCTGTTCCCCCCGCTGGATTCTGTTCCCCTGGCTCTCGGCTTCTATCGGAACTCCGCCCCCCCCCCCCAGCCCTGTGCATTGCCGCTCCCTCCTACTGTTCCTCACGAATGCAAATGCTCCTAATACCACCCCGCCTCTCCAGCCCTCTGCTCATTAGCATTCGTTAAAAAACAGTAGGCGTGAGCGGCAAAGCAGAGGGCTGGAGAGGCGGGGCGGTATTAGGAGCATTTGCATTAGTGAGGAACAGTAGGAGGGAGCGGCAATGTACAGGGCTGGGGGGGGGGGTTCCGATAGGAGCCGAGAGCCAGGGGGAACAGTGTATATGCCGCGCTCATGTGACTGCCCTCTCTCCTCTCTGCTTTCACGTCTCTCCTGACGCCAGGAGAGACGTGAGACGTGAAAGCAGAGAGGAGAGAGGCGGGCCGGGCAGTCACATGAGCGCGTCATAGAACAAAAACTGACAAATGAGGTAACAGCTCTCCCGGGAGGGGAGGGGAGGGGCGGGGCTAGACATCGGGGATAATCGATTATTAGGTTTCCCTGCATCGGTGCCGCATCGGGGATGCCCTATTAGGAATACACGCTGAATTTTTAAAAATCTATTTACTTGGGTAAATTGGTTACATTGCATCTTAATATTTCATATTTACCATCTTCAACCAGCAGGTAGTCCTCTTTTTTCATCACATTCAGGTGAAGTCAGCTTTGTCTTAATTGAATAATTTTACCACTTTGCTGTGAATAGGCTTTAAGATATGCTGCTCTGAACACACAGCACAGGTTTAGTGGAGGGTCTTCTCTCCCCTTCCTCCACACCTCTCCCTGCACCCATGGTTCTATATAAATAACTAGTCCGAAAACAATTGCTGAGTTGTCATACTAGAAGTCTCCAATACTGTATCATAATAGCACTTTTTTTTTTCTGTGTGTTTTGGGGAGATTCGCCCATTCAAACTTTGTCACCAGAGCAGGGGAAATCAGCCAATGGAGACAAATGTTCTGGTGACACCTGCCTAAAGCTGGCCAAACATTATACAATATTCGTATTCAATTTTCTTTAGATTTACCTTCAACTATGTTGTGCAGGGGCCAGCTTGATTGCAAACAAATTGAAAGTGTTTAGGTTTGACCTCATATTATATGGTTTTGGTAAATCTAAAGGAAAATTGTATAATGTAGAGCCAGCCTAAAGCCTGTTTTTTTTTGGGCTGCAGGAAAAAAACTGACAGCTCCAGTCAAAGTCACTGTACTAACCATGCAAGGTTAGTTCAGCGATCTCCCCTGCTGAGCTGTTGTGTTCTGACAGGGGGACAGCCCCTCCACCAGAACACTCCGATCAGCGCTCTCTGTCATTGGCGGGGAGCGCTGATCGGGAGTCGGTCATCTGCTGGTATTCCAGCATGCATGTCCGACAGAAACCAGCCGAACAGCTGGCTTCTGTCGGACAAACCGACATACACACGGGTCGAATGAACCAGCTGTTGTCTCCCGACATTGGGTCCGTCTGTACGGGGCTTAAAGTGATTCTAAAAGCAGAATGTTTTTTATCTTAAAGCGGAGGTTCCGCTGAATTTTTTTTTTTTAAAAGCCAGCAGCTACAAATACTGCAGCTGCTGACTTTTAAAAAATGGACACTTACCTGTCCAGTGTGCCCGCGATGTCGGCAGACGAGGTCGAGCAGTCGTTCGGTCCTCGGATGCTGCCACCGCCATTCTCGGTGAGGGAATCAGGAAGTGAAGCCTTCCGGCTTCACTGCCTGGTTCCCTAATGCGCAATGCGCGAGTAGCACGGCGCACCATCACTGGTCCCCACTCTCTTATGGGAACAGTGTGTTTCCCAGAAGACAGCGGGGGGGGGGGTGACGTGAAGGGGCGTGACTCCCGCGGGAGTCAATACCCGGAAGTGGTGCAAATACCTGTCTTAAGCCCCGTACACACGGTCGGACTTTTGCCCAACAAACTTAGTTTTAAGCAAGTTGGACCAACAATCCGACCGTGTGTACGCTCCATCGGACAAACTTTTTTCGTTGGGTTTTGGATTTCATCGGACAAAAGTTGGGTCTGCAAACAGACAAACTTTTGCCCAACAAAAGTCCGATGGAGCAAAGTCCTGCCGTGTGTACAGAAAACCATAGGACTTTAGTCAGATGGACAAAACAACTAATGTTAAAATCAACCAACAATAGCAGAAGTTGACCAAAGGGTGGCAGTAAAGATCAGAAAAGAGCAGAAAAAACACGTGATGTTGTAAGAAGTTTTAAGAAAGTTTGCAGAAAAGTCCGAGCGTGTGTATGCTATGGGTGTTCCCAACCAACTCCGTTCGGACAAAAAAACACGGAAAAGTCCGATGGAAGTCCGACCGTGTGTACGATGCTTTAGACAGGTATCTGCACCCCCTCCCCCCTGAAAGGTGCCAAATGTGACACCGGAGGGGGGGGAGGGTTCAGAAAAGCGGAAGTTAAATTTTTGGGTGGAACTCCGCTTTAACCACTTCAGCCCAGACCATTTTGTTGCTAAAGGACCAGGCCCCTTTTTGCGAATTGGCACTGCGTCGCTTTAACTGACAATTGCGCGGTCGTGCGACGTGGCTCCCAAACAAAATTTACGTCCTTTTTTCCCATAAATAGAGCTTTCTTTTGGTGGTATTTGATCACCTCTGCGGTTTTTATTTTTTTGCGCTATAAACAAAAATAGAGCGACAATTTTGAAAAAAATGCAATATTTTTTACTTTTTGCTATAATAAATATCCCCAAAAAATATATAAAAAAATATTTTTTTCCCTCAGTTTAGGCCAATACGTATTCTTATAATTATTTTTGTTAAAAAAAATCGCAATAAGCGTTTGATTGGTTTGCGCAAAAGTTATATCTAGGGGGTAGTTTTATGGCATTTTTATTAGTATTTTTTTTTTTTTACTAGTAATGGCGGCGATCAGTGATTTTTATTGTGACTGCGACATTATGGCGGACATATCGGACACTTTTGACACATTTTTGGGACCATTGTCATTTTTACAGCGATCACTGCTATAAAATGCACTGATTACTGTGAAAATTACAACGGCAGTGAAGGGGTTAACAACTAGGTGGCGCTGTAGGGGTTAAGTGTGCCCTGATGAGTGCTTCTAACTGTAGGGGGGGTGGGCTGTGTGTGACAAGACAGTGATCACCGCTTCCGATTACAGGAAGCGGTGATCACTGTCATTGTCACTAGGCAGAGCGGAGAGATGCTTGTTTACATAAGCATCTCCCCGCTCTCTCTCTCCGTGAGACGATTGCGGGTGTCCCTGCGGTGATTGAGTCCGTGGGACCCACGGGCTCGGTCGGGTTTACGGGCTCATGCGCATCCACACGGCGGCATCTTAAAGGGGGAAAAAATAAAATAAAAGAGGACAGCCGCACTCCAATCCAACGTGTGTTTAATGAACAGGCACTACAAAAACCAGCTAGAACAGGATAGCTGACGCGTTTCGCACAAAATCAGTGCTTACTCATAGCTAACTTAAACCAAAATGAACCACAGTATATATAACACTCTTAAACAAAACATGTGATCAAAAACAAGTGTGTGTTAAGTGACTCTTAATTGAAAAGACAATTGAAAAAAGCAATTATTTAGAATAGGCAATTATAAAATTATAAAAGAGTGATGGAATCAGTGCAATCATTAAAGTACTGGAAATTAACAGATGTCATACATATATATATAACTATTGCTATACTTTGACCCCGTTCAGAATTGAAATGCAACTGATGCATTATAGTGATCACATAGATAAAAAATAAATTAAATAATATAGTGATTTAATGACCAGTGCATAATCATAATCTAATCTAATTGGAAAAAGGGGGGGGGGGGGGAAATAGTGCTAATCATGGTGTGCAATGTGAAGCAAAAATTAAATATATTGTGAATATTATAAATATGATGACATATGAAAATGACAGTTTATATATGCATAGTGACATTTCTGAAATAATTTTATGTATTGTTTTTTCTTTTATTCTTTTTTCTTCTTTTTTCTATTTTTCTTTTTTCTTTCTCTCGTTTGAGGAAATATGTTTTGTGCGATATTATTTTACTATATTTGTATGTGTTGTGTTGCTTATTTTATAATGAAATAGATTGATTATTAGTGTACAAATTTTGTCCGATTATGTTAGACAAAGTATAAATGAATCAATCAAAAAAATAAGTAGGTGTGAAATAAAATGTAAAGTCAAAATTAGTGAGTGTGTCGCGCATCAATGTGCGCTGATATATAGTGTAAAGATATAATGTGAAAATATAAAGTGTAAGTGTCTGACTGCACAAACATGATAATGTATAATGATAACATTATGATAATAATAGTAATTATTGGGCATTTTGCATAGCAAGCTGATCGCAAATAAAGTGCATATGGACCGCAGAGGCATAGGTGTTAAATAGTAGCATCACATGAATGTGATGTAATTGTATGATCAGCCAGCCGATGCGAAAGTTCATATGAGCTACCATGAATGACCATGGAATAATTGTATGGTACAAGTGCTATTAAGCAAAAGAATGCACCAATAAAAAAAAAAATATATATAAATAAAGATAAAGGAATGTGCAGATCAGATAGGGACATAAGGTATGAATAGAGATATACACAATTGTAATCCCCTTAATGCTGAAAAATTACTGAGATACGATCAGTAAAATGGTGCAAGCATATTTAGAAGGTCAAAATTCAAAATTCAAATACACATATGTATGTTCGCATGTGTCTTGGGTACTAACAGTGGGAGATTATAGTTGGATGGAATAAGAACATAAAAAATGTGTCTTAGAATTGTCTTAAAATAATAATAATATGCATATTTCTTGTATGTTGGTGTAAATATACATGTCATGTATGCAATTTAAGAACATTAGATTATGCAAAAAAAAATTATTAGTTCAGTATCCAACGGAACCAGTATCTAAAATGATGACCCATGAAGATATGATTTTGTCTATATCGGTATTGATATAAGGCGATCTAATTTGATGTGGAATGCAGTAATTGCAAAAATGTGTGACCAAATGTGTTGAATTCATATATGTTCACCCATCATAGATAAAGTGTGTATAGATGCCAAAATCAGTGTGAAGCACTAAAGCAATCTATTGTAAAAATGAGGGTTTATAATAGCGGAATATATGATCTGCATAAAATGTTTTATGGTGTCATGTCAATTCTGGTAAAAGTTTTGTATACAGATGTGTTTTGTGGGTTGAAATAGCGAAGTATAGTCCATATTTTGTTTGAATCTACCTATCAGACCTGGACATCTAAATTTACGTCCACTGTCCCCACACACATACACACATCCTTCCATCTTTATCGGTTTCAATAGGCAATCTAGTGCAGATCATATATTCCGCTATTATAAATTATTATCATAATGTTATCATTATACATTATCATGTTTGTACAGTCAGACACTTACACTTTATATTTTCACATTATATCTTTACACTATATATCAGCGCACATTGATGCGCGACACACTCACTAATTTTGACTTTACATTTTATTTCACACCTACTTATTTTTTTGATTGATTCATTTATACTTTGTCTAACATAATCGGACAAAATTTGTACACTAATAATCAATCTATTTCATTATAAAATAAGCAACACAACACATACAAATATAGTAAAATAATATCGCACAAAACATATTTCCTCAAACGAGAGAAAGAAAAAAGAAAAATAGAAAAAAGAAGAAAAAAGAATAAAAGAAAAAACAATACATAAAATTATTTCAGAAATGTCACTATGCATATATAAACTGTCATTTTCATATGTCATCATATTTATAATATTCACAATATATTTAATTTTTGCTTCACATTGCACACCATGATTAGCACTATTTCCCCCCCCCCCCCTTTTTCCAATTAGATTAGATTATGATTATGCACTGGTCATTAAATCACTATATTATTTAATTTATTATGTGATCACTATAATGCATCAGTTGCATTTCAATTCTGAACGGGGTCAAACAAAGTATAGCAATAGTTATATATATATATGTATGACATCTGTTAATTTCCAGTACTTTACTGATTGCACTGATTCTATCACTCTTTTATAATTTTATAATTGTCTATTTGCCTATTCTAAATAATAGCTTTTTTCAATTGTCTTTTCAATTAAGAGTCACTTAACACACACTTGTTTTTGATCACATGTTTTGTTTAAGAGTGTTATATATATACTGTGGTTCATTTTGGTTTAAGTTAGCTATGAGTAAGCTCTGATTTTGTGCGAAACGCGTCAGCTATCCTGTTCTAGCTGGTTTTTGTAGTGCCTGTTCATTAAACACATGTTGGATTGGAGTGCGACTGTCCTCTTTTATTTTATTTTTTCCTCAATTGCTACGTGCATTGCCGGCACCCAAGGTCTCTGAGAGAAGTACCTCCCTTATCCTATCTGCCTGGAGCGGCAATTTTTGTTTTTGGCATCTTAAAGGGGACGTACCTGTCAGGGTCACCTGTGGCCAGGTGACAGATGCACACCGTAGGGGGACAGGAGTGCACCGCGAGGTAGTGAACCCTATGGCTGGCTTCTGTGGATAGGAAACTGGGTGGTTGTGGAAAGCGGGACCAGAGGAGCACAACCGGGATCCCAACGGAAGCGAGAGCCAAGATTCCCCAGGGCGCGGAGTCTAAGACCCAGCTGGTCTTCTCCAGGGCCTCTAGTGGTGAGGATGTTACGCTGCAGGCTGGGACCAGGTCGCGGCCCCTGGAGTTTCCTAGCTCACGCCCCGTAGGATAAGGGGAAGCAGCAGCACACGATAGAGAGAACCGAATAACAAGCCGAAGGTCAGGGGCCACAAGCAGACAAGGATAACGAAGAACGAGCCGAAGGTCAAGGGTCACGAGCAGACAGGGATGGTCGGGGACAAGCCAATAACGTAACAGAGAGACAGACGTAGCACACGGCAGGCAGGAACCCAAACACACAATGCCTAACAAACACGTTGATCAGCAAAGCAGGCTTGCAGTGCACAGGTTAATATAGTGTTCAGTGATAGGGCCTGGGGTGGAGTCAGGCTGGGAGGAGATTATAAAGGAAGCCAGGTGAAAAGGCTCAGGCCTCTAAGATGAACACATGGGAAGGAAGGTAAGCTGACAGACAAACACTACTGCATATCCATGACAGTACCCTCCCTCTTATGGGCCCTCCCCCGCCTGGACCCAGGCTTAAAGGGAAATCTCTGATGAAACCTTCTCAACAGATGAGGTGCAGTGACATCAGATGCAGCGATCCAAGACGCTTCCTCAGGACCAAAACCTCTCCAATGCACAAGGTACTGAAGAATGCCTCTGCAGAGCCGAGAATCCAGAACTTGTCTAACCTCGTACTTAAGATTATCCTCAGAGACCGAAAACGAGGTAGGGAGATGACAAGAAGATCTATTGAGGACCAAAGGCTCTCTAGGAATAAGCAAGGGCACGAGAGGATCAACAGGAATCTGAGGAGGGTCCCCTAGACCCTTAAAGGGGAACTGGTCATCTTGCACAGGACCATCAAACTGGGCAGATGTCAGTGGAACCCTGAAGTCAGGTTGGTTAGAAGGTGACATGTCGCCGGAGTCAAGCTGAATAGCTGAAGGACAAGCAGAATGTCCCAAACAAGAAAAAGTAGGAGGCTCACTGGGCATGGGCTGGACTGGCATAACTAGTACAGAGGCAGAGTGAATAGCTGAGTCAGGTGTAGCGACTACCTGAATCGCATCGCAAGACGTAGCGACTGCAGGACTTGTAGACAAGCTAGCCTGGCTGTGCGTCCAAGGGTAGTAAGGGACAGAGAAATGTAAATGGTTATGCAACCTGGAATGAATGACCGGCTCAGATTCACAGGGGGCAACCTTGGGTAGGCAGGACGAGGAACAGGAGGGACCCCAAGCCAGGATCTGTCCAGTAGTCCAGTCCACATGAGGAGAATGGAGCTGTAACCATGGGAGACCCAAAATTATAGGCGTTGAGGCCTTGGGTAAGATAAGGAAGGATATCCACTCCTGGTGGAGTGTCCCTACCGACATCTTAACAGGGAGGGTCTGGAAGCGGATAGGTCCCCCTGGGAGAACAGTACCATCAATCGCCAAGACCACCAATGGCGTGGTGAGGGGCAAAAGAGTAAGTCTCATGGACGATGCGATTTCCCAGTCCATGAAATTACCAGCGGCTCCGGAATCCAGATATGCTGAGACCGAATGAGAAGAAGCACCAACATGAAGGAACACAGAAAGCAGAAGACGAGAAGGGGAAGGTGATATTTCTGGGTCCAATACTCCACTTTCCAGATGAAGTGGACCCGAACGTTTTTCTGGACAAAGAGAGCAAGTGTCACGAAAATGACCTTTGCCCCCACAGTAAAGACACAGACCAAGAGTTCTGCGCCTAGCACGTTCCTCGGGGGATAGCCTGGTCCGACCCAGCTGCATGGGTTCCTCAGCTGGTAGGAGATGCTCTACGGGTCGAAGAGAGGGGAGCTCAGGCTGACTAAGAACCAAGGAGTGCTGGCGTTGCTTTTCTAAGGTCCTCTCCTGAAAGCGAATATCGATCTGGTTACACAAGGAGATAACGCCGGCCAGATCAGTGGGGATGGTTCTTCCTGCTAATTCATCCTTCACTCTATCAGAGAGGCCATGCAAAAAGGTTGCGACTAAGGCCTCATTGTTCCAGCTCAACTCAGCCGACAGTATGCGGAAATGAAGGGCATACTGTCCCACAGAAGCAGACTCTTGGCGGAGACGTAAAAGGGCGCTGGCCGCTGAAGAGACACGAGCCGGTTCTTCGAAGATATTCCGAAAAAGTTTCAAGAAGCCAGACAGGCTAGAAACCACTGGATCATTCAGTTCCCACAGAGGGGCTGCCCAGGCTAAAGCTTCACCAGAGAGGAGGGAAATGATATAGGCTACCTTAGCCCGATCAGACAGGAAGTTTTGGGGCTGGAGCTCAAAATGAATCGTGCATTGGCTAAGGAACCCCCTGCAAGCCTTGGAGTCCCCAGAGAAACGGGACGGAGCTGGCAGTTGTAGTGAGTGTGTGGCTGCGATTGGTGCAATAGGTGCAGCTGCTGGTTGTATTTGAGGTTGCGGATTCAGGGTTCCCAAGGAGGCCTGAAGCTGCTCGAAGCGAGAAGCCAGATCCTGGAGGAATCGCATCACCTGAGTCTGATTCGATTCCTGGGTTTCAAGTCTGCAAACTATGCCCTGCAATGGATCATCCGTGGGTAGCGGGATGTCAGCCGGGTTCATGGCTGATCAAACTGTCAGGGTCACCTGTGGCCAGGTGACAGATGCACACCGTAGGGGGACAGGAGTGCACCGCGAGGTAGTGAACCCTATGGCTGGCTTCTGTGGATAGGAAACTGGGTGGTTGTGGAAAGCGGGACCAGAGGAGCACAACCGGGATCCCAACGGAAGCGAGAGCCAAGATTCCCCAGGGCGCGGAGTCTAAGACCCAGCTGGTCTTCTCCAGGGCCTCTAGTGGTGAGGATGTTACGCTGCAGGCTGGGACCAGGTCGCGGCCCCTGGAGTTTCCTAGCTCACGCCCCGTAGGATAAGGGGAAGCAGCAGCACACGATAGAGAGAACCGAATAACAAGCCGAAGGTCAGGGGCCACAAGCAGACAAGGATAACGAAGAACGAGCCGAAGGTCAAGGGTCACGAGCAGACAGGGATGGTCGGGGACAAGCCAATAACGTAACAGAGAGACAGACGTAGCACACGGCAGGCAGGAACCCAAACACACAATGCCTAACAAACACGTTGATCAGCAAAGCAGGCTTGCAGTGCACAGGTTAATATAGTGTTCAGTGATAGGGCCTGGGGTGGAGTCAGGCTGGGAGGAGATTATAAAGGAAGCCAGGTGAAAAGGCTCAGGCCTCTAAGATGAACACATGGGAAGGAAGGTAAGCTGACAGACAAACACTACTGCATATCCATGACAGTACCTGTACGTGCCTATGCCTGTGTGTGCCATTCTGCCGGCGTATATATACAGGAGGCGGTCCTTAAGCGGTTAATGCATTCTATGTATTAAGATAAAGAATGCCTTCTGTATGCAGCAGCCCCCCTCAGCCCCCATAATACTTACCTAAGCCTGCTCTTCCTCCAGCGATGTGCACGAGTGCCTCGGCCGTCCAAGACTCTCCCTCCTTATTGGCTGAGACACAGCAGCGGCGCTATTGGTTGAGAATCTTCACTTCTGTGTGAGTATTCACTTCAGAAAAGCAAATTAATACTTCCTTTTTTCATTTGCACATGATTGGTTATTCAAATTAAATGGGAATTTGCTTTTCATATGATGGGAAGGGAATATTCACTCAATTTGAGTAAAAATCCTCAACTAACTTAGTAAATTGGCTTCAAAGTATGTGTTATTACAGTGTCGTAATGCCTTTTATTTAATCTTCTTCCATTGTGTTGGTGCTAAACCAATATGAACAAATCCAGACTGGATTTCAATCAACTCAAGCCATTGTGATTAACTTAATTGTGGAATACAGGCAGCCCCTGGGTTACAAACAAGATTCAAGGTTTTGTAGGTTTGTTCTTAACCACTTCCCGCCTAGTCAATAGCATATTGACGTCCGGGAAGTGGTTCAGTTATCCACACTGGACGTCATATGACGTCCTGTGGGATAACAGCCGCCGCGCGCCCGGGGGGCGCGCATCGCGGCGATCGGTGGAGCGGTGGGTCAGTCTGACCCACCGCTACACTGATCTCGGTAAAAAGCCTCCGGCGGAGGCTTTTTACCACGTGATCAGCCGTGTCCAATCACGGCTGATCACGATGTAAACAGGAAGAGCCGTTGATCGGCTCTTCCTCACTCGCGTCTGACAGACGCGAGTAGAGGAGAGCCGATCGGCGGCTCTCCTGACAGGGGGGGTTTGCGCTGATTGTTTATCAGCGCAGCCCCCCCTCGGATACCCACACTGGACCACCAGGGAAGCCCCCCAGGACCACAGGGAAGCCCCAAGCATGTGGATGGCCCCCATGGCCATCCACATGTAGTAAAATAAAAAAAAATATGCCAATCAGTGCCCACAAATGGGCACTGACTGGCACTATGATGGCACAACCACAATGTGTGGTGGCTGGCATTGCTGGGCATCAGTGTCCATCAGTGCCACCTACTAGTGTCCATCAGCGCCACCTATAAGTGCCCACCTATCAGTGCCCGTCCGTGCCACCTATCAGTGCCGCCTATAAGTGCCAATCAGTGCCGCCTATGAGTGCCAATCAGTGCCGCCTATGAGTGCCAATCAGCGCCGCCTATGAGTGCCAATCAGTGCCGCCTATGAGTGCCAATCAGTGCCGCCTATGAGTGCCAATCAGTGCCGCCTATGAGTGCCAATCAGTGCCGCCTATCAGTGCCCATCATCAGTGCCACCTCATCAGTGCCACCTCATCGGTGCCCATCAGTGTCGCCTTATCAGTGCCCTTCATTGCCGCCTTATCAGTGCCCGTCAATGAAGTAGAAAAAGTACTTATTTACAAAAAAAATTACAGAAACAAAGAAAAACATCGTTTTTTTCAAAATTTTCGCTCTTTTTTTTTTTTGTTGTGCAAAAAATAAAAATCGCAGAGGCGATCAAATACCACCGAAAGAAAGCTCTATTTGTGGAAACAAAATGATAAAAAATTTGTTTGGGTACAGTGTAGCATGACCGCGCAATTGTCATTCAAATTGCGACAGCGCTGAAAGCTCAAAATTGGCTTGGGCAGGAAGCTGTATAAGTGCATGGTATTGAAGTGGTTAACCACTTAACCTCCGAAAGATCTACCCCCCTTCATGACCAGACCATTTTCTGCAATATGGCACTGTATTACTTTAACTGGCAATAGTGCAGTCATGCAACACTGTACCCAAATAAAATTGATGTATTTTTTTCCCCACAAATAGAGCTTTCTTTTGGTGGTATTTGATCACCACTGTGCTTTTATTTATTTTTGTGCTATAAACAAAAACAGACTGACAACTTTAAAAAAAATATATATATTATTTTTTTACTTTCTGCTATAAAACCTATCCAATAAAATAAATTGAAAAAAATCATAAGATTTCTTCATAAATTTGGGTCAATGTGTATTCTGCTACATATTTTTGGTATATAAAAAAAAAACAATAAGAGTATACTGATTGGTTTGCGCAAAAGTTATAGCGTCTACAAACTATGTTGTGTATACAGTGGATATAAAAAGTCTACACACCCCTGTTAAAATGTCAGGTTTTTGTGATGTAAAAAAATGAGACAAAGATAAATCATTTCAGAACTTTTTCCACCTTTTAATGTGACCGATAAACTGTACAACACAGTTAAACAACAAACTGAAATCTTTTTGGTGGAGGGAAGTAAAATTAAAACATTTAAATAATAAGATTTGCATAAGTGTGCACACCTTTAAACTAATACCTTTTGATTTTATTACAGCACTCAGTCTTTTTGGGTATGAGTCTATCAGCATGGCACATCTTGACTTGGCGATTGCCAATTCTTCTTTGCAAAAACACTCAATCTGTCAGATTGTGAGGGCGTCTCCTGTGCACAGCCCTCTTCAGATCACCCCACAGATTTTCATTCGAATTTAGGTCTGGGCTCCAAAACTTTAATCTTATTCTGGTGAAGCCATTCCTTTGTGGATTTGGATGTATGCTTTGGGTCGTTGTCATGCTGAAAGATCTTCATGTTCAGCTTTCAAGAAGAACCCTGAAGGTTTTGTGCCAATATTGACTGGTATTTGGAACTGTTCATAATACCCTCTACCTTGACTAAGGCCCTTGTTCCAGCTTAAGAAAAACAGCCTCAAAGCATGATGCTGCCACCACCATGCTTCACAGTGGGTATGATGTTCTTTTGGTGACGTGCAGTGTTATTTTTGCGCCAAACATATCTCATGGAATTATGGCCAAAAAGTTCAACCTTGGTTTTATCAGACCATAACATATTTTCCCACATGCTTTTGGGAGACTGCAGATGTGTGTTTGCAAAATTTAGCCGGGCTCGGATGTTTTTCTCCGTAAGTCTTGCCACTCTACCCCATAGTCCAGACATATGAAGAATACGGGAGATTGTTGTCACATGTACCACATAGCCAGATATTCCTGCAGCTCCTATAATGTTGCTGTAGGCCTTTTGGCAGCCTCCCTGACCAGTTTTCTTTTCGTCTTTTCTTCAATTTTGGAGGGACGTCCAGTTCTTGGTAATGTCACGGTTGTGCCATGTTTTCTCCACTTGATGATGCCTGTCTTCACTGTGTTCCATGGTATATCAAATGCCTTGGAAATTCTTTTGTACCCTTTACCTGACCTGATACCTTTTAACAATGAGATCTCTCTGATGCTTTGGAAGCTCTCTGTGAACCATGGCTTTTGCTGTAGGATGCCACTAAGAAAATGTCAGGAAAGACCTACTAGAACAGCGGAACTTTATTTGAGGTTGATCAGAGGCACTTTAAACAATGGCAGGTGTGTACTGACTCCTATTTAACATGAGTTTCAATGTGATTGCTTAATTCTGAACACAGCTATATCCCCAGTTATAAGAGGGTATGCACACTTTTGCAACCACAGTACAGATGAACCTCGGATTACGAGCATAATCCGTTCCAGGTGCATGCTCGTAATCCAAAGTACTCGCATATCAAAGCGAGTTTTCCCATTGAAGTCAATGGAAACGAAAATAATTTGTTCCGCATTGACTTCAATGGGATGCAATACCGAATGCGGCCAGAGGTGGGGGGGGGGCGCCGGAGAGACTCAGAAACTGCCGAAAAGGCCCGAGAACACTTCGGCTGACCTCGGCAAACATCAGAAAGGCACGGAAACGGAGTATTTTGGTGTATTTCTGTGTCTTTCAGAGCATTGCCGAACAGCGGCGATCGGCTGCGATCGGCGCCGTTTGGCTCTGCTCGGCTCCTGTGCCCCCGTACCTCAGGCCAAATGCGGTACTGCAGGCCTATTTAGGCTCTGCTCGGCTCATGCACCCCCGTACCTCAGGCCAAATGTGGTACTGCAGGCCTATTTAGGCTCTGCTCGGCTAATTCGCCCCCGTACCTCAAGCCAAATGCGGGTCTGCAGGCCTATTTAGATTGAATTCTGCTCGTCTTGCAAGTCAACACTCGCAAACCAGATTTTTTTTTTTTAATTGCTCGCAAATCAAATTGCTCTCAAACCAAGTTACTCTTAAACCGAGGTTCCACTGTATTTTTATTTTTTTATTTTTACTCATCCCCGCCCCTCCCTAAAAAATGTGTTTGTTTTTCAATTGAGTTGTACACAGTTTATAGGTCACATTAACCACTTCCTTACTGGGCACATATACCCCCTTCCTGCCCAGGCAAAATTTCAGCTTTCAGCACTGTCACGCTTTGAATGACAATTGCGCGGTCGTGCGACGTGGCTCCCAAACAAAATTGACGTCCTTTTTTTCGCACAAATAGAGCTTTCTTTTTGGTGGTATTTGATCACCTCGGCGGTTTTTATTTTTTGCGCTATAAACAAAAATAGAGCGACAATTTTGAAAAAAAAGCAATATTTCTTACACTTTGCTATAATAAATATCCCAATTTTTTATTTTTTTATATATTTTTTTCCTCAGTTTAGGCCGATACGTATTCTTCTACATATTTTTGGTAAAAAAAAATCGCAATCAGCGTTTATTGATTGGTTTGCGCAAAAGTTATAGCGTTTACAAAATAGGGGGTAGTTTTATGGCATTTTTATAATTTTTTTTTTTTATTAGTAATGGCGGCGATCAGTGATTTTTTTTGTGACTGCGACATTATGGCGGACACATCGGACACTTTTGACACTAATTTGGGACCATTCACATTTATACAGCGAACAGTGCTATAAATATGCACTGATTACTGTATAAATGTGACTGGCAGGGAAGGGGTTAACACTAGGGGGCGAGGAAGGGGTTAAATGTGTTCCCTATTAGTGATTTTTACTGTGGGGGGAGGGGACTGACTCGGGGAGGAGACCGATCTGTGTCCCTATGTACAAGGGACACAGCATCGGTCTCCTCTCCCTGACAGGACATGGATCTCTGTGTTTACACACAGAGATCCATGTCCTTGTCTCTGTAACCGCCGATCGCGGGTACATGGCGGACATCGCGGCCGCCAGGCACGCGCATCGGCATTGCAGTGAAGCGCCGGCGGCGCTCGCGCGCCCCCCCAGTGGCCAAATAGAGGAGGCCGTATAATAACGGCCTCCCGGCATTTGACAACCACCTTGCGGCCGTATATACTCGTACGGCGGGCGCGAGGTGGTTAAAGGTGGAAAAAGTGATGAAATTATTTATCTTTATCTCATTTTTTTACATCACAGAAACCTGTCATTTTAACAGGGGTAATATTTATAGAGGAAATGCTGCGCTATCTGGATGTTGGCATAAGTGCCTTGATGCAATGACACTAAATAAAAAAATCCAGTGATCAAAAGAGCTGAATGCACACACAATAAGTGTCAAAATGTCATATAAATAGTAACATCATTAAATATTGCAGTCCACTCCAAAATTATTCACAGCTTGTACTGGTGATAAAGCTTATGTTCTTGTGTTCACTCAGGTGCTCCCCTTTATGTGTGTACGCTCACCTTAGAGTCAGAACACGCTTGTGAACCACCCCTGGGTTCAGTTACCAGTAATGGAGTCCTGGGCTGCTCAGTTCTGCTGCTTCCACACTCGTGCAAAACATAAAGGGACTTGATAGTGTGATACCGTTTTAAAAAATAATTTTATTAATAAACCATAACCCCTCTGACAGGGTACTCACATTTGCTGGGTGCTTCAGTGCACCACTCTATAGAAAGCCAAACAAAACGCCCCAAAAAACAAAATAGCGTGTCTTCTTTCTGAGACAGTTCAGTTGTCTCCTTCTTCGTCCTGTCCCCTCCCCAACATGTGTTGATACAGGGATGAATCGTATCTTCCTCAGGGGGATTGTGATTGGACGGTTTGCATGTCAGTTAATAAACACATTGACAGGGGCCATTTTCTTGTAGACCATGGACACTCTATCATCCATAGACTCCAAGCATCATTTGAAATCAATGGTCACAAAGATTGGGCACCCTTTTTCACCCATTTATAATTACGGACTCCTATTAGCTCCTCCATCTTGCTGTGGTTCCACACAGTGTGACCACAATTCACTTGCAAAAAACAATGCAGTTAATTAACCACTTCAGCCCCGGAAAATTTGGTTGCTCAATGGCCAGGCCAATTTTTGCAATACGGCACTGTGTCGTTTTAACTGACAGTTGCACGGTTATGCGACATTACACCCAAACAAAATAGACGTCCTTTTTTTCCACAAATAGAGCTTTCTTTTGGTGGTATTTAATGATCACCTCTGCGGTTTTTATTTTTTGCACTATAAACAAAAAAAAGCATCAATTTTGAAAAAAACACAATATCTTTTACTTTTTGCTATAGTAAATATCACAATTTAAAATAAATAAATAAATGTCCTCAGTTTAGGCCGATATGTATTCTTCTACATATTTTTGGTAAAAAAAAAATCGCAATAAGCATAAAATAATTGGTTTGCGCAAAAGTTATATCTTCTACAAACTATGGCATTGGCGTTTTTTTTTTTTTTTTTTTACTAGTAATGGCAGTGATCTGCAGTTTTTTTTGTTTGCCGTATTGCGACGTTGCGGCGGACAGGTCGGACACTTTGGACACATTTTTGGGACCATTGACATTTACAGAGCGATCAGTGCTCTAAATATACACTGATTACTATGTAAATGTCACTGGCAGGGAAGGGGTTAACACTAGGGGGTGATTAAGGGGTTAACTGTGTTCCCTATTGTGTGTTCTAACTGTGGGGGGATGGGACTAACTAGGAGAGATGACAGATCGTGGTTTCACTCCTCAGAAAGCAAAGGGATTTGTGTGTTTACACACACAAACCCCCGTGCTGCCGCTCGCGCACCCTCCGGTGGCTCTCCTGGGCGAAGCTGTATATGTACGGGATTTCGCCCAGGAGAGCCATTCTGCCGCAGTAAATCTGCATGAGCTGGTCAGGAACCAGTTAAAACATAGTACTCTAGGTAACCTCAGAACGATGCATAGGAGAAGACACACTACTTCTAACAGAGGTGACATTTAACGTACACAAATAAATCATAGCACTTTTGATCACTGGATCACTTTAAATATATTTTTTTGCATGTATTTGGATCATTATGTTTGATACAATAAGTTTTTGATTTGATTTGATTTTGTATGAACTTTTTGGAGTTTGCACGAAAATACTTAATATATTTATTTACCAGCACAGAGACAATTTATACATTTCAACACATATGTGGATTTTAAGGTTTGTGATGCTGTGATCACACGCTCTATGGTAAAAAAAACGTTGTTTACACGTCAACACATTTTTTATTTAGTGTCATTGCATCAAGGCACTTATGCTAACATCCAGATAACGCACCATTTCCTCTATAAATATTGCATTTGCACGGTTGTATGGGACGTGATCAGTGCTAGCAGCTATCCTGATAGGAGGTGTTACATATTTACAGATTTTGGGTAGCTCGCAAGATTTCTTGGTTTAGATTTTAACAGGGGTGTGTAGACTTTTTATATCCATTGTAAATACTGGAATTTTTATATATTTTTTTTTTTTTTATACTAGTAATGGCGGCAATCAGTGACCTATAGCGGGACTGCAATATTACAGCGGACAATCGGACACTAACTGACACTTTTGACACTTTGTGGGGACCAGTGACACTAATACAGTGATCAGTGCTAAAAACATGCACTGTCACTGTACTAATGACACTGGCTGGGAAGGGGTTAAACATCTAGGGTGATCAAAGGGTTAACTGCGTGCCTAGCTGGTGTTTTTGTGTACTGTTCGGTTCTTTTACTACTGAATTGATGTATTTTATTCCCTGCTTTAGGGACATTAAATCCATCTCACTTGCCGGCCACCAGATGAAGATTGTCACTTGCCACGTCACCTGCCACAAGTTGCAGATTGTCACTTGCCACAAGTTGCAGAATGTCACTTGCCTGTCACCAGATGCAGATTGTCACTTGCCACCTCACCTGCCACACCTTGCAGATTGTCACTTGCTAAGGTGGTGTTTTGCTTGTCAGAGTCAGGCAGCAGAGAGATGATGTAATCTCTCTGCTGCCTGCACAGTGAGGGCGGAAGTTACTGCAGGGATGCAGGGTGGGCGCAGGCCGGTGAGAGAGGATGTCATCTCTCTGCTCCCCCGGCCACCGGCTTGTTGATTGGCCAGCCGCCCACTCACCCACAGAGCCGACCAGCTGACCGCCCACTCTCTGATTCTCACTCGCCGCCGAGCCGCCCGCTCAGACTCTCAGGCGCCGCAAGTTCCACAACTACCGCCCGCTCAGACTCTCAGGCGCCGCAAGTTCCGAAACTAAAACTAATTTCTCGGGGGTGGCAATTGCCCCGTTGTCCCCCCTTGGATCCGCCCCTTTGACCAGTCCGGGCAGTAGGTGGCAGCATGTGGTGTGAAGCACAATGGCTGCTCAGTGGTTTTCAGGACCAGCGTGATGTCAGGCTGCCTTTGTTCTTAAGTACGAGTCGCATGTAACTCGGATGTTTTTGACTGGGGGACTGCCTGCAGTTTGTTCAATTGGTTAACCAAATCATATAGGAAACATGAGTAACCAGATCTTGGAGATAGATCTATGTTTGACACAGAATGCTTTATTAAATTAAACTTGTACGTGTTGAACATTGTGATTAAATTTAGTGTCAAGGTGACTACACAAAATATTGCTCATTTACACCAGAATGCATACTTTTCAAGTACTCAGTTTGAATTCACTTCAACGACAAAATTAATGTCAATGCACTACAGTGCTATCGTGAAATGAAGAGGCTGTACTAAAAAATTATGTATTTTTATCATGTCCACTTAAATTTTGTTTGTGCTAAAAAATACTGCAAAATGCATGGCAAGGCACCTGGGGTAAACAATCACTTAATTGTTGCTTGAAGGAAAAAAGGCTTGCTGAGCTGGCATAAAAAAGGCACGTTCATCAGCACATATGCAAATTATTAATAGAATAGTAATTGTAGATGGCATTGACAGTTTATGAGATGTATATTAAAAGGTTGACAATGCTGCTAAAAACTATGCAGTATACATTTACTGGCAGACCCACTGCATTATGTGCCACCCACTTTTCTTAAGATTCCACTAAGTCAGCATGTGTTTAATATTTGATGTGCGCTAAACTAAGCATGTCTATATTTTTCTAATGACACCTATTGTTCTCCACTGCAATGTGCCATGCATGGCAATTTTTGGGATTTACTGTATCTTACAAGGTTTAATTAATTTTTTTTTTTTCTTCCAGGTTCAGGATTAACAGCCATTCTCCACATTGAAGCAGCATGGGCACCTCCGTCTCACTAGCTGTCTACATCGTCATTGAAGTGCTGATAGCCTTGGTCTCGGTACTCGGTAACATACTGGTGATTTGGGCTGTAATTGTGAACCAGGCACTTCGCGACACAACTTTCTTCTTCATTGTGTCATTGGCTGTGGCTGACATTGCAGTTGGAGCACTGGTCATTCCTTTAGCCATTATAATTAGTATTGGACTGGAAACAGAGTTTTATAGCTGCCTTATGGTGGCTTGCATTATGCTGATTCTGACGCAGAGCTCCATACTGGCATTGTTAGCCATTGCTGTAGACCGGTATCTACGTGTCAAAATCCCTACAAGGTAGGTTCTAAACACATTTTAAGTGTGGTTCGTATAAAGGTTTGTCTTTAGGGTCTTCTTCATTTCTTTGCCCTTGTTCCCTTTGGGCCTACAAGCAATAGGGTTGATTTTACTAAGTGCAAAATCTTGTGCAGCTCTGCATAGAAACCAATCAGCTTCCAGATTTTTTTTTTTTTTTTTTTATCAAAGCTTTATTGAACAAACTGAAATTAGAAGATGATTGGCTACCATGCACATCTGCACCGGATTTTGCACTCTCCAGTTTTAGTAAATCAATCTCAATGTCTCTTCTCCTTTCAGTGAACAGAACTTTGTGCAAATGGAATACTGGTGTAGATCAAGTGTCTGTATATACACATTTCATTTAGGAGTAAATAGCCACTACTGTGATTGTGACCCTGTATTCTTAAATTCTGATGGCGATAGGCATTATTTCACCCCAGGCAGGGCAACCTATTGAAGAGCTTGGGAGTAGGCTAAAACATTTTTTCGAACATGAATGATGCCACTCAGGGGATTGGGGAAATAGTTAACCACTTGAGTACTGGCCTGTGTATATACCCCTTCATTATCAGGCCGTTTTTCAGTGCTGTGATAATTTGCCTGAAAATCTCTTAGCCATACCACATCATACCCATATCATTTTTATAACTTTTTTTCAGACAAAGCTTTCTTTTGGTTGTAATTAATAACCACTGAGTTTATTTTTTATCATTCTTTTCTGTTATGAGACACGTCAATTATAAAGACCGTACAGACATCACCAAAAAATAACCCCTTTTTGGAAAGTAAACACCCCAAGATAATCTATTTTTTGCCACAATTATTTTGAAAAATAAAAAAAATTGCTGGTATTGAAGTGATTACAACATAGAGCCTCGGTACGCTATACACGCCACATCAATAATGTATATATCATCGGTCAACCATAGCGATTACAAGGTACAGAGCTGTTCGGATCAGCTCTGTACACTGTCTGTGTAACTAGCCTTCCGGAAATAGACATCCACCTTCCTGTTCATGTGGGGTTTTTTTTTGTTTTGTTTTTTAAAACAGTGGTAGGGAGGTGGTTAAAGGATAACTAGTTAAGTTGTCCTTTTTAATGTATGTAGCAGTAATACTAATGCATTGATAACGTAATTATAATGATTTAATTTAACAACAAGTATTTGTTAAAGAAAAACAGTTCTAAGAGTGTGGAGGCTGTGATTGTGGACCTCCTTCTGTAAATGTTTTATGGTAAACCAATGATATTAAAGCCTAACTTCAGTTTTGTAGAAAAAAAAATGTGTGTGTGTGTATAATATATATATTAAAATATATTTTCCCTCTGGGTGAAATGTATACATTAAAGAGATTTTAGCTTTTTTTTTCTCTGATCTTTTTCTAAAGAAATTGCTGTTTGTTTTACAAATCCTTTCTCAAACCAAATATTGAATGGGAAGGTTATCTTCCTATAACCCTCTGAGCAATATCGATGTGTTATTGAACCTGCAGTGTACGCATGCGTACGAGTGAGCCTGAGAGAGCATCTTTGCAGAAGACGCCTGAAACTTGACTTTTATGTCCGCACAGACTTCAACAAAAAGAGTCAATTGCATAAGCCAGAAATTCGATTTCTGGGGGGCAATCAGTATATCAATTATGTACGGAATGGCTCCTGGTTGCCATATTGCACGGAAGCAATATATAATTTTTTTGACCCTTTAAAAAAAAATTTAAGTTGTTGGAAGATTATTTTACAACAATAGATTAATAAAATGTAGCAATTATATATGTTATGTACATTTTTTCTTTTTTATGTTATATTTCTATTAACCATTTCGGACCCACTGACCTAAGATAAAGTATACAGATCAGGAGTTTGGACTTTACTCTTACTTTCCAATCGTCATACTTGTTATGGGTCAGCAGTTCTGCTTTTTACAGCCGGTCAGCGATGACCGGGTGCTAAAATAACATTTCCACAATGCTAAAAGTGAAGCTATACTGCTAGATAAAGTTTCTAATTTTGAATCCTTATGGAGACTTTGGATCAAACACTATTTACCCCCTGGTTTGGACTGTTCACTAATTTCTCCCTGAGAGATTATAATATCCACCCCGCTACTATGATTACCATCACCTGATTCTCTAACCATTGGTCCCCCTGGACATTTCTGTCTCTCTCCCCTCTGTGCCCTATCCCCCCTATACCAACCGTAATAGAAGATGCTTTGAATGGTTGGGATTTTTGACCTTCACACCAGATAAAGCCAAGCTAAGAGAAGGAACTTGGCCCTGGTTTAGCCTAATTTATTCCCCCAGCTATTCTACAGCACATTAACTTTATATTTCCTTATAGGTTCATTCAATTCTATTCTCTTCATAGATGACATAATTATATTATATTATTTCAATCAACCTAATTTCTCAATTACTTGTCATCAAATAGCTGCCACGAAGCTATGATTATGACACATCATGTTACATAATCTTATCCTACAATCCGCTAGGTTATCTATTTTCATTTACATTTATAAGAGTTACTTTTCTGAATGATTACGCCTTTTTCTACTATACTATTGTACATGTTCTGTTAATGGAATATCTATTTCTATTATATTATTGCATATGCTCTGTTAATGGAATTTTGTTGATAATTATAAAATTCAATAAAATATTTGAAACAGAAAATAACATTTCCACAAAATATATCCTCTCTACCACACTCTACCACACACAGATTGTTTCATAATTTAGATGGGAAGAGATCTCCTCCTGTTGCAGCTCCCTGGCCTTCTAGAAACCAGAAGCCTCAATCTCATTATATCTGCCAATCTCAGGTCGTCTGTGTAAATATAAAGGTATTCAAGGGTGCCATTCTTCTTGATTTGCTGCAGTCTTTTTTCAGGGAGAAAGGTGTTTGAGCAATCTAGATTCATATTCCTAAAAGCACTTATTATAAATAAGATTAAAAGTCCGGGCTATACCCATTAAAATAATACAAAGTAGAGCCTGCCAAGCTACTCACAACCTTGTAGAGAAGTGGTGTAGAATGGATGTGGGGAAATGGAAGGGATGAGGGTAGGTGAAGTGCTTCTGCATGACACAGCTGTTGAAGTTTGTGTTTTGTAGGAAATCAAATTGCTTTTATAAATATGAATGCAGGAGTGCTCACCCATACTTTGACATTATAATGATTGCTACTGCTTTGAATATTTATATGAAGCTGAAAGTAGATCCCTGCTAATTGGGCTTACTTTTTGCCTAGGAAAACATCGGGCTGATCTGCATCTGTTTGCATACTTGTTTCTTGTTGTTCACAGGACAGTTCTTTCTAAAAGATGGGGACCTGGCCATGTATTCTATAAAGAAATAGGTGATATTTGGGGGGGGGGGGGCAGTATGTTTGTAAATTTCCTTCCTAAATTCCAGGTATTTATTTTTAGCATAGTTTTATTAGTTTAACTTGGACCAATGCAAGTATACATACCGCATGCGCTACCTGTCCCCTGCTGAATGGCTTCCTGGCTGCATAGTCTCTCTTTCGAGCAATAACATTTCCACAAAACATATCCTCTCTACCACACTCTACCACACACAGATTGTTTCATAATTTAGATAGGAAGAGATCTCCTCCTGTTGCAGCTCCCTGGCCTTCTAGAAACCAGGAGCCTCAAGAGTTACTTCCGGGTATCGCAGCTCCGACGCTGTGATTGGCCCGAGCCGCGATGACGTCACTCCCGCGCATTTGCGCGGGAGCCGCCGGTTACGGCACGGAGACTGTAGCAACGGCACATAGGTGCCATTGCTTCAGTTTTCCCTATTGTGCATGTGCCGGTGACATCGGCACATGCAGGGGACAGGGGATATCTCCTAAACCGTGCAGGTTTAGGGGATATCCTCGTTAGCGACAGGTAAGCCTTATTATAGGCTTACCTGTAGCATAAAGTTGTAAAATAAGGTTTACAACCACTTTAAAAGCTCAACAGAATGATACACAGCCCATTTTTTCGATCTGCTGTACATGTTTCAATTACGGGAAGTTGCCATCCAGACCTGTGTCTTATGAATTTTGAGGGGAGAGTCTCCTCCTTATCAGAGCTCTGTAAGTTTTAGACAGATGTGAAAAATTGCTGTAAGTTTGGGAATGCTTTTAGAAATAAGGGCTCTTTCACACGGGGCGGATCAGTCATGATCCGCCCCATGAAGCTCCGCTTGCTCAGCGGGGATCGCTCCGTTGATCCCCGCTGAGCCGGCGGATGACTGGGCGGTCCCCGCACACTGTGCAGGGACCGCCCTGTCAGAGCACTGCTCTCTCCTATGGGGAATCGGATGACGACGGACCGTAGAGTCCGTTGTCATCCGATCCGCTCCGCAGACGGAAGGAAAAATAGAGTTTTCCTCCGTCACACTTTGGCGGAGCGGATGTCATCCCGTCGAAACGCGCATTGTCGCGCTAAACGCTTGAATCGAGCGTTTCCATTACATTCTATGACTCCTAAAACGCCCAAATCTGCCCGATTCGCGTGACAGAAAAGGGTCCTGAACTTGTTTGAGCTTCAGGCGTTCGGCTTCAGGCGTTTTGGAGTGGAGATGTGAACCATCTCCATAGAGAATAATGGTTTTTTCCCCCTCTAGCGTTTTGTAGCTTCAGGCTTCAGGCTACAAAACGCTCAGGTGTGAATGCAGCCTTAAGGTATAATAAGGAGACTGTGGGTGGAAGGGTTGTTGCAAAACTTGACTTTATTTTTACTGGAAAAGTTTAATTTCTCATTTAAAATAAGCTGCATCTAATTATTAATAGACAATACCTGCAGATCTTTTTTCATGCACTTCTGACTCCTCACAAGTACTGTATGTTTAGAAGACATATGCATAGTAACAGATTGTTTTGTTTGATACAGATTTCTAGATTTTTCTGTTTGACTGGGTATCTGTATACTGGCTAGATACTCATTTACCATGCCTAATGGTACATGACAGCATATATCATACCTAATGAAAAGACAAACATTAGGGTGACTTAAAATCATGCAGTTTTAATCTACGCAGCCAACAGACTATATCTGTTCACCTTTACCCCTTTAGTCAATAGGATCTCTAATTAAAGTGGAGTTCCACCCTAAAAAAAAAATACACCAAAATGCTGCAAAAAAATTGAAAAAAAATGTTTTTTTACTCACCAGAAAAGGCGGTTGCTATGCAGATGTTCCTAATCTGCCTCTTCCTAGTCCGTGGCAGGTCTTCTTCCTTGTCCTCCTCACGTTGTCTTCTGGTGAATGGGGCGCGCTGCCTTCTGGGAACTGTGTGTATCCCAGAGAGCAGCCGCCCATTCATACAGCGCCGCGAGACTCACGCATGCGCATTAGGAAACGGGCAGTGAAGCCGCAAGGCTTCACTGCCTGTTTCTCTTATTGAGGATGGCGGCGCCGGGACCTGCCAGGATCGAGGGGTCAGCCTCGGGGGGCCAACATCGCAGGCGCCTAGGACAGGAAAGTGTCCTTATTAAAAGTCAGCAGCTACAGTGTTTGTAGCTGCTGACTTTAAAAAAAAATAAAAAATCGTGGGTGGAATTCCACTTTAATAATGACAGTTGGTATACGGTATTGTTTTTTAAGCTCACTGGGTGGTGCGAGCAGTTGGGCATATTGGAAAGAAATGCATAAATATTCTTAACAGCCCCCTCCGAGATTACTAAATTGCATATACTGTACATTTTCTACCATCCACCTTCTCATCACTTCCTTCTTTCACAAGCATGACATACGCTGTACTACCTACAGCCTCTTAAGATGTTATGTCATGTATCGTAGAGAGCTTCAAGTATTAACTATTGAGTTTTTGTGAGCCTTCATCTTGTGCTTATATTGCTGATACTTTGGCAATGGGTAACCAAAGCAACTACTTGGCTAGATCACTTGTGGCTCATTGTCAGGGGCGCAGCAAGAAAAATCTGCCCCACCTGATATGCCAGGAGACAAAATGGCAGTGCCGGAGAATTGAGGCAGTGGGAAAAGCTTGGAAGAAAGAAAGTTATCTATGGACTGCATGGAATAGTAGAATGTTCTTCCTCCTTTGACTCTTTTGAGAGTATGGACAAAGGGATGGAAGCTTTCCTTAAAGTGGAAATTCAGTCATTTTTTCAACTTTCCATGTATCTTCTGTAATCTTCCATGTAATCTTCTGCCCTCGTTGTATTTTTAACTTTGGATAGTAAAACATTTTTTTTTCTGCCAGTAAATACCTTATGCAGCCCACTTCCTGTTTCTTGTCTGGTAAAAAGCCTAGGCTTATGACATCATGCACAGCTCTCTCTCGTGAGACTTTGCAAGGAAGGGAGGGGAGATGCGTCATAGGAGGGCCAATGAGAGCTGCAGGGCTGCAGAGCTGGAGGTGTGCCTCTGTATAAATCCAGGAAGTGAACAGGCAGCAGCTTCAGCTGCCCACAGTTAAAATGGTTGCAGCCAGACTCAGTGGAGGGAGATTTCTGCAGCATATTTGGCAAGTACAGAATCACAGTGTATATATAAAATAATATGCAAAGTGGTTGGAGGGAAGCTTCAGAATGGCAAAGATGTTTTTATTACAAATTATGCGAGCAGACTGCAGTTCCTCTTTAAGTAAGAGAAAATGCCTAAAAAGCTGTTGTAAAAACAAATAATGGAAAAACTGATCATTTCAGGCCAATAAGTAAATATTTAGAGCACTTTTAACACATTTCCCTGCTAAGCTTTGGCCTGAACTACCTTTACCACAATGGAGGCTTCCGAGATCAATTTACTACTGTAACCGGTAAAAACAATCTACTGGAATTAGTGAGGCAAGCGACATACAATATTTATAGTTTATTATAAAAGACTCATCAGAGTGCACTATAGAGCATTATCTTGAAACTACTACTTAAAAAAATAAACTATTCATATGCAGTTAATTCACTCAAATGTAACCGACTGTAAGCAAGAAGTGAATTTTTTTATTCACATTTAGGTAAAGTTTTGAAACATTAACCTTATTTTCACTTTAGCTATGAAACCTCTTCATCTGAAACAGATTTTTGAGGACTATCTGATACAAAATAGACCTAAAATAGGTACATAAGCACTTTTACAGAGGAAAGAGTAGGGGACAAAGCAGTCACACAACACTTTTATATGATCATTGGGAATGTGTACATTTTTCACAATCGTCTTGTTACTGTTTTTGGAGGCTTTCAGATCTCCATATATTGTACAGTAGTCTGTTTAGCACTGGGTGCAGATAAGTGGATTTTAATTCTGTCCCCACCCAAGATTAACCAATGTAGCATCTGGTTAATCAAGGTTGTAAGATGTGTTTCTGGAAAAAGGTGATCATCAATTATTGCTATAGAATTGGAGTTGATTTGCTATGTCTTATGCAAATGATGTAGAAGACGTCCTACTCTTAGACCCGGTTCACACAGGGGCGACTCCGGACGCAACTTCTGGTCGCCCCGAGTTGCCCCAAGTCGCGCTATTTTTAAAACGAATTGAAGTGAATGGAGATGTTTTAATGCACACGACTGCAGTCGCTCCGACTTCAAAAAAGGTTCCTGTACTACTTCAATCAGACTTCTAGGAGACCTGTAGGCAACTTGTACCATTGATTTCAATGGAAGTCGCTTAGATGTCTGATCAGTGTTCATTTTGAAGGCAACTTTACAGGAAGAGAACATACATTTCTCAGGCAAACCCCTCCCTCCCCCTCCCTCCCACAGAGCTGATTCTTGTTTTATTGGCCACTGGAATGTCTCCTGTCCTGGAGGCAACTTCAGTCGTGTTGTAAATCACCACTTAGTCGCTCTGTGATTCATGCTCAAGTCATGTCTGAGTCGTGTTGAAGTCTGAAGTCGTGTTGAAGTCATGTTGCCCCTGTGTGAACCGGCTCTTATAAAAGCTGTTGTTCCGGTGGCTTCTTTATTTTACTTTATCCTAAATATTAAAGATCTGTAAGCATATGCTGTCTTAACACAATGGTTATATACCGTATATACTCGAGTATAAGCTGAGTTTTTCAGCCCTTTTTTAGGGCTGAAAATACCCCCCTCGGCTTATACTCGAATCTGCGTTTTTTTTGTACTTGAATTCTTGACAGGCGTCCATTTTTTTTAAAGTCGCGGCTTCCTCCTGGCGTTCCGTGATAGGCATTTGACACTGTGTTCCGCCTATCATGGAGGTCCTCTCATCCTCGGACAGTTTCCCAGCAAACACTGTGTTCAGTGTTCCGCCAATCACGGACGTCCTCTTGTCTGAGAATGAAAGAATGTCCGTGATTGGCAGGACACTGAACACAGTGTCTGCTGGGAAACTGAGTCCAAAAGATGAGAGGCGGAACACAGTGTCAAATGCATATCATGGAACGGAACGCCAGGAGGAAGCCGCGACTTTTTAAAAAAATGGACGCCTGTCAAGAATTCAGGTACTCGGGCACAGTGAGGTTGCAATGGGCACAGTGAGGTATGGCACAGAGTGAGGTATGGCACAGTGAGGTTGCAATGGGCACAGTGAGACTGCAATGGGCACAGTGAGGCATGGCACAGTGAGACTGCAATGGGCACAGTGAGGTATGGCACAGTGAGGTTGCAATGGGCACAGTGAGACTGCAATGGGCACAGTGAGGTATGGCACAGTGAGACTGCAATGGGCACAGTGAGGTATGGCACAGAGTGAGGTATGGCACAGTGAGGTTGCAATGGGCACAGTGAGGTATGGCACAGAGTGAGGTATGGCACAGTGAGGTTGCAATAGGTACAGTGAGGTTGCAATGGGAACAGTGAGGTATGGCACAGAGTGAGGTATGGCACAGTGAGACTGCAATGGGCACAGTGAGGTATGGCACAGAGTGAGGTACGGCACAGTGAGGTTGCAAATGGGCACAGTGAGGTTGCAAATGGGCACAGTGAGGCGTGCAAATGGGCACAGTGAGGTTGCAAATGGGCACAGTGAGGCGTACAAATGGGCATTGTTGACCCTCTTTTCTGCTTACAGTAGCTGCTGCATTCTCACCCTCGGCTTATACTCGAGTCAATAAGTTTTCCCAGTTTTTTGTGGTAAAATGAGGTCCTCGGCTTATACTCGGGTCGGCATATACTCGAGTATATGCGGTAAGTGGTGGTAATTTTGGAAACGGGTATTGGTTCAGTTGAAGAATTTGGCATTTTTACAGCCAGACATAACAAATGACATAAACACTGCTAATAACTGATATATTGCTTGATGTACTAAATAAGCTTTGGCCAGGCTATAGACATTTAAATATATTTTTATATTCGTATTGTCAACAAGTAAAACAAGTCCTCGTGACTTGTGTAGCTGCAGGCACTGTAAAGTAATTCCTCCTCAAAATTAAGTACAGTAGACTAAAGTCATTCAAGCCATTTTCTAAACGGCTCCACTCACCCCACTCTTCCAATAATATCTCCTCTTTTCTACATGGAGAGTTTGATTTGATGTATGGTGCCTGCAGCTATGGAGTTCAGCGAGAGCTTGTTTTAAAGCTAATTTCTTTCAGTACAGGACAGAAGCGTATATTAATCAAGACAATGTTTTATTTGCTGACATTTTCAGGTAGGTCCAATGCCTAACAATCCTCTGCTAGGTTCACATCAGTTACACAGAACATTCCTTGTTTTATTGGCGCTAACCTAGCTTAAAATATTGTGACCCTGCATGTAAAATCTTATAATGCGTGATGTTCTTTTTTTTTTTTTGTCCAAAATATTATTTTTTTTTGTCCAAAATATTTTTATTAAAATTAATTTACTACACATGGGCTACATAAACAATGAAAAAGAAACCGTGTGATCAACTACAAACATCTTCACTCCCTACACAAAATGGGCCTATCCAGACCAGACCAGGTAAGACAAAATAAATGTGATCTACAAAACTGAGAACAGCCTTTCATATGTATCTGTGCTGCCGGCCTCCTGAAACCACAGCCAGGTGTACCGCTGGATCCAGATCCCAAACTAATTACTAGCAGTAGCAAATGAAAAAAGGGATTTAAGTGGCTTGCATAGACTGTCACCCGTATCCAAGATACCTGGATCAGTGTGGATTAAACGCAAAAACGGATATTTGAACAATAAAGTAATTAAAATAAAAGTGTGGGCGCAGAGGAAGAAGGGTAAGTACTGTGAGGAGGTGAGGGGCCCACTCCCAATGCCCTCGCTTAGAATGGCACAATCAAAACACAGGCATAAAATGGAGAGGAAAACCATGCGATACACACATAGTTATAGGTCCAGGTCAAACATGACTGCCCCTTGGTAAGAGTGACATTGCAGCTACATCAAGGGGGCAACGTAATCTGTTTGCACTCGTCCAAAGATTTATAATGAAGCCAGCATAAAACATTCAATCTTGAGCTGTATAAATACATTTTTTCATCTTTCTGGTTTTTATTCATGTGACTTAAGCCCCATACACACGGTCGGACTTTTGCCCAACAAACTTTGTTTTTAGCAAGTTGGACCAACAATCCGACCGTGTGTACGCTCCATCGGACAAACTTGTTTCGGATTTTTTTGGTTTTCATCGGACAAAAGTTGGGTCTGCAAACGGACAAACTTTTGCCCAACAAAAGTCCGATGGAGCAAAGTCTGACCGTGTGTACAGAAAACCATCGGACTTTAACAACTAATGTTAAAATCTACCAACAATAGCAGAAGTTGACCAAAGGGTGGCGGTAAAGAGCAGAAAAGAGCAGAAAAACCACGTGATGTTGCAAAAAGTTTTGGGAAAGTTTGCAGAAAATTCCTGTGGTGTGTATGCTATGGGTGTTCCCGACCAACTCCGTTCAGACAAAAAACCACGGAAAAGTCCGATGGAAGTCCGACCGTGTGTATGGGCCTTAAGCCATTCCTTCAAGCTAGACGGGCTGGTATCCAGCCAATGTGTCAGGACATACCCAGCTGCATTAATCATATGCAATAGCAAGGATTTGTGAGATTTTATTCTTGATTCACTAAAGATTAAAATTAAGGCATTCATCAAAATGAAGACCCCTTTTGTGTTTTTGTATGGAAAAAATGAATTTATTTATACAATTTAAGTGCTTATTGGCCTAAAAGTAATGCTAAGAAGCAGTATCCTATGCTATCATTGAGGTGCTGATAACCTTGGGGTACTGATAACATTGGACGTCTATTTCTTAAATCTGAAGCCTAGTACACACCATAAGTTTTTGGAGCCACTGTACTAACAATCTGATGTTAGTACAGTGCTCTCCCCCACTGAGCTGTTGTGTTCTGACAGGGGGACGACCACCCTGCCAGAACACTTCGGTCATTGGCTGAGAGCGCTGATCGGGAGCCTGTCAGCTTTTAGTTTTCCAGCATGCACATCCGACAGAAGCCAGCCAAATGTCCAGCTTCTGCCGTACCGGCTGCCATACACACGTGCCGAATGTCGGACGTTTTTTATTGAATCGCCAGACTTTTGGCTTATGTGTACTAGGCTTAGGTTTAGAGTTAATGTGCGCTGGCAGGTGAATGGCTCTGGAAAGTGAGACCATAAAATATGTTTTTGGAGCTATTGGGACTTCTGGGTGAGGGATTCTCGGAATACACATTCCCCAGGAAACTATTTATTAAAATTCTTACCTCAGCACTTGCAGTTCATAACTCTCAATAGTGCTAGCTTTTGCTCTCAGTGCTGTTTCCCTGAACAGGAGAAAGTTAAAAGTGAACAGTGGAAACTGGCGTCAGTCTGTTTTTGAAGGAGGGAGGAGGAGGGAAAGTCAGAGGAGTGCCTTACCATCTTATGCCTTGTACACGCGGTCGGATTTTCCGTCTGAATAAACTCCGATGGGTTTTTCCGACGGAATTCCGTTGCATACACACTGTCACACCAAATTCCGACCAGCAAGAACGCGGTGACGTGCAACACTACGACTAGCCGAGGAAAATGAAGTTCAATGCTTCCGAGCATGCGTCGACTTGATTCTGAGCATGCGTGTTTTTTAGTCCGTCGGAATTGAATCCAGACGAACGGAAATTCCGTCTGAAAATTTTCCGTCTGAAAAAAAGAGAACATGTTCTCTTTCTAAGTCCGTCGGAATTTCCGAAGGAAAAAGTCAGATGGGGCATACACACGTTTGGAATATCCGATGAAATAATTCCCGCCAGACTTTTTCCATCGGAAATTCCGAACGTGTGTACGCGGCATTAGGCTTTAGAACTGTGTGCTTCTATGGATGCACACAGTGTAGGAATACACAACTCTAGTATGTGCATGGACGGGACAAAAGATAAAGGAGTCTCCCTGAAATTGGAAACCTGGGGTAGCGGTCATGGCAGCAGATTAAACAGGAACATTGGCAAGAATTAAAGTGGATTTAATTAGGGATTTAAATCCACTGATGAAAGTGCATAAAAATGGAGAGTTTAATGTCGCTTAAGTCTAGCAGCTCGAAATAACTAAAAACAAGCTTAAAGTGTAGGTAAACCATAACAATGAACATATATCCCATATGCTTTTATTTGCTACAGTGTTTTTAGCTGCTGACTTTAAACATAAAAAAAAATTGCGGCTAGAACAGCGCTTAAGTTTATTAGCATATGCCTCAGAGCATACTCTTATTTAAAAAGATATGCCTAAAGCTACAAATGTCCTTTTTCTCTGCTATGACTGTTGCTTGTCTGAAAGCATTTTGTATTTATAGTTTTGTGAATATTTAATGTTCTTCTCACCCAATCTGTTGTACTAAAAATAACTTAACAAAATGTCATAATAAAATGTGCTTTTTTCCTTGGTTCCCATTTGATTTCAGACTAAAGGAGTGATAATCAAACATTAAAAGTGGTGTTATAACTATACTTGACAGCTGGGCCAAATGACATTTTTCACATGCATGTTACAATCCACATTTCTTGCTAGAAAATTACTGGGAACCCCCCAAATATTTAATAATTTCTGAAAGCAGAGGTCTTGGGGAATAAATGGTGGTTGCTGTCGGTTGTCGCACACATTTGCAAAGCCATTTCTCAAAAGCTAATTTTCAGGAAAAAATAAACTTAACTGCATTTTAGTGCACCCAAACTAAATTTAATACCCAATGTTTTGATAAAATGTCTAAAAGATTATATTGCATCAAGTTAAAGGATACTAAATACAGTGCCTTGAAAAAGTATTCATACCCTATGAAATTTTTCACATTTTGTATTTTATTTTAAAAAGATTTAGACCAACACAAAGTGGCACATAGCTGTGAAGTGAAAGGAAAATGATTGGTTTTCAATTTTTTTTTACATATAAATATCTGAAAAGTGTGGTGTGCATTTGTATTCAGCCCCCATTACTGTGATACCCCTAACTAAAGTTTAGTGGAACGAATTGCCTTCAGAAGTCACATAATTTGTAAATGGAGTCCATCTGTGTGTAATTTAAAGGGGTTGTAAAGGTTCATTTTTTTTTTTTCTAAATAGGTTCCTTTAAGCTAGTGCATTGTTGGTTCACTTACCTTTTCCTTCGATTTCCCTTCTAAAATTTTTTTTTCATTGTCTGAATTTCTCACTTCCTGTTCCTCCTCAGTAAGCTTGCCCCCATCATCTGAGCTGTTCTGGCTGGTGGTTAGTATAAAAAGTATTCGGCGCTGAAAAAAAGGTTATGGGAACTACTAAAAGTTGCAAGCCAGCACTCAAGGTAAATTCATAAAAATCCCTCAGAGGTGATCATAAGATAAAAATAGTGCAGCGCAACAAAATTAATTAATTACTAAGATACATGTCAAGAAGACATATCCAAGTCCATAAATCAGTAAGACAGAGTCCATAGGTGCTTGTGAACCAGCAGTAATATTAGCATGCAATGTGGATGAACAGACAAGTGTCCAGAGATCCCTCCACCACAATAAGGTTGGCCTCTCACCTCACAGCTTCGACCTAGCTAGAGGTCACACAGCTTTTACTCAAAAGAGTGGGTATGGAAATCAAATGGATAAAATCCGGTCAATCAGTACACATTTCCACATGTAGCAGGGTAACATAACAGGCTGGAATCTCCGTCATAAAAAAACAAGAAAAAGACCGATCTAGTGCTCTCTGTATAAACAGTTTAATGTTAAAAGTAATAAGAAAGCTACTCACAAATAAAGCACTCAGACACGAGTGCCAGCGTTCTAAGCATGGGTATAGAGCAGAGTGGTAGCGCAGACTGCAGCGATGACTGCGAGTGACGTCTAACGTGGCTGGGGGTTAGTCAGCGTACTCGCCCCCTCCCTTGGGACTACATCCCTGCGGGAAAACGCTGTGTTCACAGGCATCTTCAGGAGGGGAGGGGGGTTTCTAATCACAATCTCCTGTATGTCTGAGCTAAGGGCAGATGGATTCCAGGAAGTAAATGCTACATGAGTCATCTGCCCTTGTCCAAGATAGCTACAGCCAGAAACGCTAGACATGGATGGATGGGTAAGTTTGCTTTGAATATTAAAAATAAATTAAATGTTGTTTTTGCTTTGTGGTGCTCAGATGCAGTGTAGTTCTGCTTTAAGTTTTTGCACTGTATGTGATGAATCAACTGTTAAGCAAAGCCAGCTCTACCACCAGGTGCAGTGAGACTTTCACCTCTAGAGGTACCTTTCTATGGAAAAAAAAATGTAGTCTAAAATGTTTCAATGCAGCTTTGCATCTTTAAACTACACTCTTGCTACCATTGCACAAAAAGGATGTGAAAGGAGAATTACGTGGGTAAGCAGTTGCGTTCCACTGCAAAGGTTCTGCAGGTGAGGGTGAGGATAGTTACTAACTGGAGGATGACTGTGGCTTTTCCCTAGGATAGCTCTATAACAGGGCTGCCAAACTCCATTTCATTGTGGGCCACATCAGCATTTATCCAGGGCTTTTTTTTCTCAAAGAAAAGGTGCAGGAATTCAACCACAATGACTCCCCCCCCCCCATGCCGAACTGCATCAAATGGTGGGTGTGGCCAAATTGCACTAACAGTAGTGTGCATAGTTCCTCTGTAAAGGAGGGCTCTGCTGCACCAGGCCAGCAAACCTCTGTTACCTCACTCCCAGTAGCAAAATGGAATCCCACCAAGCAAATGGCATGGACCCCATGCATGCTCTTACTTAACTCCTCACTTCCTGTACCACATGACCAGGGCCATAGATCTCTGTAACGCTAGTATGCTGCCGGCTGCCATTGGAGACAGACCACTAGGGAAGGGGCCAGAACATCGACCCCCCCCCCCGCTACCGGACGACCTGTGAACATACCAGGTACCATGTTTAACGACTTTTGCTCGTAATTTGTTCCTTCACTTGGTTACTCATCACAAATACACTTCTCTTGTCTTTGCCGAGTTAACACTTTTGTAGTGATGTTACTTCATACCTCATAGTGCTGTTACAGAACCAAGTTTTTTTGGAATACGCCAGCACCAACAGTTAATGTAACTTTACTGTTGCAATGCTGCATGGCAATACAAAATAAATAAGGTCCTGTCCTAAGATAGTGTAGTGGCCCAGGCATACCTCCATGAGGTGAGAGTCCATAAAGGCATTGTCCATGACTTGAATGCTGTCCGTAATTCCCAGTCTCTTAAACACCAACACTTGTGCCCTCAGGTGTATCTCCGTTCTGCTCCCTATCCGCTGGTCCCTGCTCTGATCCTGGCTGCCCCCTATTTATATTACAGGTGGGCCCACCAAAAGCCAGAGGAACTGAGCTAAAAATGTTTAACCCTTTCCCCAGCCTGGGCTGGCTGCTAAATTACTAACATACACATTCCTACCTGCCTACACACTGGTTATTTGCGTTGCTATGCCATTGAAAATGAATGACAATGCATTGCACTTGGCATTGTATTTTACTGTGTTGTTGTAGAGCACAGCGCATTTTACTTTAAATGCATATGTGTGAATTGGCCCTAAATTGGTTTTATTGTATCTTTTGAAAGTGGGTTCTTTTTTTACTAACCTCTTTATTACTTTGCTATGTTTACATTGCTACTCTTATTTTGTCGTGTATGTTTATTTCTTTTTTGGTTAGGTTATTTGTTACACGCTGTAGATTATGATTTTTTTCAAAGGTCCCCAAGGATCTATAGCTATAGCAAACAAAAGCTGCTTTTAAAACATATTGTTTAAGTGGACCATGCTCTAGGCAAAACACAACCTGTACCCACCCACCTTCCCTTGTTCCATCACTTAAGCTACTAACAGCTATGTACTTGCCTGTCAGCAGTTTCAGGATCTGTGATAAGATGGCGCTAATTTTTGGTTGGCTCTGCCACCTACTGACAGACCGCTTGTGCCCTGCCACCACAGCTGGGCTCAGGTAGGGGAATTGGAGCTGCTGATAGGTAAGGGCTCATGCAAACCTTGTGCATTGGGCGGTGTTGCTCAAGACAGGAGGTGCTCATTAAGAAAATGGTAATTTGGCTCCTGCTGTTAAAAAAAAGTAATGTAAAAAAAGATTCAAAATGTATAAAATGCATGTCAGTGCAAGTGTGCTGAATCCAGTGTGTGTTAAAATAGGTTACATTTAAACTAGTATTTAGGTCCACTTAAATTTTTAAAATGCGAAGGCATTTCAAATAGGATTAGAATGTAAGCAGAGAAAGATGCCTTGGGAATACTGCAATCGTGTTTTAAAAATAGCTGAAATAACTGAAATAAACACATTCTTAAAATAACATCTCATTAAAAACACTGGTGCCCATTATGATGCGTCCTTATACTCTACAGAAAAAATGTCAACTGCAAGAAAAACTGGTGTTCTGAAAAAAATATGTATTTAAGAGGTTAATATAAATTACCATAAATGGTTGTAGAGTTGAGGAATTCGATGGTAGTGTAAAGGGTCTCTTACTGGAAACTATGGAAAGGTAGAACAGGGAAATATATCTGACTTTTATTACATTCTTTCAGTTATTTGACCCAGACTATTGCTCATATGCATTTTCCCACCTATAACTGGAAGATCTTGGATTACTTTTTATAGGAAAATTCAGAAATGGAATACGGTAACTGGATGACCCTTGGGATCACGGATAGCTGTAAATGATTTTTAATCTGCATTATGTCTTGTTATGCCTTGTTTTACTTTTCTAATCTGGTCAGATAAGGTCATGGGAAGTAGCGATTTAATGTGGGCCACAGACATTATTCAGTTGGCCAATTCTGTAATTAGAACTAGATGAAATAAACACTGATATCGATACTGTTCTCATGTTAAGGAGTTCTTGCCAAGCGCTAAGGATATATCAATATAAGGGCAAAAAGAGGCTTTCTAGGAAAAGCAAGATGGAATTCTGAATTATTAAACTGCAATAATAACCGTATTTCATGAATAATGTGTTATTACATTTATGTACTATATCTGCTGACAAGAAATGCTAAAATAATCAAATAAAATGGGTTTGTGTATTGAATAGTGTAGTGATTAGGTTTGTTTGGTCACACTCTAGTTATTATTATAATTAATATAGGATTTATATAGTGCCGACAGTTTGAGCAGTGCTTTACAACAGTAGGGCAGACAGTACAGTTACAATACAATTGAATACAGGAAGAATCATAGGGCCTTGCTCGTTAGAGCTTAAAATCTAGGAGGGAGGGTTAAGTGATATGAAAGTATAATAATTTGTCTAAGGCTTGCCAGTTCCTAAATGTCTTGCAGGACAATTTTATGGGTCAGATGATAGATGCACCAACTAGAAATAAAGCATTACTAGATCTACTGATTACCAACAATACAGACCTGATCACGGATGTGGAAATACGGGGCAATTTAGAAAACAGCGATCACAGGTCAATTGGCTTCAGTATAAATCACACAAATAGGAAACACTAGGGGAATACAAAGACACTGAATTTCAAAAGAGCCAACTTCCCTAAACTGCAAACCTTGCTAGAAGGTATAAATTGGGATAAAATCTTGGGAACAAAGAACACGGAGGAGAGATGTGTTTGCTTTAAGAGCATATTAAATAAGGGCATTAGCCAGTGCATCCCATTGGGTAATACATTTAAAAGGGGAGGACATTATCTATGCTAAACAAAAAACCCCCCCTTTTTATCGTTAATATTACCAAGATTATACCAGCGTACCATTATGAGGTGAGAGTGTTTGGAAGGGTTTCCCTCCCCTCTCCTTTATATACCATTTCTTATTTATATATATAATTTCTACCAAATTACCAATTTGACCATTCTATTTGTTTATAGATACATCTAGCATCAGCTCCTGATGAGTGGTAACAACAACCATGAAACGCGTAGAGCTTGTTACGATGCAATGTCACAGTGATCATGTTTTAAAATTTTACCTATATAGTTTACCAATATGCACCTATCTATCATGGTTTATATGTTATTATCATTATAATTTTGGTCTGCCTACCTCATGTACAGTATTTATTATGTTGAGATAATCATTATATTGCTACTGTTTAATAATTATACATTATTAACTATATGATTATGTTGCTACTATTCAGTATAATGTTTTCTGCTATCTCATGGTGTATGTATTCCTTGTATCCATTAAACCATGTTTTATTGATTGATGCATTCAACTCAGCAGTGTTGCTTCATTCAAAGTCCCACCATTCTAGTTGTTGCTTTTTTCCAATAAATTTAAAAGAGCAAACAAAAGTCCTGGATGGCTTAACTCTTAACTGTAAAAATGCATATAAAAGCAAAGGAGAAGGCCTTCAAAAAATACAAGGTTGAGGGATCATGATCAGCATTCAGACTTTATAAAGAATGCAACAAGAAATGTAAGGGTGCAATTAGGGCGGCTAAGATAGAACATGAAAGACACATGTCACAGGAGAGCAAGGAGATGGCGAGGATATGGCGAAGATATTGAATTTATTCTTCTCCTTAGTCTTCATGAGGGAATTGGGAGGCTTTAATAACCAAAACTGCAGTGTTTATCCTCATGACACATCACAGGAAGCACCCTCATGGCTAACAGAGGACAGAATTAGAATTAGACTTGGGAAACAACATTAACCACTTCAGCCCCGAGCCTATTTTTCAAACCTGTTGTTTACAAGTTAAAATCTGTTTTTTTTGCTAGAAAATTACTTAGAACCCCCAAACATTATATATTTTTTTCTAACACCCTAGAGAATAAAATGGCGGTCGTTGCAATACTTTTTGTCACACCGTATTTGCGCAGCGGTCTTACAAGCGCACTTTTTTTGGAAAAAATACAAGTTTTTGAATTAAAAAGTAAGACAACAGTAAAGTTAGCCCAATTATTTGTTTTATATTGTGGAAGATTCTGTTACGCCGAGTAAATTGATACCCAACATGTCACGCTTCAAAATTGCACCCGCTCGTGGAATGGCGACAAATATTTACCCTTAAAAATCTCCATATACGGCGTTTATAAAATTCTACAAGTTGCCTGTTTTGAGTTCTAGGCACATAATTATTGCTCTCGCTCTACCAGTCAAGGTGATACCTCACATGTGTGGTTTAAACACTGTTTTCATATGCGGCCGCTACTCACGTATGCGTTCGCTTCTGCACGCAAACTCGGCGGGATGGGGCGCGCTTCCTTTTTTTTTTTCTCATTTATTTTACCTTTTATTTTTTATTTTTAAACTGTTCTTTTTAAAAAAAAAATAAAAATAAACATCCCTTGTAATAGAAACAAAGCATGACAGGACCTCTAAGGTTGGATTCACACCTATGCATTTTTAGTGCTTTTTGCATTTTGCAGATTTGGACTACAGTCCATTTAATATGGTTCCCTATGGAACACAATCTGTAGTACAAATCTGCAAAATGCAAAAAGCACAAAAAATGCATAGGTGTGAATCCAGCCTTAAATGTGAGATCTGGGGTCAAAAAGACCCCAGATCTCATATTTACACTAAAATGCAATAATAAAATGCAATAATAAAAATAAAAAATGTTGTCTGAAAATAAAAGTCTCTTTAACTATTTCAGATCTGCGCTATAGCCGAAAGACAGCTACAGCGCAGACCTAATTTGCTGGGAGGTTGTCTCTGGACGTGCTCTCATGCTCGAGCGGCCTGCGCGCTCCTGCAGGGCGCACGCAGCGCGCTCTGTGATCAGCGAGTCTCTGAGACTCGGCTAATCACAGACCCCTTACCACGTGATCAGCTATCAGCCAATGACAACTGATCATGTGATGTAAACAGAGCCGGTAGCGTGAGGAGAAGAAAAAAAAGAGCTGATCACCGGCAGCTGTTAGGGGGACATCGGTCCCCATCAAGGAGAGCAGCTGCCTGCTCATCTGTGCCACCTGTGCCACCTCCCAGTGCTATTTACCAGTGCCCACAGTGCCACCCATTAGTGCCCACAGTGCCACCCATCAGTGCCCACAGTGCCACCTGTCAGTGTCACCAATCAGTGTCACCTACCAGTGCCGCTCATCAGTGTCAATTACCAGTGCCCATCAGTGTCACCTACCAGTGCCCGTCAGTGCCTATCAGTGCCACCTATCAGTGCCCATCAGTGCCATCTATCAGTGTTACCTATCAGTAACACCTATCAGTGCCCATCAGTCCCACCCATCAGTTCCACTCATCAGTGCCTCCCAGTAACACCCAACAGTCCCCATCAGTGCTGCCTTATCTGTGCCCATCAGTGCCGCCTTATCTGTGCCCATCAGTACTGCCTTATCTGTCCCCATCAGTGTCACCTTATCTGTGCCTATCAGTGCCCATCAGTGCAGCCTATCAGTGCCCACCAGTGCCGCCTCATCAGCGCATATCAATGAAGGAGAAAATTACCTGTTTTTCAAAATGTTATAACAAACTATGAAACATGATTTTGTTTTTTTTCTATTTTTTTTGTTTGTTTAGCAAAAAATAAAAACCCCAGCGGTTTATGACCGCACAATTGTCATTCAAAGTGCATCAGCGCCGAAAGCTGAAAATTGGTCTGGGCAGGAGGGGGGTTTAAGTGCCCAGTAAGGAAGTGGTTAAGAGCTATGAGCGGAAGTGATGTTTTGACGTCGCTTTCTCCCTGCAATGGTATGGAGACAGGTGGAGGCCATCTTCCCCTCACTCAGCTCAATACCACAGAGCAGACGCGATCGCCTCCGCTGCTGCCAGTGGCTCTGGTAAGTGCCGGAGGGCACGGAGCGCGGCGGGAGTGGGGGGCTCCCACTTCCGCCGCCAATAAGAGTGATCTCACGGCGAATCTGCCACAGAGACCACTTTTATTTAAAAGCAGACCGCCCGCTGAAGAAGAGGATACCGGGATTATGGCAGCTAGCTGCTGCCATAACCACGGTATCCTCCTTCAAACAGCTGACGTATAACAACGGCGGGCGGTCCGTGAGTGGTTAATAAATCACTGGGACCAGATGGCTTGCACCCGAGGGTACTTAGGGAACTCAGTCAAGTAATTGCCAGACCATTGTTCCTAATTTTTACTGACAGTCTACTGACTGGAATGGTACCAGAGGATTGGAGAAAAGCTAATGTAGCACCAATATTTAAAAACGGCTGGGTACCAGTCCTCAGGAAGGATGTACTGGAAATGGAGCGAGTACAAAGAAGGGCAACAAAGCTAATAAAGGGTCTGGAGGATATTAGTTATGAGGAAAGGTTGCGAGCACTGAACTTATTCCCTCTGGAGAAGAAACGCTTTAGAGGGGATATGATTTCAATTTACAAATACTGTACTGGTGACCCCACAATAGAGATAAAACTTTTTTGCGGAAGGTAGTTTAACAAGACACGTGGCCACTCATTCAAATTACAAAAAAAGAGGTTTAACCTACGTAGAGGGTTCTTTACTGTAAGAGCGGTAAGGATGTGGAATTCCCTACCAAAGGCGATGGTCTCAGCGGGGGGCATCGATAGTTTAAAAAAAAAAAAATTAGATAATCACCTGAACAACCACAACATATGATACAGGGATATACAAGGTAATACTGATATATAATCACACACATAGGTTGGACTTGATGGACTTGTGTCTTTTTTCAACCTCACCTACTATATGTAACTATATAACTGTGGGGGGTGAGCTGATGAAAGAAATAAAAGAACAGTTGTTAGGTGGAGGCAGGGTAGGCTTCTCCGAAAAGAAAAGTTTTCAGGGATCGCCTAAAAGTAGATAGATTTGGAGATAGTCTGACAGATTGGGGTAGGGTATTCCAGAGGATGGGAGAGGCTCGGGAGAAGTCCTGGAGGCGAATATGGAAGGAGGTGATGAGGGAGTTGGAGAGCAGGAGGTCTTGGGAGGAACGAAGAGGACGATTAGGTTGGTATTTTGAGACTAGGCTAGTGATGTAGCTGGGGGCAGAGTTGTGGATGGCTTTGTAACTTATTGTTAGCATTTTGAATTTAATTTGTTGGGTGAGTGGCAGCCAATGGAGGGATTGGCAGAGAGGGGTAGCAGACACTGATCGGTTTGTAAGGTGGATTCGTTTAGCAGCCGTATTCATGATGGACTGAAGGGGAGATACTCTATTTATTTAAAGGTAAGCCAATGAGGAAGGAGTTGCAGTAGTCGAGGCGAGCGATAACCAGGGAGTGAATCAGGAGCTTTGTGGTTTCATTGGTTAGGAAGGGACGTAGTTTGAAGATGTTGCAGAGGTTGAGGCCGCAAGCTTTGAAAAGGGATTGGATGTGGGGCCGAAAGGAAAGTTCAGAGTCCAGGATAACACCTAGCACCCTGGCATGTGGGGATGGGTTGATGGTTGTGCCATTGTTCTTGACAGTGAAGTCAGGGGAAGAGGCACGTAGGGGAAGAAAATTTATGAGATCGGTTTTGGACAAGTTGAGTTTCAGGAAGTGGTGTGACATCCAGACAGATATCTCTGTTAGTAAGTTAGTAAGTTAGTAACGCGTGAGGAGACTGATGGAGTAAGTTGAGCGGTGGAGAGATATATCTGGGTGTCGTCTGCGTAGAAATGATATTGAAAGTCGTGTGAGGCAATCAGCTGACCCAGGGATTGAAAATAAGAGAGGTCCAAGAACAGAACCTTAGGAAAGAGGAGAGGAGATAGTAGAATTGTAAGTGACACTGAAGGTGCATTGGGATAAGTAGGATGAGAGCCAAGGAGACCGAGGGAGTAAAGTTTATTTGAGGAGGAGGGGGTGGTCAACCGTATCAAAGGCAGCAGAAAGGTCCAGAAGTAGGAGTACAGAATAGTGTCCATTGCTGTTTGCAGTTAATAAGTAATTTGTGAGTTTTAGAAGAGCAGTTTCTGTGGAGTGTTGAGGGCGAAATCCAGACTGAAGGGGATCAAGAAGGTTATTCTTTATGAGGTGGTCACTCAGTTGGTTGAAGACCAGGCATTCAAGGAGTTTAGAGGACAAGGGGAGTAAGGAGATAGGGCATAGATTTTTAAGATTGGTAGGGTCCAAGGACGGCTTTTTAAGTATGGGGATGACCAGTGCATGTTTTAAAGCATTGGGGAAGATGCCAGAAGAGAGGGAGAGATTGATGATGAGGGTTAGAGAGTGTAGGATAGAGCTAGAGGGTGACCATAGTATTTGAGAGGGAATACGGTCCAGGGGACAGGTGGTTAGGTGGGTGTTAGAAAGGAGTTTAGCAACTTTGTCTTTAGTAGCAAGTTTGAATAAGGGGAGTGTCAATTGTACCTGTTGACATTGGGTGTTACCTGGAGGAGATACCACTAGAGTGGAGATTTCATCACAAATTGTATCAATCTTATTTTTGTGATTAGCATTCTCCTGGGCAGTGAATGAGTTAGTGGGGGGAGGCAGTGGAGGATGAAGTAGAGAGTTGAAGGTAGAGAAGAGTTGACGGGGACTGGATGAGTAGGTGTTAATGAGAGTGGTAAAATAGGTCTGCTTGGGAGTGTGGAGGCAAGAATTATACTTTTGGAGGGCAGATTTGTATTGATTGAAGTCTTTGAGAGACTTAGTCTTCTGCCACAGACGCTCAAGAGCACGGCTACGTTTTTTGAGATTTCTGGTGTCATCTGTTTGCCAGGGTTGTAGGGGTTGAGGCCTGATTCTGTATGTACTGAGGGGAGCAAGTTTGTCCAGGGTTGAGGACAGGGATTTAGTGACTTGGTTGGGGCAGGACAGTGGTGAGATTTTGTCATAGATGTGGTCATTTGCAGATTAGAGGAGAGAAGGGTTGAAGTGGCGAAGGTTTCTACATGTGATGGTTAGGTGATTGGAGGGAAAGGTGGTGGAAGACAGGGAGAGAGAGAAACTAATAAGGTGGTGATCAGAGAGAGGAAAAAGATTGTTGGAGAGGTTGCATGGAGCGCATAGGTAGGAGAATACAAGGTCAAGGATGTTGCCATCAGAGTGAGTAAAGTCTGTACCCATAGCTTCAGGTCAAATGAGGGCTAAGAAGTTTAAAAGTAACAGGAGTGTTTGTATTAACAGGGATGTTGAAGTCGCAGAGAAGGATTGTGGGTATTTCAGAAGAGAGAAAGTATGGTAGCCAGGCCAAAAACTCATCAAGGAAAGTTGATAATGGTCCAGGGGGACGGTAGATCACAGCAATTCTTAGTTCTACTGGATCACTGTTTAAAGAGGACCTGCCACTTTCTGTTTTTCGTTGGATTACTGGTCTACTTCTAATTAGGAACACTCATCCCATTCTTTTTAAAATGTACACAACATCTTTAAATGTCTTATCCTTAGATGGGAGAGTAAATCACCTTTGCTCAACCACTCTACTGCTTTGTGAATTTGCTTTCTCACGGAGAGACAAAAGGCATAAAACTGAAGTGCAAATTCACTAACCCATAGCAATAATTCAGAATTAATTTCACTGAAATCAGATGAATAAAGGCTGAATGCTAACTGACTTTTTGTGCCTATTGCGCTTTTGCTATGAGTTGGCCTCCATCCACTGGGTTTTTAATGGCATACATTTCCCAGAGAATATTGCCTGAAGTGAATACTTTCATTCTCATGAAGTCAGTGCTATTGATCTCTATACGATTATCTAGCTCAGAAACATTGTATATAACGCTTCAAAAACAATGGAATGATTAATGTAAAAACCTGCATTGTAAAATGTACCTATGCCCAAAAGTCCTATACCTTTATTGAGAGTGGTATATTTGCAGACAAATAAGTCAAGAATAGTAGGATTTTTAAAACAGCTTACCTGTAAAATCCTTTTCTTGGAGTACATCACGGGACACAGAGCAGCATAGTCATTACTATGTGGGTTATATAGAATTACCTTCAGGTGCTGGCACTGGCAACTTCCAAAACAGGAAGTACCCTCCCCTATATAAGCCCCTCCCATCCGGGAGTACCTCAGTTTTGTAGCAAAGCAATACGTGTCCCCAAAAGAGGGGTGGGAGCTCTGTGTCCCGTGATGTACTCCAAGAAAAGGATTTTACAGGTAAGCTGTTTTAAAAATCCTACTTTCTTGTTCATACATCACGGGACACAGAGCAGCATAGTCATTACTATGTGGGACGTCCCAAAGCAATGCCACATGAGGGGGGGGATACACCATACATAAGCTGGGCGCCATCAGGCATGAGGATCTTTTGCGGCCTGCAACACACTGCGCCCAAAGGCGACATCCTCCTTGTGTACTGAAGACCATGTTGCGGCCTTACAAATTTGCGCCAGGGAGGCCTGGTGATGCACTGCCCATGAAGTTCCAACTGCTCTCGTGGAGTGCGCCCTAACTTTGAACGGAGGCGGTCTACTTCTCAAGCCATAGGCTTGTATTATGACCTGTCGAATCCACTTGGCTAAAGTAGATTTTGATGCTGCCTGACCCTTTCTGGGGCCTTCCGGCAGAACAAACAAAGAATCCGTTCTACGAATCTGAGCAGTGGCTTTTAGATAAGCTTTAACTGCTCTTACTACATCCAAAGAATGCAATAACTTTTCCTCTACCGAGCTTGGTTTGGGGAAAAAAGAAGGAAGAACCACATCCTGGTTCAAGTGAAACCTCGATACCACCTTAGGAAGAAAGGCTGGGTGAGGACGTAATACTACTCTGTCCTTATGGATAACCAGATATGGCTCTTTACAGGACATGGCGGCTAATTCCGACACTCTTCTAGCCGAGCATATGGCTACTAAAAATATCAATTTCCTGGTGAGTAGAACCAAGGAAATGTGCCGCAAAGGTTCAAATGGCTGCTTCTGCAGAACCGACAGAACCAGATTTAGATCCCATGGGCATATGGGAGCCTTAATCGGTGGAATAATACGAGTCACACCTTGCATAAAGGATTTGACAAGTGAATGCATAGCCAGGGGCCTTTGCAATAGTATTGACAAGGCCGAAACCTGGCCCTTGATAGTACTTAAGGCAAACTTCCTGTCTACAGCCCACTGCAGGAAGTCCAGAATTCTGCCTATAACGTACTTACGTGGATGCCATTTTCTGGCCTCGCACCAAGTGATGTACGCCTTCCAAACTCTATAGTAGATCTGCCTGGATACAGGCTTCCTGGCATTGATTATAGTTGATACCACAGAGTTAGAGAGACCTCTCTTCTTTAGGATGTGGGATTCAATAGCCAGGCCGTTAAACTTAGAGTTAGTAAGGAAGGGTGGTATATCGGTCCTTGCGAAAGCAGGTCCGGACGACGTGGAAGGGTCCAAGGACTCCCCACAGACATTTTGATGATCTCCGCGTACCAGGCCCTTCGGGGCCACGCTGGAGCCACCAGGATCACCGGCTTCTTCTCCAACCTGACTCTGCGAAGGAGTCGAGGCAACAATTGTAGCGGAGGGAATGCATATATCAGTCTGAACTGATCCCAAGGGAACACCAGAGCATCCGAGCCGCAAGCGAGGGGATCCCTTGTCCGGGAGACAAATCTGTCCACCTTTGCGTTGAATCTGGATGCTAGCAGATCTACATCCGGTGTTCCCCACCGCTGACATATTGCTCGGAAGACCTCGGGATGAAGGGACCATTCCCCTGGGCATAACTGTTGGCGACTCAGAAAGTCCGCCTTCCAATTCTCCACCCCTGGAATGAAGACAGCTGATATACATGGGACATGCTTTTCTGCCCATTCCAGGATGTGACTTACTTCCCTCTGGGCTGCACGACTCCTGGTGCCTCCCTGATGATTGATATATGCCACTGCTGTGGCATTGTCTGATTGAATTCTGACAGGGGACCCTTGGAGTCTGGATGTCCAGGCTACTAGGGCGTACCGGGCTGCTCGTATCTCTAAGAGATTGATGGGCAGGGTTTTTACTACATTTGACCATCTGCCCTGGAGAGACCATTGCTCCAGTACTGCCCCCCAGCCTATAAGGCTGGCATCTGTAGTGACCACCTTCCAAGATATCGGGCTGAAGGGTTTTCCCTTCTGGAGATTCTGGGGGATCAACCACCAGCAGAGACTCTTCCGAACGGAAGGGGACAAAGCCATCGGGAAGTCTAGAGCCTGAACTTTTCCGTTCCAGGCTGACAATATGGCCCTTTGTAAATTCCTTGAGTGGAATTGGGCGTATGGTACAGCTTCGAATGATGCTACCATCTTTCCTAGCAGCCTCATGCACAGGCGTATGGACGGCTGTCTTTTTGCACAAAGCAGACGGACCAAGGCCCTCAAAGAGGATACCTTGTCTAGAGGTAAGAAAATCTTCCTCTGGTCTGAATCCAGCCGTAGCCCTAGATATACCAGGTTTTTCACTGGCTGTAGGGCTGACTTGTCCAGGTTGATGACCCAACCGTGAGACTCTAGATACTTGATTGTATCGACAATTACCACTTCTAGCTTGGCAACTGAGTGGTCCATCAACAACAGGTCGTCTAGGTATGCCATTATCGTTACACCCCGTGTTCTTAGATCGGCCAACAGTGGGGCCAGAATTTTTGTGAACACTCGTGGTGCTGTGGCCAGACCGAATGGTAAGGCTCTGAACTGAAAATGGCGCCCTTCTACTGCAAAGCGTAGAAATTTTTGATGACCTGGAAAGATGGGAACATGCAAGTAAGCATCTTTGATGTCGATCGAGGCTAACCATTCCTCCCCTTGTAGGGCAGCGGTGACCGATCGGATCGACTCCATCCGGAAAGACCGGACGTTTAGAAATTTGTTTAGACTCTTTAGGTCCAATATGGGTCTTATGTCCCCGTTTGGCTTCGGGACTGTGAAAAGGTTTGAGTAGAAACCCAACCCCCACTCTTCCATAGGAACCTCCATAATTACTCCTTGGAGCAATAGTTGTTCTAACGCCAATAGGAGAGACCCTCTTTCCAGAGGGTCTCTTGGCATGCCTGACCACATAAAATGGGACGGAGGAGACTCTTTTAACTCCAACTTGTATCCCAGAGTTACTGCGGAGAGCACCCATCTGTCTTTGATCGTCTCCCGCCAGGTCTCTGCGAACAACTGAAGTCTTCCCCCCACCCGTTTGAGTGGGGGCAGCCCTTCATGGGCTTGACTTGGAGGCTGGTTTAGTACCTCTTTGGATCCAGGGCTTTTTATTACCCTGTGGCTGTCCCTGATTTTTACCTCCTGAGTTTGACCGAGGAGGCCGTCGGAACTGCTTAGTAGCAGACGTCGCAGGGATAGGAGAGGTAGTCCTCTTAAAAGATGGACCCCTAGACCTCTTTTTACTCGGTAAGAGAGTACTTTTACCACTGGAAATCTTCTGGATATACTTATCCAGGTCTTCGCCAAAAAAGGCGTTCCCCATGAAATGGGAAGCTAACTAAGAGCTTCTTACAGGGAGCTTCAGCAGACCAGTTTTTGAGCCACAGAAGCCTACGCATATGTACCAAAGACAGCGTGAGGCGGGAGGCCTGATGGATAGAATCCTTGATGGCGTCAACCGCAAAGCATAATGCTCTAGGCAGATCAGCCAGAGCCTGGGCCTGCTGGTCTGGCAAATCCCTCAGGACCATTTTCATTTGATCCTTTAAAGCTTGGCAGACCCCAATAGCTGCCACTGCTGGCTGTGTAACAGCCCCTGCTGTGGAAAAAGCAGATTTTAATAAAGATTCCAATTTTTTATCCACTGGATCTTTGAACATTTGAACATTATCTACTGGACATGTCAGTGATTTGTTCACAGAAGAGATGGCTGCATCCACCGTAGGAACATTCCATCTCTGGGTGAACTTTTCCTCCATGGGATAGATCACCGGAAACCTTTTAGGCGGAACAAATAGTTTATCAGGATGTTCCCAGTCCTGGTATATAAGTCCTTCCAATAATGGATGTATTGGAAAGGAGCAATTAACCTGGGGAGCTTTTAGCGACCCCAATGAGGAGACAGCAGTAGTTGATGGTTCAACAAGAGGCATTTTAAATGCAGATCGAACCATGTCAGTTAGGGTCTGGACCCACAATCTTTCAGTCTGTGATGCTGAAAATGGTTCATCTACTGTCGATTCCTCAAAAACAGAGCTAACCTCCTCCTGATCCCCTTCAGGTAGGTCGGTCCCTTCCTGGGACTGTTGCTCTGCCAACAGGCACTCTAATGGAGGTGATGGAGATCTGGCGCGCTTTCTTTCCTGTAGAGAAGAAGCGATCAATGCAGCCAATCTCTGCTCCAATCCCTCCAGAGTTGAGGAAAAAACCTCCTCTGTTATATATGCAGGAGCAGGTGGACTGAGGACAGCCGCAGTACCTGGCACTCCCGGGGGTTCCTTATGGGTATTAACCTCTGATTTCTCAGGGGAGGAGGGTGCAGATGACTGCTCCAGATCCTCAGAGCCCGATGGAGACCCCCTACACTTCCTGAGAGGTATATCTCGGAGTTTTTTAGGCGGCATATTCCTTAGTTCAAAGCTGAGGTATTCCAGCCGCAATACACCCCTTACTGAAATAGTCTAATGCAATTTGCTGCTATGTACATCAGTGGGTGTCTACTAATGCGTCTTTCTGGGGATGCCTGTATCAACCGCCCGCTGTAAGCCCCTATACCATGCTACCAGCTCCTTTTCATGCTCTGTGTCCATAGCAAGCAGCGTGGACTGAGTCCTTTTATCTTGCTGGGACGCCCGCACATGCGCAGAAGCGCTGGCCGCACAGAGCACGTCATCCGCCAGGCTCCGCCCCCTTTTTTGAAGCTAAACCTTATAAAAGGAAAGCATGTGTGCGCGCGCGCGCGCGTTCACGCACGTGTGCGCTCTTGGCGCCATGTAGGGAGAGGAGCCAGGGTCCCTGTTTCACCAGGACTCGGGGATGGAAGGAAACTACTTGGCAGCATGACAGAGGAATGCAGCTTCCCTGATAGAGAGCTCACTCATCTGCCTGGACTTTCACCATGGAAGGAATAGTCCCAAGAAAAAAAGACGTTCCACAGCGGCCTCTAGTGGACAAACACAGGTACCGCACCTTTGTCTTTTTTTTTTTTTTTTTTTTTTTAAACCTCCTTTATGAAAAAACATTTCCAGGTTTACAGTTTTTTTAAAACTTCCCTTATGAAAAAACATTTCTAGGATTTCTTAGGCATATACAGCTATTAGCGGGAATACCCTTTAGGTAACAGGCAGAAAGACATATTAGGCTTGGGGGTCCCCTCAATAGAACCAAGTTCCTGAGGGGCCCCCACTTACCTTTTCCCCGCCGCAGGACTTTGTTTGGTCCACAGAAGCCCAAACTTCACCTCTCACGGCAGGCATTGTACTAGACCTTCAGGGACCGGGTTCCCAAGGATTCCACTCCCCTGGACCTGTATAGCACCCTGCACAGATAGCCTCTTGGTTTTGGGTATGACCAGAGCTCTGGATCCCAGGGTCCAGCCCTCCTAAGAGAGGCATTACAGGCAAAACCCTGCTCTTCTCTGCAAGGCCCGGGTACCGACCGTTTAGCTATGAAGCTTTTTTGGTCGGATCCAGAATAGCTTGCTAAGGCCCAGAGAACCTGTACACAAGCCCAGATGAATACATGTTAACCTTGGCCAACACCTTAGACACTGGCAAAAAACTGAGGTACTCCCGGATGGGAGGGGCTTATATAGGGGAGGGTACTTCCTGTTTTGGAAGTTGCCAGTGCCAGCACCTGAAGGTAATTCTATATAACCCACATAGTAATGACTATGCTGCTCTGTGTCCCGTGATGTATGAACAAGAAAATGAATTTATAAGTATATTTATTGACATAGTTAAATGCATAATGTATAACAAACTAGCTCCTTTTGTGTTGGAAATACTTTGTAATGAAGTCTAATTAAAATTTTTCAATTTTCTAGAGTACAGTTGCCTGATTCAGGTCAAATTATCCCATGAGCTGAATTGTCAACCAGAAGTGTAATTATACATGATGGGGCACCATAGTAAGATAATTTTAGGACCCCCCGGCTCCCTAACCTCTATGTTAAATGCTTAGATGGCTAATTACTGCTGTCTATTTAACCCCTGCATAGCTCTATTTCGCAGTCATTTCCCAGAGATTGTAAAAGTTTTTTTTTTTTGTTAAAAATAACAAACATGTTATACTTGCCTGACCTATGTAATGGTTTTGCACAGACCAGCCCAGATCCTCCGCTTCTCGGGTTCCTCTTCAGCTCTCCTGGCCCCTCCCTCCTGATGAGTGCCCCCACAGCAAGCAGCTTGCTATGGGGGCACCCGAGCTGCAGCTCCCTGTGTCCATTCGGACACGGAGCCTGGTCCCGACCCTACCCCCTTTCTCTCCTCATTGGCTGACTGACTTTAATTGACAGCAGCGGGAGCCAATGGCGCCGTGCTGCTGTCTCTGCCAATGAAGAGGGGAGTCCCGGGCAGCCGAGAAACTCCTGCAACATTGCTGGATCAAGAGGGACCTCAGGTATGTTTTAGGGGGGCTGCTGCACACAGAAGGCTTTTTATCTTAATGCATTCTATGCATTAAAGTGGATGTAAACCCGTTTCATGATATTTGAGATGGACACATATATCTACAGTGTTTTCTTATCTCTCTTCAAAACACTATGTCCTGTAGCTGTCTCCTGCCCCGTTCTTCTGTTATCAGCCTGATAACTCCTGACAAGTTCTCCGTCACATATGAAAAAAGTAGCCAGAGTTTTGTGTTAGGGAGGTTGCTATAAATAGATTAGCACTGAGCTGAAGGATTCAACAAACAGAGCTGAAAGTCTCTACCTATGAGGAGAGGGGGTGTGTGCATTTCCTCCAATCAGCTGTCTTGGCTGTATGCCCAGGCTTCACTGTAGTGTTAACCAGGAAGAGAAAATCTCCTAACATGATGTGCCATTTCTAAACAGTATATAAAGATCAAGACAGCAGATATACATGTAAAACTTATGTAGAGAGATTTGTTTCATCCCTGTGTATCATCTGAGGCTGTTCATTTCACTGGGTATATGTGAGGGTTTACATCCACTTTAAGATAAAAAACCTTCTGCTTTTCAACCGCTTTAATCCTCTCACATCAATTGCAACTGTTGGTTATTAGTGTACTGTTGGTGCACTTTCTTGTTCCATAATTTTTATTGTAGGTATATCAAAAATATACAGTAATATAAACGCACCTTGTCTGTCTACGCAGGGGCTATGGCTGGTGACATAGAGAACATAAGTATACATACACAGCATAGATGAAGGAGGAAAGGTCTCCTTCTCAAACAGGCATATCTAACCTAAATGAAACATATATGTATTTTGGGGAAAATCCCATAATTGCCAAGGTGGCCAGGACCTTTTTGTCAACGACTCTTTAGTGGGTAATCCTGGAGACCAATAGGCAACTAAAAAGGGCTGAACAACCCATCGAAAGAAAAAGAGCAGAGAGCAAAACAGGAGCGAGAGGGAAAAGTAAAGTGAGGAGCAGATAAGAGTGGTAAGGACCCAGGGTCGTCTGAGACATCAGTTAGAGTTACCCACACTTGTCAGGAGAAAATCTGGGAGGGCATAAGTCAACCATGGTTCCCAGACCTTAAGGAACCTTGCGTGTGTGTTATGGAGAATACTAGACATCATTAAGCATCATGGCCGTAAGATGTCCCTGACTCCCTGGAAAGGGACTCTGAGGATCTTTCAGGCCTGGGCAATCGTTGTTTTGGCTGTAATGAACAAATAAGATGACTGTTTTTGCTGACGAGCAAATAGGCCCATAATGGGGAGATGCAGGAAAACAAATTTAGCCTCCTTTCGGATATTTAAATGGAGCACGGAGTATAGGGTTACCACCTTTTCTCCAAGCCAAACCCGAACATGTTAGCGACGCACAGAATTTTTATTTTTTGTAGTATACACTATAGGATTGTAAAAGATCAGGGACAGCTTTGGGTGCCCCAAGGAGAGTAGTAATGTGGCATGCACAGCGTACCATGGCGAAGTGTGGGTGTGGCTCAGCCGATGTCAGCAACAATTTGTAATGGACTGAACAATCTAATACAAGAACAACCAGAGCCTAAAAAGCCACAATCCTGTTAGCTCCAGTGTTCAAGCTAACAAGCATACACAATTTACAAAGTGCCAGAAATGGATAGCAAGCTTGTTAATGATTAGCTATTACATCCACTGCTCACTCTCACTTTCCATTCTTGGAATATTCATTAATACATACACTGAAGGGCATTTACCGGAGCAGCTGTGCATGGCAACCGATCAGCTGATAGCTTTCATTTCCAAAGCTTAACCAAACAAGCTGAAGCTAGAAGCTGACTGGTTACTATGCACAGCTGCTCCAGATTACAGTTACAGAGCATGGAGGGGGGGGGGGATGTATCAAAATTGGAGCAACCAGTCAGCTTCTAGCTTCAGCTTGTTGAGTTAAGCTTTGACAATCAATCAAAGATACAACCTGATTGGTTTCCATACACAGCTGCTCCAGTATTGATAACTTCCCCCTATAGAATCTGGAGCAGCTGTGCATAGTAACCAATCAGCTTCTAGCTTCAACTTATTCAGCTAAACGTTGGTGATTAAAGCTAAAAGTTGATTGATTGCCATGCATAACAGTTTCTGATTCAGGCTGCTCCAGTTTTGATAAATTCCCTATCTGCTCCAATATTAGGAAACCCCCCCCCCCCCATTCTGCTAGGCAGCAAGCAAGCATATTACAACAATTGTTAGCATTTATTGTAGCATTTAGAATGCATTCAGTTGTCGCATAACCTGGAAAAGTTACAAACACCAAAAATACTTTTTTAACAAACAGCAATACAGAATATACAGTAATAAGCTATGATTATATGTACAAGTACAGAAGACCATCAGATGTAGCTGATGACAATGTAAGGTACAGTTTGATTGGCTGCTATGGATAACAACACTTGGCACATGGCTACTTGACTTAGTAAAAAATCCTGACACTCACAAAGCAATCTAATACAAGTGTACTGTGTGGCTTTAAATGTGCGAACCTCTGGACCTTGTTCAGATGTGTCCAGCCTATAGCAGGCACTCACCTGGGAAACTTCACACAGCAGTTTGTAATGCTCCTCTCACTTCTTAAAAGTTAACAGATTGCAACCCATTGTAATCTGGATGAAGGGTTCAAGGCATCTAATTCCCTGTTCTGGGAGCAGAAGAAGCTGTAACAGGAGATCACCCTCCCTACTCGACTACTGCTGTTCACCAGTCACTCCGACTCCTCTAAACAGGCACACCAGTGTGAGCTGCCAGCCAAGGAAGTGATTGCTGTGTCCTCCTGCACCACATCGCCGCACTTTCTGTCACTTCCCGTCTGGGGACAGCAGTCACCGCGGCGGCACGGAGGAAGGGCAAGCCTGTGAGGCCCCTCAGTCTGCTTTACCGCTGGCCAGTCCAGGCCCGGTCCTCACTGCAAAGCCCGGGCACCCATCCTGTCAGAGAAACAGCCCTGCCCCCACTCTCCACTGGGGAGTGCCTCATCCTCTCCTCCTCCGGCAGTAATCCAGTTTTAATAGTGTGTCCGTTCTCAGATGGACTGAAAACCGGACACAGGATTCAAAATCCGAACTGTCCGGGTCAAAACCGGACAGGTGGCAACCCTAAGGGAATACAGCCGACCGAACACTAAGGACCAGAAGCCCACCAGTCAAGGGCAGGTCCACCAGATATGAAGAGAATCCCCACAATGGCCACACCCCCGAAAAAACTATAAGTCGGATTAATGTGGGCAATACAGGTTGGAAGCCAATACCACACCAACAACACTTCATACGCTGCCTATTAAATGAACATTTAGCTATCGAAGACCAAGCCTTGCTCAAAACATTGGTCTACTTTCACACATGCCTGTATCTGCAGGGACTTAAAGTGGAATTTAAAAGTATGTGAGCAACACAAACCAAAAACGCTTTTTATTTCATTTTTAATATTCAAAGCAAACTCCTCTATTCATCCAGGTCCCCCAAAATGTATTTTGTTGAAAATCAGTCTGAAAAAGACCCTCCTAGCATTTCTAGCCGTGGCCATTCTGAATAAGGGCAGATGATTCATGTAGCATTTACTATCTGGAATCCATCTGCCCTTACTGCGATGACTCCCTAGAAAATCTTGTGCATGCACGGTACAATATACATTTACATTTTCAAAGGTCAGGCATGCAGGAGGGCATGGTTAACTGAGGAAACCCCTCCTCCCAGATTGGAGAAAAAACAATGTCTATGACAACTCCTAGGAGGTATGACGACATTTTGGCCTAGGCTAAAAACCAGGGAGAAACTCTAGAAATATAAAAAGGGAAAAAAATGCATGAATATATTATACCTTCTTATCTATTTACAAACCCTAGCAGCATTACAAGTGTAGTTCCTGTTGATTGAGTGAGAAAAGTCCCTGCTTTAATAGAGGCAACAAAAGCCTCATCTGCTACACTGTGCTTTCTTCCTTTCTACTGGGGAATCATTGTAATAAAAAGCTTATGACCGCTAAGACATAGCCCTAAACTAATGACACTGAAAGTTTCTTAGTAAACAAAAACACTGGGAAGGTCTTAAGAGAATCTGCTAATCTATTTTGTAGGGCAGCTAGAAGGATGAACACTGGTAGTGTTGGTGTGAACCGCCGTTTAGCAACCATTTACTGGGCAGGACAAGATATGCAATATTGGAGATCCCTTATGTTGGATAATGATAGTCATTTGCTGAGTAGTAAAATGACAGTTATTTACTAGATAGGGCACTATGTAATTATCATGTAGGGGAATGATAGTTAATTAGAACATAATTGTGCTAATTTACTCCCTTAGGACTGTGTTTACCTCCTATTTCCTGCCTAAGTACTGCTTTTTACTATTTTAAGGAATGGTGATTATTTGCATTGCAGCGGAAAAGCACATTTAGCTTGAGGAAATGAAAGATATTTGCTAAAGATGATGGCATCATTTTTACAGTAGGAAGATTTTACATTATGACCAGTTGATGTTGCAGTTTACCAAACCTTAAAGCTGATGTCCATGTTTCATGTCAATTTAAATAGTTTGTTTGGACCAAGCTGGTTCAAACAAACTTTTTGCTTCACTAAGTGCTGTATTGACTGCATGTAACTTCAGATACATACAGTACACAATTTTGGATTCTGGCTGTGAGACAGAGACTTCCCATTTCACACAAGGAACAAAACAGTCTGGCTGAGCGGCGCTCAGCCATTCATAGGCAGCTTTGTATTCTGTGAATTTGCAGGGATTTCCTCTCACTTCCTGTTTTAGCTATGGGACAAGAAATGAAGGTAAATCTTCCTGATGTGACACAGATGGCAAAATTTTAATTTAACAGGGGTTGTAACCCTCCCTTATTCTATCCAAAATGTAAAAAAATTCTGCTAGTCCTATTTTAAGCCTTTAAACTTTGAAAACAGGTGTGTGTGTGTGTGTTTTGGTTGTTTTTTTGCAATGCCAGCCACCCCCCACATCCCTATTATATTCAGGGGTTAAAGAGTAACTCCACTTTCGAGGGGAAAAAATTGCAAATTAAAAAAAATAATAATATAGCATATACAATTGTGACTCAAGTCCTATTGTAAATTAATATTAAAAAATTCCTTTCCTTTTCAATCTGCAGCGCTGTCATTTTCTACAAAATGCAGTGCAAATTTGCTACCTGGGGGTATCCTATACACAGAATGCACCCAGAAACATAATTTCCTGCCTGTGTAATTGGCTCACTGACTTTCCCAGAAGTCTGCACGAAGATACAAAGTCAGAATTCAGGCATCCCCTGCAACAAAAAATTTCATTTTTGGTGAGATACTCCCAATAGGAAATCATGTCTAAAGGGATGCAGACCCTGCAATTTTCCTCATTAGAGCCCTGCAGGTGTAGCAGCTGATTGATAATTCTGAAGCTACTCCCATACAGATTCACTTTTCACATGGATACAGACAAACACAATGTGTTTTCTTCAGAATACCAAGAGGTAGGAATCTGCAACAAAAATCCTTGTAATTTACATAGATCACCCAGATGTGAATGTTGTTTTTTTTCCTCAACAAAAGTGGAGTTACTCTTTAAAATAAAAGCTGTATTATTTGCCTTACAACTCCCCATGGTCAGTTTCTGTGCTCTCCTCCTCTGCCCAAAGCTCCAGTTTGTGAGTACGATCCTTAGGTGCAATACAGGGAAATAAAACTCTGTATTGTGCTTGCTGTGTCTAGGAATGCATGAAAAAGGTATACACATTTATCTTACTCCTCACTACAGCCGGGTGCCTCCAGTGCTGTGACAGAACTCCCACAGCCTGCTCTATAAAACTGCAAATGACTCCAATCCCACTTCAGCCTCCTCAGCAGATAACAGGATTAATGTCCTTGTATTGTATGGGAAGATGCAGAGACTCTGTCCACAGACTGAAGCTTTGACCAGAGGAGGAGAGCACCGGAATCGGAACGTAGGGCAAATACTATAGCCTGAACTTTAAAGTGTACAAAAAGAAGTGAAGTTCAGGCCTTCTCCCACTTTCTCGGCGCTATGGACCCAATGGATTACCAACAGCAGATGTTACCAAATGATTAAATATTACCAAACATCATTTATACTTTAAAAATCAGCTGCCGCTTTTAAACACAAAGTGTACAATAATAAAATAATATGTTAGTAAGTCTAAGACAAGTAAAACTTGCCAGTTACTAAAGCAGCGGAAGTCAGAAGGACGAAACGTCAGAGTGTAACCTCACGGCAACAGGAAGTGACGTTTGTTTGCGTTCCATCTGCGCTCCAGTGCCAGGAAGAGGTGAGTATGGAGGTCCACACTGGACGTGATCAACACACATATACCCTACAGCACTAGGAAGCCTGGAACAGCGCGCTCTTTAAACCTAATGAGCTGTACTATGGACATTTGATTTTAATGCTGTATGAAGATTGTCTAATAAAAAGTCAAAAACAGGACTACACTATCTCCGTTTTTTTCTATTTTGGGAGATAACCAGGAAGAATATTGTGTACTTGTGAATCAGCGTGAGAGGCGGAGGATTAATTTGTGATCCAGAGCTGCAGTGTCTGCTCGAACTCATCAACCAGGAGAAGTATCTGGCATTTCCAATCTGTGTGAAAGGCGGAAGGATGAGCGGCCGATCCACGGTAATAGTGACCACTTAATTAATTAATCTGGTGAGTAGGAACCCCAATGGGGCGACTGTTTTAAGGGAAAAGTATTGGGGAGCCACGGACATTGTGGAAACTGATTATCAGTAAAAGATCCCACTGGATGCAACCAAACTCCACCTGACAGATTGAACATTGTTATTTTTGCCACCTATTATGAATTCAGTGGCTGTTTTGTGTATGGACTTCCATATGTTAGAATTGTCGTAATTTTACTTTGTGACCATCTAGCGCTGCTTTAGTAACCGGCAAGTTTTACTTGTCTTAGACTTACTAACATATTATTTTATTTTGAACTTTAAAGTGGTTCTAAAGTCTAGGTGTTTTTACCTTAACGCATTCCCTTCCAAAAACAACCTTTCTTACTATCTCCCTCCTCACCAAACACTTCACTCCTCTCATGCTCCAGCAGTGTGCCCATCTGCCATTGGCTCCTGCTGCTGTCTGTTAAATCCTGTGAGGAAGCAGCGAAGGGGGGGTGTGGAAGGTTGGCATGGCCAAATCCCGATGTGTGGGTCTTTTGGCATACACAGCCCAGCTCGGGAGCATGCGCCTGCATGGGTGCTATGGAAGCACTTGCAGGAAAGAGAGGACAATGCTGCTGGGAACCACCAAAGAAGAGGCAAGGGACCAGCTGCACAGAGCAAAGTGTAAACTTATTTTTTTATTATTTTTTATTTTTACAATGCTGATGTTATAAAATGAAAGTGTATGCCTTAACATTGCTCATATGGATTTTATTTAACCCGTCTCATATTGGTGCTTCTCCAAAATGTTATTGTGAACTTGGTTTGATTATTCCTTGGTCTTCATAATGATAACTAGCAAATCCTGGGACCTTTCAGAAATGGATGTATTTATTTGTAATCTCCTGTGAAATTTTAATTGGGGGATTCCTTCAACTAATTGTGAATTCCTAATGCAGTTTTTTTATTTATTTTTAAGGTTTTTTTCATGGAAAGGGATGGGGAGGATTAAATGGTTTCTAACCATTAGTTAGGCTCTTGTTAGCTAAGCATGATGGTCTTCAAGTACATATCCATAACAGCTTTGACACTCTGGGAAGGCAGCTTCCAAACCACCCATCAGCGGACCCCTGTCACTCAAGGAGTGGTAGGCGGGGCCAAGGGTGTTTCTTTGTTTTAAACTGCATAAGGCTAAACATGCCGACACACTGTCCCCCAACACCCACCTTCCTACCCCCTGCCCATGGGTTTGATATGAAGAGCTGAAGAACTGGAAAAGTTGCAGCTTCAAGGATAGACTGAGGATATGCACACATTTAAATGTAAGAAAAAAAAATTCAACAATATCACAGTGTTTTTCATCTTCATGAATGAATGAATGAATGAGTGACTTGTATAGCGCTACAAATGCGAACTGAATCGCCTCTAGGCGCTTTTTGCAGCCAGTGTCTTGCTGGCTGGTGCGGTCATTTTACCCCGTAGGATCTCGACACGCTTGGGACACACATTCGTACACACATATACACATATATACTGGGCCAATTTGGACAGGATCCAATTAACCTGACAGGAGTCAGTGATACATGCTATTTATTAATAATGTAATGAATGTGACTTTTGTACTCTTGGGACATATTAGAAAGTCTATAGGAAACCGCGGGTAACGCACACGAAAAACGTGGGTACACCCGCACTGCAGCTAAACCACAGCACAGCAGTGTGAAACGGCCCTTACAAGGCTGCATTCATTTGTATTTATTTCTGCCTAGACTTAAGGTCTGACGGTCTGACTTTTGGCCAACAAACTTCATTTTGAGCAAGTTGGACCAACAATCCGACCGTGTGTACGCTCCATCGGACAAACTTTTTTTGCTTTTTTCTTGTCTGATGGAACAAAGTCCGACCGTGTGTACAGAAAACCATCGGACCTTTGTCCGATGGACAAAACAAATAATGTTAAAATCAACCAACAATAGCAGAAGTTGACCAAAGGGTGGCGGTAAAGAGCAGAAAAGAGCAGAAAAACCACGTGATGTTGCAAAAAGTTTTGGGAAAGTTTGCAGAAAAGTCCTGTGGTGTGTATGCTATGGGTGTGCCCGGCCAACTCCGTTCAGACAAAAATGCACAGAAAAGTCCGATGGAAGTCCGACCATGTGTATGGGGCTTAAGGCTTTAAAATCCCAGTTAAATTAAATTTATTGCCAAGTTATAGCACTATAAAATGTGAAAAGTCCTAGGATGCTGAACGGAAATCACAGTATACTGTGCATCACCGACCAACTGAACATTAGAAAAATAGAGTAGCTAGATTTTTTTTTAGACATTTAAAGCAAATCTGTTTAATTAATAGTGACATGTCCAAATCAAGTGAACTGAGAAGTAAAAAAATAAGCTCAGCTAAATAAAAAAATAAAAAACACGACTGTTTAAATAAAAATAAAAAACAGCCTTAGCAGACATTTATCCTTCTATTTAGTTTATTTCAATGGCATGCATCTTAGCCAATGTCAGATACTGTCTGGATCCTACTGTGATCACCTACACAATGTCATTTTTGCTTTGGATGTAACCTTCTGCCCCCTTTTCTGCACAGTTTCATTCACTTTTGAGAGATTGATCATGGGAATATTTTAAGCTCGATAGCGGTTTATATAATACAAAATGTTAGTGATTAATATTCAGAGCAGAAAAAAAAAGCTGTACTCCAGTACATTTTAGATCTGAGTGTTCCTTATTATCAGACTGGAGGAGGACGGTATGGATAGCTGCTACGAATACAGAAAAGAAAATAATGTAATATCTCACAGGGGGAAAATTGAGGTCAGGCGCAATTGTCATCTGATGTTTACATTTATATATGTGAACATTATACCATGAACAAGAAGGCTTTTAAAAATGTACCAGTTTATGGAAGTTTTTCTAATGTAAGGAAGATGGCATCTGCTGCTACAATAAAATTGGATCACAAAAAGCCCTAACCAAATCCTTTTTACTGTAAACATGAACACATGGAAATGGTCTTCTTTAATTGACCAATTAGTATGTTTATTTATATTTTATTGATAATTTTAATAGCACTAGTTATTTGTCTGGGACCAATTTCCAAATACTGTAGCAAATAAAACCAAAACAACAGTAGCTGCCAAAAGGGGCCCATTTTGGTTTCATCTTTTAGATTCAGCAAGGAAACTCAGTGCTATGGGAAAGTGTTTAAACTGCACATAAAGCAATAATACTAAAATATTATATTGATCATCCCTTACTTTAGCATGCAAACTGTTCCCATTATTAAAAAAAAAACCTTCCCCCTTTTTGAAATTACATGTATCCTAAGATCCATGCAAAGCACTATATACGCTCACCAGCCACTTTATTAGGTGCACCTTGCTAGTACAGGGTTGGAACTGCTTTTGTGGCATGGATTTAACTAGATGTTAGAAACATTCCTTAGAGATTTTGGTCCATATTAACATGATAGCATCACACAGTTTCTGCAGATTTGTCGGCTGCACATCCATGATGCAAATCTCCCCTTCCAGCACATCCCAAAGGTTCTCTATTGGATTGAGATCTGGTGAGTGTGGAGGCCATTGGAGTACAGTGACCTCATTGCCATGTTCAAGAAACCAGTGGTGAGATGATTTGAGCTTTGTGACATGGTGCATTATCCTGCTGGAAGTAACCATCAGAAGATGCCTACACTGTAATCATAAAGGGATGGACATGGTCAGCAACAATACTTAGGTAGGTTGTGGTATTTAAACGATGCTCAGTCCATACTAAGAGGCCCAAAGTTTGCCAAGAAAATATCCCCCACACCATTACACCACCAGCCTGAACCATTGATATAAGGCAAGAGGGATCCATGCTTTCATGCTGTTTACACCAAATTCTGACATTACCATCTGAGTCTCGCAGCTGAAATTGAGACTTATCAGACCAGGCAATGCTTTTTCAGTCTTCTATTGTCCAATTTTGGTGAGCCTGTGTGAATTGTAGCCTCAGTTTCCTGTTCTTAGCTGACAGGAGTGGTACCCGTGTGTGGTCTTCTGCTGCTGTAGCCCATCTGCTTCAAGGTTTGATGTGTTGTGCATTCAGCGATGGTATTCTGCATACCTTGGTTGCAATGAGTGGTTATTTGAGTTACTGTTGCCTTTCTATCACCTCGAACCAGTCTTCCCATTCTCGCCTGACCTCTGATATCAACATAGCATTTTCATCCACACAACTGCCGCACACTGGATATTTTCTCTTTTTTTGACCATTCTCTCTAAACCCTAAAGTGGTTTTGCGTGAAAATCCCAATAGATCAGCAGTTTTTGAAATACTCTGGTACCAACAACCATGCCACGTACAAAGTCACTTAAATCTCCTTTCTTCTCCCATTCTGATGCTCAGCTTGAACTTCAGAAAGTCATCTTCACCATGTCTGGTTGCCTAAATGCATTGAGTTGCTGCCATGTGATTGGCTGATTAGCAATTTGTGTTACCAAGCAATTGAACATGTGCACCTAATAAAGTGGCAGGTGAATGTCTATTCTAGGCTTTTTTTTATTCCATTTTTTTTAAAACACTTTGTTTGTAAAGTGCTTGCCACTTGTCTGGACAGTGATTAAACCTTGTAATCAGATAAACCATGTGAAACTTGTGTCCAGCCTGAAGCCTGGTACACACAATGAGATTACTGGACGAATAATCGTTCATGTTTTTTGGGGATTTTGTATTTTTTTTTTGCATGCTAGTTTTATATCGAAAATGAAAAGGTTACTAAAGTTATGAAAATTCTCGTATGACAGAATAAAAATTCGGAAGTGATGTAATGTATTGTATCGGACGAAAATTGTACTGATTAAATGAAAATCGTATAATATGGTATAGTACGGGAATACAGGAAAACATTTTGCAATTGTTCCATCGGATAATTTCACACGACCTATCCTGATCGGCTCTCGAAAGCTGTGTACTGAAACAATCAGTTTATCGTAAGATAAATGGTATTGTTCGTACCATTTTCTGATCGTATCTACTAGGCATTAGCCTACATCAAAGCTATATCTTTCTGATCTGAATGCAAATTTGTTGCCAATTCCAGTATGACTGGGGTCCGCTCAAATGCGCATGTGTGTGTTGTTTTTTGTGTGCGTTGTTTTCGCTGTCTGAATTGGTTTTACTCACATTCTGGGCTCTTTATCTAATTTAGAGATACTCCCGGAATCAAGCGGCTTAAGAGCAGCTTAACAATAATGTCACCCAGACTGTGTTGATCTTAATGATCCTCTGTAGATAATTCAGTGATATATCCATCACAAACGTCAATGGAGAAGAGCTTCTAGCTGTAGAAATTCTTGGTGAAAAGATCTTTTTAATTAGTGTGCACTTTCTGAAGGTTAACACTGTACTGATTAACAGGGCTGTCTCCCTAGATGTTCCATAGAAATTGGGACATTTCAATTTCATAGCCTACTGTTCAAGAAACGATTCATATGCAGCTGGCATGATCACTTGTCAAGGCATCATTCTACATTTTACAGTTCTTTTTTTACAGGCTGTCTGTAATCCAGTTCAACACCATTTTACAAATCCTTATCTTTGATAATTATCCTAGAATAGGTTGCAAATACAACCAGGCCATTATTATGTGCACACAGTTTTCTCGGAGATGCACCTTATCATTTTACTGGAAATTCTTTTGGTGTAATGGATGTTTTTATTACTGATCTGGGTGAGTGTTATGCCCCGTGCTTAGAAAATAATGTTACTGTAACCCTACGATCAAAATGTTTCCTCGATTTTTAACAGCAATGCCTCAGACAACACTGATGTGTTTTTTTTTTTGTTTTTGTTTTTTCAGTTGTTTTACAGAAATGGTTGCCTTATAATGAAAGTCACATCTGTTTAATCTGTATTGCCAAGGCAACAGAAATCTCTGATGGATGTTCTTATAAATGCACCCAAAGAACATACTATGGCCATCACTGTCTAATGGAGTTTTTTTTTTTTTATAAAGCGCTCTCTATTTTACTTACCTGTTGTTGTAACTGTAATGGAATTCATTTGAATATCCTATCTGGTCCTTTGCTAACCACACAAAATATCTTGAGTGCTCAAACCAAGGTCCAGTCTGTATTGCATACCTCCCAATCATGAAACATAATAGAATGGGACACTTTGGGACAACAGTGAGTGTGGCTACCTTGTGCTGAATATTGGACATGGGTAAATTAGTCTTGAGCCTTGTTAATAAAACTACCTAGTCTGAAGTCCTTGCACCCACAAAATACCTCTAAATTATTATGCTATGTGTGAGAGCCTCAGACACACAAACCTAAAGGATAATAAAAATAAAATAAAACTGAATATAGACCGTTTTTATTGATTTTACAAAAGCACTTTACAGATTGTGGTCAAGGCTTATGACAAAAAGATTGTTCATTCTTGTAAAGTGTACAGATGGTAAAATAGCTTTGCCACAGTAATGGTATTAATAAGCAATATATTGTTGCACTTCAATAAAAAAAATAACATAGCATAGAAAGAAATACAAATATGTGGTGGTAAAGTAAACAAAATCTTTGCAAATATAATGCCGCGTACACACGACCGTTTTTAATGTCATTGAAAAAAACTGCATTTTTCTTGACGTGATTCTTCTCAAGCCTGCCTTGACTACACACTATCGTGGAAAAAAATGCTCGAGTAAAGCGCGGTGGCGTACAACACGTACGACGGCACTATAAAGGGGAAGTTCCATTCGGATGGCGCCACCCTTCGTGTTAGTAAAATTTGTTGAGCGACGATTCGCGCTTTTCAGCCTCGTGCTTTTCAGTCCGTTACAGTGTGACAAATGTGCTATCTCCATTACGAACGCTAGTTTTACCAGAACGAGCGCTCCCGTCTCATACTTGATTCTGAGCATGCGCATTTTTTTTCACATCGTTAAAGCCCACACACGGCCGTTTTTCATGACGAGAAAAACGACGATGTAAAAAACGACGTGAAAAATTAGAGCATGTTCCAATTTTTTCATGGCCGTTTTTCACGTCGTGAAAAATGCTCTGAAGCCCACATACGATAATTTTTAATGACTATTTTTCTTGTCATTAAAAACGGTCGTGTGTACGCGGCATAAGGGTCAATCTTTGAGGAGTGCATGGTAGGGGTGAGCGAGGAAGAGAGTGGGATTAAGAGGGAAAGAGGATGGGGTGGAGATTGGAGTAAGAGAAAAAAGAGAGAGGGGGAGAAAAGGTATGGGGGGGGAGAGCAAAAGGGGAGAGAGAGTGAAGGAAGATAGAGGGAGTAAAAAAGGAAGAGCAAAGAAGGGGAGTGAGGAAAAAACAAGAGGGACTGAAGAAAAGGGGAGAGACTGTAGGGGGGACTGGGGGGGAGAGAAGAGAAGAGAAAGAGATTGGAGAAAGATAGAGGGGGAGAGAAAAATAAAGTGAAAGGGAGAAAAAGAGGGGGAGCAAGAGAGGGGGATAGTGTGAGGGGCGAGAGAGAAAGGGAAGGGGGAGAGGAGAGGATGGAGATGAGAGAGAAAAAGGGAGAAAAGGGAGGGGAGAAAGAGAGGGGGAAGGAAGAGAGAAGGGGGAGAAAGGGGGATGGGGAGGAAAGAGAAAAGAGACGAGAGAGAGAGGGTGGAGCAAAAGATGGGAGAGAGGAAAAGAGGAAGGGGGAGAAAGGGGAATGAAAGAGGAGAGAGAGTGTGGGTGGGGGGGTAGAGGAGGAAGTGAGAAGGGGAGAGAGAATGGAGAGATGGAGGCAGAAGGGGCGGGGGGCAGTGCAAAAGGAGATGGGGGAGAGAGGGGCTTTGTTCTGCGTGCAAAAGTTTCACTCACCAATTAGGTCTCACTCCTCTCAGGCTGGTTCCCCTTTAGGCAGCTATAGCAGCCATTGTTTCATATCTCCCACCCAGCTGCTCACAAAACCCCGATCACAGCTCATTGCAGGCACAAATGGGAAGCAGGGTGTGACTTTGGACAGCTGGTGGAGTGAGGGAGGAGCTGGGAGAATGGACAGGACAGGACACTGAGCACTTGCAGCCCGACTGCCGAGCAAGATGGCCCTCCTGGTGACAAGTCAGGCAGAGTCCCGCTATCTGCCCTTAGTAATTACTGTGAGGCAGAGCAGAGATAGGGCACCGGCTGCCTGCACTTTCGATAGGAGATAAAAAGTGGCATGACTCCTACCTCCTCTGGGCCCCCATGGGCGGGCATACTTATGGCAGCGCCGGCCCTGGTGTCACCCCTCTGGCGGGTGTCACCGGTGTGGTCCGCACCCCCCTAGCGATGCCACTGGCTGTGAGGACTTGACTCATCTCTTTAAATTGTACTTTGAATAGGTCGGGGGATCCAATACAAAGAAGGGTCTATATTGCCAGGCGAGAACTGCCGAGCCAGCAGGCAAGTCCACCATATATGGAAAAAGGTTCCCATTTGTCCCCATTTGTCTACAACCCCAGCAATAGGTGGGATGTAAACAGAGACAAATTGTGCAATTTTAGCAGGCACCAAATACCAACGGGTCAAGACTTTATAGTTGGTTTCTTGTCTGAGCCTACCTTAATGTAACACACAGACCGGATTGGTCTGGCCGTTTGATCCCAGGTTCCATTCCCTAGTAGGCACACAGCAGCCAGGCACACAACATTTCCTTACTCAGAGACCGTAAACAGGCCATGCAGCCTTTTTTACTTTTTTTTTTTAATTATTTTTTTATTTTGGTCTAAAACTTGAGTGATGAGGACTCTAAACTGAACCAGAACTTCAGGGTGAAAACACCCCCTTTGAAGTTATAAAGCTGAACAGCAAACAGGAATCCCAATAAAGATGCAGTCCTAAATGCAAAAAATAGTAGTTAAAGGTCTTCCAGAGGAGTTAAGGAAAGTCTGTAGATCCAAAGAGGCTGGTACTTATGGTTTATTATTTCCAGGCCACCATATGCAGGGTCAGCAAACTTCAGTACCCCAGCAGCCTGTATCTGTAGTGGACTTTCTGAGAAATCTCCAGGAAGGATAGAGCTGAGGTCCCCCAGCCAAACTGCAGCAAGTGACCCCACCAAAATGCTGCATTCTAATGTGAGTCTCCCAGGGATGCCATAGCCCTCAGCCTGGGTCTTACTCTCCCAGGAACAAGAGACCTCTGCTCTAAGCTCTGGGGCATTTATACCTCCCTCAGCCCCCTGCTGGTCACTTGCATCACAACCAGGGATTGGCTGAGGAGATATAAATAGCAGACTGGGGTCATAATTCTTCCTCCCACTATGTCCCAGAATACCCTGCGAGACAGGGGTAAGCACTTGAGCCCATTCCACCATTCCAGCCCAATTGAGTCCAGAACAGACCTGACTAAACAAACCATGCCTCCCTGATTACGAAGAGGCCAAAAAACTAAATTTAGAACAACAGTAGCTCTGGATGCGCTACATTAAATAAGAAATAGTTGTAAAATAGACATAAACAAGCAACTGTTGAGAAGAAAAAACCTTTTGATCAGAACTGTAATACAAAACCTGGTGTATAGAGTGCAGGGTTCAGGTCTATGCTACACACTAAGTAAAGTGTAGCAGTCAGAATATACAATTTACAACCTAGTATACAGGATGCAGAAGTAAGGTGTATGTATACTAAGGAGTCTTACAGTATATTGCTAATTGGTGGAAGTAAAAAATGCTACAGCCAATGGAAGTTAAAACAACCGAGTTGTGGTGTGGATAGAAATCATGCCAAGGGTAAATGTCAGGGAGGAATGCTTGGCGCCATTGTTTAGAGTTAGGAAATAATGACCTGTTAGTAGTTGGTAAAAGTGCCCTGTCAGGGGTCTGTGGGAGCAAAAAACGACAACATTTTCTATGTTGGTGGTTAGTGGGAGCAAAAACTAACCAGGGTTGGTGGGTAAGTGGGACGAAAAAAATGCCTGGCATCAGTGTCTATGGGAGAAAAAATGATTTGACATCAATGCTCAGTGGAGAAAAAATTGTAAAGAAAGGCATTGGTGTCTGTGGCGTGGAAAAAAAAATGCATTAGGCCCCCATACACACTAGACTTGTGCACAATGGAAAAATTTGTTTAGTTTCGGTTAGTTTCTTGTGCACAACGGAAAAATTTGTTCAGTTTCGGTTTGTTTCTTTTCGGTTCTGTTGATTCGTAATCGTTCGTAATTTTGCTAGACGGGATTTTTCGTGTTCGGACTAATTCGTACTTTCGGTAGAGTACATTGTTTTTCGTTGATTCTGGACACAACTCCTACTTTCGTAACTTTTTTTGGGTTCGTTGATTCGTAATTTTCCGTGTCTCTCTCACAACGACGCTGCCTATTATGCCTAATGTGCTTCAAATGGATTTGTACTTTTCCAAATACATAGCGGTTATTTGTAACGATTCAAAATCTCGTATTTTACTTTCGTTTTTTACATGCGGCTATAGCCTCCGCCCCTGTACACCATTTTGAGAGGGAGTTCAGCACGGTGAGGGAGAAGCAGAGAGCAGAGAAGAGTGTTATTGTGCTTCAAATTGATTCGTACATTCGTAACTTTTTTCATAACGAATTATGCCGAAGACATTCGGGCATTCGCTATTTGCGATATAATTTATTTCGGATTCGGTTTTATTCGTAATTGCTTTGTTCGGAAATTCGAATGCTTCCGAATGTCCGAAAGTTGCTAAATTCGGACGAATTTGGATTCGTTACGAAACGAATTGCACAAGCCTAATACACACCATCATGGTTTTTGAGTTAAAGCCTTTGGACTGTAGATGAGAACCAGCTACCTAGTTGTGGAAAGTTATATTTTGTGGAAGGGTCTGGAATGGAAAAAAAAAGCGTTGAAAGCAATTGTTGATGGTATTGATAAATGTCTTATTAATGTTCTGTCAGCCTCCCTAGGGGGTATGACTTCAGAAGCTCCTTATAATTTTGATAATGGTATGAGAAATTGAAGCAATTGGCCTCTAAACATATTTATTAACCTCATTGATCTTTTTACTCAGCAGCGCCTTTGAGGAATTTCAGTATATCCCTTTTCCCTTTTATATATCATAGCAGTGTTGTAAAGAGCACCAGTGCCCCCCCCCCCCCCACACCTAAAGCAAACCTGTCCTGACCCTAAGATTTCTGGTGTAGAAGCAGGCTCTGGCTTCAGGAGACTTTACTGTATATGAAGGTATTAACTTTGTGAAATCTAATTCAAAATGCACGCTTCTGCATTCCATAATGTAAATTCCGGTGGCTGGCTGACATACTGCAAGGCCAAGACATTGCCACCTAAGGGAAACAGCAGTTGGCTGCCTGTATTTGCTTTTTCAATTTCACAAACTGGTATTTGCATAAGCATTTGGGGTGGTGCAACCAAGCTAGCAAAACCTTCTGCCCATTTGATATTAAATGAAATGATAATGTTAGATTGCGGAGCTTTGGATCATAACAGGGTTGCTTTAAAACAGTTGTTAACAAGGAACTTCATGTCCATTGTACTTTTTTTGTTTTTTCTCTGGGATGCTTTCTGGGATGTGACGTGTGTATTCTAGGAGGCTTCAGGAGTGGAGGCAGTTAGCCCCCTGATGACTCCCGTCCAGGTGCGCCCTCTTCTGGTCTGTGTTGAAGCTAATGCTTTCTGGGATGTGACGTGTGTATTCTAGGAGGCTTCATGAGTGGAGGCAGTTAGCCCCCTGATAACGCACCTCAAGGTTCGCCCTCCTCTTGCCTGTGTTGAAGCTGATGCTTTCTGGGATGTGACACATGTATTCTAGGAGGCTTCAAGAGTGGAAGCAGTTGGCTTCCTGACGACGCACCTCAAGGTCTGGCCTGTGTTGAAGCTGATGCTTTCTGGGAAGTGACGTGTGTATTCTAGGAGGCTTCAGAAGTGGAGAAGAACTTATTCTCACCTAAGCAGAGTCAAGTGTGAAAAATAATAGGTAAATTAACAAACCTAAATGACTTTTTAGAATGTAGAGGGGGTAGGATTGTAGTGATGAAAATTGTTTCATATAAGTGAAGGTCCACTTTAACACAAATTAGTCATAATTATTTCAAGACACTGTATATTTTTATAACCTATGTGAGGGGGTTAACTCGGTAGCGGGTGTGTGTGACCCCCTGGTTGGGCTCCCCACACAAAAACAGGGCCAGCAGACGGAGGTTGTGGTTTTCAAAATCAAAAGGTGCGGTTTATTTCTCTATGTACAGTGACAAAAACACAGCAAAGCCAAAAAGAAACATAAACAAAATAAATCCTGGTCAGTTTGACCTCTGACTAAACATGCAGGTTTCCTAAACTAACAACAGGGATCAGCCTGGTGCTGTCCTAGTCCCTAGTTTAGTAAAAGTCCAAACAAATAGCCACACAGGCTTTGCCTCACCGCACAGGGGTTCACTCTCCCTAGACATTCCACACAGGTCTGGTTCCAGGCATGAGCTAACATCTAATGAAGCTGGGAGTTCTTATAGAGGCCTAAATGAGCTGACAAGCTTCAGCTGGTCTCATCAACTCCCTGTCTCACGACGCCCAGCACTCTCCCTAGAGGTATGAGTCATTCATGAGCCCACTAGCCTCAGCTGGGCTTCATCAACTCCCTAGTTGTATAAGTCGGCATAAAGCCTGAATCTGGGAGAAATATATCTACCCCCCTGGATGCAACCAGGTGACTTTACCTTCCTGCTGTCACATACCCCCCCCTCTTGTTTTAACCTTGGGGTTGGAACACCAGCAATCAGGCATTCATGTACTCGAGACAAAGCATCCACATTCCCCATTTGAACGCCAGGGCGATGCTTTACTGTGAAGTTGAATTCCTGTAGGGCCAGGAACCACCTATTCACTCTTCTATTTGTCTCCTTGTTTTGAGCCATCCACTTTAACGGAGCGTGATCCGTAACCATGTCAAAGTGCCTACCTAGCAGATAGTACCGAAGGGAATCTAGAGCCCACTTCACCGCTAAACACTCCTTTTCAACCGTGGCGTAATTTACCTCATGGGACTTCAACTTCCTGCTGAGGTAAATGACTGGGTGCTCTTCCCCGTTCCAGACCTGGGACAATACTGCTCCTAACCCCACATCTGACGCATCACTTTGTACGACAAAGTCTTTAGAGAAGTCGGGTGAGTACAACACTGGCTGGCTACATAAGGCTTGTTTCAAGAATTGGAATGCTGCCTCAGCCTCGGGGGTCCATTTAATCATGACCGACCCTTTCCCTTTCGTCAGGTTGGTTAGGGGCACAGCCTTAGAAGCAAAGTGGGGAATGAAGCGCCGATAATAACCCGCGATTCCCAGAAAGGCTCGTACCTGCTTCTTGCTGTTGGGACGTGGCCAACTCTGGATGGCCTCGACTTTGTTGAGTTGGGGTTTTATTACTCCCCTGCCAATGGTGTACCCAAGATATTTGGCCTCCTCCTGCCCAATGGTACACTTCTTGGGGTTAGCCGTAAACCCCGCTTCCCGGATAGAGTCTAGGACTGCTTGCACTTTTGGCAGATGTGAGGCCCAATCTGTGCTATGGACAATTACGTCATCCAGGTAAGCCGCAGCATACTTCCGATGGGGCCTCAGTATCTGGTCCATTTTCCGCTGGAATGTGGCCGGCGCATTCTGTAACCCGAACGGCATTCTCTTATATTGGAACGCCCCGTCTGGGGTTACAAATGCGGTTTTCTCTTTGGCCGACTTGGCCAGGGGAATTTGCCAATACCCTTTTGTGAGGTCAAGAGTCATCATGTATCGGGCTGTTCCCAGCCGGTCGATCAACTCATCTATACGTGGCATGGGGTAGGTGTCAAATTTTGTAACTTTGTTCAACTGACGAAAATCGTTACAAAATCGCCAGCTCCCATCCGGTTTAGGCACCAACACAATGGGACTAGACCAATCACTTTGGGACTCCTCTATCACCCCTAAGTTCAGCATTTTCTGTACTTCCTCCCGTATTGCCTCCCGTCGGGCCTCTGGGATCCGATAGGGTTTTAACTTCACCCTTTCACCGGGCGGGGTAATAATATCATGCTCTACCCCAGATGTTTGTCCCGGCAGCTCAGAGAACACCTCCTTGTTGCGAAGCACAAACTCCTTAACCTCCTGTTGTTGGGGTTGTGACAAGGTGGCTGCTATTCCAACCTCCGGAATCACGCAACCAGTTTGAGCTGGTGACCAAGTTTCTGCGACTAGGGACTCTCTATCCCTCCAGGCTTTCAACAGATTAACGTGATATATCTGTTCGGGCTTTCGCCTTCCTGGTTGTCTGACCTTGTAATTCACTTCGCTCACTTTTTCCATTATCTCGTAGGGGCCTTGCCATTTGGCAAGGAATTTACTTTCAACCGTAGGGACAAGTACCAATATCCTATCCCCCGGGGAAAAGGTACGGGTCTTTGCTCCACGGTTGTACACTCTCTGCTGTGCCAACTGCGCTTGGGCCAAATGTTCCTTCACGATGGGCATTACCTGTGCAATTCGATCTTGCATCAGGGCGACATGCTCAATCACACTCCTGTGGGGAGAACTCTCACTTTCCCAAGTTTCCTTGGCAATATCCAACAGCCCTCTTGGGTGTCTCCCATACAGTAACTCAAAGGGGGAGAATCCCGTAGAGGATTGGGGCACCTCCCTAATAGCAAACATCAAATAAGGAAGTAGACAGTCCCAATCCTTTCCATCTCTATCCACCACTTTCTTCAACATTTGTTTTAGGGTTTTGTTGAATCTTTCAACCAGCCCATCGGTTTGGGGGTGATACACAGATGTACGCAATTGCGTCACTTTGATCAATTTACACAGCTCTTTCATAACCCGGGACATAAAGGGTGTACCTTGGTCCGTAAGCAGTTCTTTACAAATACCCACCCGGCTAAAAACAAGAGATAGCTCTTTGGCTATGGTTTTGGCCGAGGTATTTCTGAGAGGGATCGCTTCTGGATAACGGGTGGCATAGTCCATTATAACCAATATGTACTGGTGCCCCCTAGCGGACTTGATTATAGGACCTACCAAATCCATTGCGATTCTCTCAAACGGGACCTCAATGATGGGTAGAGGGACCAGCGGGCTACGGAAATGTGGCATCGGGGCCGACCTCTGACACACAGGGCAGGAGGAACAATAATTTTCTATGTCCTTCATCACCCCAGGCCAATAGAATCTCTGTAATACCCTCTCTCGGGTTTTCTCTGTCCCCAGATGACCTCCAAGAATGTGCCCATGGGCCAACTCCAACACCAACTTCCTGTAAGGTTTGGGCACCACAAGCTGCTCAACGGTTTCTTCTGCCCTTTTTGCCACCCGATACAGTAGGTCCTTCTCTACGCTGAAGTATGGGTAAGTGCAGGTATTATCTGGGTTCACTAACTCGCCATCTATTTCCACTACGTTTTCCCGTGCCTTTATTAGGGCGGGGTCTTTTAACTGTTCTGTGGCAAAATTTTCCCTGTGAACCTCCAGATCAGAAAACTCCACAGACGGTAGGTTTTCGTCTGAGGAGGTGGGCTCCTCTCCAGTTTCTTGAGTCTCCCCTGCCAATACTGACAAGGGAAATTCTGGAGAGTCCTCACCACTCTCAGAGGAGTTCTGGCTATCACATTCCTGGTACATAGGGGCACCAGTGGGGGGCTCAGGATCATCCCACAGTTCCCAGAACTTCGGAAAATCCCTTCCCACAATGGCATCATGCGGTAATTGAGATACTAACCCCACTGGATGAGAGAGGGTACCTTTGGGGGTCTCGAAACACACTGTAGTCACTGGATACTCTCGGGTGTCCCCATGCACACAAATAACAGCTACCTTGCTATTCCCAGAGACCTCTGTTTTAACTAATTCAGCCTTTATCAGGGTCACAAGGCTACCTGAATCCAGTAATACCACAACATTTCTACCATTAATACACATTTTGCATAAATGTTTCTCAGTTCCCCGAATGGCAGTGCATGCGACTGTCGCACACAGCGACTGACGTCTGTCCATCAGAAAGTCACATTGCATGGGTTCCTCCACAACCGGGCAATTTGCTGCAATATGTCCCGCTTGCCGGCAGCGGTAGCAAACAATCCATTTGGCTGCCTCTTGAGCCCCTGACTTCCCAGGCTGTTCTCGCCAAACTTTGGGTAGAGCTCCCACCCTCTCACTCTCTCCACCCTCACCCCTTGGAATCCTCTTATCCGCCCCTGGGGATGGTCTGGTCTTAGGGTGGAAAGTCCGAGAGTCTCTGGAAGAGGCCGTCAGGTTCTCTGTAGCCAAGTATCTCTCTACACGATCCACAAGTTTACCGGCCGTTTCTGGGTCTCCATGGCTTACCCACTTTTGAATGGCGGTAGGAAGAGCTCTCAAGAAACGATCCATCACAACACGTTCCACAATCTCCGGTGCGGACAAAGTCTCTGGCTGTAGCCACTTCCTGCTCAGGTGAATGAGATCATACATTTGAGACCTGGGGGGTTTTCCAAGATGGAAAGTCCAGTTATGCATACGCTGAGCCCGGACAGCCAGGGTGACACCCAGCCTTGCCAATATTTCAGCTTTTAGCATCACATAGTCTTTTGCTTGGTCAGGCTCTAGGTCATAGTAAGCCTTCTGCGATTCACCAGTTAACAGAGGAGCCACCAGTCCAGCCCACTGCTCCTCAGGCCACTTTTCTCTTCCAGCAGTCCTTTCAAATGTGGTCAAAAATACCTCTGGATCATCCTCTCCAGTCATTTTTGTCAATAAACGACTCACCCCAAAGGACGCGGTATTAGTGGGACGGCTTTCCTCACTGGTCTGCGGACGTTGCTGCATTACTGCTTCCATTTGTTGTAGTCTCTGCTCTTGCTTCTGTAACAGGTCTATGAAGCGGGCCTCAGATTGCTGCTGGGCTTGTTGATGAGCTTGCTGCTGGGCTGCAAGGCTCCTTTGCAAACCTGCATTTGTCTGCTGTTGATTGGCATTTGCTAGAGCCAGCTGTTTCAGTATCTCCTCCATGCTGGCTTAAAAAAAACTGCCACTGGTTCTCCACCAACTGTGAGGGGGTTAACTCGGTAGCGGGTGTGTGTGACCCCCTGGTTGGGCTCCCCACACAAAAACAGGGCCAGCAGACGGAGGTTGTGGTTTTCAAAATCAAAAGGTGCGGTTTATTTCTCTATGTACAGTGACAAAAACACAGCAAAGCCAAAAAGAAACATAAACAAAATAAATCCTGGTCAGTTTGACCTCTGACTAAACATGCAGGTTTCCTAAACTAACAACAGGGATCAGCCTGGTGCTGTCCTAGTCCCTAAGTCCCTGGTTTAGTAAAAGTCCAAACAAATAGCCACACAGGCTTTGCCTCACCGCACAGGGGTTCACTCTCCCTAGACAGTCCACACAGGTCTGGTTCCAGGCATGAGCTAACATCTAATGAAGCTGGGAGTTCTTATAGAGGCCTAAATGAGCTGACAAGCTTCAGCTGGTCTCATCAACTCCCTGTCTCACGACGCCCAGCACTCTCCCTAGAGGTATGAGTCATTCATGAGCCCACTAGCCTCAGCTGGGCTTCATCAACTCCCTAGTTGTATAAGTCGGCATAAAGCCTGAATCTGGGAGAAATATATCTACCCCCCTGGATGCAACCAGGTGACTTTACCTTCCTGCTGTCACACCTAATATAGTGCAAGAATTGTAAACTCATTGGATGACAGCAGCAGCAGCAGCCTAAAATCCAAGCCACAAGTGGCTAATCAGCTTAGAGCTTTAAGATGTACCGTTTACTGCAGAAGGGGTAAGAGAGCACCATAAATGACAGACTGTGCTGAGGGAAGTTTAGGGAGGGAGAAAAGGAAAAGGAGAGGTGACAGGACAAACTCTGCTGGCTGGGAGATGCAAAATAGTTAAACTGGCAAGGATAGTGTCTTATCTTCTCTTCCTGATATTCTCTCTTTTCTCTCTCCTCCTGTGAACTTCAGCACTGTAAAGCTTCTTTTAGCCTTCCTTTCTATCTGAGCCAAGACATACAATCAAGGCTGGAAATGTACGCATTTTAATTACAGAATGTGACATATAGTTTTTGAAACCAAGGAGATGGGGAGGGATTCCGATAAGTTCCTGTAACTGCTTATAAAGTGTGAGCTGGAGTTCACCTTTAAGTTAGCCAAGTCCATCAAATCTGCTAGTGCAAATAACACTACCCACACCCTAGCAGGCATGTACTGGCCATCGGGACTACCAGGAGTTTCCCAGTGGGCCGATGGCTCAGTGGGCCGGTTTCAGTGACAGCGGACCGCAGCCTCCCTCCGGTCCTCTGCCCCCCCACGCAGTGCTCACCTCCTCTCCCTGGCTAGTTATGCAGCGCGACTGAATAATGACATGATGCTCAGGAGTTGGCACTGAGAAGCTCATCATATGATCCGGAAGGAGGGCAGCCACACACAGCTGTAACATTAGCTTCCTCGGCACTCGTTCTCCTGCTCTTTCCTTCCCCGCTCTCCATCTAGATTCTCTGCGGCAACAGACAGGATGGAGAGTGGGGAAGGAAAGCGCAGGAGAATGAGTGCAGAGGAAGCTTATGTTACAGCTGTGTGTGGCCGTCCTCCTTCCGGATCGTATGATGAGCTTCAATGCCGACTCCTGAGCATCATGTCATTATTCAGTTGTGCTGCATAACTAGCCAGGGAGAGGAGGTGAGCGCTGGGGGGGGGGGGGAACAGAGGAGCATATGGGGGACCAGAGCAGCATGGTGGGGGAAAGATAGGAGCATATGGGGGACCAGAGTAGCATGGGGGGGGGATAGATGAGCATATGGGGGACCAGAGCAGCATGGGGGGGGAGAGATGAGCATATGGGGGACTAGATCCCCATGAGGGGGGGTAGGAAAGAGAGAAGCATATGGGGACCAGAGCAGCATGAGGGGGGGTAGGAAAGAGAGGAGCATATGGGGGACCAGAGCAGCATGGGGGGGGTGAGCATATGGGGGACCAGAGGAGCACGCCGGGAACCAGCGGAACACATGGGGGGGACCAGAGCAGCATTGCGGGGACCAGCGGAACACATGGGGGACCAGAGAAGCATGGGGGGAATAGAGGAGTACGCGGAGCACATGGGGGACCAGAGCAGCATGGGGGGACCAGAGGAGCATGCGGGGACCAGAGTTGCACATGGGGGACCAGAGCAGCATGGGGGGGAATAGAGGAGCAGCATGGGGGGGACCAGAGGAGCACGGGTGACAGAGGATCAGGGGGGGACAGAGGAGCATGGGGGGACCAGAAGGTGCATGGGGGAAGGGACAGACAGCTGATTCAACAGCTACGGCCTTGGAGTTTCTCACTTTCCTGCCTAATCTTGTCCAATTACGAGGGGGCGCCGAACTGATTCCTTGCCCCGGGTGAAATAATTTCTTGCTTCCCCACTGGTACTGCCTATAAGAGAAATAATGTAGAACGGCTAGTGGGGGCTTGGGTGGCCGGCCGGGGGGGGCGGTTTGTCTGGCTGGCATGGGAGAGACCTGTTTTTGTCCCAGTCCAGCCCTGCTCCCTGGACTGACAGTGCTTCTGTCCAATGGTATCTCAGTTGCTCCCCCATCCAGAGTAGAGACACCCTAAGACAGGAAGTGTGTTTATGGCTGGATCGCCAGGTGAAAATAAAGAAAATGCCCCTAGAAAGAAAAAAAAAAACGAATGCAGCCGTCACATTTAAAACCCAACTCAAGGAAAAGTAAAAGCCCTTTCTTGCAGTAGAGTTGTGGCCACACTGCAATGGTTAAATGCTCCTTTAGTCTTGGGGACAGTAAAAGCTGTTTTACTTAAAGTGGTTGTTAATCCACATTTCATAGTTTATACAAGCCTCCTTGTCTCCTAAAGACATGCCCCCCTGTGTGTGTGACGTCACACGTGACCCGCCAGCTCCTCTCCCTGTCTGACAGCTGCAGCGTGTGGGGCCGAGATTCCCCTGCTGACGTCAGTTTGGAGGAGAGGAGGAGAGAGCCGGTGGGTCACGTGAGTGCAGTTGGGTGCTCAAAAATAAGGTAAAGAAGGGCTTATTTGAATAAAACACACACACAGGGGGACATATTCTTAGGAGGCAAGGAGGGAGGATTGGATAACCTATGAAATGTTATTTCAGCAGCGGGGGGGGGGCGTTCCTGACACAGGAGCTGACAGGAAGGGAGGGGGGAGAGGAGGGCAGGAGAGACAGGAGAGCTGTGGATGACAGAGGCAAGTAAGCTAACAACGGTGTCGGGGCTCAGCAGCCATGATAAATCTTGATCAGCTTACAGGGGGGAAGGGTAATGCCAGGCAAGATCAGCCAGGTTTTTTTGGTGTTACAGGGGGCCAAATGACACAGCACAGGCACTGTAACATGCTTTAACCACTTAAGGACCGGAAGGTTTTACCCCCTTAATGACCAGGTTTTGCAATTTGGCACTGCGCTGTTTAACTGGTAATTGCGCAGTCATGCAATGCTGTGCCCAAAGAAATTTGTGTCCTTTTTTTCCCAGAAATAGAACTTTCTTTTGGTGGTATTTGATCACCACTGGGATTTTTACTTTTTGCAATATGAACGAAAAAAGAGCGAAAATTTTGTAAAAAAAATATATATTTTCTAATTTTTGTTATAAAAAAATCCAATAAACAAAATTTTTGTTATACATTTAGGTCAACATGTATTCAGCGACATGTCTTGAGTAAAAAAGAATAAAATAAGCATATATACAGTATGTATTGGTTATAGCATCTACAAACTATGGTACATTTACTGGACGCAGCTTTTAGTTTGACTGTCTATCTCATTTCTTGAGGTGCTAAAATGGCAGGGCAGTACAAAACCCCCTAAATTACCCTTTTTTGGAAAGTAGACACCCCAAAGAATTTGCAGAGAGGCATGTTGAGCCCATTGAATATAATTTTTTTTGTCACAAGTGATTGAAAGATAGCAAACGTTGTCACTGAAATTATATATTGCTCACACTTGCCATGGGTATATGTGAACAACACACCAAAATACATTCTACTGTGGGGATACCACATGTGTGAAACTTTTTGGGAGCCTAGCCGCGTACAGGACCCCGAAAACCAATCATCGCCTTCAGGATTTCTAAGGGCGTAAATTGTTGCTTTCACTCCTAACTTCCTATCACAGTTTCGGAGGCCATAGAATGCCAAGATAGCACAAAACCCCCCCAAATGACCCCCTTTTTGGAGAGTAGACACCCCAAGCTAATTGCTAAGAGGCATGTACCTTGGGGTGTCTACTTTCCGAAAAGGGGTCATTTTGGGGTGTTTTGTGCTATCTTGGCAATTCATGGCCACCGAAACTGTGATAGGTAGTGAGGAGTGAAATCAACAATTTACGCCCCTAGAAAGCCTGAAGGCGGTGATTGGTTTTCGGGGTGCTGTACACGGCTAGGCTCCCAAAAAGTCTCACACATGTGATATCCACCGTACTCAGGAGAAGCAGCAGAATGTATTTTGGGGTGTAATTTCACATATACCCTTGGCATGTCTGAGCAATTAATCATTTAGTGACAACTTTGTGTAAAAAAAAAAATCAAAAAGAAAATCATTTTGGCAATTTTTTCAAAACTTGTGGTAAAATATAAAATATCCCATGGACTCAAAATGCCTCTCAGCAAATAGCTTGGGGTGTCAAATTTCCAAAAAAGGGGACATTTAAGGGATTTTTTAACTGTCCTGGCATTTTATGCCCAACATTAGAAGCTTATGCCACACATCACCCACTCTTCTAACCACTTATGGACCAAGCCCATTCTGACACTTTTTGTTTACATGCAAAAATGTATTTATTTTGCTAGAAAATTAATTTGAAACCCCAAACATTATATATATTTTTTAAAGCAAAGGCCCTACAGAATAAAATAGTGGGTGTCACAATTTTTTTTCCATACAGTATTTGTGCAGCTATTTTTCAAGCGCATTTTTTTTTGGGAAAAAAATCACTTTTTGAATTTTAATGCACAAAAACACACTATATTGCCCATGGGCTGAACGAAAAAAAAAAAAGAACCTAACAGATTCCTCTATTCACTTGGATTGATGTGGATGAAGAAATCTCTTCCAAAAAAAGTAAATAAAAATATATGCCGAAGCCTAGGGACAATCCACCCCTAATGTTCACCCCTGCCACTATCCTTCGGCATATATGCTCTTTTTTTTAACTGTGGTGGTGAAATCAGCCTCTACAGCACTGGAGTCGCTGATTCATGTATCGTGAGAGCAAACCCTGTTGCTGTCAAGATAAACAAATCAGTGCTGCAGCTGAATGGCGTACCTGCAAAGCAAACAATGGTTAACAATAAAACATAGTAACAGTACAGTAGAATGACATACTTGCAAAGCAAACACAATAAAACACAGTAACAATAAAACATTACAGTATAGCAAAAAATATAGTAAAACAGTAAGAACAATAAAACGACAACTATTTTTGCCTATTTTATTTATTTATTTTTTACACTTTTATTGTAACTATAAACGTTCAAGCTTACGGTCTCTCAAAATGCGATGGCCATCTAACATCTTTCGAGACCCTGTGTGAAAGTGTGCCCTAGGACTGTGCCATGCTGTTACCTATTCTAATACTCAACTAGTGTGTGATAGCAACGGAAACAGTCACCAATGCAGAGACCAGGTTTGCCAGGACAGGAGGGACAACAATAGCGGGTGTCATGCCTATATCCGCAAAATGACATCTTCTTTGGGGTGATCTTTGGGTAGAGGTACCAGAGAGGATATCCGGAAAAAGCCTCCTCATGCAGCCGGCTCACTGCATCTGGATTGTGAATTTGGGCCAAGGCACCTGCTGGAAACAAAAGGGCTGTGATAATCTCTTTTTAGGAAGGATCCACTTCTTCCTGACGCCTTGTATAGCACATACGTGTTCAGCCATGGGCGTCCGCTCCATAGGGCAAGGGGGGTCATTTGCCCCCCCTGGAATTGAGAAGGTGTTGGCCAAATTGGCAGTGTTCTACACCCTCCGCCGCCCTTACACCCACTTCCAGCCCTGCACAGAGCGGCATCGCAGCACATGTACTCCCTCCTCCTCCCCCCGGGCCCACCACACCTCCCCGTCGTCGCTTGAAGGCGTTGTGTTTTGTGGTTTGGCAGCGCTGGCTGGGCGGAGCCTCGCAATCCAATTGGCCCTGGCTCTTCTCGTTCTTCCGGGCACGGGCCGGCTCCACCCCTGGCCCTTGGACTGTGCAGCGCTCCCGGGGAGAGAAGAAGAAAAAGAGCCGGGGGGAGATGGCGGAGCAGAGGGTGTCTCGAGTCGGAGGTGGTAGTACCTCGGGGGCCTGGCCTCCTGCGAGGCAGCCTGCTACACACACCCGCTGGACCTGCTGAAGGTGAGAAGGAAGGAGAGCCGGGCTGTGTGTGCGGTATGGAGGGAGGAGAGGATGTCCTACAACACGTGTGTGTGTCTGCAAAGAAATTACATCATAGGACACGTCATACATATGGTCAGTGTGCAGTGTAGTGGTCTGTAGTCAGTGTGTAGTGTAGTGGTCAGAGTGTAGTGTGTGTAGTGTCCAGAGGTGCAGGGTGCTGCTGTGTAATGTAAAGGGGTGCAGGGTGCTGTGTAATGTAAAGGGGTCCAGTGATGCAGGGTGCTGTGTAATATAAAGGGGTCCAGTGATGCAGGATGCTGTGTAATGTAAAGGGGTGCAGGGTGCTGTGTAATGTAAAGGGGTCCAGAGGTGCAGTTGTGGAGAGGCGGTACACAGTAGTGACAAAGAGATATTTAAAGATGCAGGGGGCATAGTGGGGTGTTTTTATATTTTAACGTGGGGGGTGGTCGTTTTTAACCCCCGCCAGCGGTCAAAGAAAGGGTAAAATGCGACTGTATCGCCGCTGCCGAATGCCCCCCCCCCCTGAAAAAATCTGCGGAGGCCCATGCGTTCAGCTGAGCCAATTGAAATGAGTATACAGACACTTTTTTTATACCAGCGTCTGGCCTTATGGGCAATTAAGTACGGTGCCATCATCTGGTCGTTGAAGTCCAACCGCCCATCTTAAGGTTGTATTCGTGGACACAGAGGGGCTTCTCAACAACACCTGTCGCCGTTGTAATTTGGGCAGTCGTATCTGCGTGAATGGAAGACAGAACGAGAACATTCCGTGTGTCCTTCCACTTCACTTCAAGAAATTAATTACACTTCAAGCAGGCTCTCTGTCTAAATCGAGAATCTACAAGCGGTTAGGGGAAGCCCTAGCGATTAGGTCACTCTGTGCCACATGCGCCAATTCCAGAATCAAAAAGGTGACTAAAAAGGGGCACGCTTGTGTAATAATTGTCCACGTATAAATGGTACCCCTTCCTGAATAAGGACGATACCAAGTCCCCAACAAACTTACTGCTGCTCCCTATGTAGTCTGGGCAGTCGAGAGGCTCCACACTGCTATCTTTTCCCTCGTAAATCCGAAAACTACATGTATCGCCTGTTGCCCTGTCAAAGAGCTTATAAATTTTGACCCCGTATCTGGCATGCTTGCTGGGGAGATACTGTTTGAAAGCAAGGCGGCCAGAAAACTTACCGTATATACTCAAGTATAAGCCGACCCGAATATAAGCCGAGGCACCTAATTTTACCACAAAAAACTGGGAAAACGTATTGACTCGAGTATAAGCCTAGGGTGTGCCTCACTTTGCCTCACTGTGTCCATGACTAGACTGACGTTTAACATGGGAGTCTATGGAAGGGGTGCCCGGATTTGAAAAATCGGTGCTCCCCGGCCGTAGGTCCCCCGGAAAAGAAACTTTGCAAACCTGTAGAGGAAGAGTGGGGCTACATGTGTGCCAAGTTTAGGGTCCAGAGAACCTACGACCGGCCGGTACCGGGTCCCCAAAGTAACCAGAGAAATTACCGTTTAACATGGGAGTCTATGGAAGGGGTGCCCGGTTTTGAAAAATCGGTGCTCCCCGGCCGTAGGTCCCCCGGACAAGAAACTTTGCACACTTATAGAGGAAGAATTGGGCTACATGTGTGCCAAGTTTGGGGTCCAGGGGACCTACGGCCGGCCGGTACCGGCTCCCCAAACGCCGGGAGATCAGGCGCAAAAAGGTGTCTCGAGTATAACCCGAGGGGGGCATTTTCAGCACAAAAAATTGTGCTTAAAAACTCGGCTTATACTCGAGTATATACGGTAATCAGGGACTGATCAACGCAGACAGCTTGTTGGGGCGTATACAAGGCTGCAAATTTTTGGACGAAGTGATTTACGAGGATCCAAATTTTGTGGAGCCGATCATATCCAGGGGTCCCCCGAGGACGACAGAGTTCATTGTCATTGAAATGCATGAACCACAAGATTTGCTCGTATCTAGTCCTGGTCATAGCAGCAGAGAACACGGGCATATGGTGAATTGGGTCAGTGGACCAATATGACTGCAACTCACTCTTTTTAGTAATGCCCATGATGAGGGATAGGCCCAGAAAAGTTCTAAATTCGGAAACAGTTATTCATTTTGAGCTAAATTCTCTGGCAAGGGACAAATTTGGTTTTGCGGTGATAAATTGATCGGCATATAAAAAGCTTTGGTCCACAATAGATTGGAAAAGATTTTCCATGAAAACCAGCTTATAAAAGCCAAATGCAGTAAATTTAGCTGTTTCCACCTGAATTCCGGGTTGGCCAGTGAATGGGGGAAGTACGGGCGCTGCAGAAGTGGGGGTCTGCCAATTAGGATTTGCAAGCACATCAGGAAGGACACTATGGGCTCTACGGCCCTGTCTTTGAATTATTGGTGGCTGCGGAACATTACTTGTGCTAGCCACCACACCAGGTTGAACTGCACTTATAGGACTCGCCATGTCGCCAAGTGTTACGGCAGTGCTGGTTTGTCTACAACCAGGATGTACTAGGCCACTAGTGCTTGCCAGTTCACCAGAAGGTAGAGCGGCACTAGTACTGGCTCTCTGCTGCATACCAGAACCATGAGATTGTTGCACCTCAGCAACAAAAGAACAGGGTCCACTACACCTGATCTTAGCAGGAACCACTACTCCGTCGTCAGAGGTTTCTGTCAGGGTGCCGCTGCTCTCTACAGGTTTGAATACTGAACCTAATTCTGACAGTGAGGCTTCCCCTTCGCTCTAATCTGTTATGCTCAGCATTGTGTAGGCCTCTTCACTAGTGTACCTCTGTTTGGACATATTGGCTAATAAATTTATAGGTACCTAGTGCGACTCGCAGGTAAAAAAAGCACCTGGTTGTCAGAAACTGCTCAAACCGCTACAAATAAATGTATGACTCTGCTAATGCTACGTTTTGTGTACTGTATATTGTAAGTGACAGTTATCTACTGATCCTGCACTTGGCTGGGATGGGCGGAGGGGTTAAACACAGGTGCTGGCAGGTGTCTGGGCTGATCCTGCTAACGCCATATTTTTAGGAACACTATACTATCGGGGACGCTAGTATAGTTCTGATCAGATCAAAGACATTGATCCGTTTAAAACACTATTCTAAGACTGGAGGTATATGGTGTGTGCATGTGTGTTAGTGCTACTGGCAATGAAAGGGCTAAAATCTGATGCTGTCTGGGATTGAAGCTAACTGACGCTGACATTAACTGACACTAACTAGCTTACTAGCGTCACCTGTGACACTTATACAGTGATCAGAAAAATTATCTGTACACTATACTAATGCCACTGTGACAGGGAGTGAAAGGGTTAGCTGGGGGTGATCAAGGGGTTAAACATTTATTAGGGACTATATGGCGGGTACTCTAAACCTATCTGGGACTACTGCTAACTTCCCTAACGCTGTTTAGTGTCACAAGTGAGACCAATACAGTGATCAGTAAAAAATCTGAAAACTGCACTTGGTGACACTGCAACAGGGAGTAAAAGGGTTAACTGGAGGGGGGGTGGCGATGGCGATCAGAGGGTTAAAAGTGTGCCTACGTGTCCTGGTGTCAGCGTAGTGTTTGGTGTACTCACTGTAGATGTCTTCTTGCTCGCTGGAACCGAAAAGGGATCCACGAGGGGAGATGACGTAATTTCCTCTGCCTTCGTTTACATTACACAGGCTCTGTCATTTGCCAGAACCGATCAGCAGGTTCAGGCCAGAAATCATTAGCCTGGACCTGAAGTTCGACAGGTTCAGTATCGAATCCGATCGTCGCTGGTTCATTAGGGTTGCCACATCATCCCTTTAATCCAGGACACACATTAATTACACAGGTTCTGTGGCTGATTAAGGTGGTATTTAAACTCACTTGGTGCCTTATCTGCATTAAATCAGCCTCAGAACCTGTGTAATTCATATGTGTCTTGGATTAAAAGGGATGATGTGGCAACCCTAGGGTGCGTGGGCACGAGCGACGTTCCACATACAGCGATTCACGCAGCCAAGCCACCTTGCCACAGTAAAACTGCGGCGGGTCTTCGTCGACTGGTAAAGAGAACAGGATCCATTTTTTTTTCTTTTTTGGGTTAACAAACGCTTTAATCCTCCACAGCAAACTGTGCTCCCCTATGCTTCAGTGGTGGACTGTTCCTTGCCATGGTCCATGCATTGGTCTTGATGACATCAAAGGCATCCAAGCGCTGTAGTGCCTTCGGGAGCCAAGGATGCTTTACCCAGTCACCCTTAGACACTCTTGAAATTCAGGCACAGCGCTAATAGCAGGGAGAACTATTATTTTTCCAGATTCAGCTTTAAGAACTGGTAAACTGCAATTTATTACATTTTTGTTTTTGTATTCTAAATCAGCAGAAATCCCCCAACAATTGGCAACACATTTTTACATTTTTTTTTTTTTTTCATGTTTAATAATTTTTTTTGAGATTAGGAGAAGTTTTACAAACATACAAAGGGTAAGTGAGCGTAGAAATTTACATGTGTACGACATATTGCATTGCATACTGCGTAACTTGTAGCCATATATAGCTTAAGGTAACAAAGTGTTTAGACCATAATGGTATTGAAGATTGATGAATGAGCATAGTGAGAATGACATATGGTTCAGTAGGGGTTCTACAAACTGTATACATACTTAGATATATACCCAATGTGTAGAGTATGGGGGGGACCACGAGAAAGTGGGGCAGCAGGAGAAGGTTTAAAGAAGAGCAGGAGGGAGGGGCCAACCAGGAGGAGTGTCAAAAAGCTGGGATGCATGTGTGTTGTAAAAAATATTGTCATAATTCCAATACCGGCAGTCAAAATTATACGTAAGAAAATTTGAGATCCACACATCCCAAAAATCTCTTGAATTTTTAATGATTAAAACATTGTGGAATGATTTGCTTATTTTATATTTCTGATATATTAACTCTGTACTGAAAGTGTGTATTTGTGTTTGTACAGTATGTGTGTATGTATTTAATATGTATTCTTCGAACAGAGAGGATTACATTTTGAGATTGCTCCCTGTGGAGATAATGCAGCCAGCTGCAGGCTCCCCACAACCAACCCCAGGAGAGCGGTAAGGAGGCGAGAACACCCGAGGTGACAGCTGTGATCCAGAGTGACGGGGGTCTCCACAGTACAGTTCCTGGAAAAACTGCTCAATACATCCAGATGTAAATCCTCTGTTAGAGGTCCACCCAGATGCTGGGGGTGCCAGTGGCACTAGATAGTGCTCCTTTGGGTATTAAAAGTTTGAATTGCAGAACCATGGCATGAAGGAATGGATGGCTGTGAAGTGACATGAAAGCATCTGCCATGCCACAGTTAGCCCTGCTGAGCTCAAAGTGAACAAAAATAACCCCTGCTCTATATCAGCTCAAGTTCAACATTGCTTTTCTTTTTTTTTTAAGAGCCATGTAATGGAGGTAGGGGTAGATCAGGGAACTGTATGCCCCAGGAGGGTTGACTAACGCTAAGTAATGACCACATGGAATTGATAGACCCCGATTACTTTGGCCTGTAATCTTCAATCCACCATTGCCTAACCCAGAAGCTGCGCGGGACTGGTGAGGAGGACCACCAGCAATTCAAGCCTGAATCCTCATTCATACCTTTACCAGCACAGATAATCAGATAAGTGTATACTTGTACAAACCGGCTACTTACTCATTGTTAATCGTTTGTGGCAGTTCCCAGGAACATTGTATGCAGTGGATAAATGGTTACTTTTCTTTTAATGGTTAGACCCGGTTCACACAGGGGCGACTCAGGACGCGACTTCAGGTTGCCCCGAGTTGCCCCAAGTCGCAAGATTTTTAAAACTAATTGAAGTGAATGGAGATGTTTTAATGTACACGACTGCAGTCGCTCCAACTTCTAAAAAGGTTCCTGTACTACTTCAATCAGACTTCTAGGCGACCTGTAGGCAACTTGTACCCATTGATTTCAATGGAAGTCGCTTAGAAGTCTGATCACTGTTCATTTTGAAGACAACTTTACAGGAAGCAGAAAGGAATTTACCCAGAAGCCACAAGGAATTTACTTCAAGTCGTGTTGTTAATGACCACAAGTCGCACTGAAGTCTCCTCCAAGTCTCGCTGTGATTCATGCTCAAGTCGTGTCTGAGTTGCTTCTGGAAGTCGCGCTGGAAGTCGTGTTGCCCCACGACAGACGTAACTGCTTTACTGATTGTTACTCTTGTTGATAAAAAAAAAATGTATTACTATTTTTTATCATTACTGTTTTCAACCCAATTGATGAACTGAATGGTATGTGTTTTGTTTTTTTTATTATTCAAATTCTTACATTTATCTCAAGCTCTTGTATATTTGTTATCTATTCAATGTTACCTGACTTATTGTATTTTATACATCCAATACTATTGGCTATAGGTTAATTGGTTTCAACTATGACCCTGAGGAGGGGATGTTGGATTAATATTGTATTGATATGGAGATGGCCTTATGTTTTTTCTAGTCTTGATGAAGAGGGTTTTTTGGACCCCTGAAACGCAAGGGCTCTGTGCAGGACACAATTCCTCCACACCAAACTCCTTAAACCATGGCTTTATGGACCTGGCTTTGTGCAAAAGGGTACAGTCATGCTGGAACTAGGGCTGGGCGATTTTCCCCCCCTAAAAATCTGCAATTTTTTTATAAAAAACTCGATTAACTATTCGATTTTTTTTAAAATTATATTAATTAAAGTGCATCAACAAACAAAATTGCAAAGGCAAACCCTTTCTCTAACTGCAAAGTCAGTGTGCAACAAAGATTGTTAAACATCCAAATTATTAATACTGTATTTGGATTTAGCTAATAAAACTACAAAAAATCCTGAGGTTACTCTTAGTTGAATTTAACTGTGCCCATGCCTTACTGTGCCCATGCCTCACTGTGCCCATGCCTCACTGTGCCAATGTCTCACTGTGCCCGTGTCTCACTGTGCCCATGTCTCACTGTGCCCATTCTTCACTGTGCCCGTGTCTCACTGTGTCCATGCTTCACTGTGCCCAATGCCTCACTGTGCCCGTGCTTCACTGTGCCCATGCTTCAATCATTGTGCCCGTACCTGATGCAGATTTTCAGGGGATACGGATTTTACTGCTACACCGGCGGCCATTCCAGTATTCAAAAGCCGCGCCTCCTCCTCGTCTGTGATAGGCGGAACACTCAATTTCCCAGCATTCACTGTTCCGCCTATCATGGACATCCGCTCATCCTCATAACACAGACGAGGATGAGAGGATGTTCGTGATAGGCTGAACACTGCCTGCTGTGAAATTGAGTGTTCCGCCTATCACAGAGGATGAGGACTCGTGAGGCGGCTTTTGAACACTGCAATGGCCGCCGTCTGTCTGCATGACACGCTGATCAGATAGGCAGACGGCGGCTTGCAGTTAGTTAGTGTTACATTACATCTACTAGTGGCGGCTGCGGCGAGTAGATATAATTGGGGTAACGCCGCCCAGTGCCATTCCGGATACGTCCTCTGCAGCCCTGCTACGGAAACTTTGAAGGAAAAATAAATAAAAAATCTAAAAAAATCGATTTTCTTCAAATCTGAATCGATTTGAACTCAAAACTCGATTCAAGATTAAAATCAATTTTTTTTCCCAGCCCTAGCTGGAACACAAAGAAGCTTTCCCCAACTGTTGCCTGAAGGTTGGAAGTGCACACTTGTCTTTCATGCTGTAGCTTTATTAGTACCCTTCACTGGAAACAACTCAATAATTCGGAGGAGCATCCACATACTAAATGTAAATGAGGTCAGTTTAACCACCTAAGGACCAAACCTTTTTCTGACACTTGTTGCTTACAAGTTAAATCTGTATTTTTTTGCTAGAAAATTACTTAGAACCTCCAAATATTATATATATATATATATATATATGTAGCGGACCCCCAAAATTGGGGTCGCTGTGCCTTAAATTTAGGGGCGGCCTGGGCAATAGTTTGGCTCAGGTTTTTTTGATTCTCTAGATTGGGCTCTGCTCTGCTATGGTGTTGCCTGGGTGTATAGTTCCCCTTGACCTGCGGGTGGCGCTGTTGCCCAGGTCTTGGGTCGAACCACAGACGGCATTGAAGCATGATTGGGTGTCCTCTCTCGGCAGCCATACAGTGGGCGTGGTCTGCCTGCTGTGCATGCCGTGAGAGGGTACATAAGGGGCAGACGCCATTAGGCGGAGAGATTGGCCGGGGGATTCCAAGGGGGACCCCTGGTGGCGAGAGTTGCGCCCTTTGGCCCTGCTGGCCAGGGGTGCATGAATTAGTCGAGAAGTCTCAGGCACCTTCAGCCCGAGGCTATAGTGTTCCAGGTAGGCCCAGTACCTTCAACTGGGTCTACAACCAAACCATCGGAGTCCCAGGGTACCCGAGGGAGGGTGGCCCGCTCTGAAACAGAGGAAACCAGGGGAGGACCTGTCTGGAGGATCGGTGAAGGAAATCACTGTCTCAGGAGAGGCCTGGTTGCCTATCAGAGGGAAGGATTCCGTGAGTTGCACAATAGCTCCTGTGATGTGCCCCACTGGCACTTATGGTTTCTAAAAGTTGCGGGCGCTAAGGAATTCTAGATTCGGGAACTAAAGGATTCTGTGGCAGAGGATCTCCTGAACTTGTCTTTGAAGGGGACGAAATCTAAAGTAACTGTTGCTTCACTCCGGCTGCTAGAACTCTGAGAGGGATCTATCCGGGTGAGCAATACCCACTCAGGCTTGAGTGGAGAATAGGGTAAATGGGTGCCGCGTGCCTGAATCTACCTCCCTACCCAACTCTATCTTCAACCTTTTTTCCCACTAAGTTCCAAGCAAGAAAAATAAACTTGTCTGTTGGAGTTTAAAACAGTCTGGACATTGGCTTTCTTTTAGGAAAGAGAATAGACTTTTCCCTACACTCTAGGGACGAGAACCAATGGAGGGAGGTAACTCGCTGCAGGACCCAAAAATAGTATGAACACCGCTCAACCTCTTATACCAGGAGGATACGGGCATGTGGCATGGTGTGCCCTACTCTGCAAGTGGAGGTAAGCAGGAGAAAAAGGGTCTGTGTGCTACATATATATATTTTTTTTTAGCAGAGACCCTAGAGAATAAAATGGGGGTTGTTGCAATATTTTATGTTACACTGTATTTGTGCAGCAGTCTTTCAAAAATACACTTTAATTAATAAAAAAAACAAACAAACAGTAAAGTTAGCCCAATTTTTTTGTATAATGTGAAAGATGATGTTACGTCACCTTTATTCTAAGCAAAAAATCATAATTCTAGTTTTAGCCAGAATCGTGCAGCTCTACTGCACAGATATTTCTTTCATCTTTAAAATATTAACCACTTGACGCCAGCGCTATAGACGAAAGACGTCTACAGCGCGGCGCTCATCTGCCGGGAGGGCGTCCCTGTACGTCCTCCTGTTTAAAAGTCCCCTGCACGCTGCCGTGGGCGCGCATAGGAGAAAAACTGTGCCCGCCAGGTCACGCGGGTGCTGATGCGCGTGCCTGGCGGCCGCGATATCCTCCAGGTACCCGCGATCGGCATTTACAGAGCCAGGGACGTGGATCTCTGTAAACACAGAGATCCACGTCCTGTCAGGGAGAGGAGACCGATGGTGTGTCCCTTGTACATAGGGACACAGATCGGTCTCCTCCCCCAATCAGTCCCCTCCCCCCACAGTAAGAATCACTCCCAGGGAACACATTTAACCCCTTCCTCGCCCCTAGTGTTAACCCCTTCCCTGCCAGTCACATTTATACAGTAATCTGTGCATTTTTATAGCACTGTTCGCTGTATAAATCTGAATGGTCCCAAAATAGTGTCAAAAGTGTCCGAACTGTCTGCCGCAATATCGCAGTCCTGAAAAAAAATCGCAGATAACTGCCATTACTAGTAAAAAAAAAAAAAAAAGTCATACATGTATCCCCTATTTTGTAGACGCTATAACTTTTGCGCAAACCAATCAATATACGCTTATTGCGATTTTTTTACCAAAAATATGTAGAAGAATACATATCGGCCTAAACTGAGAAAAAAATATGTTTTTTTTAAAAAGAAATTGGGATATTTTTTATAGCAAAAAGTAAAAAATATTGTGTTTTTTTCAAAATTGTCAGTTTTTTTTTGTTTATAGCTCAAAAAATAAAAACCGCAGAGGTGATCAACTACCACCAAAAGAAAGCTCCATTTGTTGTAAAAAAAGGACGTCAATTTTGTTTGAGAACCACGTCGCACGACCGCGCAATTGTCATTCAAAGTGTGACAGCGCTGAAAGCTGAAAATTGGCCTGGGCAGGAAGGGGGTGAAAATGCCCGGTATTGAAGTGGTTAAACAGAAATGGTACGTTTATGAAGCTTAGATGCTTGATAGCCAGGGATCCTGAAACCTCTGTTATAGGACACATAATAAAGCTAAAAAGGAGAAACAAAACAGGATTTGCTATATGCTGCATTATCCTTTATAATAATAGGTAAAAAAAAATCTTTGGCTACAGGCAGCTCCAGCTAAACATCAGTATACATTCTTTTATTGCTAAGCCCTGTAAAACCGTACAATATTTATTTTATTTTAAAGTAAATACTATTAATCCTAGAACCTGGAATTAGAGATGATTTTATGAAATAAAAAATAAAAAAAACACCTAGAGAATTGCTAGTTCACTGTAGCAAAGATAACTGACGTATGAATGTGGAAAGTAGCTACGTTAGATCAAGTTTAATTTAGTTTTTAGACTAATGGTAGACAATCTGTTTGCAGCAAATTAGGCAGGCCATTTATGGTGCAAATTTGTGCCCTGCATCCACAGGTTGAAGGAAATAAATTCACACAATTCCCTCATTAACAGGGAATCCCTCCTGCCAAGCAATTGCCTGCTCCCAGTGGGGTGGGAGCTGCCCCCGCCTGGAGAACACAGTGAATATCGCTAGCGGCTAAAGCAGTCACTAGTGATAATCTTAAGAGAATCAGGCAGACTGGTTGTACCCAAGTTGAACGATCGATTAACTTAGTACATTCATCTTGCCCATTGACGATATATATATATATATATATATATATATATATATATATATATATATATATATATGTGTGTAGCGGGGTGTTCCCCTTTAATGCAGAGAGACAAGAAGTTCTAGGGGAGAGGTGAGTCAGGAGGAAGTAGAGAAAGGACATTACTGGAAGTGAAAGCAGAGGAGAGAGAGAGACTACATCTCCCAGTACATCTTGCAGCACCCAGGGTACATTGCTCCGGAACAGAGACTGCTGGGGCAGACTTTATAAAGGGGAGGTGGAGTTTGTTTGGTCTCTTTGGACACCCCTCTCCTAGCAAGAGGATCTCTGTGCTGAACTGCTGTGTGCACAAGGCCTGAAGCCTGGGCCTTGTGCTCCTTTGCAAAGAGCCCCTCTGCCAGCCTAGCAGAGCCTTAGAGACATCTTCTCCTCCTCACTGCAGTACACCAGAAGACTTGGATGTCGGTGGATTCCTGTTCCCAGACGAATCGATGGAGGAAACGGACTTGGACTTGTCCGGGTGGTGAGAGCTGTTTAAAGACAGATACTTTTATCTTTACTATTCGTTCGGATTACAAAGTTGTTCTTCAAGTGCACCACCGAAAGATTTCTAGCGAATATTGTTTCACTGAACTTCCATTTAGATCAGTCAGGCCTGACTGCATAGGTAGACATTGCTGGGTGTTAGTCTACCCATGAGGGGAAGTAGCTGTAAAAGGGCAGCGCTAGAGTTGCATAGCAATATTTTATTATTCTGATTACTCTGTTTATCTTTATTACTGTTTATTGCAGGGATCTGCAACTTGTTATACTGTTGTTTATTACTTGCCCATTAGCCTCAGTAAAATATCTGGGTCAAGTACATTGGTGTCAGTTTCACTTACTTTAATAGAAGTTTTAAAGTATATCACTGTGTGTGTGTGTTTGCCATAGGACTGCGTCACCTAGAGTTGCGGTCACGCGGTCCTATCTCCCCTTACTAGCTGTGCCAGTAGGGGGTTAAGCAGATTGCCGGGGGTTGGCGGAGCTGTCTTCAGGGCCCAACTAAATCTGCGGCCTTCTTAGTTGGAGGTATCGCTACACGTGGGGGTTCTCGTCCGGGATCCTGATACAGCAAGCGAACACGCCAAAAGACCGGCATGGACCCGCTAGAAGTAGGACAGTGGTACGCAATGGCTGGCGCAGATCCGGCCGCGGCGGCAGTTATTGAACTCCCGGGGATCTGGCAAAGAGATGCGATAAAGCAGTTAATGACATCCCTATCACCATGCCAGAAATCATGGGTGATGGATGTGAGACCACATGCTTCGTGTACATACGCATTAATAGAGTGGAAAGACGAAATTCCAGAGCATTTTAAAAGCCAGAGCATACAAGCTATGGATGGGCAGACCTACCATCTGACACATGCGCTGCCACATAAGGGAGATCGGTTCCAAATAAGAAAGTCATCATCTCCACAGATACCTCCCCCACCATCCCCTAAGGCACAAGAGCAGGAGGATACAGAGAGTCCCAGATCATCACCGGCCACCCTCAGCACAGAACTATGCGCTGTACTGGGAGAGATTGTGGCCCAGTGCAAGAAGAATCCCACAGATTACCCAATGTCGGGGTACAGAAAGCTCCGGATATTCTCAGGGAGAAAACCTGTGCCCTCAGGGGAAGAAGGATTTGAGGAGTGGCTAGATGGCACCACTCAGGCCTTAGAGGAATGGGAAGTTCCAGAACGCAGCAAGAAACAGCGAATTGCTGAAAGTTTGAAGGGGCCTGCTCTGGATGCCATACGCAACCTGAAGATGAGCAGGAAAGACTGTACTGCACAGGACTACTTGGACATCTTGCAGAATGTGTTCGGTGGGACAGAAAAAGTTACCGAGCTCACCTATCAGCTGGAGCACTGCTACCAGAAAACAGGAGAGAAACTGTCAGAATATATGGGACGTCTAGACAAGATCCTGCATAGAATTATTCTGAAGAAGGGGATCGACCCAGGGAAGGTAGACGAGGCCCGGGCTCAGCAGGTATTGAGGGGAGCTCAGCCCCTGGATCCTATTGCATTGGCGCTGCGCACCCGACAGGACGGGAAGAACCTGGAATACCCCGACCTCATTCGAATGGTCAGAGAGGAAGAGGCCATGTGGGAGGAGAAAAAGAGGGAACAGCCAGTCGAGCCAACCAAACCTCTGGTGGTGATGGTCAGCCCGGCCATGACCCCCGAAAGAGATGCAGAAGTGGACACCCTGAAATCGCAGATGTCCCAAGTGTTGGAGATACTGACCTCTTTGATGGAGAAAGATCAAAGGAAACCAGAAAAGAAAAGTCCAAGAAAGGAGTTGTTCCCGAATACCTCAGCGCCCGCTTCTCTACAGGATCGTGAAGAAGAGGTGATTTGTTACAACTGCGGAGGGATTGGTCATTTTGCAAACATATGTTCCAGTCCCAGGAAGAAAAAGATAAATAACCGCCAGCCGGCGGAAAACTTCAGAGGGCCCCGGTGAAGGAGTCAACCGGGTGGCCATCATTTTCAGTGAGCTCCAAACTGAATGAAAAACAGAAGAAGAGAGAAAATAGAACACCTCAGAGGAAACACAACATTCTCCAACAGAGATACACCGCAGAGAAAGGGGGCAAGACCCCTCAGAAGAGACACAGCACTCCCCAGAGGGGGTGCACACCTAAGAAAAATAACAGTATCCCTCAGCGGGTTCCTACACCCATAAAAAGGAGGGAAGTCAATGCATACCAGGCTCAAGAAAGGTTCAAGTCCAAAGGGAATAGGACAAGAGAGAGTCCAAAAGGAAAAGGTCTGAAGAAGGCGACCCCTGCCGGGCCATATCCGGAGAAGCTGGTGGGCCCATCTCCTATAGTGCCCATTCAAGTGGAGGGAGTCTACACCAGGGCCCTCTTGGATACCGGGGCACAAGTGACCCTACTATACCGGGACTTCTACGATAGGCACTTGAGTCATCTGCCTATCCAGAAGATAGAAGAGCTGGAAATATGGGGAATTGGAACCCAGAGTTTCCCTTACGACGGCTATCTTCCCATCAAGATGACCTTTGACCCATCCGTGGCTGGGAAGGCCGAAGTGTTTGACACCCTGGCAGTCGTGTGCCCTAGGCCGCCTGGAGCCAACAAGAATTCCCTTATAATAGGGACGAACACGGACCTGGTCCGAAGACTCCTGACCCCTCTAGTAAAAGAAGAGGGGCGAACAGCCACCAAGATCCATCCCATGCTGAAGACGGCCTACCAACGGCTGGTCCAAGAGCAGGAGACCCCCGGAGAAGGGATAGGGAAGGTGTGGAGACTTGGAAGAGAAGGGGTAGTGTTGCAGCCCGGCGAAGTAACCTGTCTCAGAGCCACTGTGAAGCTTACTTGGGAGCAGCCTGGTCCCTTTGTCGTGCTGGAGTCAGACCCAAGGGGTGAGTCCTCAGGTCTGGAAGTGATACCGGAAGTGATTCCGCTGAAGGTCCTGAAGAAGGCCCATTGTAGAGTTCCAGTGAGTGTTAGGAACACTACCAGAGACCCCATGGAAATCCCAGCCAGAATGCTGCTAGGCCAGGTGAGCCCTGCGGCCCCTGTTACCCTGTCAGAAGTGAAGAGGACAGGTGAAGGAGGAGATGCTTGGGAGAAGCTGTCCATGGAAAACCCGAATCTGCCAGGAGCTTGGAAGGAGAGAGCCAAGGCCCAGTTGAATAGATGGGAGAAGATCTTCTCTAAGGATGAGTTCGATGTGGGGTGTGCAAGGAGTGCCACCTATCGTATCCGCCTCCAGGAAGACAAGCCCTTCCGAGAGAGGGTCAGGCGGGTCCCCCTAGCAGATCTGGAGGATCTAAGGGAACAACTTGCAGAACTCAAGAGGACTGGTGTGATACGGGAGTCCAGAAGCCCCTATGCCTCTCCCATCGTGGTGGTCAGAAAGAAGAATGGATCATTGAGGCTCTGTATCGACTACAGGACTCTCAACAGGAGAACCATACCTGACCAATACACCACTCCGAGGATAGAGGATGCCCTACAGAGCTTGTCTGGAGCTAAATGGTTCAGCGTTATGGATCTCAAGAGCGGGTACTATCAGATTCCTATGCACCCAGAAGACAGGGAGAAGACAGCCTTCATAACCCCAGTAGGGTTCTTTGAATTCAACCGGATGCCCCAAGGTCTGTCTGGAGCCCCAGCGACTTTCCAACGTCTCATGGAGAAGACTGTAGGAGACATGAACCTTATTGAAGTCCTTGTATACCTGGACGATGTCATTGTCTTTGGGAGAACCTTGGAAGAACACGAAAGGAGGCTGGAAAAAGTGTTGAGAAGACTCAGTGAGGAAGGACTCAAGCTTTCGCCTGAGAAGTGTCGGTTCTATCAGTCTTCTGTGAACTATCTGGGGCACATAGTGTCTGAAGAAGGGGTGGCCACAGACCCTGAGAAATTGGAGGCAGTTACCTCCTGGCCACGACCCACCACAGTAACCGAACTCAGATCCTTCTTGGGGTTCTGCTCCTATTACAGGAGGTTTGTGGAAGGATTCGCCCGAATTGCCAGGCCATTGAATGAACTACTCAAGATCGAGGGGGAAGAGGACGACTCAGGGCCCAGGAAGCCGGGAGAGTCAGTCAGAGATCAGTGGAACCAGAAGTGTGAAGAGGCCTTCCAGGCATTAAAGGAGAGCCTAACCACTGCCCCAGTCTTGGCCTATGCAGACCCAACCAAGCCCTATGAACTACATGTAGATGCTAGTCATGACGGTCTGGGAGGAGTACTTTATCAAGAACACGAAGGGCAACAACGGCCTGTTGCCTATGTGAGCCGGAGCCTGACCCCCCCCCCCCTGAGAAGAACTACCCCACTCACAAGCTGGAGTTCCTGGCCCTTAAGTAGGCGGTAGTAGACAAGCTTAAAGACTACCTGTATGGGGCGGAGTTCACTGTGAAGACCGATAACAACCCCCTTACCTACCTTTTCACCATGGCCAAGCTGGACGCCACTGGACACAGGTGGCTGGCCGCACTTTCTGGATTCAACTTCAGCCTAAAGTATAGGCCAGGGACTGGGAATCGAGATGCAGACGCTCTGTCCAGGAGATCTCATTCTCTCACCAGTGACGTAGAAGATTGGACCCAAGTGGCACCGGACGGGGTGCGGGCCCTTTGTCAAGGAGCTGAATTCCAAGCCAGAGGAGGCTCCAGAGCAGAGGAAATAGGAGTTACCATGGTGGGAGTCCCCAAACACTACTGTGGAGTAGCTCAACTGGGAGAGGACAACCTGCCAAGACTGTCCAAGAAGGAGTTGAGGTGTGACCAATTGGAAGACCCCATGGGGAGATTGGTCCTGGAGGCCCTGGAGAATCAGGATCCAAACAGACTCATGCGTCAACCTTCAAAAGAAGCTCGCCTGCTGAGGAAAGAGTGGGACAGGTTGCAGTTACATCAGGGAGTGGTCTACCGAAGGGGCCCCTCTGATGACTCAGAAGATAAGTGGCAACTGTTCCTCCCAGAGAAATATCGAGAGACTGTTCTGATTGCCCTGCATGACAACCATGGCCACCTAGGGACTGAAAGGACCTTTCAACTTGTCAGAAGTCGGTTCTATTGGCCCTGCATGAGGGCAGAGATAGAAGAGTACTGCCACTCATGTGCATGGTGCGTCCAGAGGAAGACTTTACCCCATCAAGCTGCCCCAATGGGCCATCTACAGAGTCAAGGCCCAATGGATCTGGTATGCATTGATTTTCTCTGCCTTGAACCCGACCTGAGTGGACTAGGAAATGTTCTGGTGATAACCGACCATTTCACCAGGTATGCCCAGGCTTTCCCCACCAAAGACCAGAAGGCCTCCACCATAGCCAAGGTACTTATGGAGAAGTTCTTTGTCCATTATGGGCTGCCACAGCGACTCCATTCAGATCAAGGGAGGGACTTTGAGAGTAAACTGATCCGGAAGCTCCTGGATTCTTTGGGAATTAAGAGGACTCGAACTACACCTTACCATCCACAGGGAGATGCTCAGCCGGAAAGGTTTAACCGAACCTTGCTCAACATGTTGGGGACTCTGGAAAGCGAGAAAAAGCAACATTGGAGCCAACACATAGCAGCCATAGTACATGCTTACAACTGCACCATCAGTGATGCTACAGGCTACTCCCCATATCGACTCATGTTTGGGAGAGAAGCGAGACTACCGGTGGACTTGGCCTTTGGCACCTCTCTGGACCATTCCTCAGCCACATCCCACAAAGGATATGTGGACAGGCTCAGACACAGCCTGAAAGTAGCCTATGAACATGCTCAAGCGGCCTCAGATCAAAGGGGAGCTCGAAATAAAAGAAACTTTGACTTGAAGGTCCGGGTGCAAGACCTACAGCCCGGGGATCGAGTACTGTTACGCAATCTGGGGGTCCCTGGAAAGCACAAACTTGCAGACAGATGGAGATCTGAACCCTATGTCATCTGCAGGAAGTTGCCAGGCCTACCTGTCTATACGTTAAAGCCAGAAGGAAAGGTAGGCCCACTGAAGACGTGGCATCGAAACCACCTTCTCCCACTTGCTGAGGCAGTTAGAATACCTCCCGTGGGAGACTCCCTTGAACCGGCCTCTATCCTGGATACTCCTAGGCCGAACACTCGTTCGCAGACCTCCCGAGCTGAAGATGGAGAGGCCTCTCAACTTAGTGGAAGTGAGGAGGGAGAACTTGATTGGCTGTGGCCTTCCCCAACTCCAGGAACTTCTACCATAGATCTTCCAACCACTGAAGACACCACAGATGAAACACTGAACCCAGAAGCCACAGAGTTCATCCCTTCTAGTCCTTCAGCAGAATACTGGGAAGATGCCCATGATGGTTGTTCAGAGGAAGAGGAGCCTGTGGCGCCAGAGCCAGAAATCCCAAGAGAGCAAAGGGCTCGAAGAGTCATCCGGCCTCCTAAGAAGCTGACCTACCCACAAATGGGGAACAGCTCAGAAGACTCTGTAGTTACTGCTAGGAGGAATGCTGAGAATCCAGATCCCTCCACGGTCCATTTGGTGGAGGGCAACCCCAGCTCACTCTCTGGCACAGCTAGACAGTTCGCCCCCACTGAAGCGACCTGTAGACAGGACAGCTCCCCATCTTATGATGATTGGTGGGAGGCTCCTCTGTCAACCCTATGCAACCGCATTGAATCTAGAATGTTTTGCAGATCAAAAAAATGTCTTTGGGGACCAAAGATTCAAAGTGGGGGGAGTGTGTAGCGGGGTGTTCCCCTTTAATGCAGAGAGACAAGAAGTTCTAGGGGAGAGGTGAGTCAGGAGGAAGTAGAGAAAGGACATTACTGGAAGTGAAAGCAGAGGAGAGAGAGAGACTACATCTCCCAGTACATCTTGCAGCACCCAGGGTACATTGCTCCGGAACAGAGACTGCTGGGGCAGACTTTATAAAGGGGAGGTGGAGTTTGTTTGGTCTCTTTGGACACCCCTCTCCTAGCAAGAGGATCTCTGTGCTGAACTGCTGTGTGCACAAGGCCTGAAGCCTGGGCCTTGTGCTCCTTTGCAAAGAGCCCCTCTGCCAGCCTAGCAGAGCCTTAGAGACATCTTCTCCTCCTCACTGCAGTACACCAGAAGACTTGGATGTCGGTGGATTCCTGTTCCCAGACGAATCGATGGAGGAAACGGACTTGGACTTGTCCGGGTGGTGAGAGCTGTTTAAAGACAGATACTTTTATCTTTACTATTCGTTCGGATTACAAAGTTGTTCTTCAAGTGCACCACCGAAAGATTTCTAGCGAATATTGTTTCACTGAACTTCCATTTAGATCAGTCAGGCCTGACTGCATAGGTAGACATTGCTGGGTGTTAGTCTACCCATGAGGGGAAGTAGCTGTAAAAGGGCAGCGCTAGAGTTGCATAGCAATATTTTATTATTCTGATTACTCTGTTTATCTGTTTTACTGTTTATTGCAGGGATCTGCAACTTGTTATACTGTTGTTTATTACTTGCCCATTAGCCTCAGTAAAATATCTGGGTCAAGTACATTGGTGTCAGTTTCACTTACTTTAATAGAAGTTTTAAAGTATATCACTGTGTGTGTGTGTTTGCCATAGGACTGCGTCACCTAGAGTTGCGGTCACGCGGTCCTATCTCCCCTTACTAGCTGTGCCAGTAGGGGGTTGAGCAGATTGCCGGAGGTTGGCGGAGCTGTCTTCAGGGCCCAACTAAATCTGCGGCCTTCTTAGTTGGAGGTATCGCTACATATATATATATATATATATATTGTGAGGGGGCTAGCTCGGCAGCGGGTATGTGTGACCCCCGGGATGGGCTCCCCACCCAAAACAGGCCCAGCAGACGGAGGTTGTGGTTTTCAAAATCAAAAAGGTGCGGTTTATTTTCTATTTACAGTGACAAAAACACAGCAAGGCAAAAAAAACATAAACAAAATAAATCCTGGTCAACTTGACCTCTGACTAAACTTACAGGTTTCCTAACTAACGACTGGGATCAGCCTAGTGCTGTCCTAGTCCCTGGTTTTAAATGTCCAAGCAAAATATAGCCACACAGGCTTTCTCTCACCGCACAGGGGTTCACTCTCCCTAGACAGTCCACACAGGTCTGCTTCCAGGCATGAGCTAACATCTAATGAATCTGGGAGTTTTTTATAGAGGCCTAAATGAGCTGACAAGCTTCAGCTGGCCTCATCAACTCCCTGTCTGCACGACGCCCAGCCCTCTCCCTAGAGGTATGAGTCATCAATGAGCCCACTAGTCTCAGCTGGGCTTATACAACTCTCCACCTAGCTGTATAAGTCAGCGTAAAGCCTGAATCTGGGCGAAATATATCTACCCCCCTGGATGCAACCAGGTGACTTTACCTTCCTGCTGTCACATACCCCCCCCTCTTGTTTTAACCTCGGGGTTGGAACACCAGCAATCAGGCATTCATGTACTCGAGACAAAGCATCCACATTCCCCATTTGAACGCCAGGGCGATGCTTTACTGTGAAGTTGAATTCCTGGAGGGCCAGGAACCACCTATTCACTCTTCTATTTGTTTCCTTGTTTTGAGCCATCCACTTTAACGGAGCGTGATCCGTAACCATGTCAAAGTGCCTACCTAGCAGGTAGTACCGAAGGGAATCTAGAGCCCACTTCACCGCTAAACACTCCTTTTCAACGGTGGCGTAATTTACCTCATGGGACTTCAACTTCCTGCTGAGGTAAATGACTGGGTGCTCTTCCCCGTTCCAGACCTGGGACAATACTGCTCCTAACCCCACATCTGACGCATCACTTTGTACGACAAAGTCTCTAGAGAAGTCGGGTGAGTACAACACTGGCTGGCTACATAAGGCTTGTTTCAAGAATTGGAATGCTGCCTCAGCCTCGGGGGTCCATTTAATCATGACCGACCCTTTCCCCTTCGTCAGGTTGGTTAGGGGCACAGCCTTAGAAGCAAAGTGGGGAATGAATCGCCGATAATACCCAGCGATTCCCAGAAAGGCTCGTACCTGCTTCTTGCTGTTGGGACGTGGCCAACTCTGGATGGCCTCGACTTTGTTGAGTTGGGGTTTTATTACTCCCCTCCCAATGGTGTACCCAAGATATTTGGCCTCCTCCTGCCCAATGGTACACTTCTTGGGGTTAGCCGTAAACCCTGCTTCCCGAACAGAGTCCAGGACTGCTTGCACTTTTGGCAGATGTGAGGCCCAATCTGTGCTATGGACAATTATGTCATCCAGGTAAGCCGCAGCATACTTCCGATGGGGCCTCAGCATCTGGTCCATTTTCCGCTGGAATGTGGCCGGCGCATTCTGTAACCCGAACGGCATTCTTTTATATTGGAACGCCCCGTCTGGGGTTACAAATGCGGTTTTCTCTTTGGCCGACTTGGCCAGGGGGATTTGCCAATACCCTTTTGTGAGGTCAAGAGTCGTCATGTATCGGGCTGTTCCCAGCCGGTCGATCAACTCATCTATACGTGGCATGGGGTAGGTGTCAAATTTTGTAACTTTGTTCAACTGACGAAAATCGTTACAAAATCGCCAGCTCCCATCCGGTTTAGGCACCAACACAATGGGACTAGACCAATCACTTTGGGACTCCTCTATCACCCCTAAGTTCAGCATTCTCTGTACTTCCTCCCGTATTGCCTCCCGTCGGGCCTCTGGGATCCGATAGGGTTTTAACTTCACCCTTTCACCGGGCGGGGTAATAATGTCATGCTCTACCCCAGATGTTTGTCCCGGCAGCTCAGAGAATACCTCCTTGTTGCGAAGTACAAACTCCTTAACCTCCTGTTGTTGGGGTTGTGACAAGGTGGCTGCGATTCCAACCTCAGGAATCACGCAACCAGTTTGAGCTGGTGACCAAGTGTCTGCGACTAGGGACTCTCTATCCCTCCAGGCTTTCAACAGATTAACGTGATAGATCTGTTCGGGCTTTCGCCTTCCTGGTTGTCTGACCTTGTAATTCACTTCGCTCACTTTTTCCATTATCTCGTAGGGGCCTTGCCATTTGGCAAGGAATTTACTTTCAACCGTAGGGACAAGTACCAATATCCTATCCCCCGGGGAAAAGGTACGGGTCTTGGCTCCACGGTTGTACACTCTCTGCTGTGCCAACTGCGCTTGGGCCAAATGTTCCTTCACGATGGGCATTACCTGTGCAATTCGATCTTGCATCAGGGCGACATGCTCAATCACACTCCTGTGGGGAGAACTCTCACTTTCCCAAGTTTCCTTGGCAATATCCAACAGCCCTCTTGGGTGTCTCCCATACAGTAACTCAAAGGGGGAGAATCCCGTAGAGGATTGGGGCACCTCCCTAATAGCAAACATCAAATAAGGAAGTAGACAGTCCCAATCCCTTCCATCTCTATCCACCACTTTCTTCAACATTTGTTTTAGGGTTTTGTTGAATCTTTCAACCAGCCCATCGGTTTGGGGGTGATACACAGATGTACGCAATTGCGTCACTTTGAACAATTTACACAGCTCTTTCATAACCCGGGACATAAAGGGTGTACCTTGGTCCGTAAGCAGTTCTTTACAAATACCCACCCGGCTAAAAACAAGAGATAGCTCTTTGGCTATGGTTTTGGCCGAGGTATTTCTGAGAGGGATCGCTTCTGGATAACGGGTGGCATAGTCCATTATAACCAATATGTACTGGTGCCCCCTAGCGGACTTGATTATAGGACCTACCAAATCCATTGCGATTCTCTCAAACGGGACCTCAATGATGGGTAGAGGGACCAGCGGGCTACGGAAATGTGGCATCGGGGCCGACCTCTGACACACAGGGCAGGAGGAACAATAATTTTCTATGTCCTTCATCACCCCAGGCCAATAGAATCTCTGTAATACCCTCTCTCGGGTTTTCTCTGTCCCCAGATGACCTCCAAGAATGTGCCCATGGGCCAACTCCAACACCAACTTCCTGTAAGGTTTGGGCACCACAAGCTGCTCAACGGTTTCTTCTGCCCTTTTTGCCACCCGATACAGTAGGTCCTTCTCTACGCTGAAGTATGGGTAAGTGCCAGTATTATCTGGGTTCACTAACTCGCCATCTATTTTCACTACGTTTTCCCGTGCCTTTATTAGGGCGGGGTCTTTCAACTGTTCTGTGGCAAAGTTTTCCCTGTGAACCTCAAGATCAGAAAACTCCACAGACGGTAGGTTTTCGTCTGAGGAGGTGGGCTCCTCTCCAGTTTCTTGAGTCTCCCCTGCCAATACTGACAAGGGAAATTCCGGAGAGTCCTCACCACTCTCAGGGGAGTTCTGGCTATCACATTCCTGGTACATAGGGGCACCAGTGGGGGGCTCAGGATCATCCCACAGTTCCCAGAACTTCGGAAAATCCCTTCCCACAATGGCGTCATGCGGTAACTGAGATACTAAGCCCACTGGATGAGAGAGGGTACCTTTGGGGGTCTCGAAACACACCGTAGTCACTGGATACTCTCGGGTGTCCCCATGCACACAAATAACGGCTACCTTGCTATTCCCAGAGACCTCTGTTTTAACTAACTCAGCCTTTATCAGGGTCACAAGGCTACCTGAATCCAGCAATACCACAACATTTCTACCATTAATACACATTTTGCATAAATGTTTCTCAGTTCCCCGAATGGCAGTGCATGCGACTGTCGCACACAGCGACTGACGTCTGCCCGTCAGAAAGTCACACTGCATGGGTTCCTCCACAACCGGGCAATTTGCTGCAATATGTCCCGCTTGCCGGCAGCGGTAGCAAACGATCCTTCTTGCGGCCTCTTGAGCCGCTGATTTCCCAGGCTGTTCTCGCCAAACTTGGGGTAGAGCTCCCACCCTCTCACTCTCTCCACCCTCACCCCTTGGAATCCTCTTATCCGCCCCTGGGGATGGTCTGGTCTTAGGGTGGAAAGTCCGAGTGTCTCTGGAAGAGGCCGTCAGGTTCTCTGTAGCCAAGTATTTCTCCACACGATCCACAAGACCATCGGCCGTCTCTGGGTCTCCATGGCTTACCCACTTTTGGATGGCAGTAGGAAGAGCTCTCAAAAACCGATCCATTACAACACGTTCCACAATCTTTGGTGCGGACAAAGTCTCTGGCTGTAGCCACTTTCTGCTCAGGTGAATGAGATCATACATTTGAGACCTGGGGGGTTTTCCAAGCTGGAAAGTCCAGTTATGCACACGCTGAGCCCGGACAGCCAGGGTGACACCCAGCCTTGCCAATATTTCAGCTTTTAGCCTCACATAGTCTTTTGCTTGGTTAGGCTCTAGGTCATAGTAAGCTTTCTGCGATTCACCAGTTAACAGAGGAGCCACTAGTCCAGCCCACTGCTCCTCAGGCCACTTTTCTCTTTCAGCGGTCCTTTCAAATGTGGTCAAAAATACCTCTGGATCATCCTCTCCAGTCATTTTTGTCAATAAACGACTCACCCCAAAGGACGCGGTATTAGTGGGACGGCTTTCCTCACTGGTCTGCGGACGTTGCTGCATTACTGCTTCCATCTGTTGTTGTAGTCTCTGCTCTTGCTTCTGCAACAGGTCTATGAAGCGGGCCTCAGATTGCTGTTGGGCTTGTTGCTGAGCCTCCAGACTCTGTTGTAAAGTTGCAAGGCTCTGTTGATGAGCTTGCTGCTGGGCTGCAAGGCTCCTTTGCAAACCTGCATTTGTCTGCTGTTGATTGGCATTTGCTAGAGCCAGCTGTTTCAGTATCTCCTCCATGCTGGCTTAAAAAAAAACTGCCACTGGTTCTCCACCAACTGTGAGGGGGCTAGCTCGGCAGCGGGTATGTGTGACCCCCGGGATGGGCTCCCCACCCAAAACAGGCCCAGCAGACGGAGGTTGTGGTTTTCAAAATCAAAAAGGTGCGGTTTATTTTCTATTTACAGTGACAAAAACACAGCAAGGCAAAAAAAACATAAACAAAATAAATCCTGGTCAACTTGACCTCTGACTAAACTTACAGGTTTCCTAACTAACGACTGGGATCAGCCTAGTGCTGTCCTAGTCCCTGGTTTTAAATGTCCAAGCAAAATATAGCCACACAGGCTTTCTCTCACCGCACAGGGGTTCACTCTCCCTAGACAGTCCACACAGGTCTGCTTCCAGGCATGAGCTAACATCTAATGAATCTGGGAGTTTTTTATAGAGGCCTAAATGAGCTGACAAGCTTCAGCTGGCCTCATCAACTCCCTGTCTGCACGACGCCCAGCCCTCTCCCTAGAGGTATGAGTCATCAATGAGCCCACTAGTCTCAGCTGGGCTTATACAACTCTCCACCTAGCTGTATAAGTCAGCGTAAAGCCTGAATCTGGGCGAAATATATCTACCCCCCTGGATGCAACCAGGTGACTTTACCTTCCTGCTGTCACAATATATATATTTTTTTTTTTCTTATTTTATTATAGATGTTAATTTTGTTAAGAATATTACGAACGTTGTGAAGAAAACTCCACATAAAGTGAAAAAAAATACCTTTTTGTTGTGCTTATAATGCTTTGCATTACTCCACTATTGAAATATTGTCCTTGCATTTCTTTTAATATATTTTATCTGAGGTTTCTATAAAGTCAGAATTCGGCTCTGGCAAATGAACAGATACTTTTCTGTTCTTGCAGCATTTTTAAAGAGACAAAACATAGGCAAATGTGCAAGCACTAAAGAGTTGTACTGATTTATTTGTGTTTTGTCTAAACATGCACTTTTACATGGCCACGGACGTTTTAAAAAACAGACTGTAAAGCTAGTACAGACGCCAGGAAAAATGCGGCGTTTTTAACGCGATTTTTTCCGTTTTTTGCATTGAATTCAATGCACATTTTGCCGCGCTAGCTTTCAGCCGCGTTTTTCTTTCTCTATTCAAAATCAATGGTTCCCTATGGGAGCCCATTGATTTAAATAGAGGTCGCACCAGAAGTCGGATCAAAATGATCCGACTTGCGGGGCAACTCGTGTGCAGATAATTTTGAAGGGGAACCCCGCAAAAAATTTTTTTACATTTTGCTTGTGGTTCCCCCCCAAGACGAAACCAGACCCTTGAGTCTGGTATGAATCTTAAGGGGAACCCCCAGACCAAAAAAAATGGCGTCGGGGTTCCACCAGGATCCATACCAGACCCTTTGTCCGAGCATTCAGCCCGGCAGGTCAGGAAAAGGAGGGTGAGCGAGCTCCCCCCCCAGACCATACCAAGCCACATGCCCTCAACATGGGGGGTTGGTGCTTTGGGGCAGGGGGGCACTGCGCCCCCCCACCCCAAAGCACCTTGCCCCCATGTTGATGAAGACAAGGGCCTCTTCCGGACAACACTGTTGTCGGGGTCTGCAACACTGTTGTCGGGGAAAAAGGTGTCAATAAAAAAAACACTAGACAGATTTTTAAACCCCCCATGACTATATAAATCGTTGCGTTACAGCGGGAGAGACCGTCGAGCCAACATCGGAACAAGAGAAGAGGTAAGAAGACGATGAAGAAGACCGGGTCAACGCTAGTAAAAGAGCCGGCAGAAGATAGCAGAGGAGCCCGGCAGAAGGACACCGGAGAGCGGGAGAAGACGCCCGAGAGAGCGGAGAAGTCAGAAGAGCCCCCCGGAGTCGGAAGAAGACCCCCGGAGCTGCCTAATAAATTACTTTGAAAATCTGTCTAGTGTTTTTTTATTGACACTTTTTTCCCCCAGGTGCATGGGTAGGGGTACGATGTACCCCATACTCACTCATTCACATAGGGTGGGGGGTCAGGATCTGGGGGCCCCCTTTTTAAAGGGGGCTCCCACATTTCGATAAGCCCCCCGCCCGCAGACCCCGACAACCAACGGCCAGGGTTGTCGGGAAAAGGCCCTTGTCCTCATTAACATGGGGACAAGGTGCTTTGGGGTGGGGGGCGCAGTGAAATTATGTATATATTGTGAACAATGCAAGACCAGACAGACAGAAATAATATCTGGCTCATTTAATAAAGGCAAGTAGTGGTGTGCAAAGTTTGGTAGACAACTAATCAGCAATCGTGAGACATAAGGGGTTATTTACGAAAGGCAAATCCACTTTGCACTACAAGTGCAAAGTGCACTTGAAATTGCACTGAAAGTGCACTTGGAAGTGCAGTCGCTGTAAATCTGAGGGGTAGATCTGAAATGAGGGGAAAATCTGCTGATTTTATTATCCAATCATGTGCAAGCTAAAATGCTGTTTTTTATTTTGTCCTCCTCGGATCTACAGCGACTGCACTTCCAAGTGCACTTTCAGTGCAATTTCAAGTGCACTTTGCACTTGTAGTGCAAAGTAGATTTGCCTTTCGTAAATAACCCCTTATGTCTCACGATTGCTGATTAGTTGTCTACCAAACTTTGCACACCACTACTTGCCTTATTAAATGAGCCAGATATTATTTCTGTCTGTCTGGTCTTGCATTGTTCACAATATATACATAATTTCATTTGTGAACTTAGCAAGCGACGTGAATATAAGCTGCGTTCCGTGAGCAATGATGCATAGTGTTCAGCCCAGGGTGAATTCTACTCTACTTACAGAGAATTCATGTCCTTTTGCTGGGATCTATTCATTCCTTCCAGGCTAGGTCTTAACTGTCTTCACACTTGTAAGAATTATACATGCCCTAAAATATTTCGTTCATAACTAAAATGAAACCGACAGCTCATCTCCTCATACCCTCCAGCCACTTGTTGTGCAATGGAATAAAATGTATGTTTAATTAAAATCCCAATTGCAAATAGTTGTGCCTATTAGGAAGACTTGACAAATAAAAATGAAAAATCTCAATATGTAAATACAAGCAAAACCAAAAAACATAATAAGGCTCCATGTACACAGAAGCTCAAAAACGGTCGTTTTGAACGCCAGATTTCTGGCAGAAAAAGCTGCTTTAAAATATAGCTATTATCACGTTTTTTTTACTAGCGTTTATTAGCGTTTTTCAGTGTAGCGTTTTCTAGCTTTTTTTTCAATGGATCAAAAAACGCTAAAAAAACGCTGGCGACCAGCGTTTTTGAGCGTTTAGCATTTGAGCGTTTTGCGTCTTTTTGCATTTTTTACTGCCGAAAAACGGCACTTTGAACACGAATTTCTTGCGTTCAGAAAAAAGCCCATTAACTCCACTGCTCATTAACGCTAAAAAACGCTATGTGTACATGAACACATAGGCTAACATAGAGTGCAGTTAATGGGCTTTTTAAAAAAATGCCAAAACGCCAATAAACTGCAGTTTATCAGCTTCAGTGTACATGGAGCCTTACCGTGTGGGTTTAATGTAAGCTGCTATTGGGAAAACTGTAACAATCTTGTTATTTCGCAAAGTATTTCACTTTCAATTTTCACTTTTCTTAAATAGAAATAAAAAAAAAAAACAGTTTTTCCCAAATGCTTTTTTTAGATTCTGTACAATAATTATTTCCGCTAAGACCTAATGCAAACTGGATGTTTTTACAGCTGATGTTTTTGGCTTCAGACATTTTTTAAGGAAGCAAAGTAGCAAAGATAATTGCTAGCTTTTTAAAATCCTGCAAATTTTGGTGAATTTTTGAAGACTGGTGTGATATCTACACTCTAGCAATGTGCTCTGTGGCCTTTTAAATGTATATATTACTTTGGCAAATGTAGATAATGGTTAAAGAGAAAGTATATAAGAGATCAGCCTCATTGTTTTATAACCACTTGCCGTCCAGCCGCAGGTCGGCACGTTCCCGCAAATCGCCGTAGGTGTACATCAGCTCCCTTAAGGAGCCATAGCAGGCGTGCATGCATGCCCGCTGTACAGCGGGGGACCCGATGTGAGTGGCTGGCGGCCGCGATGTCTCCCCGCCACCCACGATCACAGGGAACGAGGGACAGAATGGGGATCTCTCAATGTAAACAGACAGATCCCCATTCTGACAGGGAAGTTAGAGAGAGATCTGCTCTTCCTAGTGATTAGGAACAGCGATCTCTCTCCTCATCCAGTCAGCCCAGCCCCATACAGTTAGAAACACTCCCAGGGAACACACTTAATCCCTTTATCAGCAGCTTGTGTACTAAGTATGAACACCGATCTCTCTCCTCCCATAGTCAGTCCCATAAGTTAGAACACACCTAGGGAACACAGTTAACCCCTTGATCACCCCCTAGTTAACCCCTTCCCTGCCAGTGATATTTATACAGTAATCAGTGGCTATTTTCAGCTCTGATCACTGTATAAATGTCAATGTTCCCAAAATAGTTTCAAAAGTGTCCGATCTGTCCGCCGCAATGTCGCAGTCCCGCTAAAGATCACAGATCACCACCATTACTAGTAAAATAAATATATCCCCTATTTTGTAGACGCTATAACTTTTCAAAGAGGGCCAGATTTGATGAAGTGAACATGCACGAGGGTTAACCATTTTGCCTGACATTCTTTAACCACTTAACGACCGCTCACTGTATATATACGTCGGCACAATGGCACCGACAGGCACAATCACGTAGAGCATACGTGATTGCCTTTGTACAGTTGGGGGGTCCGATCGGACCCCCCTTCTGTACAGTGAGCGGTCGGAATTCGTCTGGGAGCGTTCCGAGATGGGGGGGCGGCCGTTCGATTCCGACCACCCCCCCGCGATCGCTCCCGGCGAATAGAAATGCCCCCTCTGTCTGTGTACTGTTTACACAGATAGAGAAAGCAGGAGGAAGTGATGTCATCTCCTGTGCGGCGCTCACATATACCGAGCGTCGTACAAGAGAAGACACACAGGTCAGTGCACTAACACTACACTAACACCAGCACACATAGGCACATAAATCGCCCCCCCAGATCACCCCCCAGCCCCCAGTCACAGTGTCACTGATTGCAGTGACCATTTATTTACTGATCACTGCAATCAGTGACATTTGTGACTGTAAAAGTGTCACTACATTTAGTTTTAGGTCCAGTGTAGCCCCCTAACCCCCCCCCTAATAAAGGTTTAACCCCTTGATCACCCCCCAGATAACCCTTTCACCCCCTAGTACCGCCGTTGCTTGGCGATAATTTTTCTGATCGCTGTCTTGGCGTCGGTGATGCAGATCGGTACCCAGTAATTTTTTTTAGGTTCGCCGCAGGTTTTTATAGCGTCGGGTACCCCCATAAATTATCTAATAAAGGTTTAACCCCCTTGATCGCCCCCCAGGTAACCCTTTCACCCCCTATCACCACTGTCACTAAGCGATCGTTTTTCTGATCGATGTCTTAGCGTCGGTGATGCTGATCGGTAGCCAGTATTTTTTTTTTAGGTTCGCCGCAGGTTTTTATAGCGTCGGGTACCCCCATAAATTATCTAATAAAGGTTTAACCCCCTTGATCGCCCCCCAGGTAACCCTTTCACCCCCTATCACCACTGTCACTAAGCAATTGTTTTTCTGATCGCTGTCTTGGCGTCGGTGATGCAGATCGGTACCCAGTAATTTTTTTAGGTTCGCCGCAGGTTTTTATAGCGTCGGGTACCCCCCATAAATTATCTAATAAAGGTTTAACCCCCTTGATCGCCCCCCAGGTAACCCTTTTACCCCCTATCACCACTGTCGCTAAGCGATCATTTTTCTGATCGATGTCTTAGCGTCGGTGATGCAGATCGGTAGCCAGTAATTTTTTTTAGGTTCGCCGCAGGTTTTTATAGCGTCAGGTACCCCCATATATTATCTAATAAAGGTTTTAACCCCCTAATTGCCCCTAGTTAACCCTTTCACCAGTGATCACCATATAAGTGTTACGGGTGACGCTGGTTAGTTAGTTTGCTTTTTATAGTGTCAGGGCACCCGCCGTATATAACCCAATAAAGGTTTAACCCCCTGATCGCCCGGCGGGTGATATCAATTAGGTTTTAGCGTCAGAGAGGGTCTGCGTCACACCCCAGGCAGCGTCAGGTTAGTGCCAGTAACGCTAACACCCACGCGTGAAGCATACACCCCCCTTAGTGGTATAGTATCTGAACAGATCAATATCTGATCAGATCTATACTAGCGTCCCCAGCAGTTTAGGATTCCCAAAAACGCAGTGTTAGCGGGATCAGCCCAGATACCTGCTAGCACCTGCGTTTTGCCCCTCCGTCCAGCCCAGGCCACCGAAGTGCAGTATCGATCGATCACTGTCACTTACAAAACACAACACACATAACTGCAGCATTCGCAGAGACAGGCCTGATCCCTGCGACTCCAGTGCTGTAGGAGGTGATTTCACCAACACAGTTAAAAAAAAAAAGAAGCAAATATGCCGAAGCATTGGGGCAGCAGGGGCGGAGGAGCGATTTTGCTCCTAATGCCGCGTACATACGGTCGAAATTCCGACGGAGGCTTGCCCGTGGAAAAGTCCGACCATGTGTGTGCGGCATAACTTTTTTGCGGGAGGATGCCCCCATGCTTCGGCATATATAAATGGTACATGTATGCCCATCATTAGAAGTGGGTGGATGAAGGGTGGTATTCTAATGGTGGGCATACCCACCGATCAATCTCTTTTTTCGTTCAGCCACCTGGCTGCATGAAAAAAAAAGATTACAATACATGTCCAACAAGGACCAGCAACGTACTGGTATGTTGCTGGACTTTGAATGGTTATACCAGATTGATGCCTGCGGGTTTAGGTATCATCTTGGTATCATTCTTTTCAGCCAGCGGCCGGCTTTAATGTAAAAGCAACCCTAGTGGCTAATTAGCCTCTGGACTGCTTTTACAAGCAGTGGGAGGGAATGTCCCCCCCCCGGATATAAAAAGCGCCATTGGGAAATTGGGAAAGCATTTTATCACACCGATCTTGGTGTGGTCAGATGCTTTGAGGGCAGAGGAAAGATCTAGGGTCTAGACCCCAGTTTTTTCAAAAAAAGAGTACCTGTCACTACCTATTACTATCATAGGGGATATTTACATTCCCTGAGATAACAATAAAAATGATAAAAAAAAAAAAACATGGAAGGAACAATTTAAAAATAAAATAAAAAAGCAAAATTAATAATAAAAAAAAAAAAAAGCACCCCTGTCCTGCCCTGCTCTTGCCCAATGGCGAACGCAAGCGTCGGTCTGGCGTCATATGTAAACAGCAATTGCACCATGCATGTGAGGTATCACCGCGAAGGTCAGATCGAGGGCAGTAATTTTAGCAGTAGACCTCCTCTGTAAATCTAACGGGGTAACCTGTAAAGGCTTTTAAAGGCTTTTAAAAATGTATGTAGTTTGTCGCCAATGGGCGTTTGTGCGAAATTTTAAAGCATGTCGTGTTTGGTATCTATGTACTCAGCCTAAGATCATCTTTTTTATTTCATCAAACATTTGGGCAATATAGTGTGTTTTAGTGCATTAAAATAAAAAAAGTGTATTTTTTCCCCAAAAAATGCGTTTGAAAAATCGCTGCGCAAATACTGTGTAGAAAAAAAAAATGCAACACCCACCATTTTATTCTGTAGGGCCTTTGCTTTAAAAATATATATAATGTTTGGGGGTTCAACATAATTTTCCTGCAAAAAAAAATATGTTTTCATGTAAACAAAAAGTGTCAGAAAGGGCTTTGTCTTCAAGTGGTTAGAAGAGTGGATGTAAGCTTCCTAATGTTGTGTATAAAATGCCAGAACAGTTCAAAACCCCCCCAAATGACCCCATTTTGGAAAGTAGACACCCCAAGCTATATACTGAGAGGCATGTCGAGTCCATGGAATATTTTATATGTTGACACAAGTTGCGGAAAAAAGACAATTTTTTTTTTTGCACAAAGTTGTCACTAAATGATATATTGCTCAAACATGCCATGGGCATATGTGGAATTACACCCCAAAATACATTCTGTTGCTTCTCCTGAGTACGGGGATACCACATGTGTGAGACTTTTTGGGAGCCTAGCCGCGTACGGGACCCCAAAAACCAATCACCGCCTTCAGGCTTTCTAAGGGTGTAAATTTTTGATTTCACTTCTCACTGCCTATCACAGTTTCGGAGGCCATGGAATGCCCAGATGGCACAAAACCCCCCCAAATGACCCCATTTTGGAAAGTAGACACCCCAAGCTATTTGCTAAGAGGTATTGTGAGTATTTTGCAGATCTCGCTTTTTGTCACAAAGTTTTGAAAATTGAAAAAAAAAAAAAGAAAAAAAAAAAAATTCTTTCTTCATTTTCAAAAACAAATGAGAGCTGTAAAATACTCACCATGCCTCTCAGCAAACAGCTTGGGGTGTCTACTTTCCAAAATGGGGTCATTTGGGGGAGTTTTGTGCTATTTTGGCATTTTATGGCCTTCGAAACTGTGATAGGTAGTGAGGAGTGAAATCAAAAATTTGTGCCTAGAAATCCTGAAGGTGGTGATTGGTTTTCGGGGTCCCGTACGCGACTAGGCTCCCAAAAAGTCCCACACATGTGGTATCCCCGTACTCAGGAGAAGCAGCAAAATGTATTTTGGGGTGCAATTCCACATATAACCATGGCATGTGTGAGCAATATATCATTTAGTGACAACTTTTTGTATTTTTTTTTTTGTCATTATTCAATCACTTGGGACAAAAAAAAAAAAAATATTCAATGGGCTCAACAGGCCTCTCAGCAATTTCCTTGGGGTGTCTACTTTCTAAAATGGGGTCATTTGGGGGGGTTTTGTGCTATTTTGGCATTTTATGGCCTTCAAAACTGTGATAGGTAGTGAGGAGTGAAATCAAAAATTTGCGCCCTTAGAAATCCTGAAGGCGGTGCTTGGTTTCCGGGGTCTTGTACGTGGCTAGGCTCCTAAAAAGTCCCACACATGTGGTATTCCCGTACTCAGGAGAAGCAGCAGAATGTATTTTGGGGTGCAATTCCACATATAACCATGGCATGTGTGAGCAATATATCATTTAGTGACAACTTTTTGTAATTTTTTTTTTTTTTTTGTCATTATTCAATCACTTGGGACAAAAAAAAAAACAGTGTTATTACCTGTTAACTACTTTTTCCAGGAATCTTCCAGGACGGCTTACAGAGAGATAGGCTCCTCCCACCTAGAACAGGAAACACATGATCCACATCATAAAAGTCTTACTCATGCATTAGCACCTCAGTATTTAACAAATAACCGAAGGCCTCAGAATCATTAAACCTGGATCAGCGTAGCTCTAACCTTATATATGCTTTACATTGCTACTCACCTCATAAAAAGGGAGGGAACTGACGCCGTCCTGGAAGATTCCTGGAAAAAGTAGTTAACAGGTAATAACACTGTTTTTCCAAGTCATCTTCCAGGACGGCTTACAGAGAGGACAATATAGTACTACCTGATCAGGGCGGGACCACAGCCTGCAGCACTTTCCTGCCGAAAGACTGGTCCTGGCTGGCAAGCAGGTCCAGTCTGTAATGCTTCACAAAAGTCTGGAAACTGGACCAGGTTGCGGCCTTGCAGATCTGGAGGGGAGATGCTCCTGCCCTTTCAGCCCAAGAAGTAGAAACCGCTCTTGTGGAGTGAGCATTTATACCTAATGGAGGTGTGCGGGAGACTGCCTTGTATGCCTCCGCCATGGCCGACTTCATCCACCTGGCGATGGTACCTTTGGATGCCTCTTTCCCCTTGTTAGGACCTGCGAATAAAACAAACAAGCTGGTGGAGCGTCACCACTCCTTGGTGTGCTCTATGTAGGCAATCAGGCATCTCCTGACGTCTATTTTATTAAATCCTGCTTCCTTCTCATTCTTTGGATTTCCGCAGAATGATGGTATCACTATTTCTTCTGACCTATGGAAGTTAGACGATACCTTGGGGAGAAAAGCTGGGTCAAGCGAGAGGATAATTTTGTCTTGTAAAATGGTGCAGAAAGGCTCGATCACTGAAAGTGCCTGGATCTCACTGACTCTCCTAGCCGAGACTAGGGCCACCAAAACTACTGTCTTCAGGGTTAACAGTTTTATGGGTAGTTCATCTATAGGTTCAAATGGTGCCCTACCGAGACCCTGTAATACTGTTGATAAGTCCCAGGGAGGGAACCTCCTTGCTTTGGGGACTCATTTCCGGCTGATGGACACAAGAAATCTTTTGATCAGTGGTTCTTCTGACAGTCTTTGATTTAAAAAGTTGGACAGGGCGGCCACCTGAACCTTAAGAGTACTAACTGCAAGGTTTAGATCTGCTCCGGCTTGGAGGAAATCTAGAACCGCCGGGACCATGGCACCTGACACTCTGTTGTCGAGTCTGCGCCAGTCCCCAAATCTCTTCCAAATTTTATTATAAATTGTGTTAGTGGACGGCTTTCGGCTGCTAAGAATGGTATCGATTACCTTGGCCGATAACCCTCTCAGCTCTAACAGCTCCCTTTCAGAAGCCAAGCCGTCAGAGAAAGAGAGCTCAGTTCTGGATGATTCGCTTCTCCCTGGTATAAGAGGTCCGACCTGTAAGGTAGTCTCCAAGGTTCTGCAATGCTGAGTCTTAGAAGACCTGAGAACCAAGACCTCCTCAGCCAAAATGGCGCGATCAGGATGACCCTTGTGTTGGACCCTTTTATCTTCCGGATAATCCTCGGAATGAGGGCAAACGGTGGAAATGCGTATACCAGATCTGCCTCCCAAGACTGGGATAGGGCATCTAGGCCCCGACTGAGAAGATCTCTCTGTAGGGAATAGAACTGTTTCACCTGCCTGTTGTGTCTTGTAGCAAAAAGGTCTATCTGTGGGTCTCCCCACTTCTGCACTATTTCTTCGAACACTGTTCGATTCAAGCACCATTCTGTCTAAGACAGCGTCTCTCTGCCTAGGGCATCTGCCAGAGAATTTAATTCCCCTTTTAGGTGAATGGAAGATAGGGATAACAGGTTTTCTTCTGCCCATTGAAGGATCTCTCTTGCTATCCTCATCAGACCCGGGACTCTCGTACCCCCTTGCTTGTTGAGGTAACAAACCGTGGTAATGTTGTCCGAAAGGACCTGCACATGTCTTCCCCTTAGGGATGGGCAAAAGGCTACTAGGGCCTTTAGAACCGCCTTCATCTCCCTCGCATTGGAGGAGAGGCCGGCTTCCTGCCGGTTCCAGAGCCCCTGGGCTATCAGAGTGCCTGAATGGGCCCCCCAGCCCTGCCCGCTGGAGTCCGTGGTGACTGCCAGAGGACAGTGTTGGGACCAGAGTCGGCCAGCCGAGAGGTTTGCAGGGATCAACCACCATTCTATTGAGAGCTTTACTCCCTGCGGAATTTCCGTCTGTCTCTGAAGTGAATTTGTTTGTCCATCCCAGAGAGAAAGCATGAACGCCTGAAGCGCTCGAGTATGGAACTGAGCCCACTGGACTCCTGGGATGGCCGCTGTCATTAACCCAAGGACCCTCATACTCTGAATTGAGGTCCTTGAACAAGTGCAGAGGTTCCTCACCTCTGTCAAAATTGTCTCTACCTTTTCCTTTGTCAGGAATATCTTGGACTTCCTTGAGTCTATCAGGTATCCTAGGTATACAATGCTCTGAGTAGGTACTAATTGTGACTTCTCCTGATTTACCAGCCACCCTAGTTGCTGAAGGTGTCTGGTAGTTCTGCTCAGGTTCCGTCTGACTTCTTCTGCTGAGTCTGCAAAAAAACAGTAGGTCGTCCAGATAGGGGATAATCTGAATTCCCTCTGATCTCAGAGTCCCTAGCGCTTCTGCCAGTATCTTCGTAAAAATGCGTGGAGCTGACGCTAGTCCGAAGGGCAGAGCATTGAATTGAAAATAGAGGGTTCTGAACCCTTTTCTTACTGCAAATCTGAGAAATTGTTGGGACTCCTCTCGAATAGGGACGTGAAGATAGGCGTCCCCTAGGTCCAATGAGACCATGAAGACCCCAGGGGTTAACAGCTCTCTGGTGGAGTAGATTGATTCCATCTTGAAACGTCTGTACTTTACGTACATGTTTACTTGTCTCAGATTTAGAATCAGTCGAAATTTTCCTGATGATTTCTTTATCAGAAAAACTTGAGAGTAGAATCCCTCTTTCCTTAGAGATGGGGGGATGAAGCTTATCACCTTCTCTTCCAGCATACTCTGCAGGAGGGAAGACATAGCTGTGGCTTTTTCCGCGTCTCTTGGGAGACTTGTTATGAAAAGTTTTTGAGGGGGGCAGCCTAAAAGTTCTATCCTGTACCCTGATGCGATCAGATCTAGGATAAAACGGCTGCTGGAGATGGTCTGCCACTGTGGAAGGGAACCCTTTCTTTTTATCGGCCGACCTCTCTAGGACGGATTCCAGCTCCTTTCCAAAGAGCAGATCTCCATCAAACGGGAGGGAACAGAGTCTTGTCTTTGAGACAGAGTCTCCTCCCCAGGTCTTCAGCCAGATAGCCCTCCTGGCTTCATTAACCAAGGCTGTGGATCTGGCCGAGAATGTGACCGACTCCGTGGATGCATCCGCTATATAGGCCACTGCCTTACTTAGCGTGGGTAAAGCATCCAGAATCTCTTCCCTAGGAGTGTCTGACTCCAGAAGAGTGCGGAGCTGTTTAAGCCATAAGTCAAGTGTACGCGCCACGCATGTGGTGGCTAGTGCGGGTCTAAAGTTGGCGGAGCAAGCTTCCCACTCCTTTTTTAAATAGCCCTCCGCCTTCCTGTCCATTGGGTCCTTCAGGATACCTGTATCCTCAAAGGAAAGTTCTGAAGCTCTAGAGACCTTGGCTATGGAAGCGTCCAGTCTGGGACATCTATCCCACAGCTTTGTATCCTCTTCCTTAAAGGGGAACCTTCTCTTTAAATTTTTAGGGAAGAATACTGCTTTCTCCGGCTTCCTCCATTCATGAAGTATGGTCTCCCTTAGGGATCCATGCACCGGAAAGGTTCTGCCCTGTCTAGGCTGAAAGCTTTCATATAGGAGGTCATGCACTGACAACTCCTGGTTCTCTGGGGACTCCAGTTCCAGGGTGTCGTAGATTGCTTTCAGGAGCTCCTCTGTCTCCTCTGAAGGAAAAAGGAATTTTTGCATCTTTTCTGGCCCTTCCTCGCTCGGGTCTATCTCCTCAGGGTCTGAGGCTGAGCCTGAGTTGTCCTCCCCGTCCTCCAGGACTCGATGCTGGTGGACTGCCCGTACCTGGGCCCTAACTTCTGGCCTCACGGTAGTACTGGTGCCTGAAGTACCTGGGCTGGGTTCAGCAAGTGTCTCTTGCTGTGTGGGCTTAAAGGACTGAAACGTCTGTTTCATCCCTGACTTTAATGAGTCCATAAAGCCTTTGAGAACAGGGCCTGTTTCTCCCTTGATAAGTCTGTCTATGCAGTCCTGACAAGCATTCTCTTTCCACCCAATTTGCAACTTCCTGGTACATATTGGGCATCTTTTTCTAGGTGTTTCTGTTTTATCTCTGGGCTCGTGGGTCCTGTCCTGTAATACAGTAAATGACAAGCGCCTGCATATTACTTACACTGAAGTAAACACCCAAACCAGAAACACCACGTGGACTCTCTTATTCTAGTCTAAGAATTATGAGAAGTACCCACCACCAGAGCCTATGCTAGAATATGTGACGTCTGCCACCATCAGCATAGGAGAAACAAACGGTCTCTGGAATAAACAGACTCCCCCTGTGCCGCCCCCACAGGAGGGTAAGAAAAGGAAAGAAGCGGTCTGCCCCTTATTTTCTTACCTTAGGGCCCGATGCGACCGATGGCGCCTCCAGATCTGCGTCTCTGGGTCCTTCCATGTTGCGCGGCGCCATCTTTAGGTCCGGGTCCCTTAAATATGAGAGGAGTGGAGGTCCGGAGCGGCGCTGTGGATCCGACGCCGCCCCACGGCACAGCACGCCTGTTATTTTCAACTAGGCTTCCAAATGGGTGTACCAAGATGGCCGCCGCGGGACTTCCTGTCGTGTCACTTCCTGTTTTCTGCGCCGGAAGTGACACACTAGCTGTGCGCCCAGCTCCATGCTGTCCTGGAGCTAGAGACTCCCCTCTGTAGATCCATCTGTCCGGGAAGGATACCGGCTCTACGGCTGCCCGAGCCTCCGCCAGGAGGATACCCTGCTGTGCCGTGGCTGGACCCACTGGATCACCTCCTCCACCCTCACAGGTAACCTCGCTGAGGATACACCCGACTTGGGAGGTGGGGTCCCATACCATCACCCATGACCCCTGTTTCGGGTCTCCTGGGTGGCCCCAAACTGACTCATACCCCAGGGGAACTACCCCTGTTGACTGGGTATGGACGTCGGGGGGGCCCCTGCCGCCTGGCACGAAGGCCCAAAAAAATAACAAACATCCCTTGGATAGTGCCTGTCTAGCCTGAGGAAACACAAATACTGAGGTGCTAATGCATGAGTAAGACTTTTATGATGTGGATCATGTGTTTCCTGTTCTAGGTGGGAGGAGCCTATCTCTCTGTAAGCCGTCCTGGAAGATGACTTGGAAAAAAATATTCAATGGGCTCAACATGCCTCTCAGCAATTTCCTTGGGGTGTCTACTTTCCAAAATGGGGTCATTTGGGGGTGTTTTGTACTGCCCTGCCATTTTAGCACCTCAAGAAATGAGATAGGCAGTCATAAATTTAAAGCTGTGTAAATTCCAGAAAATGTACCCTAGTTTGTAAACGCTATAACTTTTGCGCAAACCGATAAATATACACTTATTGACTTTTTTTTACTAAAGACATGTGGCTGAATACATTTTGGCCTAAATGTATGACTAAAATTGAGTTTATTCGATTTTTCTTATAACAAAAAGTAGAAAATATCATTTTTTTTCAAAATTTTCGGTATTTTCCGTTTATATTGCAAAAAATAAAAATCGCAGAGGCAATCAAATACCATTAAAAGAAAGCTCTATTTGTGGGAAGAAAAGGACGCAAATTTTGTTTGGGTACAACATTGCATGTCCGCACAATTTACAGTTAAAGCAGCGCAGTGCAAAATTCTGAATTCACCTCTGGTCCTCTAGCTACCAAATGGTCCGGGGCTTAAGTGGTTAAACCATTAAATTTCGGTCTAATGCCGCGTACACGCGACCGTTTTTAATGTCATGGAAAAAAAATAAGTTTTTCTCGACGGGATTCTTCTCAAGCCTGCCTTGCATACAAACTATTGTGAAAAAAATGCTCGAGCAAAGCGCGGTGACGTACAACACGTACGACAACACGTACAACGGCACTATAAAGGAGAAGTTCCATTCGGATGGCGCCACCCTTTGGGCTGCTTTTGCTGATTTCGTGTTACCGCGTGTTAGTAAAAGTTTGGTGTTAGCCGATTCGTGCTTTTCACTCTCTGTGCCTTTCAGTCCGTTACAGCATGACGAATGTGCTATCTCCATTACGAACGCTAGTTTTACCAGAACGAGCGTTCCCATCTCATAACTTGCTTCTGAGCATGCGCGTTTTTTTCCCGTCATTAAAGCGTACACACGGCCATTTTTCACGACGAGAAAAACGACAATGTGAAAAACAATGAGAAAAAATAGAGCATGTTCTAAATTTTTAATGCCCATTTTTCTCGTCGAGAAAAATGCTCTGGAGCCTACATACGATCGTTTTTAATGACCAATTTAAAAAATTGCATTTTTCTCGTCATGAAAAACGGTCGTGTGTACGCGGCATTAGTGTGTTCGTCCGAGCACTAATACACTGCCCAACAAGAATTCTCTTGCCTTTGTGGCTGTGTGTGGTGAAGAGATGAGCTTGGACATGTTATTTGTATATATATATATATATATATATGTATCTCTTTTGTGGCTCACAATGAATCCCCGAGCGCCGCTTGGCGTGTTATTTGGATATACCGTATTTATCGAATAACACGCACCTTCACTTTAAGAGGTAAATTTCAAGATTTTTTTTTTTTTTTTAAATAAAAGAACTGTGAAGCAATATAAAGGTCAGTGCATCAATGCAGCCTAATTAGTGCCTATCTGCAGCCTCACCATTGCCATGAATGCAGCCTCACCATTGCCATGAATGCAGCCTCACCATTGCAATTAATGCAGCCTTACCATTGCAATCAATGCAGCCTTACCACTGCAATTAATGCAGCCCCCCCCATTGCAATCAATGCAGCCCTACCATTGCAATCAATGCAGCCTTACCACTGCAATTAATGCAGCCCCACCATTGCAATCAATGCAGCCCTACCATTGCAATCAATGCAGCCTTACTATTGCAATCAATGCAGCCTTACTATTGCAACCAATGCTGCCTTACCATTGCAATCAATGCAGCATTACCAATGCAATCAATGCAGCCTTACCAATGCAATCAATGCAGCCTTACCATTGCAATCAATGCCGCCTTACCATTGCAATCAATGCCGCCTTACCATTGCAATCAGTGGAGCCTTACCATTGCAATCAATGCAGCCTTACCATTGCAATCAATGCAGCCTCACCATTGCCATGAATGCAGCCTTACCTTTGCCATGAATGCAGCCATACCATTGCCATTAGTACAGCCTGATCTATGCCCATCTACAGCCTCCGAGGGGACAGTGAGGGGGGAGCGCCAACAGATAACAAACAGGAGAAACTCCTGTTTACTTGGTGCCCTCTTTAATACAATGTCCCGCCTCCTATGATAGACAGAGCAGTTGTCCAATGGCAGCCCAGGAGACGGGACTTCCTATTACAGACGCCGCAGAGTAAACAGGAGCTTCTCCTGTATGTACTCTGACGGTGCTCGTCCCGCCCTCTCCGAGGCAGCGCCATCAAATATGATATATATCCAAGTCACCAGGGGGCCGTATTAAACCAGAACGCAGGCCGTGATTGGCCCGCGGGCCAGACTTTGGACATGCCTGGCCTAAACTGATGAAGATTTTTTTTTCTGGGATATTTATTATAGCAAAAAGTAAACAAATTTTTATTTTTTTCAAAATTCATTTTTTTGGTTTATAGCGCAAAAAATAAACCGCAGAGGTGATCAAATACCACCAAAACAAATCTCTATTTGTGGGTACAGTGTCACACGACCGTGCAATTGTCAGTTAAAGCGAAACAGTGCCGTATCGCAAAAAATGGCCTGATCATTAAGGGGGAAAATCTTCCGGTCTGTAAGTGGTTAATGAGTTGGTTAACTCATAAACCTGCATAAAACACAACTACAACTGTGTAGCACTGCAACTACAACTGTGTAGCACTGCAACACAGCAAGCAGAGCCTATATATGTGTAGCGGGGTATTGCCCTTCAATCCCGCAGAAACTACATTACCCGGTAGACATTGAGACACCCAGGGTGCATTGCCCCGCGCAGGGACTGCTGGGGTGGACTTTATAAGAGAAGGCGGAGCGGAAATCTTTCTCTTTGGACACCGCCCGCCCAGCAAGTGGAACTCCTGTCTGAGTTGCTGTGACGTTAGGCCCGAAGCCTGGGCCTTTCTCCAAAGAGCTTTCCGCTCTCACCGAGGAACCTGAGTGACGTCTCTCCATTGTTGCTGCATCATTGCCAGGAGGACCGAAGACTCGGATGTCGAGAGACCTGTGTACCTAGACACAGCAGCGGAAAAAACAGACACGGACTGGTCCAGTTGGGTGAGAGAGCACCTGCTCAGAGACAGATACAGTATCCCTGTTACCCTTGTGGATTATAGTTTATTCTTCAAAGTGCACTACCGTTTGCTAGCGAAGATTTCTCTGCAAGACTTTCACTTAGTTCAGTCAGGCCTGACTGGGTAGCGTAGACATTGCGGGGCGCCATCTTGTCCACGAGGGAGAATAGCTGCGGCGGGGACAGTTAAGGTTGCACAGTACTGTATACTTGTCTGCTCATTTAAATACTGTTTTATTGCAGAGCTCTGATATGTACACTGTTGTTCTTTTGCTTACCCACAAATTTGAGCAAACACATAAGGGTCAAGTATACTGGTGTTGGTGTCATTTACTCAGCAGAAGTGCCGGTTAAATATAGTTTTAACTTATTGCTGTGTGTTCTTGTCATAGGATTGTGTCACCGTGAGTTGCAGGCCACACAATCCTATCATCCCCTACTAACTGTGCCAATGGAGGGTAGAGCCGATTGCCAGGGGTTGACAGCGGTGCATTACAGGGCCCAAAATATACCAGCAGCCCTCTTAGCTGGGGGTATCGCTATATATGTAATTGACAAGTATGGCTGCCCCACATATATACCGTATTTATCGGCGTATAACACGCACCGGCGTATAACACGCACCCCAAGTTTAGGAGGGAATTTTAAGGAAAAAAACTTTTAGGAGGGAAATTCAAGGAAAAAAAAACTTACATTTAAATGCAGCATGCAGCCTTGCCCAGTGTCCATCTACAGCCTTGCCCAGTGTCCATCTGTCCATCTGCAGCCTTGCCCAGTGTCCATCTGTCCATCTGCAGCCTTGCCCAGTGTCCATCTGTCCATCTGCAGCCTTGCCCAGTGTCCATCTGTCCATCTGCAGCCTTGCCCAGTGTCCATCTGTCCATCTGCAGCCTTGCCCAGTGCCTTTGCGATCGTGTCAGTCCCGGTTTTTTTTTAAATTTGGCGCCGATTTCTGTGGAGAGGAGCGAGCGGGGCCGAGTGTACTTCGGCTAGACTCGGCTCCTCTCGCAGTCCCGCCCATCTCCACTGACTGCGCCGCTGACGGAGAAAGCCGAGTGTACTTCGGCTAGACTCGGCTCTGCTCACAGTCACAGGCAGGACTGCGAGAGGAGCCGAGACTAGCCGAAGTACACTCGGCTTTCTCTATGTCAGCGGCGCAGTCAGAGATGGGCGGGACTGCGAGAGGAGCAGAGTAAAGCCGATTGTACTTCGGCTCCGCTCGCTCCTTTTCAGCAGGGGAATTCGACGGAGTATCGGCGTATAACACGCACCCACGATTTTCCCCTGATTTTAATAAATACGGTAGTTAAAAATTATACACAGAAATACACTTTGTAGAACAATAACAAACATGGATAAGGTTATTTGCCGTTGTTTGCTGTTAAGCCATGTACACACGATCGGATTTCCTATGGTTTTTTAACCAATGGATTTTTCCATCGGAAATCCGATGAAGCTGACTTTCATCAGTCTTGCCTACACACCATCAGTCAAAAAACCGACTGTTCCAAACGGGGTGACGTAAAACACTCCGATGAGCCGAGAAAAATGAAGTTCAATGCTTCTGAGCATGCGTCGACTTGATTCTGAGCATGCGTGGGTTTTTTATCCGATGGAGTTCCCCACAGACGATAGTAATTTGCTATCGGTTTTTTAACCATCGGATAAATTTAAAACATGTTCTATTTTTAAACACTGATGGAAAAAAGACCGATGGGGCCCATACATGATCGGTTTGTCCAATGAAAATAGTCCATCGGACTGTTTTCAGCAGTAAAACCTATCGTGTGTACAGGGCTTTACTCTTTTTTTGCAGCTTTGATGGAAAATAGGAGGAAAAAAAACCCCAATCCTTTACATTACATAACTGGGGTGCCTCCAAAGGTGAGGAGGAAATAACAAAAGAGGCCAAGGGAAAGCTCCTTATGTAGTAGTTTGACAGATAGTTGGATACACTATATGATGAGAAGGTAAAATGCAATGGTGCATTAACATTTGTACAGTTGCTGAACTCTCTAATGGGAGATCAGACAACCTGGAGAGAAAGCCTGCAGGGAATATGACTGTCCCTGAGCAGAGTGAGGTCACTTTCGATGCTCGGTTGGGTGATCTGGACGATCCTCAGGATTCTAGTATGTTCACAGTAAGAGATCTATGAGCCCCAAAAAATGGGAAAGTGGTGTCAGCAGTGGTGCCCAAATGTCAAGGAGAAGCCGAGAAATAGATTTATTGATTTAATATTTATTGCTCACAGAATAGTATAAAACACCGTCAACACGTTTTGTGGCACTACACTGGCCACTTCTTCAGGATGGTACATAAAACACGTTGAACAGCTGTGATTTGCCTCTTGTGTTGTTTGTGTGTTCCAGCACACTCACATGGGATATGCCTTTAGGCGGTATGTGGTGTTGAGTTCCTATTTTCATAGACTGCGTCAGTGACTCTGTATTTTGGCATCACATTCTAGATGCACAATGTTTTTTTTGGTTTTTTTTTAACGGTTAACATTTAGCTTGGGTGAATTCCAATCTCAGCAACCCAATGTGATCAATTTCAATTTGGGGGGCGGCATTTTAGGTAGTTTGGGCTGTGCCTGTGACACCTACTAGGCCTGAATTGACCAGTAGCAGCCACAACAGAAGCTATAAGAAGCTAATGCTCTTAAATTTTTACAAATTAGTCAGTGGCATGACAATTTAGTATCAATAATTAACCTCTGCACTTACGTGCTAAAAGCTTTGGTTGTACAGTAAATTGATTGCAATTTTTGCTCAGTATATTGGTTGTACATATTGTTTACAGTTCTGGCACTTTGATATGTAAATTTCTTTTTTTTTTAATAAAGATTTTGGTATAGCAGTGCACCAAGTTTATGTTTCGTATGACAATTTAGTAGTATAGTTGTTGAGCTTTTATTCACAGTACCTTACTGCAGTGTCTTAAAAGCTTTAAAATATGTTAAAACAGAGTGCACAAAAGCACTTTAAAACCACAGCCCCACATTCTCCATACCTCTCCCATCCCTGTATCCCCTAATTCTCAAAATATTTAAAATAAAGACTTCAATTAGGTTTTTGTTCAATTTGTTCAGTGCCCATACAATATGTGATCACTTGAATGGGCAGCAAATAGAGCAAAACATGGAAGATTTTATCTTGTGAGTGCATTATCTGAGACTGTAGCCACAAATATTTTATAGTAGCTGGACAATATGCAAGCAGCATGGTAATAGGTCACAATTGAAGAGGGAGATATGGCCATAAATAGGGGGGGATATACAAGGCAAGTTATATCCTGAAATAGAAATTGGAGTGTATTGTGAAACAATATTTTATAGTGGGCAGAAACTATGTAATCATCTAGATTAGGTTGCAATTTAAAATAGAGGCTGGTTTCATCTTGAAATAAACCTTGGAATGTATTTCTTGATAGACCATAGTCACAAATATTGTACTATGGATAGACCGTACAGTGCCTTGAAAAAGTATTCATACCCCTTGAAATTATCCACATTTTGTCATGTTATAACCAAAAACGTAAATTAATTTTATTGTTTTTTTTATGTGATAGACCAACACAAAGTGGCAGATAATTGTGAAGTGAAAGGAAAATGATAAATCATTTTCAATTTTTTTTGCAAATAAATTTCTGAAAAGTGTGGCATTTGTATTCAGCCCCCTGAGTCAATACTTTGTAGAACCACCTTTCCCAGCATTACAGCTGCAAGTCTTTTTGGGGATGTCTCTACTAGCTTTGCACATCTAGAGAGTGACATTTTTGCCTATTCTTCTTTGCAAAATAGCTCAAGCTCTGTCAGATTGGATGGAGAGCATCTGTGAACAGCAATTTTCAAGTCTTGCCACAGATTCTCAATTGGATTTAGGTCTGGACTTTGACTGGGCCATTCTAACACATGAATATGCTTTGATCTAAACCATTCCATTGTAGCTTTGGCTGTATGTTTAGGGTCATTGTCCTGATGGAAGGTGAACCCGTCTCAAGACTTTTTCAGGCTCTAACAGGTTTTCTTCGGAAGATTACCCTGTATTTGGCTCCATCCATCATCCCATAAACTCTGACCAGCTTTGTTTTCCCTGCTGAAGAAAAGCATCCCCACAACATGATGCTGCCACCACCATGTTTCACGGTGGGGATGGTGTGTTTAGGGTGATGTGCAGTGTTAGTTTTCCACCACACATAGCGTTTTGCTTTTAGACCAAAAAGTTATATTTTGGTCTCATCTGACCAGAGAACCTTCTTCCACATGTTTGCTGTGTCCCCCACATGGCTTCTTGCAAACCGCAAATGGGACTTCTTATGGCTTTCTTTCAACAATGGTTATCCATCTTGCCACTCTTCCATAAAGGCCAGATTTGTGGAGTGCACGACTAATAGTTGTCCTGTGAACAGACTCTGCCACCTGAGCTGTGGCTCTCTGCAGCTTACCATGGGCCTCTTGCCTGCTCCTCTAAATTAATGCTCTCCTTGCCCGGCCTGTCAGTTGAGGTGGACTGCCATGTCTTGGTAGGTTTGCAGTTGTGCCATACTCTTTTCATTTTCAGATGATGGATTGGACAGTGCTCCATGAGATGTTCAAAGCTTGGGATATTTTTTATAACCTAACCCTGCTTTAAACTTCTCCACAATTTTATCACTGATGTGTTCCTTGGCCTTCATGATGTTCACTAAGGTTCTCTAACAAACCTCTGAGTGCTTCTCAGAAAAGCTGTATTTATACAGAGATTAAATTACACACCGGTGGATTCTATTTACTAATAAGGTGACTTCTGAAGGGAATTGGTTCCACTAGATTTTAGTTCGGTCTATCAGAGTAAAGGGCTGAATCCAAATGCATGCCACACTTTTTACATATTTATTTGTAAAAAAATTGAAAACCATTTATCATTTTCTTCCACTTCACAATTATGTGCCACTTTGTGTTGGTGTCACATAAAATCCCAATAAAATACATTTACGTTTTTGGTTGTAACCTGACAAAATGTGGAAAATTTCAAGAGGTACGAATACTTTTTTAAGGCACTGTATGTAAGCAGCTTGATAAGGACACATTTTAGGAGGGATACAGAAGGCAGTTTTTTAAATAGAAATCGGTATATTATCTGAAAGACAGTAGCCACAAATATTGTACAGTGATTGAACAATATGGAAGCAGCTTGGTTATGCTGCAGTGTTAAACAAGGCAGCTTTTATCTGGAAATAGAAATTACCGGTAATGAACAATTTGCCCTTTTATAAGATTTACGCTTGAAACATGACCATACATGTTTATATGGAGATTTGTAGTAATCAAGATTTTCGTTTTGGATCCTGCATGCACATCCAACAATCATCTGTTGTCTGGCCAACTTTTCACAGCCATCTAATTTGCTTTCTCCCTGAAAAAAAGTACAGATTTTACTTGGTATGATAATTACAATGAACCTATCAGATACATTAGGAACCAATTTGGAAGTCTGTTGGAATATGCCATTTCTATCCCAGCATTTGGAGACATTCATACTGTATATGCAAATAAAATGTAAGCTCTTCGTAGCTGTCACCCAGCAGAGAATTCTATTTTTATTTTTTATTTTTTTTGTCTGTACAGATGCCTATAGCTCTTCTTATCTGGCTATGATTGTGCCATCTCCAACAAGAGATAGTTAGTGGTTATACAGCATTCCTCTTTCGATATTTAAATTGTGTGAATTATTTAGAAAACCTGGTCTCACATTTAAAATTTAAAATAGCTGCTGATCAGCAGACTAGGTAACCTAAGTTGAGCTTTGATGTTTCTGTGCTGGCTGGTTGAGTGAAGAAAATGAAAATAAACAGCAGACGTTTCCATGGGAACAGCCTTCTGCTCAACACGAGCCGTTAACCACTAAATCTGTTCAATCTGCCAGGATAAAGTGACTTGCCCATCAGCGCAGGACAGCAGTGGAGGAAATCAATATTTTTAACATTCTTTTATTTTAAAAAGAGGATTGCACCAACCTTACACTTTTAGAGTATACGCGCTCTTTCTTAAAGAGAATGCATTTGCGTTCCCCTATCCCCCTTCCATCATGTCAGTTTGCCCAATTTCCATTTTATAGTTTGCTGGGATGCTTTTATGGCCTATCTAAGTGGCTACTGATTTTGATGGCCAAGCACTCAAAACAGTTCTTATAATATCTAGCTGTACCAAATCATTCCTGTTGATGTTTTATTCCTAATAGAAGCACAAAGCTTGCGATTGCTGACCTCTCCTTCTGAAGATGGTAATTATCTGTCTATTATGGAGCTATGCTTTCCAGCGTTGTCGGCCCTGAATCTCCTAGAACTTTACAGCTTGGACCTGCATGCATTCATATTCTCACGTCACAGGTAGAAACACCTGTGAATGGGAGCCAGTAGTAAATGATTGACCTCCTCTCCAACTGGAAAAGCCTTGCTGTACTCCAGTCTCCCAATGGTCAAGCATCATTACAAAGCTTTGCCCCCAATGCTCAGAGAATTGATAGTGGTTGCTATTTTTGCTGTAAAAATGTAATTTTGGGACAATTTAAAAAAGCAGAAAAAAATTGACTTTGCACTTTTTCTGGGGAGGTCTGTAAAGGGTGGTGATTGACCTGGGTTTACTTCTGCTTTAAGGCTAATAGATTAAGTAACATCCAGTCAACTAGCATTTTCAGAAAGGGATGAGCAATAACAATTTCTTTATTTCTATTACAGTCAGTTTGATTTAAAGGCGAGCTCCAAACCTATTTTTTTTAATCATTTTTTTTAAGACTGAAGATTAGAACTTCTGACAGGTTTTTATTACAATCTATGTCTCTGTTTTGGGGGGTGTCCCCTTTCACTTTTTATCCCTATGCCCTAAAAGTGGAGCTAAACAACTCAATTTAAAGCTGAAGTAACCCCATCTGTCATGCCTTCGTTAATAAGGCTTGTAATCTTCCTATAGACTTTTTGGTTTAATTAGATTAATCTATGCTGCCATCTAGTGGCCGTTCTATGTATAACTGCGCTATATCTATTTCAATGTAGTCATTTAGAATAGCTGGTTAGATTTGGTACATGCAAGCCTCCGTACTTTCAATCCCATTAGGCCTTGCGTCAGCTTCTTCAGCCTTCTTTCCCTTTCCCTTTCACCTTGGAAGCAAGCACATTGGCTGCTAAGTTGTACGCTAGCCATCCGGATCCATCTTCGGTATGTTTACTATTTGTGTAGATAGATAGATAGGGAGGCACTAATTGTATGATCTTTTATTAATTGCATTTTGTTTGTATCTGTTACAGTTTTACCCTATCTTGTATCAATAAAAGTTCAAAAGGATTCTGCGCCTACCGGAATGCATTGGTATCAGAGGAGTTATCAGTGTGCCCAAATACACCTCAGTCATGTGTAGTGAGTGGCATAACAGTAAAACAAAGGCTTCTAAGCACGGCTAGCATACAGAATGCCAGTAAGACAGCAGTGTTATCAGCTTCCATATAGCCAGACACCATGTCACAGACAAAGTCAGAGCACTTTGCGACAAGGTCAGAAGTTTACTCCACAAGCACAAGGAGGTCAGTGAAAAGCTAAACAATCGCCATTGCCCGCGCAAAGGCGGAATCTGCAAAAGTAAAAGCTGACTTTGCGGCAAAGGAGGCCAAAGTAAAAGCTGTGTTTGGCGAAAAAGAAATGCAAATGCAACTTAAATTAGAAAAGTTACGCATGGAAACTGCATTAGAGAAACTAGCTGCAGAGAAGGAGTCAGCGGCTGCTGCAGCCGAGGCAGACATCTTAGAAGAACTTGCAAAGACCACCAGTGAGCGGCTCAGCAACGTACTTGAAAAAAAATCAGTTCCCGACGACAGTACAGAGCGTACCTCAGAATATGTGCAGCGACACGCCGAACCAGACAACTGCCCCTTGCCATCTATACCTATGATCCTGAAGATCCTTTTTTGCTTACACCTTCCACTTTGCTCACTCAAAAAGTTGAGGTGATCACTGCTTGTCATGCCTTCTATAAAAAGGCTTGTAATCTTCCTATTGACTCTGGTTTAATTAGATTAATCTATGTTGCCATCTAGTGGCCGTTTTGTATAACTGCGCTATATTTATTTCAATGAAGTAATTTAGAATAGCTAGTTAGATTTGGTACATGCAAGCCTCCGTACTTTCAATCCCATCAGGCCTTGCGTCAGCTTCCTTTTCGTTTTCACCCTGGAAGCAAGCACATCTGCTGCTAAACTCTACGCTACCCATCCGGATTCATCTTCGGTATGTCTACTATTTTTGTCTTCAGCTAGATAGATAGATAGGGAGGCACTAATTGTATGATCGTTTATTAATTACATTTTGTCTGTATCTGTTACAGTTTTACTCTATCTTGTATCAATAAAAGTTCAAAGGGATTCTGTGCCTACCGGAATGCATTGGTATGAGAGGAGTTATCAGTGTGCCCAAATACACTTTAGTCACGTGTAGTGAGGGGCATAACACTGCTCCTCCAGTCAATCTAGACCCAAAGGACTTATACAGATGTCAATGGAAAGAGTACATGTGTTAGCTGACACCTTTTGGAACAAGTGGAAGAAACAATACTTGTCTAATCTACAGACCAGGAACAAATGGCAAGACAGCAAGCCCAACTTAGAGCCTGGTGCCATCGTTCTCATGAAAGACTCTCAATCTAGGAGAAACGAGTGGCCTTTGGGTCTAATAACCCAAGTGTTTCCCAGTGAAGATGGAAACGTCGGGAAAGACTTTTTGGTTTAATTAGATTAATCTATGCTGCCATCTAGTGGCCGTTTTGTATAACTGCGCTATATCTATTTCAATGTAGTAATTTAGAATAGCTGGTTAGATTTGGTACATGCAAGCCTCCGTACTTTCAATCCCATCAGGCCTTGCATCAGCTTCTTCAGACTTTTTTTCTTTTCCCTTTCACCCTGGAAGCAAGCACATCGGCTGCTAAGTTCTACGCTAGCCATCCGGATCTATCTTCGGTATATGTTTACTATTTGTGTCTTTAGATAGATAGATAGATAGGAAGGCACTAATTGTATGATATTTTATTAATTGCATTTTGTTTGTATCTGTTACAGTTTTACTCTATCTTGTATCAATAAAAGTTCAAAAGGATTCTGCGCCTACCGGAATGCATTAGTATGAGAGGAGTTATCAGTGCGCCCAAATACACCTCAGTCACGTGTACTGAGGGGCATAACACCATCCATAAAACAGTTTCATTTCCGGCACGTAACACTCCCATTGGTTGTGCTCTCAACCAAACTGTCAAACCATCCAATGGCTGGAGTCATAACTGATCACATGTGCAGCATCATGGCAGTTGTAGATTAAACAGAGGAAAATATGGCAGCTTCCTTGGCTGAAAACGATAGGGGGGTTTACTTACACTTTAACAGTTTCCAAAAAAGTTACATGCGGGAAATGCTGGCAGTCACATTTGTTTGTGCTTTCAACCAAGCTATTAAACCATCAAATGTCTGGAGTCATAACTGATCACTTGTGCGGCACCATGGCAGTTGCAGATCAGAGGCTAAGATGGCAGCCTCCTTGGCTGAAAAGGATAGGAGGGTTTAGTTCTGGTTCAAGACAAGAAATTAGAGGAATGGGGTCATAGGACAGGAAAGGGAAACACAGAATGCAAAAACTAAAGTGCAGAGATTTAGAGGTTTCAACCCTTCCCCACTCTACCAAAAGAAGTATTTTTTTTGCAGTTGCTGGGGTTGATATACGAAGGACAAATAGGCAAATAAGTTTTGTAAGGGAATTTTCTCTTAGGTTAGTGAATCAGGTGAAGTTCTGCTGACTTCCATCTAATCATGTACAAGCAAAAAATGCTGTTTATTTTTCTTACACGTGCTTAGGTGTTCTTTGCCAACTGGATTTTCACCACATTCACAAAGGAAAAATTCCCTTGCAAACCAAATGGCCTTTTTGTCTTTAGTAATCCAATCTCTTTTTCTCCATTGGAAAAATGTCACATTACTTATACCCTCTGACATCCTGTTACCATCTCTCTAAGGCTCCATGCTCACTGGGTTTAAAAAAAAGGCAATTACCTTTTCGGAAAAGCAAACCAGAGGGTTTTTTTTTTGCCTTTAAATGTTAAGCTTAAAGTGATACAAAAGCCTTGTCTTTTTTTTTTTTTAGGAAAATTATTAAACATGTTATACTTACCTGCTCTTTGCGGTGGTTTTTCACAGAGCAGCCCACATCCTCCTCCTCTTCTCGGGTCCCTGTTCGGCGCTCCTGGCCCCTCCCTCCTGCCGAGTGCCCTCACAGCAAGCAGCTTGCTATGAGCGCAGCTCCCTGTGTCCTTTCAGACATGGAGCTGTGGCCCGACCCGCCCCTTTCTCTTCTCATTGGCTGGCTGACTTTGATTGACAGCAGCAGGCACCAATGGCACTGCACTGCTGTCTCAGCCAATAAGGAGGGGAGTCCCGGGCAGCCGAGACACTCTTGCAACATCATAGATCTAGATGGACCTCAGGTAAGTATTAGGGGGGCTGCTGCACACTGAAGGCTTTTTATCCTAATGCATAGAATGCGTTAAGATAAAAAACCATTTGCCTTTACAACCACTTTAAAATATGCCTGTGATCGTCCTAAAGTGCATAAACACATAGGACAACATTGAACTTATTGTACAGGCAGAACACAAAACTCCTTGTCACGTACCTGGTAGATGAGCCTGATTAACAGAGGAAGGCCTCTTTTACACCTCTGACTCGGTGGCCCCTGATAGAGTCCCAGATAGCTCTGTCCATTCTTGTCACCTGCATTACCGCTCTGCACATTCTTGTTATCCTCGTTACTGCTCTGCACCTTGTTTACCACGTGCTTGCTCTGCACATTCTTGACACCTGCATTACCACTCTCCACTTTCTTGTCACATTCATTACCGCTCTGCACTTTCTTGTCACCTTCATTACCGCTCTGCACTTTTTTACCACCATGCTTGCTCTGCACATTCTTGTCACCTGCATTATGGCTCTACGCATTTGTGTCATCTTCATTACCGCTCTGCAAATTCTTGTCACCTGCATTTCTGCTCTGCACATTCTTGTCACTTTCATTACTGCTCTGCACTTTGTTTTTACCACCATGCTTGCTCTGCACATTCTTGTCACCTGCAATACCACTCTGCACTTTCTTGTCACCTTCATTACCTCTCTACATTTTCTTGTCACCTTCATTACCACTCTGCGCTTTCTTGTCACCTTCATTTCTGCTCTGCACATTCTTATCACCTGCATTACCCCTCTGCACATTCTTGTCACCTGCATTACCACTCTGCACTTTTTCAACAACATGCTTGCTCTGAAGAGTCTTGTCACCTTCATTACTGCTCCACACTTTCTTCTTACCACCATGCTTGCTCTGAATTTTCTTTGGAGCCATAATGGATGTCTGGTACAATACAGTACAGTACAGTACGTGAAAAAACACACATAAAAGCTTTACAGCAAGTGTGCACAGGGATGTACAGTACTGTACAGTATGTGCTAAAAAGCACACCAAAAAGCTTCTCAACACTGTAAGTGTCTTTACAGTACACTTTCAGTGTCTCTCTGTGACTGCGATCTCACCTACAGGAAGTCGGGGCCACATGTCAAAGCAGAGAAGATGGCCGAGGCTCGTGTTCATGAACCGAAGCGGAGTTTGCATACCGAAGCAATTTTTTATTTAACTCTTCTATTCGCGAACCAAGTTGTTTGTGAACCGACGCGTTCGTGAACCGAGGTATCACTATTTCTAGAACCGAACACAGCCATCATTGCTGGAGAAATATCTGCTTTGAGGTGATAAATCAAATGGACACATGCAAACATGGCCTTCAGAAATATATATTTATGCAGACTACAGATACTTCTGGAGAGTGCACTGTGTTTACAGATTCCTGTTTGCGTCAATGCTCTCATGTATCTACTTGAGGACCCTAGTGATACTCGGTGACTGCCAGCAGCCAGATTTGTAGAGTATTTGCACCTGGTCCAGAACTTGCAGTCATTAAATAACTCAATACACTGAACTCTGTGTATTCATGCTACATTTGTTTCCAGTCATTTAATTAAAGAATGTATGCAATGCATTCCGAACAGGATTGGCAATGTTTCTTTACTGTGTAACATAGTACAGAATGTGTTTTTTTTTTTTTTTATAGATAATGGTGAGTAAAGAGAGACATAAAAAAGACCGGACAAATATCTGTTATTTTTCATTAAATCTTAAACCGTAAATTCCCCAAACTGTAAAAAAATTCACAAGTCACAGGAAACAACTTCCTAAATGTACTTTACTTTTTTCTAAAGCAGTGGGTTGGGGCCAAATTTGGATCATGGATGTGCCTGGAATGGGTTAACCATGTAAAAGCAGCAGATCATTGGCAAGAGATGGCACATATGACTGACAGCACAGACCTGGGGAAAAAAAGGGAAACCACAAAAAAGTAATTTGTTGTGAGGCAAAATCAGCATGTAAGACAGCAGCTGTTAGTAGCTAGCTATTACCATACCAATAGTTTTGACAATGTTCTGCAGTCATTCTCATGTGCAGTGCTTGACCCCACACAATGATATATTATGAATACAGAGCTGTTATAGCTACTGTTTGTGTGTTTTATTTATTGTACAGCTATTGTTGTTGGCTTTGCTGACATTTTGGCATAAATTCTTTTCTTGGGTTCCAGTAAAGTAACCTCTTTCCCATTTGAATCCTCAAAATAAAAAGTATAGGAGCTTCTTTTGTAAAGGCTTTTTAAAGTAGGCTTACTATTTTTGCGAGATAAGTGCATGCATGCTAAGCAATGTACCTATGCAATGCTTCCAGGTTTCTTTTACCTCCTGACAGCGGTCACAGTGCTCCACCCGACAATGCCTTCATCGCATTTCTCTATAAAGATGGAGCCATCTTTGTTCAGGCAACATCTATTTTTTGCAAAGAGTTCTGGTTTAAAGATTTCACAATCCTAGTGCCTTTAAGTTTTGGTCAGACAGTGGCCAGCCTCCTGCTCAATTTGTGACTTTCTACAGAGTTGATGTTGCAGTCTGAACATTGGGTGAGGCTGAGTAAATATTTTTTCCTGCCTGCAGAAAACTGATTACATCATCTCAACCTAGGCATATACACATGACTGGAACTGTGTGCTCTTTTAATGATAAAAGGAACTGGGTCAGCTTTACATTCAGTCATCAAGCATATTTAGGAAAGTCAGCATTGGTTGCCACCATATTTCTTGCATGACCAGAGTCGTACAATATGGAACAGCGTCAGGGTTTAGTTATGCCGCGTACGCACGATCGGAAATTCCGACAACAAATGTCCGATGTGAGCTTTTTGTTGGAAATTCCGACCGTGTATAGGCTCCATCGGACATTTGCTGTCGGAATTTCGGACTACAAAACTTTGAGAGCTGGTTTTCAAATTTTCCGACAAAAAAAGTTCTTGCCGGAAATTCCGATCGTCTGTATGCAATTCTGACGCACAAAAAAACACGCATGCTCAGAATCAAGCAGAAGAGCCGAACTGCCTACTGAACTTCATTGATCTCGGCTCGTCGTACATCTTGTACATCACAGGGTTCTTGACAGTCGGAATTTCCGACAAGATTTGTGTGACCGTGTGTATGCAAGACAAGTTTGAGCCAACATTCCATCTGAAAAAAATTTTGTTGTTGGAAATTCCGATCGTGTGTACGCAGCATAAGTCTAATGATGCATAAACAGGTGATAATTTCTCCCAAAACTATGGTGCTAGCTGAGGCTCCAGCGTAAAATGTACCTAAAGCTAAGGCTGGGTTCACTTGGTCGCATTGTGGTAGCATACACATTAGCGTAACACATACAAATGCATATTGTGTCATTTGGCATGCTGCTGTGCACCCCAACACACCTTGTCAGCAGAAATGCATTGCAGTGCACCTCAACTCGGGGTAATGCCCATTCAGGCACTAGTGCGATGCCAGACATCGCATGTGTTTCGCACTGCATTGCTGTGCAGGTCACATTCGATGTCTGTGCAACGCAATTTCAGCCATACAACTGTATGGCTGAAATCGCATTGCATTCGCACCAAAATAATGCAGGACCGTTTTTTTGGTCCGCACTGGAATCGGATCGCATGGGTGTTCACACGTATGCGATCTGACTCCTGCACCATTTCACAGTTCGCACTGCGATCGGCGAACCGATCTGGGGGTGTCGTTACCTTTACATTGACACCCCCAGCGGTTCCCAGATCTCAGTGTAAATCACTGTGCGATTCAGGTGCGATGCAGGAACCCGCACAGGATTCGCAGGGTTCCCAAATCGCACCGGAAATATAGCGCCTGAAAAGCACCTGAAAACTGCCTCCAATTCATTTGAATGGGTGCTTTCACACTCGTTTGATGTGCTTGTGGGGCGGTAGAAAAGGTCCTGCAAGCAGCATCTTTGGGGCGTGTGTGGAGCACTGTAAAAAGCACTGAAGTGAATAGGCAGTGCTTCCAAAGCACCTTAAAAGCGATTAGAAAGCGCTGCAAAATTAGTCTTTTTTTTTTTTTAAGGTCACGTTGTCATGTGACTTTAAAAAAAGCGTCCCGCTAGCCTCCAAAAAGAACTGCAAAAGCGTCGCTAAAGAACCGCAAAAGTTTTAGCAGCGCTTCAGTGTGAAAGGCGTCTTAGGTTCACTTTTAAACCTTTAGCTTCCCTGCTTTTTTGTTTGTGTTTTTACTATGATAGGACTAAATGTACTAAAAATATTGCTAGTCGCTATAGCATGATTATTGATATGTTAAATGAGTTCTCACTGGTTTCTAGTTTATTCTATTGCACACAACACAGATTCAGAAAACTGTTTGGGTGCACAGAGATCTTATTGATCTGTGGATGCAATTAAAGCTGTGTTCTATATAGGGCAGAATTATATTGATTCCTGAGTGGAGCTAGTTGGGCTTATTTGTTCTTCTAAAATGGTTTGTATACTTTTGGGAAGGCTTTTGGGTATTTATGTTTTTCATCTTGTGTTGAATAACATTTTTCATATCAGTATTGAACAGTCCTCATTTCTGTCTTTGTTCTATGCAAGTCTTCAGGCAATAGGACTAGAACACAGTATAGCTATGCTTATCACATCACTGTCCTCCCCAAGGCCTTTTCTACCTGATTGTGTTGGCTGGCTGCCTGCTGAAGCTGCTAGTGGGAAACTTTTCACTGGAGTACTGCCTGCTTAAGCCGTGATGATGCACGTCATGGTGGCATCTAATTCATGGCTGTGGGAAAGGAGTAGAGGTTGTATTTCTCTGACATCAACAGCTGTGATGTCCTGGTAAACTTACCTGGCCTCCTCTCAATGATAAAGTGAAAGCCTCTCTAGGAAGAAAGGAAGTCCCAGGGGAAAAAATAGGATTTTTTGCTCACCGTAAAATCCTTTTCTCTGAGTCCATGGACCGACACAGCTTCTCTATTGACAAAGTGGGTATTATCCGTTAATTAGGAGTGACTAGGCAGAAAAACTTGTAAAAAGTGTTGCATCACACCTTCTACAGCACCGCCCAGGGGGCGGACCCTCTGGGTATAACCTCTTAGTCTGCATCTCGCAGATCAGTTCGTCAAAAAGCAGTACAAACTTAAAAGGAGGGGTGGGTGCTGTGTCGGTCCATGGACTCAGAGAAAAGGATTTTACGGTGAGTAAAAAATCCTATTTACTCTTTCGTCAATGGACCGACACAGCTTCTCTATTGACAAAGTGGGACGTCCCAAAGCAGTGTCAGAGAAAAAACGAGGGGTGGTAACAGCATAAAAATAAACTTCGCCCCAAACACAAAACAGCACTCCTCCAACGGAGGAGCTGCAACTCTAAACAGCCGCTTGTAAAACCTTGCGGCCGAAAAAGGCATCCGAAGATGCCCCTACATCAATTTTGTAGAATTTTGTGAAAGTGTGAGCGGACGACCAAGTCGCCGCTTTACTGAATCGGGAAACAGACGCTTGATGTCGGAAAGCCCAAGAGGCACCTACTGCCCTGGTCGAATGCGCCGTGACCGGGAAGGGGGGCACTTGACCCTTTAAGGCGTAAGCCTGGATTACTATCTGTCGGATCCACCTAGAGATGGTGGCCGATGAGACTGCTTGGCCCTTTCTTGGGACCAGCCACCAAAACAAACAGTGAGTCTGACTTCCGGAACAGGGAAGTAGCAGATAAGTATATTCTCAAAGCTCGGACAACGTCCAAGGAATGCAACGCCGACTCCTTAGGATTCGACGGCTGAGGACACAAGGATGGAAGTACAATGTCTTCATTGAGATAAAAGGCCGAAACGACTTTTGAAAGGAAGGCTGCGGCCGCAGCACCACCTTATCCTTGTGGAAAATCAAATAGGGAGCCTTGCAGGACAAGGCTGCCAGCTCAGAGACTCGTCTAACTGACGTAACAGCCAACAAAAGGACCACTTTCTGAGAAAGTGTCAACAGGGGAATATCTCTAATATTCTCAAACGGTGCCTTCTGAAGCACCGAGAGGACCAGGTTCAAGAGACCCATGGGCAGACGCAACGGACGCGTTGGTAGCATTGTGGGGTCAGTATCGGCTAATCTATGCCTTCCCTCCCTTAAGGCTTCTTCCTCTTCTGCTCCGCAGAGTGGAGGCAGAGGGAATTCCAATGATCCTAATCGCTCCAGATTGGTCTCAGCGTCCTTGGTACGCCGATCTAGTACGTCTGGTAGCAGACGTCCCCTGGCGCCTACCACTACGGAAGGACCTGCTATCGCAAGGTCCCATACTCCATCCTGCTTTACGGTCACTGGCTTTAACGGCATGGCTATTGAGAACCAGGTACTGAGAGACCGGGGCCTGTCAGATTCAGTAATCTCTACTATGAGAAGTGCTCGGAAACCGTCCTCTAGGAAGGTTTATCACCGCACTTGGAAGGCCCACATCTCCATGTGTGAGGAAATGAAATGGCATCCGCGTACTTATTTGGTTTCCAGAATCCTGCTGGTTTTACAGCATGGGGTGGACCAAAGGCTTGCCCTAAGTACGATTAAGGGACAGATATCTGCCCTGGCTGTCTTTTTTCAGCGACCCCTGGCGGCTCACTCTCTCGTGAGTACATTTGTGCAGGGGGTTCGACATGTGGCCCCTCCGGTCCGTCCCCTGTTACTTCCGTGGGACAATATTTCTCTTTTATCCATGGTGGTGGGAGTGTCATGAGTGCTTCCAGCACTGGGGAGCTACAGTTCATTGAGGGAACCATGAATGCCAACATGTACTGTGACATATTGAGGCAGAGCATGATCCCCTCCATTCAGAGACTGGGGCGCAGGGCAGTATTCCAACTTATTGACCCCAAACACACCTCCAAAATGACCACTACCTTGCTAAAGAAGCTGAGGGTAAAGGTGATGGACTGGCCAAGCATGTCTTCAGACCTAAACCATATTGAGCATTTGTGGGGCATCCTCAAATGGAAGGTGGAGGAGCGCAAGGTCTCCAACATCCACCAGATCCGTGATGTCGTCATGGAGGAGTGGAAGAGGACTCCAGTGGCAACCTGTAAAGCTCTGGTGAACTCCATGCCCAAGAGGGTTAAGGCAGTGCTGGAAAATAATGGTGGCCACACAAAATTTTGACACTTTGGGCCCAATGATAATACAATATTTACAAAAATGTGAGGGGTGTACTCACATTTGTGAGATACTGTATGTGAACCCAGCCTTAACTTCACAGTAGGCTTAACTTTGCATTTGAGCAGATTTGGGCAATTTAAGATTAGCATTTTGTCACCACCTGGGTACTCCATCTGACTGAACTGCAAAACAATTCCACAGAGAACCCTGAACATTTAAATGTTTTGTTCTGTTATTCAGTAGGTTCTTGACATAATTCAAGCTTGTTAGCTTATATTGCAGATGCCAAACCTTTGTAATGTAAATGGAAAATATTGTGTGGAGGTCATGAATATAATTTTTTTCTTTTTTTAGAAAACATGATTTTTTTTTTTTACAAATACAATTTAAAATGTAGGAAATGTGATGAAAATTGCTTAGTACGAATTTCATTCTATCATCCTTGGTTAAGAGATGTGAATTAGACATTGAGATATTGACTCAGTATTGGCCAGCCACCAATTTTCTGCGATTACTTTCCTCCCATTTATTTTACACATTCTCATTATCCTGATTATAGCAGCACAGCTCTCAGATTGCATATTCAATAATGAAAGTAACATAGGTCTCAATTCACAGGAAAATGTAATAGAAGACTGTATAACCTTACCTGCAGTAGTAGTTATGTGCTGTGCTTTGCGTTTAGCCTGGGGGGGTTTCATTTATATGCAGATAGATTCCCTAATAACATATATGAAATAGCATGCAGTTAGAAATTGTTTCTAATTTCTGTGAACAATGTGTAATTGCCTGATATCAGAAAACGTTAAAGTCCCTGCATTAATATTCTGCCCATATGTACACATCCACAGCTCTCAATTGTTGCAAGCAGAGAATTTTAAAAGCTGAAGAGCAGAAATGAATACAGATTAGTTGAAAATTTGTGTTTTTAGCTTCTGAAATTTGGGGGGGAAATTAAGATTTTGGTATATTTTCAGCATCTCTAACTTTACTGCATGAGATTTTGGTACTCTGTCTTTATCAGACCCAAACTGCAATTAGATTGTGACCCCCCTAAACTCAGCCTAATCCAAACCTAACCCATAGGCGGCTAGGCCTATCTTATAAATGTTACTATGGGCTAAATAAAAAATAAGATATGGTTAAAGTGGAACTAAACTTGTAAAAAAAATTGCAAGTAGACTATGCTTATTGCAGAAGAGACCTGCTATGTCTCTGTAATAACACACTTGCCTGCCTGCTCAGTCTTCTATTGAATGTATACTGAGGTTGTGCATACACATTTTAGTTTGCATTCCCTGCACACTCCAGCTTTGCCTGAATGACTGACTTCCGTGCACATGCCAATCAAGAGGCTTAAAACCTGGCACACGGAAGTAGCCAGGGAGAAGATGGCAACCAGGGAGGTAACCGCTGCATCGGAATGTGGAGATCATTATGTTGGGGGTTTAGTTATACTTTAATGAACTGGTCTGTCAATCACATTAGCAAAGCAGTTTTTGTTTTCTCTGGGGACATCCCCTCTTTAACCAGGTTTTATTACCTGTTGATCCTGATAGTACATCTGTTATATTTACACTTCCTGGTACATGGTGACAGTGCTGTTCTTCTACATTGAAATCATGCAGCCTAGTTGTTACCATAAGGACAGGGTAGTCCGAGATGGACATGTCGTTTTAAACAGACTAAGGCAGGGCTCAAAATTTCAAGTCTTGAGCCACTAGCCAGGCCTCAAGGGTTACTCGCCACCAGTTGCCCAACCTAACCCCTACCCTGCTCCGCCCCTAATTCTGCCGCTAATCACGCCCTCATAAATTATCTCATGAAATGACACTTGTAAATGTTTTATGCAGAATTAAGTAGAGGTCGACCGATATGGGTTTTTCTCTGGCCGATGCCGATATTTTGAAATTGGGGCGGCCGATGGCCGATATATGATGCCGATTTTTGTGGCCGATATTTTAGGCCGATTAAAAAAAAAAAAAAAAACCCTCACCCACTCTATTCCTTCCTGCTTACTCCTGTCACTCTAGCACACACTTGATGTCCTCAGTACAGATGGCACTGGTTTGGAACTGGCAGGTGGCACTGGTTTGGAACTGACAGATGGCACTGGCAGGTGGCACTATTGGAACTGACAGATGGCACTGGTTTGGAACTGACAGATGGCACTGGCATGTGGCACTGGCTGGCGGTACTGGTTTGGAACTGACAGATGGCTCTATTGGCACTGGCAGGTGGCACTGGTTTGGAACTGACAGATGGCACTGGTTTGGAACTGACAGATGGCACTGGCAGGTGGTACTGGTTCGGAACTGACAGATGGCACCGATTGGCAGCAGGGGGCACTGGTTTGGAACGGACAGATGGCACTAGTTTGGGACAGATGGCACTGATTGGCAGTGGCACTTGCAATTGGAACTGGGTGGCACTGGCGTGTGACACTGGTTGGCACTGGCTGGTGGCACTGACAGATGGCACTGATTGGCGGTGGCACTGACAGATGGCACCGATTGGCACTGGCAGATGGCACCGATTGGCACTGGCTTGTGGCACTGACAGATGGCAGTGGCTGGTGGCACTGATTGGTACTGGCTGGGGGCACTGACAGATGGCACTGGCTGTGGCACTGATAGATGGCACCGATTGGCGGTGGCACTGATTTGGGTGGCACTGACAGATGGCCCTGATTGACACTGGCTGGTGGCACTGACAGATGGCACCGATTGGCGGTGACACTGATTGACACTGGCTGGTGGCACTGATTGACACTGGCTGGTGGCACTGACAGATGGCACTGGCTTGGGCACTGACAGATGGCACTGGCTGGTGGCACTGATTGGTACTGGCTGGGGGCACTGACAGATGGCACTGGCTGTGGCACTGATAGATGGCACCGATTGGCGGTGGCACTGATTTGGGTGGCACTGACAGATGGCCCTGATTGACACTGGCTGGTGGCACTGACAGATGGCACCGATTGGCGGTGACACTGATTGACACTGGCTGGTGGCACTGACAGATGGCACTGGCTGGGGGCACTGACAGATGGCACTGGCTGGGGGCACTGACAGATGGCACTGGCTGGGGGCACTGACAGATGGCACTGGCTGGGGGCACTGACAGATGGCACTGGCTGGGGGCACTGACAGATGGCACTGGCTGGGGGCACTGATTTGGGTGGCACTGATTGGCACTGGCTGGTGGCACTAACAGATGGCACCGATTGGCGGTGGCACTGATTGGCACTGGCTAGGGGCACTGACAGATGGCACTGGCTGGGGGCACTGACAGATGGCACTGGCTGGGGGCACTGACAGATGGCACTGGCTGGGGGCACTGACAGATGGCACTGGCTGGGGGCACTGACAGATGGCACTGGCTTGGGCACTGACAGATGGCACTGGCTTGGGGCACTGGCAGGTTTCACACTAAGCCGAGTGTAATGTGTGAAACTGACAGAGAGGAGAGAGAGAGAGAGAGAGCTGTTAGAATTGAGCTCGATGTGGGGGTGGGCGGGCCAGCAGCTAAATTACACCAGCCAATGATTGGGCTGCTTTAGACGTAGTGGCCCGCCCAGATACCATCCCATTGGCTGGTGTAATATATCTGCTGGGTCCCGCCCACCCCCGACATCAAGCTGACACATCCTCTCTCTCTCCTCTTACTTTCAGTTTCACACACACACACAGCACGGCGCTTGATGCTGCTGAGTGTGGAGAAGTGTGGAGGAGGGAGGAGGAGGGGGGAGGAAGTGCAGCCAGTGAATAATATCGGCCAGTTTTGATATTAATCGGCCAAAGCCGATTTATCAAAAATGCCTAAATATCGGCCGATATATCGGTCGACCTCTAGAATTAAGTTACAGAAATAAATATTAACAACTTTATCAGTTCCCCTCAGCACAGCCTCACCTGTGCTCATCAATGCAGCCTCACCTGTGCTCATCAATGCAGCCTCACCTGTGCCCCACATTTCAGCCTCACCGTGCCCCCCCATTGCAGGCCAGATCATGACAGCAGTGGCATCACTAGGGTTGGTGTCACCCGGTGCACCCCCCTCAGCACTACAGACACCCCCCTCAGCACTACAGACACCCCCTTACATACCTCAGAACAGCGCACACACTGTGTGTCCCTCAAGTGCAGGGTACACAGCGGCGCGAGGCACAGCTAATCATGGCAGCGGGCGGTGTTAGAGATGCTGCTACCGACTGGTGTTACCCGCCTAGTATCGCCTCTGCATGACAGGATGAAGAGGAGAGCAGCGGATCGCAGAGCGGTATAGCCCACTGTTAGAACTTACATTTTCCTCCACTCTGCTCGCTCACACAGCCCCGCCTCCTTCTGACCCCACACCTGTGATAGACAACACATCCCAGCATTGGACCCGCATTCTGTCTATTACAGGTGCGGGGTCAAGAGAAGGCGGGGCTGTGTGAGCTAGCAGAGCGGAGGAAATTTCAATGCAAGTTCTCTTCCTCCGTGCTCTCTGCCATCGGGGCGATCTCTGGGAGGACTGCTTCCGATCAACCCCGCCCACCGCGGTGCTCGCCCCCCCCCCACTCCTAGGCAGCCCAGCTCCTCGCCAGACCTAATTTTCCACTCACAAAATGCAAGTAGGTGAGTGGAAAATTTGAGGTCTGGACTAAGGGCTCGTTTACACTAGAACAAGGCTCAAAATTTCAAGTCCTGAGCTACTAGCCAGGCCTTAAGAGTTACTCTCCATCAGTTGCCTCACCCAACCCCTGCCCTGCCCCACCCCTAAATCCACCCCTAAACACATTCCCTTGTAAATGATCTCATGTTATGCAGAATTAAAGGTACAAAAATTTATATTAGCAACAACAACTTTATCAGTGCCCATCAATGCAGCCTATCATTGCATATCAGTGCCCATCAGTGCAGCTTCATCAGTCCCAATCAATACAGCCTATCAGGAAAGAGCAAAGGGGGGAGAATAAGGGGGAAATTGTGACAGAAAGACAGTCAGCATTGGAGGGGGTGGGGGAGAAAGGAGGGGGGCGCTTGTGATCCTGGCGGTGGAATGTGAAGACAGGAAAGCTGCAGGGGGATGCGGCTGATAAGTTTTGGAAGCTGTAGTAGGTACACTGGCAGGGGTGGTATGATCGGGTTGAGATGAAGCAAAGGGATCGGGTCGTCTGACTGAGAGGAATGTTGGTTTCAGAGGAAACCCCCCGGGTGGTGACAGCTGTCATGGGGAGATGGGTCGGCACCCTGGCCAGCAGAGTCTCCCACGAGTGTGCATGGGGACCGGTGTGAGCACACTGATATTTAGTCCGATGGTGGCTGTACTGGTTGCTTGGGGGAGAGAAGTGGGTGGTGTGGAGGATGAAGAGGTAATGTTGGCGTGCGGATTACAATGAAGAGTTGGTGACAGGTTAGGCATGATAGGGTAAGGGGAGACCTGAAGGGAGAGGATAGTAACCGGACAGGTTGGTATCCGAGTTTTGGCTGTAAGTTCTTGCCCTGCTATGAAAATGAAAGGGGGGGGGGTGAAGGCTGGGAGGAAAATCATCTCCCTTTCAATCCCGCTCTCCTCTCCTCTTCTTTGATGCCCCTCCATGCTCGCCCTCAGCTAATTTCGCCCTCAGGAAATTTTGAGGGCTACACTAGAGTGCAGTGCGGGAAACCTGTGTTGGTGTTCATTTCCCACACCATGTTCAAAACACAGTAGGTGTGCGATCAGCTACAGGTGTCGATGCATATTCCTTAAGACATCCCAAACACAGGGCTTATTTTTTTTATTTGTTTAGTTATTACAGGTACTTGTATAGCGCCTTTAATTTATGCAGCGATTTACATATATATTATACATGCAAATCAGTCCTTGCCCTCCAGGAGATTACAATTGAAGGTCCCTAACTCACATACTAGGGCCAAATTAGACAGGAGCCAATAAACCTACCACATGTCTTTGGAGTGTGGGAAGTACCCAGATTACCCAGAGGAAACTCACGCAGGCACAGGGAGAACATGCAAACTCCAGGCAGGTAGTGTCTTGGTTGAGATTCGAACCACTGACCCTTAGTGCTGCTAGGTTGGAGTGCTAACCACTTTGCCATTTTGCTGCCCAGTGTGCTTGCATGTACTGAATCGCATGAATCGATTGCAGTACCATGCAATCCAGTTGCAGTGCATTTTTTAAAAACAACTGAAAGCTGCACCGCTCAGAATTGTACTGGAACGCCTACTGTGTTCCTGTGCTTTTCAGGTGTGAACTGGCCCCTAAAGTTATAGACAAATTAAAGGCCAACTCCAGCTAACACTTTTAAGCAATTACAACAGCAAACGTTGTATAATGGGGAGCACATCTGCTGTTTTAACCCATTGTTGTCTTGCTCAGGTGATACACATGGCCCACTGGAGTCCTGCATTGTGGCACTACCGAGAGTTCACAGTATTTCATCTGCTCATGTGACATCCTGAGAGCAGCCCAACCTGGCATAACCAAAGCCCCAGTGTCCTTCCTGCCAACAATGAACCCCGCAGTGGTCCTATTGTACAGGGCCTATTCTGACAGAAGAATCCTTCTGGTATAAACAGCTAATTTACTAAACAAGGATACTCTTTTTCTGAACATTTACTTAAAGTCCAACTCCAAGATATTAGCAACCCTCCCTCCTGACCCCTCTAACTATTGGTATAAAAAAAAAAAAATCCTGTCCAAATGCCCAATTTTCTTGCTTTAGGTCACAGTCACATGGCCTGATCCTTTTTTCTCTGTTCTTTTGTTTTCTTCTGGGGTCTTTGGGTGTTCACATTACTGCCTGCATACTGTGGACACTTCCTATTGATGGAGGTGACACTTCCAGCAGCTATAGATGGGGGAGGTGAGGGGACCGGTGCCCAAGAACATAACAAGTGGGGAAAAATGCCCAGTACCCAGGGCAAAAAATTAGCTTGGCTCATAGAGGAAACTTTGGCTTTGGTCCATTATCCTTGTAGCTGAGGCTTCCTACACAGTTAATACAGTACACCTCTTAGTGCCGTAAATGGTTTGCTTGGGCTAACTATTTAAAGGGACATTGAAATGTGGAGTTAGGCTCTTAAGGACCAAGCCTCTTTCTGAGATTTGTTGTTTAAAAACAAGTTATGTGGCAGGCGCAGCACTATGAAGTGCTTTTATGCGCTGTGGCATTAGAAGAATTTGATTTCTCTGATCTTTTAGTCCACACAAGACTATCTGTTACTCTATAATTCCTCTAGCGCCGTTCTATGGAAGCAGTAGGTTTAAAGAGCACACCAAACCTTTAAGATAACTTCTTTATTCACTTCAGCTTTTCTTCTTATATAACACTGACAATTTAGCAGCAGGAAGTCCATGTACAAACACGTGTTGAATAAAGTATAACAAATGGCGGATCAACTGTTCAATCTTGTAATTCTACATAAAATGGTAGATATATTTCTCTCTTCAGTATCTGTACTTTCACTTTAAAATACTTTAGACACTTTATGATCTCTCTGGGACTTGCTCTATATGCTGTTTGCTCTGATGTTTGCTCTGAAACCTGGTTTGAAACCTGGTTTGAATCTGGTTTGATTCCTGGTTTGATTGCTTGAACGTTTGTTTGAAACCTGGTTTGATTGTTTGCAAACCTGGTTTGGTGGAACTACAAGTGAACACATAACTAGTTTCAGTATACAGTTCTAATCACATTATTAACAATAGGAACTTATATAACTGTATTAAATACCTATTTTGGCCACTTGCTTCCATAAAACTGGACTCTGGATGGATCTGAACTGTTCATCTCCACACTCTGATGTAAAATGAAATTCTAGACATGTGCTATGAGATTTCCTAGACAGAACATGAGTGAAATGCTAGCTATGATTGGCCAGAGACATTTGCTCAGTGAGATTGGTTGTGATTGGCTAAAACTTCTGATGAGTCACAAAAGCTTAACTCTATGCTTTCTGGTTGCAATTCTGCTGTCATTAATAATACATCTTAAAAGGCATATTTTTCTTTTGCTTCTGTGAACACAATATACAATTGTTATATAACATCCACATATAAAGTCACAGTAAATAACTCTGCTTTTATCTCTCACAAATGAGCATATGCACTGTTTTAACATTATTAGCAGGTTTAGCTGTATATATGCATGTAAGCCACATTAGCAACCTAGGACAGGTCTTAGCTGGCCAGCTACAAGTTAAACAAGTAAAAAAAAAAAATTCCCTATTAAACTAATACTACAGTGCCATCATCCATATACAGATGGAGAAATAATAATGTAAATTAAACAGTGTGTTTAGTATCACTTTAGGAAACCAAAAGGTCATTCATTTAAGGTTTACATGAGCTTTCAGGCTGGGTTCACACCTATGCGTTGGCTTTGCCAAGTTCGCAATCAGTCGTTCAGCGGTTCCATTGCGTTTTTAGCTGCGGACTTGCCGACCTGGGAAGTCTCGCCGCTGTTATCATGAGGGGGAACTCCACGCCAAATTTTAAATAAAAAACCGGCATGGGTTCCCCTCCAGGAGTATATCAGGCCCTTAGGTCTGGTATGGACTTTAACGGGAACCCCTACGCCGAAAAAAACGGCGTGGGGTCCCCCCAAAGTCCATAGCAGACCCTTATCCGAGCACGCAACCTGTCAGGCCGCAGGAAAAGAGGCCCCCTCCTTCCTGAACCGTACCAGGCCGCATGCCCTCAACATGGGGGGGTGGGTGCTTTGGGGCAGGGGGGCGCCCTGCGGCCCCCCCACCCCAAAGCACCCTGCCCCCATGTTGATGAGGACAGGGCCTCTTCCCGACAACCCTGGCCGTTGGTTGTCGGGGTATGCTGGCGGGGGGCTTATCGGAATCCAGGAGCCCCCTTTAATAAGGGGGCCCCCCAGATCCCGGCCCCCCACCCTATGTGAATGAGTATGGGGTACATCGTACCCCTACCTATTCACCTGGTGAAAAAAAAATGGCAATAAAAACACTACATAGGTTTTTTAAGTAATTTATAAGTAAGCTCCGGGGGTCTTCTTCTTCCGACTTCGGGGGTCTTCTTCCAACTTCCGGGGTCTTCTTCCAACTTCGGGGGGGTCTCTTCCGACTTTGGGGGGGTCTCCGGTGTCGTCTCCGCGCTCTCCGGTTCTTCCTTCCTTCTGCCGGGCCTCCGCTATCTTCTTCCAGCTCTTTTGCTAGCGGGGGCCCAGTCTTCTTTGTCGCCTTCTTCCCTCTTCTCTCCTGGAGATGTTGACTCGTCGCTGTCTCCGGCTGTAATGCCGTGTGAGCGGAGCGCATTCACTTATATAGGCATGGGCGTGGTCACCTGGTGATGCCACCCAGTGACCCCGCCCCCATATGACGTCACAGTCCCGCGCTCCCGTCTCATACTTGATTCTGAGCATGCGCATTTTTTTTCACGTCGTTAAAGCCTACACACGGCTGTTTTTAATGACGAGAAAACCGACGACGTGAAAAACGCAGAGAAAAATTAGAGCATGTTCCAATTTTTTCATGCCCATTTTTCATGTCGTGAAAAATGCTCTGAAGCCCACACACGATCATTTTTAATGACCATTTTAAAAAATGGCATTTTTCTCGTCATTAAAAACGGTCGTGTGTACGCCGCATTACTGGAGTTTGCAGCTGCTTTATCTTTTAATACTCATTTATGTTCCAGGTTAAGGTGGGGCCATGACCACTGCCCCAGGTTTCCAGTTTTAAGGAGACTCCATTCTTCTACAGCGTCTTATAAAGTCACCCTTGCATGCAGGGACTAGAGTGGTGTCTCCCTACACTGTGTACATAAATAGAAACACACAGCTCCAAGCTTTGAAGATCAAAAGTTGTAAATAACAAGTAGTGGGGTAAGGATTTTAACAAATAGTTTACTAAGGATTTTTATATTGTGCTCAATGTGTTACAATAAATAACACTGAGGTTTTAATATTACTTTAACCACTTCCGGACCGCCGCACGCCGATATACGTCGGCTGTTTGAAGAGGGATATCTGTTATGGCAGCATCTAGCTACCATAACCCAGGTATCCTCTTCTTCAGCCGGCGGTCCGGTTTCCGATAATGGTGGTATCTGCGGCAGGTTCGCTGCAAGATCACCGTTATCGGCAGCGGGGCCTCCCCTCCCGCCACTCTCCCTGCTTACCAGAGCAGTCGGCAGCGGCTGAGGCGATCGGGTTCTTTTGGTGACTGGGTATGGAGACAAGTGAGGGGAAGATGGCCCCCACACGTCTCCATACCATAGCAGGGCAGAAGTGACGTCAAAACATCACTTCCGCCCATAGCTCTTAAAGGGCCATTTTTTTTTCATTGCATTTTAGTGTAAATATGAGATCTATGGTCTTTTTGACCCCAGATCTCATATTTAAGAGGACCTGTCATGCTTTTTTCTATTACAAAGGGATGTTTACATTCCTTGTAATAGGAATAAAAGTGACAAAAATTTTTTTTTTTTTTTTTGGAGAACAGTGTAAAAAAATAAATAAAAGGTAAAATAAATAAGATTTTTTTTTTAACCACTTTAGCCCTGGACTATTTGGCTGGCCAAAGACTAGGCAACTTTTTGCGATTCGGCACTACGTCGCTTTAACTGACAATTGCGCGGTCGTGCGACGTGGCTCCCAAAAAAATTTGACGTCCTTTTTTTCCCACAAATAGAGCTTTCTTTTGGTGGTATTTGATCATCTCTGTCATTTTTATTTTTTGCGCTATAAACAAAAATAGAGCGACAATTTTGAAAACAATATTTTTTACTTTTTGCTATAATAAATATCCCCAAAAAATATATATAAAAAATAAAATAAAAAAATTCCTCAGTTTAGGCCGATACGTATTCTTCTACATATTTTTGGTAAAAAAAATCACAATAAGCGTTTATTGATTGGTTTGCGCAAAAGTTATAGCGTCTACAAAATAGGGGATAGTTTTATGGCATTTTTATTAATATTTTTTTTTTTACTAGCAATGGCGGCGATCAGCGATTTTTATTGTGACTGCGACATTATGGCGGACACATCGGACACTTTTGACACCATTTTGGGACCATTGTAATTTTTACAGCGATCAGTGCTATAAAATGCACGGATTGCTGTAATAATGACACTGCCAGTGAAGGGGTTAACTTGTAGGGGGCGCTGAAGGGGTTAAATGTGACCTAGGGAGTGATTCTAACTGTTAGGGGGCGTGGCTTGCCGTGACACGTCACTGATCGCTGTTCCTGATGACAGGTAATAGACACTCAGTAACATGTCACTAGGAAGAATGGAGAGATGTTGTGTTTACACTGACATCTCCCCGTTTTTCAGCTCTGTGACCCGATCACAGGACACCGGCGGACATGGAGTCCGCGGGTCACGGAAATCGCGAGCGCGGCACGCGTGCAACCACACAACGGCAAATTAAAGGGGACGTGTATATATACGCCCATTTGTGCAGCCATGCCATTCTATCGATGTAAATACTCGTGCTGCGGTCGGCAAGCAGTTAAACGCGCCCTGTCCCGCCGAGCTCGCGTGTAGACGCGAACGCATACATGAGCGGCGCCCACATATAAAAACGGTGTTCAGACCACACATGTGAGGTATGGCCATGATCAGTAGAGCGAGAGAAATAATTCTAGACCTAGACCTCCTCTGTAACGCAAAACATGCAACCTGTAGAATTTTTTAAACAGAGCCTATGGAGATTTTAAGGGTAAAAAAGTTTGTCGCCATACCACGAGCGGGCGCAATTTTGAAGCGTGACATGTTGGGTATCAATTTACTCGGCGTAACATTATCTTTCACAATATAAAAAAAAAAATTGGGCTAACTTTACTGTTGTCTTATTTATTCATTAAAAAAAGTGTATTTTTTCCCAAAAAAGTACGCTTGTAAGACCGCTGCGCAAATACGGTGTGACATAAAGTATTGCAACGACCGCCATTTTATTCTCTAGGGTGTTAGAATTAATTTTTTATGATGTTTGGGGGTTCTAAATAATTTTCTAGAAAAAAAGTACCTTTTTCCTATGTAATATACAGCTGTCAGATAACCCAGCTCTTTCACAGCCTGTTTACAGGGAAACATAAGCAGGAGGAGCTTCTAGTCCTCTGCTGCTGGTCACAAGTTAAATAAAAAAAATAAAAAAAACTGCTTTTGGATTACAGAGTAAAAATAAATAATATCAATCAACTGTTTTGAATTGTCATACAAATATATATGAAATCAAATCTTTATTATTTTTTAGCAATAATGTGGTCATGATTTCTGCCAGTCACAGGCTGTGTCACTCCCTTCCAGCCTGTCTACATGTAATATCCCACTCCCATTGTGTTTAGCTTGTTAGTGGGCATGGAGGAGGAGGGAGGGAGTGTGCTGTCATTTACCACTGTGTATACGCCCACATGTGTGACTCTATAGTCACATGGGCTGCTCAGATGTGATAGGGAGGAATAGCTCAGCATAGAAACTCGCTGAAAACTGAGCATGTGCAGAGTTTACACCACAGCTGCAAAATCCCTAGCTGAATTAGGGACAAGAACAGAAGGTGGAGATAAAGAGCAGCAGGATCAACCAGGTTTTTTTTGCAGAATCCGGAAAACAAATCTCAAAGTGACTGAGTATGAACAGCATGTAATACCCCATTTATTGGTAGTTTTTTATTATGTGGGTTTAGTGTCCACTTTAACCACTTGCCGATCAGCCACAGTACATATACTGTGGCAGGTTTGCTCTATTGCGCAAAACAACGTACCTGTATGTTGCTTCATGCAATAGATACTGTGGGCACACGCGTGTGCCCGATGCGTGCCACGGCACCGCTTAAAGGGCCACTGCAATTGTGGTATGGAGAGGTAGAATGTAGATCTGCCTATGTACACGAGGCAGATCCCCATTCTGACAGGGGACAACATGGAGATCTGCTGTTCCTAGTGATCAGGAACAGCGATCTCTGTGTTGTCCCAGTGAGACAATCCTCCACACAGTTAGAACACACCCAGGGAACACAGTTAACCCCTCGATCGCCCCCTAGTGTAAACCCCTTCCCTGCCAGTGTAATTTATACATTGATCAGTGCATTTTCTTAGCACTGATCACTGTAATAATGTCACTGCGTCCCCAAAAAGTGTCACTTGGGGTCAGATTTGTCCGCCGTAGTGGTAAAAAAAGCACTTGTGGGTTTAACCAATATTTTTTTTTTTGCATAATTCTCCTTTAAGGGGGCATGGCAGGGGATGTGTCCTATGCCTATATACGTTTGCTAATAGGTGTCCCTCATTCTTATCTCAAAAAGTTGGGAGGTATGGTCACCAGTGGCAGTCAAAATTCCCTTTCCCCAACCAAATTATATATGCCCATAGAACAGATCACTTTGCCATCATAGTTAAAGAATTGTTGAATGAATTGAGCTTTGAAGAACTGATGGACTCTAACATTCACAGTCACTTCCCCTGCATCAACTCCAGCAGGCCTTTACTCCTCCTCTGCACCAACTCCTGCAGACTATTACTCCCAGGACTCTTCATCTCCTGCACAAAACTTCACTGTGCAATGTTAGTTCCTCCACCCCATCATATTCACACTACACCAGGGATCACTCTGAATGGTCCCAGGCGCTGGCTGAACTTGCTGAATTATTAGTAGGCCAGGGGCCTACAGTACCCCTTCTTGGTGTTAAATAGAGGTAAAAATGTGGTGTTGCGCTGTTCAAAATATATACTGCGTGAGGGGTAACCTCTATGCTCGGTAAAGGAATATATTATAATATTCAATCCAAAAGTGCATAAAAGCTAATATGAATAAAATACAGAATAAAATACTGGTAGAAAATAAATCCAATTGGGAATAAAATAATAATATGTGAATATAGTGAAGCTTAAAATAGTGATGCAACTTGGGGTATACACATAAGCTTAAAACATAAGACCAAGTCGCAATGTGAACTGCCAAAGTGCAATGTGCAGACTGTCAATATGTCAATAAAGTCACTAAAAAGTGCAAAATAGAAATTAAATACATAAACGGCTGCAATGTGCAACAGCCGTTAATCACACAGTTCCTGTGCAAGTGTCTGAAACAATGTGCACAATGTGCTAAAAAAAGCATAAGTGTCCAATGTGAACTAAAGCAGCAACAGTTCAATGAATTCAAAAATGCATCCGCTGGTGGTGCTAGTAGCAACAGAAGTGCTCTCTTCAAAAATGAGTGTCCCGTTTTTCATGCAGGGTGGTATAGAGATAAAATTATCTCTTGTTCTGTGCAGCACACACTATGAAGTGAGGGTGGCCTCTTACCTTGCGGTAGCAAGGTAACCGCATATGAAAGCAATGGGAATGTTGGTTCCTCACAAGGGGTCCTGGGTCAGTCACTGGATCCTAAGTGCTGGGTTATCTCTCAAATGGCACCAGGGTTTGCAAAAAGCAAAAGGAAACAAGGGATATCTCGATAGTGAAGTATGTAAAAACCAGCAGGGTACGTTATTCGGCACATATACTAGGTACTCACATTAACATTAAGTGCAAAAACTTATCTCATACGAGCGGCGAGCTCGTTAGCCTCCGTCTGTCTCTATGCCTTTTCCGTCCCTACGCGTGGCGTCACGGTCACGTGACTTCATCAGGGGCTGATGGGAAGGCATGATTGTTGTCTTTAAATAGAGATACTATACTAATGAATGCGGCGGCCATTTTCTTGTGGTCCAATGTAAACTATCATTGGCGGCCATTTTCTTGTGGGACGTCTTTTCATATGGACACTGGATTTCACCGCTGGAATGTTTTTTTGTTTTTTTTTTTAAAATAAAGGACTTTTTCAAGGTGTTTGTGTGTTTTTTTAAACATTTTTTTTACGCTTTCTTCGTGAAATGGTAGGGGTATAATGTACCCCTTACCAATTCACATTGGGGGGGCGGGATCTGGGGGTCCCCTTTGTTAAAGGGGTCTTCCAGATTCCGATAAGCCCCCCGCCCGCAGACCCCCACAACCACCGTGCAAGGGTTGTGGGGATGAGGCCCTTGTCCCCATCAACATGGGGACATCCTCCCCATGTTGAGGGCATGTGGCTTGGTACGGTTCAGGAGGGAGGGGGGGCCGCTCTCTCGTCCCCCCCTTTTCCCCTGCGGCCGGCCAGGTTGCGTGCTCGGATAAGGGGTCTGGTATGGATTTTTAGGGGGACTCCACGCCATTTTTGTTTTAAATTTGGGGTGGAGTTCCCCTTAAAATCCATGCCAGATCTGAAGGGCCTGGAATGGATATTTGGGGGAACCCCACGTCAATTTTTTTTTTAATTTGCGGCGGGGTTCCCCTTAATATCCATTCCAGACCTGAAGGGCCTGGTAATTGAATTCTGGGGAACCCCCACGCTTTTTTTTTATTTTTTATCAATGACTTTTGTATGTATTGCCGGGAGCCGACAATTCATTAATAGCCGCGAGTCAGTTTTAAATGCATTTTTTTCTTTCAAAAATGACATTTTGTGCAGGGACAGTTCTAAGCACGGGAAACATGCGCCACTTCACATGCATATCATACACACCCCCCAGGTACGAAATTTAAAGGAATATTTCACTTTTATTTTTTCATTTTAAGCATTATTAAAATCACTGCTCCCGGAAAAACGGCCGTTTTTAAAACTTATTTTTGCATTGATACATGTCCCCTGGGGCAGGACCCGGGTCCCCAAACACTTTTTAGGACAATAACTTGCATATTAGCCTTTATAATTAACACTTTAGATTTCGAACGTTCGAGTCCATTGTATTTAATAGGGTTCTAAAGTTTACACGAACATTTTGTCTGTTCGCAGGTTCTGGTGCGAACCGAACAGGGGGGTGTTCGGCTCATCCCTGGTCTTATGTTTTAAGCTTATGTGTATACCCCAAGTTGCATCACTATTTTAAGCTTCACTATATTCACATATTATTATTTTATTCCCAATTGGATTTATTTTCTACCAGTATTTTATTTTGTATTTTATTCATATTAGCTTTTATGCACTTTTGGATTGAATATTATAATATATTCCTTTACCAAGCATAGAGGTTACCCCTCACGCAGTATATATTTTGAACAGCGCAACACCACATTTTTACCTCTATTTAATACCTATGGGTTCGGCTTGACCCCTTCGGTGACTGCAGCAGTTCATTTATTTTATTCATTTATTTTTATCTACTTATTTCCTCCTCTCTGGTAGCGCAGGAATAACCCCCCTTTTTCTCTACACCTTCTTGGTGGGCTAGCATTTAGCAGCTTTTAGAAAGTTGGTAGACTACTGATCCCAGCTAGCCCGACTTAGAAACCCTGTGCCCGCAGGCCACATCGATTTGACACAATACCCCACAGTCTCTCCTCTGGCCTTGCACCCAGCTCCCCTGGCATGCCTCCTCCAGATATCCACTGTGCCTCACTCACCGACCTTCTCCTGCGCTGAGTCCATGGTGGAGAACTTAACCGTAACGACTGCTTGCAGATCCCAGGGGATGGGCCTCCTGCTTGCAGTCTAATGCTCCATTCTTCACTTCACCCAGCCGACAACTCCCCTCCAGTTTGCTGGACCTGAGCTTATGAAGGAGGCCTGCCCCCTGCCAATCCCAGTTAGGGATTGGTCAGGGCTCCTCACATGAGCTCCCTGTCACTCCAATTCCCAGCCCTGCCCCTCTTCCAGAACATTCTCCCTGGAAGCAGGGGAGGTGCCCAAGAACTAAAGGACAGGTGATCACACCCACTGCTACACTAACCACTCCCTGCCCCCAGATCAAAAACAAGCAGGCCTAGCATGCAGCATAGGCCTGCCTAAATTTACCTGCCTGGCAGCTATCACAAAAATTCTCACCTCTAACACCTACCTATGGTAGAGGGTGCTACAGTTGTAAACCATATTTTATTTTTATTTTTTTATAATAAATGTGTTCAATTTACCTGCTATGTGCAATAGGGCTCCTCTTCTGTGGTCCACCGCCGGTGCTCACAGCTCCTCCTCTTCTCTGTGCGTGCCATAGAAATCTGGTTACTGCCCTCATATGTAACTGGTCACTGCAGCAAGGAGCATTGGAAAGGCAAAGTATATGAAAAAACAAAGAGATTTCCAAGCTCAACTTACTGACCAGCCTGCGACCAACCAAATTGACCTGTCCAACAGTTGCGTTTAAAAACAGGGGTTGGTAATTTGAGTTTGGAAATCTCTTTGTTTTTTCCATATGTTTTGCCTTTCCAATGCTCCTTGCTGCAGTGACCAGTTACAGGTGGGGGCAGTAACCACTTGTTTGTACTATGAATTATATTGGCCAGGCAATGCACTGACACTTTTGCTGCCATAGTGCTATGGGCTGGGTGTTCAGTGTGCCCCTGCGCCTTTAACCACTTAAGGACCGCCGCACGACGATGTACGTCGTCAGAATGGCACGGCTGGGCACAAGGACGTACAGGTACGCCCCCTTTAAGATCCCAGCCATGGGTCCCGCGGGTGCCACCGGCGGCACGCTCGCGACCCGGTCCTGAGCTCCGTGACCGAGCCCACGGGATCCGCAGACCAGATCGCCGCCGGTGTCCCGCGATCGGGTCACAGAGCTGAAGAATGGGGAGAGGTAAGTCTAAACAAACCTTCCCCATTCTTCCTAGTGGCAGTGTCAGTGATTGTCTGTTCCCTGTCATCGGGAACGACGATCAGTGACGTGTCACGCCAGGCCACGCCCCCACACAGTAAGAATCACTCATTAGGTCACACTTAACCCCTTCAATGCCCCCTACAGGTTAACCCCCTAAAGCGACGCAGTACCGAATCGCAAAAATCGGCCTGGTCCTTTAGCTACAAAATGGTCCAGGGCATAAGTGGTTAAGAAGGGGTGGGATCCCTTTAGGTTTATCTGCCCTTCATGTCCATCTAAATGCGTGTGCTTCCATTGTTGAAGACTCGCAAAAATTTGAGTTTAGGTCCACAGAAAATGGGGTGCCTTGGTGGGGCTCTGTGGCTTACGCATGTATTTGCAAATGTGTGCAACTATACCCCTGTTTTTAACTCATACTGTTGGACAGGTCAATTTGGTTGGTCGCAGGCTGGCCGGTAAGTTGAGCTTGGAAATCTTTTTGTTTTTTTCCTATGGCGGCACACCTGCAGGTTTTCTTCCAAGCTGGGCTGTGTGCGTTCAGTGACGCACGCAGCAAAGCTCAGCCCTGCCCCCTGCTCCCTTTTCACAAGATTTAATTGACAGCAGCAGGACCCAATCACTACAACTGCTGCCTCCATGTCCTCTGAGGAGAGAGAGAGAGAGGAGAGAGAGCTGCAGCTCTTGGTCCCAGCCCTGGATCAAAATAGGACTTGGGTAAGTATTTAGGGACGTCAGGGTGCAACGGCTGGGACATTTGTAATCTTAATGTAGGGAATGCGTTAAGGCAAATAATGCATTGCCTTTCCAACTGGTTTAGGTTCATCCAATTTTTCATATTACATTTTACAAGAAGACCGTTTTAAATCTGAAAGAGAATTTGGTACAAATTATGCATACTACTCACGCTTGCTTTGATTACTTGTTTTTCACTTTACGGAAGCTTGATGGCTAACTCAGATCTACGTGTTTTCTGAAAATTTTACCCCGATGTACAAATTCAATGTACTGTGAATTGTGTACTGCAGTAGAGAAAATGCTGTAGGTTTGATTTTTGGCTATGTTGTGATGTGTTGGCAGCTAATTCAAATGAATCATTGTTAATGGACCGCAATGCAGCACATAGATTTGAAAGGGTCCTGGCTTATAAAATTGATCATTTTAACCCCTTTTTGCATCCTGTCTTTGTTTTTTGTTTTCTGCTCCACTCACGTATTATCCCTAATCATCGATAAAACGTGCTCTAATGACCAGTTCTTTCAAAACCTTTTTAGGATTTGTAATCCCTTTGATTTGATTTAACCCTTTATTTCTAGGAAAACGTTTATTATGCAAGTTGAAGCACTTTTTTATTTTTTATTTTTTTATATATCATTTAATCTATATTAAAGCGGATCTTTTAAATGTTTTTTTTAACCAAGTTGCAATATCTGCACATATCAGATACTTACCCACCCAGCGGATCCAGCACTGTCCTGCTGAGATCCTCTTCTCTTCTTCCACTGATTGGCTTCTACGATGTTCTTTGTGATGTCATTGAGAGGCTTCCAGCTCTTCTGGGTTCAGCCTCCTGATGACGCACCGCTAGGCCTGCTCCCAATTCTCCTGTGCTCCTTTGTGAATGGAAGACCATGCCTCCTGGGATATGTGTTGTACTTATCCAGGAGGCACAGGGAACACAGTGCACATATTTTTCATTTATTTTAGAACATATTCCACCTTAACAAGTGACAACTAATACATGTACTGTACTATATAGTTTACTTTTAGATTTTATATGCCACTTTATGATTCCATTCCAAAAGTGTATTTTAATATGTAGAATGCTTTAGATTTATTAATTACACCAAGCAGAGATAAATTTATGACCACCCACCTAATATTGAATAGGTCCCCCTTTTGCCACCAAAACAGTCCTGATACATCGAGACATGGATGCCACTACACCTCCAAAAGGGTATGCTGTGGTATCTGATACCAAGCTGGCAGTAGCAGATGCTTTAAGTCTTGTATGTTTTGGATCAGACTTTTTTTCCAGCACATTCCACAAATATTGGATTAGATTGAGATCTGGAGAATTTGGAGGCCTTGTGTTCCACAAACCATTCTTGAGCCATTTTTGCAGTGTGGCAGGGCGCGTTATCCTGCTGAAAGAGACCACTGACATCAGAGAATACCATACCGTGTACTTGGTCAGCAACTATGTTTAGGTAGTGTAAGATTAGGGGTTGTTAGCTCTCGTAGTAGATGCGTTTTTTCAGTGATGCAAGCCAGTCAGGAACTCTGTTTAAGGGCATGGTAGCCCATGTTTATTTAAAAGCACAAAAGTTCAGAAGTACATCTGTAGTATTCACAGGGGGGTTCCACCATTCCTGTATCTTGCATACTTAACAGTTTAGCCTTGTAGCTTTACCTTCTTGCTATCCAGACCCAAACAGTTTCCAAGAGTTTAAGCTTTCTCCTTGCTTACCCCTGGTCAGCACCTTTGTTGCTGTATCACTAATGATGTCTGCCTCCTGCAGACATGCACCGCCTCTGACTCCACTCAGAGGATGAGAGTCCACCTGACTCCCATGCACACAGACTTCCTCTCTGTTGGGTGGAGCCCTGATCCATAATCATGTCAGAACTAAATAGCCCAAGACACAGCTGTTCAATCAGCATGTCTTTCTTTACCAAATCTGGCGTAAACCAACACTCTTGAAGGTCGCACAGAGTCGCACCCTCACATACCCTCCCCCCTTGTTTCAAACCAGAGGGAGGAACACATGATCCCGTCACCATAAACGGGACACCTCTGTGCCAGCCATTGGCTGCGTAGGCCCATTTCTTTTTCAGGGTATGTGTCCACCAGCACTTCACCTTGGCGCCTCTGTGCCAACTATCCGTAGCAGTAGTCCTAATCTGCCCAACCTTTTCTCTAAAGGGGCACTCCACCCACATCTTCTTCCGGGTGTACTTCCACCAGCCCTTCTTCCTGAACCATGGGCTCCCACTAATCTCTCTATCCCTTCTACCTTTTGGCCTCAGGACCCTTCTTTTTCCTCCCACAGACCTACTCTCCCGGGACTGTTGGGGACCCACTTTCCTGAAATCTGTCAGGGACTGGCCACTCTCACTACCTGACGCAACATTAACCAACAACATTTGTTTCTCAGGTTCACTAACCCCTGTGTGGTTACTCTTGGCCACCAAACCATCTGTGATTAATACCATATCCTCAATAGCAATGTTCCACAAGGGGTTATTCAACACAATATTGTCATTTGGACCTCTTGTCCTATTTTCTAGGACAGTATCTATGGAGGGACCATCTACAGGCAAGCAGTTACTCCCTATGGGACAGTCCCGCAGTTTCACATCGCCCCCTGTTGTCCAACACTCCAATAACAATTGTCCTACCAACGCACATGTTCCACCACATTTTCCCACACCAATCTCTTTAACCATTTCTGTGTCCATTGGTACCTCAACCAATAGCTCAGAATTGTCTGACAGTGGTCTACAGTGCCTCTCATACATATTTCCGTTACAGTTACCATCACTGTTATTTCCTGTCACAGTGTCTCCGGGTACCTCAAACTGCACCTCTCTGCGAGTGATAGACTGAATCCCCACTACTGCCACGTCCGCTCCGGGCCCTTCCTTTACATGATGTGTAGCGGATAGTGATGAGCCGAACACCCCCGGGTTCGGTTCGCACCAGAACCGGCGAACGGACCGAAAGTTCGTACGAACATTAGAACCCTATTAAATACAATGGATGCGAACGTTCGAATTCTAAAGTGCTAATTATAACAACTATTATGCATGTTATTGTCCTAAAAAGGGTTTGGGAACCCAGGTTCTGCACCAGGGGACATGTATCAATGCAAAAAAGAAGTTTTAAAAACGGTCGTTTTTCGGGAGCAGTCATTTTAATGATGCATAAAGTGAAAAAAAAAAAGTCAAATATTCCTTTAAATATCGTACCTGGGGGGTGTCTAAAGTATGCCTGTGAAGTGCCACGTGTTTCCCGTGTTTAGAACTGTCCCTGCACAAAATGACACTTCTAAAGGAAAAAAAAGCCATTTAAAACTGCTTGCGGCTTTAATGTAATGTCTGGTCCCGGTAATATGGATGAAAATCTTTAAGAAAAATGGCATAGCTACCCCATGACCCCCCCCCCCCCTACCCCAGCCCATTACCAGCCCCTTTGGGTCTTGTATGGATATTAAGGGGAACCCCGCACATAAAATAAAAAAGGCCCTATATACTCTGAACAGCCGTATACAGGCGGTGCATACAAGACAGGGACTGTAGGTTTGTTCTTATGTAGAATGTGTTTGTAATTTTGAACAGGTACATTGTTGAAGTGTAGCTCCAGCCCAAAAATCTATTTTTAAACTTTTTGGAAAACATAGGTAAGGGTTATCACCCCTGTAACATTTGTTTTGCTGTCTGTGCCCCTGTTCAGAACATTTCACCTCACTTTCCGTCCCAATGACAACTGTTTTTGAAATGTGGTGTTTTTCTTGAAACAAGGATTGCTGATAAAGCATCAGTACAGAGGAGACACCTTTCTCCCATATTTATTCTTACAGGAGAGAATTTTCCTTCCTAGTGGTAGATTTCCTCTCACTTCCTGTTGTCTTCTTGCGTTTGCAAGTAGGAGTCGTTTGTAAGTTGGATGTTTGAAAGTAGGGACCTGCCGTATATACTCTGCAGAAATAGGCCCCTTAGTTGTTGGTGTTGGCACAACACTGTAAGCACTCACAGTTACTCTTGGTTGGTGCTGGAACGCCCTGCTGTCAACTATTATATCAGGAATTTTAATTACATATAATTGTTGAACAGTGGTAGTAAAATTTGGGCCTTTGATGGTGGTGCTGGTGCCACAACACTGTAAGCCCTGACAGTTACTCTTGGTGGGTGCAGCAATGGGCCCTGCTGTGAATTATTAGATCAAGAATTGTAATTGCATGCCCCTGTTGAACAGGGGCTGAAAAATTGGGCCTTAGGCACTGGTGGCACAACACTACAACCCCTCACAGATACTGTACTTGGAGCACAGCAATGAGCCCTGTTGCAAAGTATTGCTTCAAAAATTGTAATGACACGCCCCTGTTAAACAGGGGCTGAAAAATTGGGCCTTAGGCACTGGTGGCACAACACTACAACCCCTCACAGATACTGTACTTGGAGCACAGCAATGAGCCCTGTTGCAAAGTATTGCTTCAAAAATTGTAATGACACGCCCCTGTTAAACAGGGGCTGAAAAATTGGGCCTTAGGCACTGGTGGCACAACACTACAACCCCTCACAGATACTGTACTTGGAGCACAGCAATGAGCCCTGTTGCAAAGTATTGCTTCAAAAATTGTAATGACACGCCCCTTTTAAACAGGGGCTGAAAAATTGGGCCTTAGGCACTGGTGCCACAACACTCCAACCCCTCACAGATACTGTACTTGGAGCACAGCAATGAGCCCTATGGCAAATTATTGCTAAAAAAATTGTAATTACACGCCCCTGTAAAACAGGGGCTGAAAAATTGGGCCTTAGCCACTGGTGGCGGCACCCATAAACAAAAATGATCTTCCAAGCTATCATCATCAATCGTATCATTGAGGACTCGGAGGAGGAGGATAGCCAGTCAACATAACAGCACAGGCACTCAGCATCAGCATCAGTCTTGAAGGGATGTGACATGTTAAAATCAATTAGTCTGTTATATCAGCATCAGGTATGTGGTAGCTGGTGGTGATCCAAGACTGGTTCATCTTGATGAAAGTCAGTCGATCAACCGAGTCGGTGGACAGGCGCACCCTGTGATCCGTGACAAATCCTCCAGCAGCACTGAATGTGCGTTCCGAAAGAACGCTGGATGCAGGACAGGCCAGTAGCTCAATTGCATACTGTGCAAGCTCTGGCCAGTGATCCATCCTCAAGACCCAGTAAGCCAGAGGATTTTCGGTGAGGAAGGTGTCCAAGTCTGACCTTGCCCCTAGATATTCCTGCACCATGTTTATCAGACGCTGGCGATGGTTGCTGGAACCGATCATACTTTGGGGCTGCGGACTAAAGAATTGTCTGAACGCATCGGTCAGACGGCCACCTTCCCCACCGCTCCTTCTTTGACTGGCCGAAGCCTCAGCAACTCGTTGTCCAGGACCAGGAGTTTGTAACCTCCCAGTCTCTGGGAACGCGTTGCACAGACCTTTCTGCAAGGCCTCCCGGAGTTGTCTCATCCTCTGCTCCCTCTGCGACGGTAACATAAGGTCCGCAACCTTACCCTTGTACCGTGGATCAAGGAGAGTGGCCAGCCAGTAATGGTCCCTCTCCTTGATCCGAAGAATACGAGGATCCTTCCGCAGACTTTGCAGGATCAGGGAGGCCATGCAGCGTAGGTTTGCTGAGGCATTCGCTCCGGAGTCCTCTGGGTCACTAAGGACGACATGATCCGCAGCCACCTCCTCCCAGCCACGTACAAGTCCACTGGTTTCTTGGGACTGTAAATCATCCCTAAAAGACTGCTGCTGATGATGCTGAGTGCCAGCCTCCACCTCCATGCTGACACAATCCTCCTCCTCCTCCTCCTCTTCCTGTGCGATGGGTGGGACAGAAGGAACACTGTCTGGGTAAAGGGGGCCTTGAGAGGCAAGGAAGTCCTCCTCTTCCTGCCTCTGTTCTGCCTCAAGTGCCCTGTCCATTATTCCACGCAGCGTGTGCTCCAACAGGTGGACAAGAGGTACAGTGTCACTGATGCATGCACTGTCACTGCTCACCATCCTCGTGGCCTCCTCAAATGGTGCCAGGACAGTGCATGCATCCCTGATCATGCCCCACTGGCGTGGAGAAAAAAAATCAAGCTCCCCTGACCCTGTCCTGGTGCCGTAGTCGCACAGGTACTCATTGATGGCCCTCTGCTGCGTGTGCAGCCGCTGCAGCATGGCCAACGTTGAGTTCCACCTGGTGGGCATGTCACATATAAGGCGGTTCTTGGGCAGGTTCAACTCCTTTTGCAGCTCAGCCAGGCGAGCACTGGCATTATAAGATCTGCGGAAATGCACACAGACTTTCCTGGCCTGCCTCAGGACATCCTGTAAGCCCGGGTACCTGCCCAAGAACCGCTGCACCACCAGGTTAAGGACGTGAGCCACACAGGGCACATGGGTCAGTTGTCCCTGTCGGAGGGCGGAGAGGAGGTTGGTGCCATTGTCGCAAACCACCATTCCTGGCTTAAGCTGGCGTGGCGTCAACCACCTCTCGGCCTGGCCCTGCAGAGCAGACAGGACCTCTGCCCCAGTGTGGCTTCTGTCCCCCAAACACACCAGCGCAAGCACGGCATGGCATCTTTTTGCCTGCGTACTTGCGTAGCCCCGTGAACGGCTACGGAGCACCGCTGGTTCATAGGACAAACCACAGGAAGAGGCCATGGAGGAAGAAGAAGAGGAGGGGGTGGAGGAGAGAGGTGTGTCACAACCAGTAGTAGCATTTTGGAGGCATGGCGGTGGAACAACCTCCAACACTACTGCACCTTGTCCTGCATCCTTCCCAGCTGCCAAAAGAGTGACCCAATGGGCCGTGAAAGAAAGGTAACGTCCCTGTCCATGCCTGCTGGACCATGAGTCAGCGGTAATATGCACCTTACCGCTGACCGCCCTGTCCAGCGAGGCCAAGACATTGCCTTCCACATGCCGGTAGAGAGCCGGAATAGCCTTCCGTGAGAAAAAGTGGCGTTTGGGAACCTGCCACTGAGGAACCGCACATTGCACAAACTCACGGAAGGGGGCCGAGTCTACCAACTGAAAAGGCAGCAGTTGAAGCGCTAGCAATTTAGCCAAGCTAGCATTCAACCGCTGGGCATGTGGATGGCTGGGAGTGAACTTCTTTCGACGGTCCAGCAGCTGGGGCAGGGAAATTTGCCTGCTAGAATCGGACGTCGGTGTACTGCTAGCAGAGTGGCCGCAAGTACTTGGCTGTGACACACCTAATTCTACACCTTCATTCCTCTCAGTGCATGTTTCAGAGAGGACTGAAGTTATAGTGGGGTTGGAGATCCCAGCTGATGCGGTGCAAGGAGAGGTCCGCTTTGTTCTTTGGTGTGGGTCTTTGAGGTAGGCTTGCCAACGAGCTGCATGGCAGGTCAACATATGTCTGGTCAGGCATGTGGTACCCAAGCGGCTGATGTTTTGGCCACGCGATATACGCTTGAGACATATGTTGCAAACAGCAGCTGTGCGATCTGATGCACTAGCCTCAAAAAAGGCCCACACCAAGGAACTTTTTGAATGACGGGCAGAGGCAGCGCCCTGCACAGGCGGAGCTCTGCGGTGTGATTCCGTCGGTGTACTGCCCTTACGCTGGCCACCAAAGGGCATCCTGCCTCGTTGGAGATGTGCCTCCTCCTCATCCTCCTCCTCCTCCTCTCTCCTATTAGGCACCCACGTGGAGTCAGTGACCTCATCATCCCCTCCCTCCTCATCACTGGAGCCAATCTGGCAGTATGCTGCAGCTGCTGGAACATGACTGCCAGATTGGTGTCCTTCTTGAGCATCCCCTCTGTCTGCTCTCACGCTACTGCCTTCCTGTAGCTGGGTTTCATCATCAGACCCTTCGAAACGCTGGGCATCCTCCTGGAGCATGTACCCAACACTGTGCTCAAACAGTTCGGGGGACTCCTCAGGAGGAGGACATAGTGGGTCTAGGGAAGGAGTGACTGATGATGAGTCTGACATTGATACCAGGGAAGAGGACGCTTTGGCAACTGCTTTGCCAGTACCCTGAGCCTGGGTGAGAGAGGAGGAGGAGGAGGGCTTGGTCATCCACTCTACCAAGTCTTCGGCATGATGTGGCTCAACATGTCCAGCTGCCGAAAAGAAGGACAAGCGTGTCCCATGGCCATGTGCTGATGACAATGCACCGCGTCCACGACCAGCACTGTTGCCCCCAGACACAGAGCCTGCTTGCCCTCTTTTATTGCCTCCTGACTGTCTGCCTCTCCTTGTTTGCCTTCCAGACATTCTAATAGATGGCCTGCAGGGAGATGGGAAAAAAGCAATAAGGGCTACCTTCAGGTGTCCTTCTCTGTCCCTTTACTTAAGGATTTCTAAATATGGTTGAGGATGATTGCTTTTGCACAGAATAGCACAACGACAATTTCCCTGACTGTCCAAAAAACAAGGATTTCAAAGATGGTTGATGAGGAATGCTTTAGCACACTATAGCACAAGGAGAATTCCCCTCACTTTCCTTCTTTGTCCCTAGAAACAAGGACTCGCACAGTGAAAGAAACTGACACTCTCCCTACCTAGAGTTTTCTGTCCCTAGAAAAAATGTTTTTTTTAAAGCACACTATAGCACAAGGAGAATTCCCCTCACTTTCCTTCTTTGTCCCTAGAAACAAGGACTCGCACAGTGAAAGAAACTGACACTCTCCCTACCTAGAGTTTTCTGTCCCTAGAAAAAATGTTTTTTTAAAGCACACTATAGCACAAGGAGAATTCCCCTCACTTTCCTTCTTTGTCCCTAGAAACAAGGACTCGCACAGTGAAAGAAACTGACACTCTCCCTACCTAGAGTTTTCTGTCCCTAGAAAAAATGTTTTTTTAAAGCACACTATAGCACAAGGAGAATTCCCCTCACTTTCCTTCTTTGTCCCTAGAAACAAGGACTCGCACAGTGAAAGAAACTGACACTCTCCCTACCTAGAGTTTTCTGTCCCTAGAAAAAATGTTTTTTTAAAGCACACTATAGCACAAGGAGAATTCCCCTCACTTTCCTTCTTTGTCCCTAGAAACAAGGACTCGCACAGTGAAAGAAACTGACACTCTCCCTACCTAGAGTTTTCTGTCCCTAGAAAAAATGTTTTTTTAAAGCACACTATAGCACAAGGAGAATTCCCCTCACTTTCCTTCTTTGTCCCTAGAAACAAGGACTCGCACAGTAAAACACACTGACACTCTCCCTACCTATCCTTCTCTTTCCCTAAACTAAAGGAATCCAGGTTAAGCAAGAAATAAATAAATGTCACTGTCCCTGCCTATGCTTGTCTTTCCCTGCTCCGGAACACACTACACTAGGCCGCCGTGCTGGCGGCCTTTTATAGTGTGGGGCGTGTACTAAACACCCTCAGCAATAATTGGCCACAGGCATCCTGCCTGTGGCCAATCATTGCTCTCCTCGCTGCCGGCGCTGTGATTGGCCAAGCATGCGGGGTCACAGTGCATGCTTGGCCAATCACAGCGCCTGGATGACACTGCGATGGCGTAGTGCATTGTGGGCCGTTCGCGTCACTCGAATTTGGCGCGAACGGCCCAAATCGTTCGATCTCCGTCGAACGATCGAACAGCCGATGTTTGAGTCGAACGTATGTTCGACTCGAACACGAAGCTCATCCCTAGTAGCGGATGAGACAGTACACGCGCCATGTACCAACCACTGCTCAGCCGCACCTCGGACCGCACCAGCAGGAATACACCCCATCACACCAGCATACGGAGAGACTTTCCCTATGTCCATTATCTCTAATTTCTCCAACAATTCCCCTGAGCGCTTTCCGCACATAACCGCCGCTGGAAGCACTCTCGAAAAGAACTGTGAGACAACTTTCCATAAAAGCAACCAACAGTGTAACAACCAATTTTCATCAACATTGCTTAACAACGCATGTATCACCTGCGTCCACCGATTGGTACTACGCAGTACCATGTCACCCTTCTGCTGTGGATAGACGCAGGTGTACATTGGAAAGATTCTCACCAATTCCCACAACATCTCAGAAATTTCTAGACATGCCGCATCTAAACACAGAACTGTAGGAACTTTTCCTTTACCAACAATGTGGAGGGGCTCATTTGCTAAGGCGTGAGAAGCCGAGACACTTAAAGAGACCTCTACCTCAGAAGCAACTGACAAAACTAGCGGCTCCCTCTGAGCACTGCAAATTGCATGTGTCACACTCCTCCTCTCACTTTCAGCAACACTGAGCCCTTCAAAATCGCTATCCATTACCCCATCAACCTGACGCTCAACATTACTCATCTCTTTTACTATAGACAAAACCTCTGCCATGTATGCGCCCTTTTCAGATCCTTCCAACTGGAGAGGGTTAATTTATGCAAAAGCCAACGCACCCGTGTCTACCGGCCCTGCGGCCTCTTCGTCTAGCATAGCAGAAATTGTGTCCACCCCACTGTTACCCATTGAACCTTCCTTGTTTAAATGCCCTTGTGGCAAAACATTTTTAAACACAACAGGCTGCAATAACATAACTTGACCACTTTGCTCGGGTAGCGCTTCACTAAACCCATAAAGACTGTCAGCAGTGACAGACCGTAGCATTTCATTATCACTACAACTAATTTCAAACATTTGAGTTTTACCATTTTTCTCATCACCAAGGTCAAGTACCCTCTTATCAATCAGAGCGGCACCACAGTTGTCCCAGGCAACCTCTGGTTCCAACACACAGAGCTCCCTAGAGGTTTCCAAGGACACCTCTGCAGCCTTAGATACTGTTTCCAAGGGGAATCGCATATCCTGCTTAGCGATCACCCCTACCTCATTAAGCATCACATTACTATAAGCACATGTATCATCAGCATTCATAAACATAGCAGTTTTATAAGCTCTATCAAATTGTCCTTTGTCAAAATGCATGGCACCCTGCGTGCCACTCAGCACACCACCGTTTCTCTCCAAGGGCATTCTTTTGCCCACTAGGGCGTCTTCACAGTTGTCCTGGGAAACCACTTGCCTCACCACTGCAGGCTCCTTGGTGGTTTCCCTTGGCAACTCTGCAGCACCTGTCACTATCACTAGGGAACCTGGCATACCCACTGATTTGGTCACCCCTAGCACATCTCTCCCAGCACTCTGCTGGACTACCTTAGGTGCACACAGAGTTCACATGTCCTTTTCAATTCTTGACTTTGCTGCAAGCTGGGTTTTAACCTGTGTCTCCCCATTGCTCTGGGTAGCACACTGCAGCAAGTCCATTTTTACACCTTCTGCGGATCTCCTCACCGAACATAATGCCACTTCACTCGGATCAGTCTCACAAATTGCCACAGTCTTACCATATCCTGCAGGTTGTGTAATAGCCTTCACTTTAGTGCGTTGTCTCACAGGTGTGGTGTCTCCACAGGCTGACTCCCCCATGTGGCCATGGAGCAACACTGCAGCCTTTCCGGATTTTCCAACATCGCCTGCAGGCAAAACAAATTTTCTGTTGTCAGGGGCAACAGCAGACCTACACACCTGGTCATACCCCTTGCAGGATACTGGATACGATACCCTCTTCTCTGGGCTTGCAGGCAAAGCATTAAGCCCAACAACACAATCAGCAGCTGTATTCCACAAGCTTGGACAAGAAAAGATCCCGTGACCCAGCTGACCACATTCCAGGCATGGCACTTGGCGACATTCTCCTGTTGCTAAGGGAGACGGCACTCTCCCAACATGCAGACTTTTACTGGTATCTCTATGAGGATGGTGGTATACCTCCTCTCTGTAGCTCCTCCTTTCTGAAAACATACTTTCTCCGGTTGCTATGGGAGACCACATTCTCCCCGCTGATCTTTTCCAGCGCTCTCTAGATTAGATTGCTCCTAGGAAATTGTCGTAGTCATCTCGGTTACTATACATCCCACGGTACACCTCCTGGTACTCCTCTATCAGAAAAGGTTGCACCAACTCAACCCAGCGATTTCTGGGCCATCCTCTGTAGGAAGCAATCATCGCAAACTCCTCAAAAAAATCTTCAACACTTTCCGAAGGTAACATAGTCCGTACGAAGTCAGCTGTATGGATTTCTGCTTTGTTGCCATAGGCAACCGCACACATATGCTCACTCTTTACACTCAGAGCAGGCTTCTCATATCTTTGCTTTGCTGGAGCCTGGGACACAGGGCACTTGGAAACTTCATGCCCCCACTCACTGCACCGCAAACATGGCACTTGGTTCTTAACACTTTGCACATTGACAAATGGCCAGCTTGCACCAGCGTTGTTAGGAGCAACAGCTTGTGCTTCCCCTTTAACTTGGTTCAGTGCGGCCAAGTGCATCTTGCACCAGTCTGGGGCTTGTTCTGTCTGTATCAACCCCTCCAGCCACAAAGTTCTGTCTCTCATCTCAGCAAACATTGCTTCCTTTTTGCGTTTTGACCGCCCGATCTCTGCAATCAGGCCAACAACGTTTTTGAGGTACTGTCTCCAAGACTTGTAAACAGCACACTTTCACATGCAGACTTCACTCTCTGCGATTCCGCTTGAACCATCCACTCACTGGACCTTTCTAAGTGGACACATCTTCTCAGGCCAGGCTGAGCTCACTTCCACGGGTACATCACCTGTATACAACACAGTCCATTAATTGAACTCCTGTGCAATGCAGTTCGCCGGGCTGCCACACACAGCTAGCAGCAGTTCACCGCAGAAAACTTTAACTTTTCATTCAGATTGGCTGTTCATCACAGTATTGCTGTTAAACACACAGTTTCTTTTTACTCACTGTTTTTGGTATGCGAGGATCTGGAACTCTTCCAAAAACTGCCCGAAGCAATACCTCCACCATATGTAAGATTAGGGGTTGTTAGCTCTTGTAGTAGATCCGTTTTTTCAGTGATGCAAGCCAGTCAGGAACTCTGTTTAAGGGCATGGTAGCCCATGTTTATTTAAAAGCACAAAAGTTCACAAGTACATCTGTAGTATGCACAGGGGGGTTCCACCATTCCTGTATCTTGCATACTTAACAGTTTAGCCTTGTAGCTTTACCTTCTTGCTATCCAGGCCTTTAGCCTAGGCCTTGGGTCTGCTCCTCAGACCCAAACAGTTTCCAAGAGTTTAAGCTTTCTCCTTGCTTTCCCCTGGTCAGCACCTTTGTTGCTGTATCACTAATGATGTCTGCCTCCTGCAGACATGCACCTCCACCTGACTCCCATGCACACAGACTTCCTCTCTGTTGGGTGGAGCCCTGATCCATAATCATGTCAGAACTAAATAGCCCAAGACACAGCTGTTCAATCAGCATGTCTTTCTTTACCAAATCTGGCATAAACCAACACTCTTGAAGGTCGCACAGAGTCGGACCCTCACAGTAGGTACATGTCAAGTAACACCAACATGAAAGGCAGCACCCAAGGTTTCCCAGCAAAACATTGCACAAAGCATCACACTGCTTCTGCCGGCTTGCATTCTTCCCATACTGCATCCTGGAGCCATCTCTTTCCCAGTTAAGCAACACACACACCTAGTCAACTACATGACGTAAGAAAATGTGATTCATCAGTCAGGGCCATCCTCTTCCACTTTTTCATGGTCCAGTTCTGATGCTTGTATGCCCATTGCTATAATGCTGGTAAAGGTGACATGTAGTCAAAAAAACTTTGTTCCACATAGCTACATTCACATCACTTACCTGTAATGGAAGTATGTTCTACATATGTTAGGCTGGATTCTGTAGAAATCTTCTATACAGGTGTAGCGACACCAACCCTCTCTTTACCTGCCTTGTTCAGCTCCTCGCAGGAAGAGAGGGCACACCACGCCACAAGCCCATACCCTCCTATGTGAAGAGGTTGCACAGTGTTGTTGATGGGTCTCCACAGCCAGAAAGCCAGAATCCTCCAGAGAATGATTCTCACCTCTATAGTTAATAAAGATAAGTCTCTATTTCCCCCAATGACTTCAATGTCCACACCAGCCGTAACTCCAACATAGAGTTTATTTCTCTTAGATAACAGTTTCTGATAGAAAAGGTTGGAGAAAGAACAGGACAGCATAAGGTGTGGGAGAGGTCCAGGCACAAATTTAAATACACTTCACTGCTTGGCTTCTCAAGCAGACTTAGTCCATTTGGATAGTCTCCCTAGATAGGGACTAGCAGCCAGAATGGTGCTCTCACTTAACCGCAGTCTCTGCCACAGACTTGGTGAACTCGGTCTCTGCCACAGACCTGGTGAACTCGGTCTCTGCCACAGACCTGGCGAACTCGGTCTCTGCCATAGACCTGGCGAACTCGGTCTCTTTTTAAAGCTTGACCTCTGTTAAGGAGAAGACATCCCTCCAGAGAGTCACCGGGCCCCTTCCTTCACTGTGACTTCTCACCAGTCCCTCGGAACGGTTCCTCCCCCGGCCTCCTCGTCTAAGATGCGGGTCCCCTCGCAAGGCGGCACCCTGAGATTCCTTGATCCTTGATGGGCCCCAGCCGAAGGTGCTGGGCCCAAGGCCTTTGCTGCAGCCCCAGGGCTAAAGGTGCCTGGGACTGATTCACCGACCTCCGCCCCTGGGCCAAAGGTGCCCAGGGCGGACAGGAACACACTCCTTGGGGTAGGACCCCCCACCACGACAGAACCCCGAACAGGCAGCGTCTGACCATTTTAGATCCTCTCCCAGCATGCACAGCAGGCCTACCACACCCACTATATGGCTGCTGAGAGGGGACACAGAAGGCACAGCACTGTATCAGCAGTTCAACCCTGGCCTACCATGGCAGCGCCACCTGCAGGCCACAGGGAACTGTACACTGATACTCTCCCTGCGGACAAAAATGGTTGATAGAATCCTGACAATTGGTGTGTTTGAGCATAACTACCACTCAAACACTTCCCCTAAATTTAGGACCCCGCTACACACTCCCCCCACTAAATTAGACACTGTCCCCAGTGTCTGGAGAAAACCTATGCCTCTCAAGCCTGAGTCAACATAGACCTATTCCAGAAACTATCTACAAAAAAACAAATTTGAAAATTTTTTTTGTTTGTGCCGAAACCTGAACATGGGGAAAGGGAGTTAAACTGAAGAGATGAAGAAAGAGTAGTAGAAAACAAAATGTGTACATCCCATTCTCAAATGTCACACATTTCAAATGAAACACATTCTTATTATTTACATTTTCCTCCCCTCCTGCAATAGCTAAATCCACCCATACTCAGTGATTTGCCTGGTGTCCACATGCAGAGGGAGAAAGAAAACACACACAACCAACAATTTGACATCTTAACTTATGTACATTAGAAGAGAAAAAATTCTCCCCGGGGGAAAAATCCTTTCCTTCTAACAAGTAAAACACATTTTAAATGTAGTGCAAGAGTTACGCAACACCACCACCTAGTGGTAGTGCCACCGTCAAGACACTTGTCCCAGAACTTGTACAGAACATCTTTTCCTTTTTCTTCTGTGGCCCTAAACTATTTCTACCCCAAAGTCTTGATCTTTGTGGTGCTGCGAGAGGAGAAAAAAAACAACAGCTCCTGCTCTTCCAGCGAAGAGTTAAAAAATTTAGGACCCCGCTACACAGGGATGACAGGTCCTCTTCCTGCTGCTGAAGGAGTGATAGCTCTTATTCTTTTGTAAGCCACAGTGAAAAAGATCTAACAGCAGCCCACCCACTATTCTTCCTTTCTCCATTAAGAAAAGCCTGTGCATTGATTGCTCAATACTGTATGTGAATGGAGGAGAGAATCGGACTCTCCCAAATTGACAGATCATGTTACATGCACTGTAGTCAATGCACTGGTTTTCCTCAAAGGAGGGAGGCTCACTATAATGGCGCTCTCCCCAGCTGAACATCCTTCTCTTTCCTTCTTTCTACTACTGCTTTGTTCAGCTGGCAAATCAAATGTTTGCTATGACAAGTAAGGCCAGTGGAATGTGGTAAAGACATACATATATGTAGCACACGGACTTCGGCTCACTTGCAGGTCAAGGCACACCGCGCTATATGCCCGTACCCTCCTGTTTGAGGAGGTTGAGCGGTGTTAACAATTTTGGGTCCTGCAGCAAGGTTTCCCAGCAGACTGGTTCTCATCTCCTAGAGTATAGGGACAAGTCTCTATTTTTCCCCCAGGAAGGCCAATGTCCACACCACTTTAACTCCAACGCTGAGTTTATTTTATAAGCAAGTTCAAGTTCAGCAGACAGGACAGGTGGATGAGAGAAAGGACAGTAAGGTTTGGGAGATAGGTCCAGGCACAAACTGGTACGATAGTCGCTACTCGATCCCGAGTGGGTTTAGCTCACCCAGATAGTCCCCTGTAAGAGCGGATCCTAGCAGCCCGAGTGATGCTCGAACGTTCGATTTAGGTTTTCCTTGAGATACGATCGGGAGATCCTCTGCCACAGAATCTTTAAGTCCCAAACTTCTCAGCTGTTGCAACACCAGGACAGGTACCAGTGATAGCACGTTGCAAGGCCTGTGATGGATCTTTGAATCCCTCCAGAAGGTATCCAGGCCTCTCTTTCACTGTGAACTCTCACCGGTCCATCAGAAAGGTCATCCCCCAGTCTCTTCTTCTTAGAGCAGGTCCACCCTCTCCCGGGCACCCTGGGATTCTTCTTTTGGAGGTAGGCCCCAGCTAAAGGTGCTGGGCCTACTAGTGGAGCTGCAGCCCCAGGCTAAAGGTGCCTGAGACCGATGCATGCGTGCACCCCTGGCCTGGAGGGCCGGGTGGCGCGAACTGCTCACACTCCAGACTCCTGACCTCCACCCCAAAAGAATGGCGTCTGCCCCTTCTGTATCCTCTCCCAGCATGCACAGCAGGCCAACCACGCCCACCATACCGCTGCCGAGAGAGGACACCCTAAGACATAGCAATGTCACCCACGGTTCAACCCTGACTTGATATGGCAGTGCCACCTACAGGCCACAGGGAACTGTGCGTCAGGTTACATCACATAGGCAGAAGCAGGTACTAATAAATCAAAGCGGTCTGAGCCTGGCTACTAGCTCAGACCAACCCCTAAATTTAAGTACATAGCACCCCTGAAAAGTAAAGGGGCGCTACATATATATATATATATATATATATATATATATATATATACACACATGGCTTTTTTTCAGCGGGAACGCAGGTCCGGCACCTCCAGCACTGACTGTATGTAATGGGATGGGGTGCTGGGGTGTGCTTCACGGTCTATTGATGTTGGCTGTTGGGGGAGGTATTCTAGCTTGAGAGGATCTATTTTTGCAGGGGGGTCTATTGTTGCTGGTAGGGGGCCTACTGTTGCTGGGGGTGGATCTTATATTGCTAGGGGGGGCAGTTGTTGCTGGGAGAGATCTACAGTTGAAGGAGGGGTCTATTGTTGCTGGCTGACAGAGGGTCTATTGACGCTGGCTGTGGGGAGATCTGTTGTTGCTGCCGGGGGTTTATTTTTGCTAGGGGGAACATTTTGTTGCAGGTGGTCTCTTGGTAAGGGGATCCATTGTTGCTGGTGGGGGCCCTATTATTACTGGTTGCAGAGGATCTATTTTACTGCTTTTCCAGTTATGACCTTATTCCATGCAAATTACTACAAAATTATGATTGGTTATGTATTCTCTAAAAGGGTAGTACTGGGTGGTGGGTAGGGGGAAGAACTAAGAAATGATACTCAGAGATGGGCAGGGGTGGAGAAAAGGGGTGACTCGGAAAGGGGGTGTCCCTGCACCTATTCTCTGAGAAAAAAGACCCTGTATATAGACAGATAAGTCTAGCATTGCCGCACTTTAAATTTATTGAAAGATTCAAGAAAAACATATACAAGTACCAGGATGTTCCATTACCTGGTATTTGTATATTTGCATATATTTTTTCTTGAATACATTTGAAGTGATGCAATCTCAGACTTCTCTTTCTATATGTGGCCATCTTCGAATCTTAAAACCCAAATTACAGTGTTTTGTCATGTAGCATAATGGGGAAAAGTATTTAGACTCTTTAAGTAGATAGCGCAGATTTAATGGACACCACTGTGAACATTATATATTTTTACTAGCACAAATTAAATGTTGCCCCAAACGGCAATTAGCTGTGATTTTTAAATGGTAGTGCAGTATTTTGCTCCCAAAGCTGAAAAGAAAATACATTGGCCTACACATAAATTTTATTTTAAATGCATGTTAATGATCCCAAACCAATTCTTCTTAGGCCAGGCTATGTTGCATTGGCCAGAAAACCTGTAAAGTAAAAAAAAAAAAAAAAAACAGTTCAGTTCAGTTCTTTAGTTGTCAGCCAGAAATGTTAATAGCTAGGTGGAAAATGAAAATTTATTTTGAAACGTAGTCTAGCTAAAGGGTCTTTTGAATTCCACAAAACCCTAGAGGTTAAAATTATTCTGGCAGAAATGTAAGCAGCTATTAAATTGTTAATTAAATTAAACTCAAAACCAAAAATATACTGCTTACCAATCATTGGATCTGGTGGCTTTATTCATATTGATATATATATATATATATATATATTTTTTTCAGGCTTTTTCCCCCCTTTGTTTTCACCTGGTGATTTGGCCAGCAACACATCTCCTGTATTATTCAGACGCTACTCTGAATGAAGGAGAACAGTGGGCAGATTTAGGCAGCATTGTTAGCCTGGGGGGGGGGGGGGGGGCAGAGATTTAAATAAAGTAACAAATTAAAGCCAAAATCCAGCTAATACTGTATCCCAAAAGAAACAAAAAAAAAAAAAAACTATGCTGTAACTGATTATAAAGGTTTTACCTAAATGCTGGTCATTTTAAGCACCCCTGCCGATGTTCAATAGTTTCTTATCCCTGTAACTGCAAGAGAGCTTGTTCTGTTGAAAAACAGACTTAGGGTCCTTTCACACGGGGCGGATCCGTGCAGATCCGCCCCGTGAAGCTCCGCTTGCTCAGCGGGGATCGCTTTGTTGATCCCCGCTGAGCCAACGGATGACTGGGCGGTCCCCGCACACTGTGCAGGGACCGCCCTGTCAGAGCGCCGCTCTCCCCTATGGGGAATCGGATGACGACGGACCGTAGAGTCCGTTGTCATCCGATCCACTCCGCCGACGGAAGGAAAAATAGGGTTTTCCTCCGTCACACTTTGGCGGAGCGGATGTCAGCGGACATGTCTCCGCTGACATCCGTGCCTCCATAGGGGTACATGGAGGATCCGTTTTAGGTCCGCCTAAAAAACTGACAGGCGGACCTGAACGGACCTCCGTGTGAAAGAGCCCTTACTGGCTGCACAATAAAGGAAAGAAAGCTTAAACAAGGGAACTAATACAGCCATCACATCTAAGAATTGGTAAGCTGCAATTAAATAAATGTTTGCTTTTGGGTTCAATGCTGCTTTACGCCTAATAAACAACTCTGGCCTGATGGCTTTTACAGCTCTAATTATACGAAAAGTGCAGATCAGCCGGGCCCCCACCATGTCACCATGTTTATTGGCATGCAAGAGGGATGCATACTGCCTTGGGAATTGGGACTTCCTAATGACCCATAAATCAGATTGTTTACCTCTACTCAAGTTGGCTCTATCCAGGCAGGAGGAGAGCAGAAGAATGACCCTCTTTGTGTCAGGAATCTCTCTTCTGTCCCCTGACACCACAGGCCGAACTTTAACCACTTCAGCCCCCAAAGGATTTGCCCTCTTCCTGACCAGGCCATTTTTTGCGACACGGCACTGCGTCGCTTTAACTGACAATTGCGCGGTCGTGCAACGTTGTACCCAAACAAAATTGATGTCCTTTTTCTCCCACAAATACAGCTTTCTTTTGGTGGTATTTGATCACCCCTGTGGTTTTTATTTTTTACGCTATAAACAAAAAAAAAGCAACAATTTTGGAAAAACACAATATTTTGTAGTGTTTGCTATAATAAATATCCCAATTTAAAAAAAAAAAAAAATCCTCAGTTTAAGCTGATATATATTCTTCTACATATTTTTGGTAAAAAAAATAATCACAATAAGCGTATGTAGCGCACAGACCCCTTTCTTTACCTGCATTAACTTTGGCTCCTCGCAGGAAGAGAGAGGCACACCGCACCACAAGCCCGTACCCTCCTGTGTGAAGAGGTTGAGCAGTGTTGTTGATGGGTTTTCCACAGTTAGACAACCAGAGAATGTCTCTCACCTCTATTTTCAATAAAGATAAGTCCTTGTATCCCCACAGTAACTTGAATGTCCACACCAACTGCACTCCAACGTAGAGATTTATTTCTTAAAAAACACAGTCTCTGACAGAATAGGTTGGAGGGAGAACAGGACAGCTTAAGAGGTGGATGAGGTCCAGGCACAAACGTTACACAATTCACTGCTCCGATTTTCAAGCAGACTCAGCCCATTCGGATAGTCTCCCTAGTTTGGGACTAGCAGCTGAAATGATGCTCAAACTTTTACCCTTGGTCTCTGCCACAGACCTGGTGAACTCGGTCTCTGCCACAGACCTGGTGAACTTGGTCTCTGTTCAAGGAGAAGACATCCCTCCAGAGAGTTACCGGGACCCTTCCTTCACTGTGACTTCCGCATCAGTCCTTCGGGAACGGTTCCTCCCCCGGCCTCCTCATCTAGGATAGGGGTCCCCTCGCAAGGCGGCACCCTGAGATTCCTCTATCCCCGATGGGCTCCAGCCGAAGGTGCTGGGCCCAGTCCTTTGGCACAGTCCCAGGGCTAAAGATGCCTGGGACCCCTGACAACGAACCGCCGACCCGCCCCTGGGCTAAAGGTGCCCAGGGCGGACAGGAACAAGAACCCAACGAACGAACCCCAAACTGGCAGCGTCTGCCCCTTTTATCTCCTCTCCCAGCATGCCCAGCAGGTAGACCACACCCACCGTATGGTTGCCGAGAGGGGACACACAAGGCACAGCACTGTATCAGTGGTTCAACCCCGGCCTACAATGGCAGCGCTACCTGCAGGCCACAGGGAACTGTACACCAATACTCCACCTGTGGACAAAAATGGTTTTAAGAACTCTATCAATTAGGGTGTTTGGGCATAACTACCACCCAAACACTTCCCCTAAATTTAGCACCCCGCTACACGTATATTGATTGAAAGTTACAGGTATAGCGTCTACAAAATAGGTGATAGATTTATGTCATTTTTATTATTATTTTTAGTTTTTTACTAGTAATGGCCATTTGCAATTTTTATCAGGACTGCGACATTGCGGCCGACAGATCAGACACTTTTGACACTATTTTGGGACCATTGACATTTATACAGCGATCAGAGCTAAAAATAGTTATTGATTACTGTATAGATGTCACTGGCAGGGAATGGGTTAACACTCGGGGCGATCAAGGGGTTAACTGTGTTCCCTAGGTGTGTTCTAACTGTAGGGGGGATGGGACCTACTAGGGGAGGAGAGAGATCGGTGTTCATACTTAGTATGAACACACGATCTGTCTCCTCTCCCCTGAGAGAACCAGGATTTGTGTGTTTACACACACAGATCCCGGTTCTCGCTCTGTCGCGAGCAATTGTGGGTGCCCGGAGGTCAGCGCGCGCCTGCTGTGACGTTTTAAAGAAGCGAGGTGCAGCTACGGCGATTTGCGTAGCCGTGCCAACCTGCCACAGTATAACTGGTAATGGATAGCAGGACCAACCAACACAAATGGCCCGGATTATCAAGTGAAGCAGGCAGGATCTTTCTCAGCAAGGTGAAAGGCCAATGATATCTGTATACAGTGTCCCCAGAAGTGGATAGCCTTATCCTTTATCCCTGTGGCACTACAAGTGTCAGCAAGATGACTACCAGCAATGATGTCTGTATACAGTGTTCATTTAACTTCTTTTGTGGTGCAGTGTCCCTGTTTCCTGCAAATGGGCAAAAGCCCCCTCACCCAGATCCTGGGGTCAAGGCCCAAACAAAACGTCCTGGAACAGCAGGCTTTCCTGGCGACCCGACTGGTAACCTCACACTGGAACGCTTTACAGTCGGTGCAGATGCACCTGGATGTGCACCTGGGATCCCCCTTTCTCAGGCTGGATGTCCGGACTGGTGGCTGAGGCCTGAATTGCGCGGTGAAATCACCTGAGAGACAGCATTTCTCCCTCACGTCTGATCTCTTCCTCCACCTCGTGCTGACTGAATTCTCCTCTAGGAATCAAAATGGACTCTCTTCTTACCTGCTAGCAGAGCATGCTGGGATTTGTAGCCCTGCCTCTTTAAAAGTCAGTGAGGCCGCTCTGTGCTGAGACTTCATATTATGGAGTCCTTTGCAGCTGCTTCCTGCAGCTCAGTACAGTCCCTCTGATTGGCAGCTGTAACTGTGCCTTTAATTGGCTCCTCTTCTGCCAAGATGGCCAGCTTGGCAGGGTCGCGGGAGAAACGAGACACCCGCTACATATGAAATAACATTAAAAGAAACAAAATTATATATTTTCTCATACATAAAACACAAAGCTGGCAGAAGGGGGGGGGTGACGGTTGTCACTCCCCAGGCCAAAGCTTGGGGGTTGTGTTGAGAGAAAAAGCCCCTGAAAGAAATCGGTAACAGTGTAGTAGGTAGGGGTAGGGAGTCTGGGGTTGGGTCAGGTCAGAATCTCTGGACGTAGCTTCTGGTACTCAAGGAAAGACAGGCTGAAGTGGAGGTGGGTGGTACGTCTCAAGGCTCCAATAAAGTCGTATCAAAGTCTGGAGGTAAGCAGGCGTCCATCTATTGCTGCCAAAAATTGGATCTCTTTAACCAAATAGCCATGCAGTACACATACCGAGCTATGTAACTTTTACCTGACTTCTGTAAAACATTTTCATACTGGAAACCTGCATAAATCTCTTGGCATGGGTTGGTTCCCCTTTAAGATGTCAAGGCTGGAGCTACACAACAGATTTGCAGTAGCTTGGTCATTCTACTAAAATTTCAGATTTTTTTTCTTCCTCTAAACGCTTCTCAATGTTGACTTGTGTCCATGCATGCATAGGCGGTTTAGAGGCAGGGGTGTATAGAGGCAGAAAAAAAATCCACTACCACTAGTCCAGGAGTAGCAGCATTTTGGCAGAAAAAAGCTTGATGTACCTACGATCGTAAACATGTCTAATCGTGCATTTGGCACTAATTTATTTTGATTGGCCAGAATAATAAATTATTGCCCAAGCACTTGACGCACCTAAAATGGTCTATAGAAATGTGGCTTTGGGTGTGTTTTTGATGCTGCTTTTTTTCCTGCCGGGAGAAATGCGTTCAGGAGAGCTGGAAAAATGCCTATGAAGATTATAGGTCCGTACACACAATCAGAAAATCGTACGAAAAATATCGCTTTCGAAGCGATCGTACAATAATCTGATCGTTGGTACGCAGCTTTCGAGAGATGATCACGACCGTTCATCTGAAATTATCCAAAAGAGACAAACACGAATGTTTCTCGTACGATACCAGATCGTACAATTTTCATCTAATCAGTACAGTTTTCGGCCGAAAATACAAATACAATACAACACATTACATCACTTCCAAAGTTCCATTCTGTCGTACAAGAATATTCATAACTTTAGTAACCTTCATTTTCAAAATGAGACTAGCATGCCAAAAAAAAAAGGGCCGACCATTCGTCCAATGATCTCATCGTGTGCACCAGGCTTTAAAGTCAGGGCTCAAATGGGCAAATGCAGCGTGCTTTTAACATTAGTTGATTAGGACATTTTCTGAAATCATTCAGAAGTCATTGCAGGTGTATTTAACTTGCATTTCACCTGCTTTGAGCTGCTTTGGTATTCCAATAGACTTGTATGCAGAGAGAAGTAGTTCTAAAAGTAACAAAAGCCTTTGACACTGTCCTTAACCACTTCAGCCCCAGGCCATTTGGCTGCCCAAAGACCAGAGCACTTTTTGCGATTCGGCACTGCGTCGCTTTAACTGACAATTGCGCAGTCGTGTAACGTGGCTCCCAAACAAAATTGACGTCCTTTTTTTCCCACAAATAGAGCTTTCTTTTGGTGGTATTTGATCACCTCTGTGTTTTTTTTTGCGCTATAAACAAAAATAGAGCGACAATTTTGAAAAAAAAAGCAATATTTTTTTACTTTTTGCTATAATAAATATCCCCAAAAAATATATAAAAAAACAAATTTTTACCTCAGTTTAGGCCGATATGTATTCTTCTACATATTTTTGGTAAAAAAAAAATGCAATAAGCGTTAATTAATATGTTTGCGCAAAAGTTGTAGCGTCTACAAAATAGGGGATAGTTTTATGGCATTTTTATTAATAATTTTTTTTTACTAGTAATGGCGGCGATCAGCTCTGCCGCTCTCATTGGCCCTCTTATGACTCATCCCCCTCCCTTCCTGGCAAACTCTCACAAGAGTGAGAGAGAGAGCTGTGCATGATGTCATAAGTCTAGGCTAATGACCAGACAAGAAACAGGAAGTGGTCTGTATAAGGTATTTACTGGCAGAAAGAAAAATTACTATCCAAAGTTAAAACAACAAGAGCAGAGGATTTAATAGATGGAAAGATGAAAAAATTACTGAAGGGCCACTTTAACCACTTGCCGACCGCCGCATGCCAATGTACGTCGGCAGAATGGCACGGGCAGGCAGATTGGCGTACAGGTATGTCCCTTTAAATCTGCCTTCCTGCGGGCGCGCGCGCCCGCCGCGTGCCTCTCGAGTGCGACCGCGGGTCCCGGGAACCCGATGTTTCCGGGAGTCTGGCGATTGCGCTCGGCAAGAGCAGAACAGGGACACTGTCACTGATGACTGTTCCCCGTGATCAGGAACGGTCATCAGTGACGTGTCACGTGTAGCCAAGTCCCCTCACAGTAAGAATCACTCCCTAGGAAACACTTAACCACTGCAGCGCCACCTAGTGGTTAACCCCTAATTAACCCCTAGTGTAATTTTTACAGCACTGATCGCTGTAAAAATCACAATGGTCCCAAAATGGTGTCAAAAGTGTCCGATGTGTCCGCCATAATGTCGCAGTCACGATAAAAATCGCTGATCGCCACCATAACTAGTAAAAAAATATATATTAATAAAAATTACATAAAACAGTCCCCTATTTTGTAGAAGCGATAACTTTTGTGCAAACCAATCAATAAACGCTTATTGTGATTTTTTTTAACCAAAAATATGTAGAAGAATACAAATCGGCCTAAACTGTGGAAAAAAAAAAAAGATTTTTTAAATATTTTTTGGGGATATTTATTATAGCAAAAAGTAAAAAATATTGAATTTTTTTCAAAATTGTAGCTCTATTTTTGTTTATAGCGCAAAAAATAAAAAACGCAGAGGTGATCAAATACCACCAAAAGAAAGCTATATTTGTGGGAAAAAAAGGACGTCAATTTTGTTCGGGAGCCACGTCACAGGACCGCGCAATTGTCAGTTAAAACAACGCAGTGCCGAATCGTAAAAAGTGGTCCGGCGCTGAAGCGGTTAAAGTGTTACTAAACCCACAACATTAAAATCAGTCTGTATATGCAGCATAGAATGCTTGTTATACTCACTGGGGTTAATCCTCTGCATTGTGTAAAAAGGCTGTTTTATCCTGTATGCACAGATCCCCCCTTCACTGTCTATCTGGGGAAGGCCAGCTAACACAGGCAGAGTAGCCAACCTGCACATGCTCAGTTGTATCTTTTATGTAGAGAATATTTCCTTGTTGAGCTGAACTAGCCAAGTTACATGATATTGACTAAGGATGAGCTCCGGCGTGTTCGCATAGTACACGTGCAGAGCCCGCCAGGAAGTCGGCACCGCGCTGCGCTAATGACAGGCAGGGAGACATTTCCCGGAGTTCGGCTGCAGAGATCGGGAAATGTCTCCCTGGCTGTGATTAGCGCAGCGTGGTGCCGACTTCCTGGCGGGCTCTGCACGAGTACTATGCGAACACGCCGGAGCTCATCCTTAATATTGACATCACACATGTGGGCGTGTATACAGGCTGCAGTGGAAATCTCCTCCTACAGTACCTGAACTCTCAGCTCTAGAGAAACTCTGCAGTTTATCACTGATCAGCCCAAAAATATATAGTGGAAACATTTTAATGTAAAAAGAAGATTTATAAGCTGTGGGCACTGTGTGTGAGCAGATAAACTATTTTCATATTACTGGGTTTAGTAACACTTTAAGCCCAGAAAGGCTGACAGGCGGGATTTTTATTGAAGAAGAGTCATACTGTGTGCTCAGTGAATAATTTTGGCAATGCAGAAATGAAAACTCCTGGTGTAAGTGCAAAGTTCACAACTAAAATAAAAATAACTGTACCTAGAGTTGGGCTTTAACAGAAAAGGGCTTGTTAAAGGGGGTGTGAACCTCAGACATGAAATATGAACAAAAGCATATTCCTCTATAGCAGTGGTTCTCAACCTTTCCAGTGCCGTGACCCCTTGATAAAATTTTCCAAGTTGTGGGGACAGTAAACTTATTTTCATAGCGTGAGTTGTCAGCAGCACCCAAGGCAAGACAAGTAATTTGCACCCTTAACCCACGGACATTTAGCGCTCCCTGAGTCCCTTCCACTCGTATAGGGATGAGGTCAGTGTTCGAGTCGAACATACGTTCGACTCGAACATTGGCTGTTCGATCGTTTGGCGAACATCGAACGATTTGGGCCGTTCGCGCCAAATTCGAGTGACGCGAACGGCCCACAATACACTGCGCCATCGCAGTGCAATCCCGGCGCTGTGATTGGCCAAGCATGCACTGTGACCCCGCATGCTTGGCCAATCACAGCGCCGGCAGCTAGGAGAGACATAATTGGCCACAGGCAGGTTGCCTGTGGCCAATTATAGCTCAGGGGGTTTAGCACACGCCCCACACTATAAAAGGCTGCCAGCGCGGCGGCCTTGTGTAGTGTGTTCCGCTGCAGGGAAAGAAGGATAGGCAGGGACAGTGTTGATATTCTTTGTGCTATTCTTGTGTGCAGGGAGAGAGAAGGATAGGCAGGGAGAGTGTCGGTGTCATATTCTTTGCTAAACCTTGTGTGCAGGGAGAGAGAAGGATAGGCAGGGGACAGTGTCAGTGTCATATTCTTTGCTAAACCCTGTGTGCAGGGAGAGAGAAGGATAGGCAGGGAGAGTGTCAGTGTCATATTCTTTGATAAACCTTGTGTGCAGGGAGAGAGAAGGATAGGCAGGGGACAGTGTCAGTGTCATATTCTTTACTAAACCTTGTGTGCAGGGAGAGAGAAGGATAGGCAGGGGACAGTGTCAGTGTCATGGTTGCTAAGCCTCCTGCACAGTATGCACCTGAAGCTAGCCCTTATTGCTTTGTTTTCCTGGTGTGTTACACTAACAGGCATTTGCAGCACTTACAGCGGGCGGAGTGTGCCTCCTGCACAGTATGCACCTGAAGCTAGCCCTTATTGCTTTGTTTTCCTGGTGTGTTACACCAACAGGCATTTGCAGCACTTACAGCAGGCGTAGTGTGATTCCTGCATAATATACTCCTGAAGCTAGGCCTTATTGCTGTGTTTTCCTAGTGTGTTACACCAACAGGCATTTGCAGCACTTACAGCAGGCGTAGTGTGATTCCTGCAAAATATACTTCTGAAGCTAGCCCGTATTGCTGTGTTTTCCTGGTGTGTTACACCAACAGGCATTTGCAGCACTTACAGCAGGCGTAGTGTGATTCCTGCAAAATATACTCCTGAAGCTAGCCCGTATTGCTGTGTTTTCCTAGTGTGTTACACCAACAGGCATTTGCAGCACTTACAGCAGGCGTAGTGTGATTCCTGCAAAATATACTTCTGAAGCTAGCCTGTATTGCTGTGTTTTCCTGGTGTGTTACACTAACAGGCATTTGCAGCACTTACAGCGGGCGGAGTGTGCCTCCTGCACATTATACACCTGAAGCTAGCCCGTATTGCTGTGTTTTTCTGGTGTGTTACACCAACAGGCATTTGCAGCACTTACAGCAGGCGTAGTGTGATTCCTGCAAAATATACTCCTGAAGCTAGGCCTTATTGCTGTGTTTTCCTAGTGTGTTACTCCAACAGGCATTTGCAGCACTTATAGCAGGCGTAGTGTGATTCCTGCAAAATATACTTCTGAAGCTAGCCCGTGTTGCTGTGTTTTCCTGGTGTGTTACACCAACAGGCATTTGCAGCACTTACAGCAGGCGTAGTGTGATTCCTGCAAAATATACTCCTGAAGCTAGGCCTTATTGCTGTGTTTTCCTAGTGTGTTACACCAACAGGCATTTGCAGCACTTACAGCAGGCGTAGTGTGATTCCTGCAAAATATACTTCTGAAGCTAGCCCGTATTGCTGTGTTTTCCTGGTGTGTTACACTAACAGGCATTTGCAGCACTTACAGCGGGCGGAGTGTGCCTCCTGCACATTATACACCTGAAGCTAGCTCGTATTGCTGTGTTTTCCTGGTGTGTTACACCAACAAGCATTTGCAGCACTTACAGCGGGCGTAGTGTGCTTCCTGCAAAATATACTCCTGAAGCTAGGCCTTATTGCTGGTTTTACCATCTTCCTGCAGGCCATTAGAATGTCTGGAAGGCAAACAAGGAGAGGCAGACAATCAGGAGCCAATAAAAGAGGGAAAGCAGGCTCTGTGTCTAGAGACAACAGTGCTGGTCGTGGGCGCGGTGCATCGCCATCAGCACGTGGCCATGGGACACGCTTGTCCTTCTTTTCGGCAGCTGGACGTGTTGAGCCGCATCATGCCGAAGACTTGGTAGAATGAATGACCAAGCCCTCCTCATCCTCCTCATCCTCTCTCACCCAGGCTCAGGGTACTGGCAAAGCAGCTGCAAAAGCGTCCTCTTCCCTGGTATCAATGTCATCATCAGTCACTCCTTCCCTGGTTGGTCTACCATGTCCTCCTGAGGAGTCCCTCGAACTGTTTGAGCACAGTGTTGGGTACATGCTCCAGGAGGATGCCCAGTGTTTCGAAGGGTCTGATGATGATACCCAGCTAGAGGAAGGCAGTAGCGTGAGAGCAGAGAGAGGGGATGCTCAAGAAGGACACCAATCTGGCAGTCATGTTCCAGCAGCTGCAGCATACTGCCAGATTGGCTCCAGTGATGAGGAGGGAGGGGATGATGAGGTCACTGACTCCACGTGGGTGCCTAATAGAAGAGAGGAGGAGGAGGATGAGGAGGAGGCACATCTCCAACGAGGCAGGATGCCCTCGGGGGGCCAGCGTAAAGGCAGCACACCGACGGAATCACACCGCAGAGCTCCGCCTGTGCAGGGTGCTGCCTCTGCCCTTTATTCAAAAAGTTCTTTGGTGTGGGCCTTTTTTGAGTCGAGTGCATCAGATCGCACAGCTGCTGTTTGCAACATATGTCTCAAGCGTATATCAAGTGGCCAAAACATCAGCCGCTTTGGCACCACATGCTTGACCAGACATATGTTGACCTGCCATGCAGCTCGTTGGCAAGCCTACCTTAAAGACCCACACCAAAGAACAAAGACCTCTCCTTGCACCGCATCAGCTGGGATCTCCAACCCCACTATACCTTCAGTCCTCTCTGAAACCTGCACTGAGAGGAATGAAGGTGTAGAATTAGGTGTGTCACAGCCAAGTACTTGCGGGCACTCTGCTAGCAGTATACCGACGTCCGATTCTATCAGGCAAATTTCCCTGCCCCAGCTGCTGGACCGTCAAAAGAAGTTCACTCCCAGCCATCCACATGCCCAGCGGTTGAATGCTAGCTTGGCTAAATTGCTAGCGCTTCAACTGCTGCCTTTTCAGTTGGTAGACTCGGCCCCCTTCCGTGAGTTTGTTCAATGTGCGGTTCCTCAGTGGCAGGTTCCCAAACGCCACTTTTTCTCACGGAAGGCGATTCCGGCTCTCTACCGGCATGTGGAAGGCAATATCTTGGCCTAGCTGACCAGGGCGGTCAGCGGTAAGGTGCATATTACCGCTGACTCATGGTTCTCTTACCCCCTTAGGGGGGGTGGGATGGGATGAGTGGCAGCGCTTGCGGGGAGTTGGGATCAGTGGCAGCCGTGGTGGGAGTTTTGATCAGCCAACTTGGGTGCTCTTGATCAAGGTCATCTGCTAATCCGAGAACTGTAGTGGGGACTTTTAATGGCAACTATAATCACAGGTAGTGTTACTCACTGTGTCTCTGGCTTCTGCCTTTGTGGTGTCTCGCAGCAGTGACACCTATGCCGAAATCAGGAGATAGGGTCTCCTCCAGCCCCTCCCACTTCACATTCCTCACAAGTCAGCTGACCTCTAGTCTCTGCCCCCCCCCCCAGACATGAGGTGAACTGAATGGGCAGCTGCGAAGAGGCTGAGTGGGTGGCCGCATGCTCCAGGAACAGCCCAGCTGGGCGACCGCAAAAAAGGCTGGGAGAGCGGTGCGGGCTTCAGGAACAGCCCGGGATTTAGTGACCCCTGGCAAATTGGCATTCGACCCCCGAGGGGGTCCCAACCCCCAGGTTGAGAACCACTGCTCTATAGTGTGTATGTGTACCTGTCTAAATCCAGAGCACTAAGTCTCATTTCTGTCTGCTGCTTCATTTCTGTGTTACTAGCATAAATCACTTAGGACAAGTTTTCTTGACACCAAGAGAAAAAAGGTGACAGGGGAGGGATCTCGCCTCGGCCCTGCCCACCAGTCCCTCCTCATTGGCTGCAATTGACAGCAGCGGGAGCCATTGTCTCCCGCTGCTGTGTCTCAGCCAATGAGGAGGCAGAGAGCCAGGACAGCGACAGCTCTAGTGCACATCACTGGATTGAGATTGGGCTCAGGTAAGTATTGGGGGGGGGGGTCTGCTTACTGAAGACCTTCAGTCTTTGCAACCACTTTAATGAATGAATAACAATCGGCCTAAAAATAAAGCAGTCTTTTGTTTTTGCCTACACCTTGCACAGAACGAATGTACATGCAGTTTCACAGGATGAATAGCTCTGCAAATTTTTATTAAATAATATTTATTATATTTATTAAAAAAATGTAAAAAAAAAACACTCCTATCTCTGACATTTTGATGCTCTCTAAAATGTATGGGCAGACTGAGTGTATCCAAGTTGATCAATCAATCGATCGATCAACTTGGGTACAACCTGCCTTTCAGATATTCAGGTGTTCTTCCAGCGAGGATAGCTTCCCCCTCCCCCAATCCCCACCGGGAGAACACAATAGCTCCATGGAAGGAATCAAGCTATTTTCTTTCCTGCAATCGCTTCATCTATGGCCGGCTTTAGACCCCCTTTTTTTTTTTTTCATTAAAATGAACATCTTATACAGCCGCCCAAAAATTATGCCCCCAAAGTGGCCAGAGAAATTGCACAGCAAATACCAAATACCACTTGGATGGTTGGATACTGCTAATCTGCTCTGAATGGTTCCGTAGTTACTAGCACTCATTTCCAACATACACTTGATTACCAAAAGTATTGGGACACCTGCCTTTACACACACATAAAATTTAATGGCATCCCAGTTTTAGTCCATAGGGTTCAATATTGAGTTGGCCCAACCTTTGCAGCTATAACAGCTTCTACTCTTCTGGGAAGGCTGTCCACAAGGTTTGGGAGTGTGTCCAAATCATTTGGTGGAGGGGGAATATGGTCTGGGATTGTTTTTCAGGGGTTGGGCTTGGCCCCTTAGTTCCAGTGATGGAAACTCTTAAGGCATCAGCATACCAAGACATTTTGAACAGTTTCATGCCCCAATTTTTTGGGAAAAATTTGGGGATGGCCCCTTTCTGTTCCAACATGACTGCGCACCAGTACACAAAACAAGGTCCATAAAAGACATGGATGAGTAAGTTTGGGGTGGAGGAACTTGACTGGCCTGCACAGAGTCCTGACCTTAACCTAATAGAACACTTTGAGATGAATTAGAGTGGAGACTGCGAGCCAGGCCTTCTCAGGCACATCAGTGCCTGACCTCACAAATGCACATCTGGAAGAATGGTCAAACATTCCCATAGACACACTCCTAGACCTTGTGGACAGCCTTTCCAGAAGAGTTGAAGCTGTTATAGCTGCAAATGGTGGGTCAACTCAAAATGTAACCCTACAGACTAAGATTGGGATGCTATTAAAGTTCATGTGCGTGTAAAGGCAGGTGTCCCAATACTTTTGGTAATATAATGTACATTGATGTAGGCATGTGCACATCTGTCCCTACCCTCTGTAGTTATTAGCGTTGGATAGGAAGCTTTAGATGTCAAAAAGATTTGACAAATAGCCACATAATAAATAAATAAATACATTTTTATTTATGATTTGAGATGTGTTAACAGATTTGTTGGAAGAAGAATTTTTAGCCTATCCTTGCATGTTATGCTTTCATAGTACACTGCTCGAAAAAATTAAAGGAACGCTTTGAAAACACATCAGATCTCAATGGGGAAAAATCTCATGCTGGATATCTATACTGATATGGACTGGGTAATGTGTTAGAAATTAAAGGATGGCACATCATTTGATGGAAATTAAAATTATCCACCTACAGAGGGCTGAATTCAAATTCCCCCCCCCCCCCCCCGAAAATCAAAGTGAAAAAATTATGCAGCAAGCTAGTCCATTTTGCTGAAATTTAATTGCAACAACTCAAAATGGTCCTCAGTAGATTGTATGGCCCCCAAGTGCTTGTATGCATGCCTGACAACATCAGGGCATGCTCCTAATGAGATGACGGATGGTGTCCTGGGGTATTTCCTCCCAGGTCTGGACCAGAGCATCACTGAGCTCCTGAGCAGACTGAGGTGCAACCTGGCGGCACCGGATGGACCGAAACATAATGTCCCAGAGGTGTTCTTTTGGATTCAGGTCAGGTGAGCGTGTGGGCCATTCAATGGTATCAATTTCTTCATCCTCCAGGAACTGGCTGCATGCTCTCGCCACATGAGGCCGGGCATTGTCGTGTACCAGGAGGAACCCATGACCCACTGCACCAGCGTAGGGTCTGACAATGGGTCCCAGGATTTCATCCAGATACCTAATGGCAGTCAGGGTGCCATTATGTAGCCTTTAGAGGTCTGTGCGTCCCTCCATGGATACGCCTCCCCAGACCATCACTGACCCACCACCAAACCGATCATGCTGAACGATGTTACAGGCAGCATAAAGTTCAATGGAAAATGACAATCGAGCTCCACAGTGTCCGGCAGTGAGCACAGAGCACACTAGAGGACGTCGGGCCCTCAGGCCACCCCCATGAAGTCTGTTTCTGATTGTTTGGTCAGAGACATTCACACCAGTGGCCTGCTGGAGGTCATTTTGTAGGGCTCTGGCAGTGCTCATCCTGTTCCTCCTTGCACAAAGGAGCAGATACTGGTCCTGCTGATGGGTTAAGGACCTTCTACGGCTCTGTCCAGCGCTCCTAGAGTAACTGCCTGTCTCCTGGAATCTCCTCCATGCTTTTGAGACTGTGCTGGGAGACACGGCAAACCTTCTGGCAATGACACGTATTGATGTGCCATCCTGGAGGCGTTGGACTGCCTGTGCAACCTTTAGACCCCTTTCACATGTCCTGCTAGCCGCATCTTTGGAGCTGAGAAGGAGCGGTGTGTTTACCGCTACTCCTCCGCTGCTGCCCATTGAAATCAATGGGACAGCGCAGCTATACCGCCCGCAATGCGCTGCTTCAGCAGGGTTTTAACCAAGGTTTTAACCCTTTTGCGGCCGCTAGAGGGGGTAAAACCACCCCGCTAGCGGCCGAAATGCGCCGCAAATCTGCCCATAGCGTCGGCAGTAAAAATAGCGGAGTTTTACCGCTGACGCTATGGGCGCCTCAGTGTGAAAGGGATCTTATAGGGTCCAAATATCGCCTCATGCTACCAGTAGTGACACTGACCCTAGCCAAATGCAAAACTAGTGAAAAACAGTCAGAAAAGATGAGTAGGGAAAAAAAATGTCAGACACCTCCACCTGAAAAACCATTCCTGTTTTGGAGGTTGTCTCACTGTTGCCCATCTAGTGCACCTGTTGTTAATTTCAAATAACAGCAAAGCAGCTGAAACTGATTAACAACCCCCTCTGTATACACCCCTCCCCCTCTGCTACTTAACCACTTAACAACCACCTGCCGACAAATAACGTCGACAAGGTGGTTGCTTAACTCTGGGAGGACGTTATATAACGTCCTCCCAGAATCGCGCTCCCGCGCGCCCCCTGGGGCGCGCACACGGGAAACTCCGTGACCGCCGGGTCCAGAGGACCCGGCGGATCACGAATCGCGGTAAATCGCCGCTGATAGCGGCCGTTTACCACGTGATCGCTCCGTCAAATGACGGAGCAATCACTTGTAAACAGACCGGCGTCATTTGATGACGCCGGTTCCTCCCTCCCCTCTCTGTACCGATCGGTACAGTGTGAGAGGAGAGGGGGAGGGAGCGGATGGCAGCAGCAGCACTGTGGGCTGGATCTGTGACAATTGCAGTCACAGATCCAGCCATCCATCCATCCCTGCTCAGCCATCCCTGTGCTATACCCTGCCAATACTCTGCAATACACCCTGCCAATACTCTGCAAAATACCCTGCCAATACTCTGCAAAATACCCTGCAATACCCTGGTGCAATACTCTGCAATACCCTGGTGCAATACTCTGCAATACCCTGGTGCAATACTCTGCAATACCCTGGTGCAATACTCTGCAATACCCTGCGCAATACTCTGCAATACCCTGCAAAATACTCTGCAATACCCTGCAAAATACTCTGCAATACCCTGCGCAATACTCTGCAATACTCTGCGCAATACTCTGCAATACCCTGCGCAATACCCTGCAAAATACTCTGCAATACCCTGCGCAATACCCTGCAAAATACTCTGCAATACCCTGGTGCAATACTCTGCAATACTCTGGTGCAATACTCTGGTGCAATACTCTGCAATACCCTGCGCAATACTCTGCAATACCCTGCGCAATACTCTGCAATACCCTGCGCAATATTCTGCAAAATACTCTGCAATACCCTGCACAATACTCTGCAATACCCTGCACAATACTCTGCAATACCCTCCACAATACTCTGCAATACCCTCCACAATACCCTGTGCAATACCCGTGCAATACCCTGCCATACACCGCAATACCCTGCCATAGTCCGCAATGCCCTGCAATACTCCGCAATGCCCAGCAATACTCCGCAATGCCCGGCAATACTCCGCAATGCCCGGCAATACTCCGCAATGCCCGGCAATACTCTGCAATAACCACTTCCCGCCCTCCGGCCGTCATATGATGTCCTTGACTTTGTGCGGGGATATCTGAATGATGGGAGCAGCTACAGGCATCATTCAGATATTAGCTTTTTCAGACGGCGATTCCCTACACCATAAGAACAATCATAGCGGCTGTACCGCCGCTTGATCATTCTTACGGGAGGCGAGAGGGGATGTCCCCCCCCCCCCCCCCCCGCCGCCCTCCGGTGCTTCTACCGACTCACCGCTACGATCAAAGCCAGGATTGTTGTTTTTTTTTTTTGTTTTTTTTTCAGGCTTCCCAGCCTAGAGGTGAGATGTGGGGTCTTATTGACACCCCCCCCCCCCATATCTCACTGTAAAGAGGACCTGTCATGCCATATTCCTATTACAAGGGATGTTTACGTTCCTTGTAATAGGTATAAAAGTGATCAAAAAAATGTTTAGGGCGGAAAAACATGTCAAACTAAAATAAATAAAGTAAAATGAAGAATAATTTTTTTTTTTTTTTTTTTAAAGCGCCCCTGTCCCCGTGAGCTCGCATACAGAAGCGAACGCATACGTAAGTCCCGCCCACATATGAAAACGGTTTTCAAACCACACATGTAAGGTATCTCTGCGAACGTTAGAGCGAGAGCAATCATTTTGGCCCTAGACCTCCTCTGTAACTCAAAACATGTAACCAGTAAAAATATTTAAAGCGTCGTCTATGGGGATTTTTTAAGTAGCGAAGTTTGGCGCCATTCCACGAGTGTGTGCAATTTTTAAGGGCGACATGTTAGGTATCTATTTACTCGGCGTAACTTCATCTTTCACATTATGCAAAAACATTGGGCTAACTTTACTGTTTTTTTTTTTTTAAGCACAAAACATTTTTTTTCCGTAAAAAACGCGTTAAAAAAATTGCTGCGCAAATATCGTGCGAGATAAAAAGTTGCAACAACCACCATTATATTCTCTAAGGTCTTTGCTAAAAAAACATATATAATGTTTTGGGGTTCTATGTAATTTTCTAGCAAACAAATGATGATTTTTACATGTAGGAGAGAAATGTCAGAATTGGCCTGGGTGCTCCAGAACGCCTGAAGGTGCTCCCTGCATGTTGGGCCTCTCTATGTGGCCACGCTGTGTAAAAGTCTCACACATGTGGTATCGCCATACTCGGGAGTAATAGCAGAATGTGTTTTGGGGTGTAATTTGTGGAATGCATATGCTGTGTGTGAGAAATAACCTGCTAATATGACAATTTTGTGAAAAAAAAAAAGAGAAAAAAAAATCTTGATTTTGCAAAGAATTGTGGGAAAAAATGACAACTTCAAAAAACTCACAATGCCTCTTTCTGAATACCTTGGAATGTCTTCTTTCCAAAAAGGGGTCATTTGGGGGGTATTTGTACTTTTCTGGCATGTTAGGGTCTCAAGAATTGAGATAGGCCGTCAGTACTTCAGGTGTGATCAATTTTCAGATATTGGCACCATAGCTTGTGGACTCTATAACTTTCACAAAGACCAAATAATATACACCAATTTGTACTTATTTTTACCAAAGATATGTAGCAGTATAAATTTTGGCCAAAATTTATGAAGAAAAAATAGTAATTTGCAAAATTTTATAACAGAAACGAAAAAAAAATCATTTTTTTACAAAATTTTCAGTCTTTTTTCTCTTATAGCGCAAAAAATAAAAAACCCAACAGTGATTAAATACCACCAAAAGAAAGCTCTATTTGTGTGAAAAAAAGGACAAAAATTTCATATGGGTACAGTGTTGTATGACTGAGTAATTGTCATTCAAAATGTGAGAGCACCGAAAGCTGAAAATTGGTCTGGTTATTAAGGGGGTTTAAGTGCCCAGTGGTCAAGTGGTTAAAGTGGTTGTAAACCCACTTTTGCAACTTGCACCCACAGGTAAGCCTAGATTAAGGCTTACCTGTAGGTGCAAGAAATATCTCCTAAACCTACACGGTTTAGGAGATATTTACTAAAAATGACAGGCACCGCTGTCTGCGGCGCATGCGCGCCGTAGACAACGGCGCATTCATGGGGTTAATCCCATTCACAACATCGGCTACTTCCCAGCAATCGCTGGGCGTAGCCGAATGTGACATCCCTTGCGCGTATGCGCAGAGTGACGTCTCCGCCGCTCCGGCCAATCACAGCGCCGGAGCGGCGCTGTGATTGGCTGGTGCGGCGATACCCGGAAGTAACCTTCCGGCTATCGCCGCAGCGATGGATGCGGCTGAAGAGGGAGACGAGGACGGCTTCGGGGGCCCCGATCTAAGGTAAGTGATGCATAATGAGCTATTATGCTAGTCATATTAGCTCATTATGCCTTTCTCTTCCAGGTTGTTATAAAAAATATATATATATTTTACCGGGTTTACAACCACTTTAACTGACCAGATCAGTATCCCAGGAGTTCTGATTCAAAAGTTTTCCTTTTAATTTTTTGGAGCAGAGTATATATGGTTTAATTTTGGTTGTGATTGCATTCCATTTTAAAATATCTTTACTATATCACACTGTATTGATTTTATATTGCGTAGACAAGTCCAGCATATGCTATGTGTCTTCTAGTATCATGTGCACAGCTTGACCCTGAAGTAATTATTTTTGTGCATTTTACAGACATGAGTTCACTCTACCAGGAATACAAGTTTAGATGGTCAGGAGTGGTATTATGTATTCATTCAGGTTTGTGATATTATGAATCTTTAAAGCAAATGATGCTCTTCTTCCTGTAAATCAAAGTGTTAGGCCCCATGTACACGGGACGCTGCTATACATACGTTCCGAGGCAGTTTGATGCTTTATTAACTGCCCCTGAACTCATTCAATGTTATCTTTGGTGACCATGTACACAGTCTCGTTTATTGCCATTTTTAGGAAGTTGCGTTTAACAGCGTTTCTTTGAAAGCAAAAAATGGGTTCAGACGCAGAAGATTTCCACGTTTCAGACGCCAAAAGCATTTAGCAGCATTTCGTTTATAGGCATTTTTCGTTTTTGGCCATTTAAAAAAAGAAAATAAAAAAAAGTTTTTTTTGAAACGCTTCTAAACGCAAACGCGGCAAAACGCAGAGCAGTTGTAAAAACGTCCCGTGTACATGGAGCCTTACATAAAAGTGACCATTAAACCACAATTTGCTTTGCTGTTCATTTGACTAGATTTTAAACATTCGTTTTTTTAAAATGTAATATGTTGCTCTCCCACTAGATGGAGTTCCTCCACCATCAAGTGTTTTTAATATCATGATGTGGTTATTGTGTCAGCTCCCCCTTTTTTAGATGTGCTGCATTTTGGTAAATGAGCATCTCTTAGCCTGTGTTGGTTTTCTGGCTGCCAGCAGTGATTTAATACATCTAGCATGGTGTACGTTGTCTAAGCCAGTCCCCCGACTACGTCATCTCTCTGACGAAATGCGTTGGAAGAGGTTACGACGATAAGGCATCACACGCGCTTGCTGACCGCCAGAAGAGTCTGGTGTGGCCACACAGCCTTCTGCATATGGGAGAGCAACTGTGTTTGCTATATTTTATTGCCACATACAAGTTTTTAACCACTTCCATACAGGGCACTTATACACCTTCCTGCCCAGACCAATTTTCAGCTTTCTGCACTGTTGAACTTTAAATTACAATTGCGCGTTCATGCTACACTGTACCCAAACTAAATTTTTATCATTTTTTCCCCACAAATAGAGCTTTCTTTTGGTGGTATTTGATCACCTCTGCGATTTATATTTTTTGCAAAAAAAAAAGACCGAAAATTTTGAAAAAAATAAGTTGTTTTTTTGTTTCAGTTACAAAACTTTGTAAATAAGTATGTTTTCTCATTCACTGATGGGCACTGATGGGGCTGCACTGACGGGCACCGATAAGGCGGCACTGATGGGCACCGATGAGGCGGCACTGATGGGCACCGATGAGGCGGCACTGATGGGCACCGATAGGCGGCACGGATGGGCACCGATAGGCGGCACGGATGGGCACTGGTAGGCGGCACGGATGGGCACAGATAAGCGGCACGGATGGGCACAGATAGGCGGCATGGATGGGCACAGATAGGCGGCACGGATGGGCACAGATAGGCGGCATGGTTTGGCACGGATAGGCGACAAGGATGGGCACTGATAGGCGGCATGGATGGGCACTGATAGGTGGCACAGATGGGCATGGATGGGCACTGATAGGTGGCATGGATGGGCACTGATAGGTGGCACTGTACTCTAATGTGTTGTACTAATGGATGCCAATCAGTGCCAAACAATAATGCCTGCCAATCAGTGGTGCCCATTGTGGGCACTGATTGGCATCCATTGTGGGCACTGATTGGCATCCATTAGGCATTTCTAATTGGCATCCCTGGTGGTCTAGGGTGGCATACCTTTTGGTGGGCATCCCTGGTGGTCTGGTGGCATCCCTGGTGGTCCAGTGTGGGCATCCTCGGGGGGGGCTGTGCTGATAATCGATCAGCACAAACCCCCCCTGTCAGAGGAGCAGCCGATCGGCTCTCCTCTACTCGCATCTGACAGACGCGAGTGAGGAAAAGCCGATCACCGGCTTTTCCTGTTTACATCATGATCAGCTGTGATTGGACACGGCTGATCACGTGGTAAAGAGTCTCCATCGGAGACTCTTTACCTAAATCGGTGTTGCGGGGTGTCAGACTGACATCCCGCAACAACGATCGCCCCGGGGGACGCGCAGCGGCTCAATATCCTGAAGACGTCATATGACGTCCAGTCAGGATATTGAAACCACTTTGCCGCCGTCCTTTTGCAATAGGGCGGGCGGCAAGTGGTTAAGCTTATTGCCCAAAGATTTGTCTAGTGTGACTCCATTCACAAGTTTCACTTGTTATTGAATTTTTAATTAAATATTGTTTTACAAGTTACACTATGAGTGTTTATGCTTTTTATTTTTCATCATGCTGAAAAACCAACCCTGACTGGATATCCGTCTGGCGCTTTGGAGTTTCCCTTCACAAGGGGATTTAACATGCGCATTTAACCATACTATATGATGGTCCACAGGATCTGGTGAGAAGCTTGAGCACTTAGTGTCACCTGGTGGTGGAAGTACTGCAAATTGGGAATGTGGGGACACTAGGGGAACAAGTGAATCGCGGACAATCTGTTCCTTTTGAAATTTTGTTGTGCACTTATTTTCTCATATTTTTTACTCATGTGTTTTTCACATTAACAAGTTTGATATCACTATATTTGTTATTTTTGATATCACTATATTTGTTATTATTATATGCTTAATTTATCTGTGTTTTCACAATAATGATCTTTAGCACTGCTTTATACACTTTTTATTATATTTTTGCATTTGTTGTCACAAATTGCTTAAGTAGCTGCTTACCTGTACTATACAGTGGTACCTTGGATTACGAGCATAATTTGTTCCAGAAGAATGCTTGTAATCCAAAGCGAGTTTCCCCATAGAAGTCAATGGAAACTCTGATATTTGTTCCACAGTGACTCCTATTGTATGCAGTACCGCATGTGGCCAGAGGTAGGGGGCGCCGGAGACGCTCGGAAACCGATGGGAGCCGATCAGGTCGGAAACACTCGGGGACGGAGTGTTGCTGAGTGTTTCCGAGTGGCTCCAAATGCAGTGGCTCCGAGTGTCACCGGCGACCCCGCACCACTGGCCTAATGCGGTACTGCACACCGCAGGTGCTTGAATCCTGCTCGTTTTGCGAATCAACGCTCGCAAACCGAGTCAAGATTTTTTTTAAATAATAGCACATATTGCGAAATGCTCGTTAACCGCGTTACTCGCAATCCGAGGTATTACTCTATATGTTTTAGTGTGGATACTCTATGTGGTCTTCTGGTTTATTTAGAGCAGGGGTAGGCAACCTTAAAGAGGTAGAGATCTACCTGAACAACATGGGAGGAGTAGATCACCAGGCACAGTGTCGCCTGCTAACACCTGATTTAAACTTTTATCATGGGTTTAAATCAGGTGGTGAGGAGGCAACATATCGCCTCCTCACCACCTGTCAAACACTCAGATCACTTTTCAGAAGAGCAGCGGTGCCTGCTGAACTTTTGAATAAGCCCTTAGTTGCATTCGATAGCAGCACCCTTTAGGGCTCATTCACCCATTAATTTGGGGGGGTGGTATGGTTTAGATGCGGTTTTACTGCCCCTAATCCCTATCCCCTTTAGCAGCTGAGGCAGCAGTCAAAGGTGTACACATGCTGCAGCAGAAATTAAACTCCCTATTGCTTTTGGAGGGTGCTAATGATATTAGTGATGACCTGAGTGGCATGTTCATGAGGTTGAAAAACCTTCTCTCATCAGAATTACGTGCTAACTAGGACATTGCTTTTCTTGAACAGTACGTGGGTGACAAAATGGTTCCACATAGTTTAAGATAGGACATTAGCCCCCAAAGTGATGAGGCGGGTTTAGATGAATGGTTCACCTATTTTAATGAGACATAGTTAAAATTCTTGCAGTTCCTTATAAGGAGAAAATTTAATAAATTGACTCGACTAGATCGTGAGATTGGTGAGCTTAACCACTATCGGACCGCCGCACGCCGATATACGTTGGCTGTTTGAAGAGGTATATCTTTGTTATTGCAGCAGCTAGCTGCCATAACCCAGGTATCCTCCTCTTCAGCGGGCGGTCCAGTTTCCGATAATAGTGGTCTCTGTGGCGGATTCGCCGCAAGATCACTTTTATCGGCGGCGGGAGAGGGCCCCCCCTCCCGTCGCTCTCCCGTGCCCTCCGCTGCTTACCGGAGCCGTCGGCAGCGGAGGACGCGATCGGGTTCTTCTGATGGCTGGGTATGGAGACGAGTGAGGGGAAGATAGCCCCTACCTATCTCCATACCATAGCAGGGCGGAAGCGGCGTTAAAACGTCACTTGCGGTCATAGCTCTTAAAAAGCCTTTTTTTATTGCATTTTACAAACTACCCCCCCCCCCCCCCCAATTTTCATCATACTACTGTAATGGTAGAGGAGGACGTCCCAATAACCCTCCTAAAACTGCCAATAGATATTACTCTTTAGCAGACATCGATTATGACCCCCATGAGGAACAGAGAATTATGACCCAACATCCATTTCACATCCCAGAAATGGACCAGTATCATAGACAACCACAGGGATATAGTAACTCTTCAGGATTCAATAGGACTAATGATATATCACGTCCCCCCCCCCCACCCTTACGGGGAGGAAAAAGGCCAAATGAACAAAGAGAGGGACCCGAGGGGGGGAGGAGGCAGAGGTAAAAAAAATCTTAGTGGAACCTGTCTTTCCAAGGAAGAGGAGTTGGTTTCGAGCAAGGGGTTAAAACATGCTCCCCCTAAATCGCTTAATAAATCTGGAATATTTATTGATGTTCAAAAGTTTATCAGGAAAATCAACATCAAGAGGTAAATGCTCATTAACCCTATACAGCATACACTGGGATCGACTGATGGATTTAGACACACTTAATTATCTAATGCCTCTTTATTTAATCCCCCCAAGGCCATGGCCCCTTGTGTCTCTGTTTTTCGTGACTTGGTCTGCAAGGATTTAGATAAGGGATTCACATTGAGGAAAGTTTACGGAAATTGCGCAAGAGAAATTACATTGTGCTCATACCAGCTGACAAGGGGGGGATAGTTGTACTCACTAAAGACGCCTACGATGCAGAAATGAATCGTCTTTTGTCTGATGGGGACACATATTCCCCCTTACAATGTAATCCAACTAACTCATATAAAAAGGTATTCTTAAATATTATAGAAAGGGGTTTCAAAGTTGGTATAACTAATCAAAAAGAAAAAGCATTTTTAGTTTCCCTGGCACTATGGGTACCTGTGATGTATTATCTTCCTATGAACCATAAGAGTCTTAATAACCCACCTGGCCATCCCATTATTAGTGGGATAAACTCTGTAACCTCTCGCATAGGTAAATATATTGACGAATTCTTACAACCGCTGGTTTGCGATACACCATCATTTAAAGGATACATCAAGCATAATCAATACATTGAATATTTTAGAGTGGAAATATAGTTATCTACTGGCCACAGCTGACGTCACTTCACTATATACAATTTTTGCCCATGCTCAAGGCCTTAGTGCCGTTAAATATTTCTTTCAGAAGGATAGTACCCTGTGCCTTAAACAGATTGTTTTTTGGTAGAACTACTGAATTTTGCTATGATACATAATTACTTCTACTATGGCAATCAATATTATGCTCAAAAACGAGGTGTTGCGATGTGCGCTAAATTTGTTAATGGCCTATTGGGAGGAGGATGTCGTCTATGCATATAGGCGCCCAGAGATTGTGTTCCGGGGTACTTACATAGATGACATCCTCCTAGTATGGGATGGCACATCAGATTCTCTGCATGACTTTATCTGTACTCTTAATAATAATAATCAGATCATTGTACTTCAGTGTGAAGCCAGTGCTGACCAAGTAAATTTTCTTGATTTGACCATCAAGGTGGGTGTGGAGGGTCTGTCGACTATCACTTATTTTAAAGAAACTGACAAACTCCTACCTGGACCACACGAGTTGACATCACCCCTCATTGATGAAGGCAATTCCAAAGGGCCAATTTTTGAGGAGAAATTGTTCTGAAATTGAAGATTATTATGCTTAATCTCAGATTATTAGATCCAGGTTCCTGGAAAAGGGCTATAATAGAAGGGAATTTAATTTAGCCATTGAATAGGTGGCCTCTAGAGATAGAGAGGGCCTGTTGGTGGTTCCGGGACACTTTACCTATATACACTCTCTGAATACACTCCTCTTCCTCTAGCACATCACTTGCTTGCAGAACAAGTCAGACCCAGCTGGAACACTGTTTGGTGGATCTGGCAAGGAAAATCCCTTTACAGGCAAGGACTTTGGGCCCCTTTTTTGGTGTGTAGAGAAAAAGTCCAGCTACATTCTTGTGGCTACTGATCCCAGCACCACCTCTTCAGGCACTGCCAGCCCACTTGGCTACAGATGCCCCTTTCACTAGCCCTCCTGGTTACTTCCCACAGTCCTCCCAGACTGTCTCACTCAGCAGCCACCTGGCTGTCTTCTCCCTGGAGATCTCCGGGACTTACTAACTGACTCTTGCTATTCTCACTCTTGCTCCCATGCCTCTGGACAGAACTCCTTTGTGTGTCTTGAGAGGATCCCTCCAGCACCTGAGCCCCAGGCCAAAGGTCACACTACCCCCAAGGGCCTCCGACAGCCTCCTCAGCACTGCATCTCCAGTTTCCACCCGAACTCCACACTGCCCCTGCTGGCCTGACTCTGAGTATTTAAGAGGGGTCTGCTCCCTGCCAGCCCATTTTGCTGGGGATTGGCTGGACCCTCCTCTATACTCCAGACAGCTCCTACTAACCTCCCTCCTATTCTTCTGGAAACTTTTCCAAGGTTCCAGCAAGTAGGGAGTGGTACCAGAGGTGCTGCCTACTGAGTCATCCAGCCTCCCTGAGTCACTTACTCTGACCTAGATTTAAAACAGGCTTGGCTGGCAGTCAAGCCTAACAATTTACCTACTCTACAGAAAAAAACTATACCCTATACAGCCCTGGCGAAAAGTTTTGAGAATGACACAAATACAAATTTTCACAAAGTCTGCTGCCTCAGTTTTTATGAAGAGTGATCAGATGAATTGAAATTAATTGCAAAGTCCCTCTTTGCCATATAAATGAACTTAATCCCCGAAAACATTTACACTGCATTTCAGCCCTGCCACAAAAGGACCAGCTGACATCATGTCAGTGATCCTCTCGTTAACACAGGTATCAGTATTGACAAGGACAAGGCTGGAAATCACTATGTAATGCGGATTGAGTTAAAATAACAGACTGGAAGCTTTAAAAAGAGGGTGGTGCTTGAAACCATTGTTCTTCCTCTGTTAACCATGGTTACTTGCAGGTAAAGGCGTGCAGAAATTATTGCTTTGCACGAAAAGGGATTCACAGGCAAGGATATTACTGCTACTAAGATTGCACCTAAATTGGTGTCCCCTATCCCCGTTGCTTTTTGCCATTGCCATAGAACCAATGGCTGCTCTCATTAGGTCCAACCCCTTAATATCTGGGTTTAAGTATGGCCAGACGCATGAAAAAATCATGCTCTATGCGGACGATACGATGTTGCTGCTGGGGGATACGGGGGGGTCCCTGAGAGAGGCTATGGCGGTGGTCCGGAACTTTGGCTCATTTTCTGGCCTGGTAATTAACTGGACTAAATCCTCAATGATGCTATTGGACTCCCCGGGGGACCAGGGACCCATGCTGCAGGATATCCCAGTCTCACAGCAATTTAAATATTTGGGTATATGGGTCACTCCACAACTTAGTGAGTACATTTCTCTCAATCTATCGCCCCTTCTGACTAGCATTAGGGATAAATCCAAAATATGGTCTAAACTGAGGATGTCCATGGCGGGCAGGGCCAACCTCATTAAAATGATTTATATGCCACAACTTTTGTACGTTCTACATAACACTCCCATTGTGATCCCGTTGAAATTTTTCAGAATCATTAATTCTCTATTTCGATCTCTTCTCTGGCTTAACAAAACCCCTAGAATCAAATTGGAGCAGTTGCAGAGATCCAAGGAGGAGGGGGGTCTGGCCCTCCCAAATCCATGGTTATATTATGTAGCTGCGCAGTTGCAGCACGTTGCTAGAGCCCTAACAGAAAAGCCGGTCATGGAGGGGGAGGTGGGGGACCCGACAGTTGCCCTGATGCTGCGCACCACGGGAGCGGAAAGTGTAGTAACAGGCCTTGAGGCATTGCAATTTGCCAAGTCAAACAAGCTCTTCCCCACCTATGCCCTGATCCAAAAAATTTGGAATAAAACACGTCAAATACAAAAGATTGAGGGGTTTACAGTTTACAGCCCGATTTGGAGCAACCGGTATTATGGGGAGCTGCTTCTTTTGACCTGTGCGGAGCGTTGGAGGAGGGGTGGAGTTACCCATTTGGTCCACATCTTTTCCAATGGCTGTTTGCGGCCCTTTGTGGAGCTGCAGGAGCAGTTTGGGCTGCATGGGTCCATGCACTTTTATTACTTACAGTTGAGCCATGCAGTTAGGGCCCAGGTGGGAAACAACCCGTGGATATTGTCTCCAGCCCCAATCTTTCACTCTATGATGGGGGTGCCCAGTTTTAAGGGTTTCATCTCTAGAACATACGCCATGCTACTATCCTCTTTTTTGCCGGGCTTTCCTGCGGGGGTAATAGCCTTGTGGGAAAGGGATGTTGGTCTATTTGAGGAGGGTCAGTGGGAGGAGGCGTTGTTAGCAGTTCAGGGAAGTTCGCTTAACGTTGCCCAATGCCTGTCCCAATTGTACATATTGCTGAGAGTACACTTTACGCCTGCGAGATTGCACAGGATGGGTCTGGGAGAGGAGGACAGCTGCCCGAGATGTGCTAGGGATCACGGGGACCTCATCCATTTGCTGTGGCGATGCCCCAAGTTGCATCTCTACTGGAGGGGGGTTCTTAAAACCATAGGGGAGGTGTTCTCGGTGGAGATTCTGCAGGACCCCAGGATCTGTATCCTGGGGGTTGTGGATGGCCTGCCACTAGAGGACAATCCAAAATCAGCCATCGGTAGAGCCCTTTTTCAGGCCCGCAAACTCATTCTTCACCATTGGAAAGCGGAAGAACCTCCTAGACTGAGTGAATGGATAACTCAGATGCGACGTACCCTACGCCTAGAGAAATACATCTATCAGCACAGAGGTCGCCAGGGGAAATTTGAAAAGCTATGGGCTCCTTGGTTGAATACCCCGGGGCTCTCTCCGCTCGAGCTTGTACTGGACAGAATGCTTTTATAGGCTGTTTGGTGGGGGAACGGGGGTGGGGGTTTGCGGGTCCCATATGCAGTTTGCAGTTGGGGCCTGGTGGGGGTGACGGGGTTGAGTCTTGTTTGAGTATAATTTGGAGATATGGGGGTCTGGGGAGTGCGGGAGAGAATTATGGTATATTTACAGCTTTGTATTTGTGTTTTTGTTTATTATTTCAAAAGTTATCTAAATATTCAAGTGTTCTATGGATATAATACTACACATTGTGCAATGGTTTGTAAACTTTTGCTTAATATATTTTTCAATAAACATCCTTTTGGAGAAAAAAAAAAAGATTGCACCTAAATTAACCATTTATTGGATCATCAAAGACTTTAAGGAGAGAGGTTCAGTTGGTGTGAAGAAGGCTTCAGGGAGCCCAGGAAAGAACAGCAAGAACCAGTCTCCTACAGTTGATTAAGCTGTGTGATCAGGGCACCACCAATCTGCACACACTGTGAAGCGAAGATTTTTGGAGGATGGCCTGGTGTCAAGAAGGGCAGCAAAGAAGCCACTTCTCTCCAGGAAAACATCAAGGACAGACTGATATTCTCCAAAGTTACAGGAACTGGACTGCTGAGGACTGGGGTAAAGTCATTTTCTTCTGATGAATCCCCTTTCCAATTGTTTGGGGCATTCAGAAAAAACCTTGTCCGGAGAAAAAAAGGTGAGCGCTACCATCAGTCCTGTCTCATGCCAATAGTAAAGCATCCTGAGACCATTCATGTGTGGGGTTGCCTCTCAGCCAAGGGAGTGGGCTCACTCACAATTTTGTCAAAGAATGGTGCAAACATCCTCCGAGAGCAATTTCACCCAACCATCCAAGAACAGTTTAGCGACGAACAATGTATTTTATAGCATGATGGAACACCTTGGCATAAGGAAAAAGTGATAACTAAGTGGCTTGCGGAACAAAATCTAAAAATTTTGCGTCCATGGCCAGGAAACTCCCCAGACCTTCATCCCATTATGGTCAATCCTCAAGAGGCGGGTGAACAACCCCCCCCCCCCCCCACAAATTGACAAACTCCAAGCATTGATTATGCAAGAATGGGCTGCCAACAGTCAGAATGTGGCCCAGAAGCAGATTGACAGCATGCCAGGGCAAATTGCAGAGGTCTTGAAGAAGAAGGGTCAACACTGCAAATATTGACTCTGCAGAGACTTAATGTAATTGTCCATAAAAGCCTTTGACACTCATGAAATGCTTGTAATTATACTTCAGAATACAATAGTAACTTCTGATAAAAAGATCTAAAAACACTGAAGCAGCAGACTTTGTGAAAATGTATATTTGTGTCATTCTCAAATCTTTTGACCACCACTGTACACTTCTGCACACTAGAGGGAGCTACACTGGTTTAGTAACACTTTTAAGTACAGCTTAAAACATCAATCAGGACCTAGCAACGCATAGTTAAGTCCACTGCTATCTGGATTGACAGCTCTGCCTCTGTTGCTAAAACCCTCTGAGAGCTGCAGTGTCTGGACGGGGGAGCATGTGAGACAAAGAATTTTAGCTCAGTCAGGGAAGGTAAAGGAAGTTTGAGTTTTGTGCAGCATATAGTAAGCTGAGGGTAAAGGTGATGGACTGGCCAAGCATGTCTCCAGACCTATACCCTATTGAGCATCTGTGGAGCATCCTCAAATGGAAGGTGGAGGAGCGCAAGGTCTCTAACATCTACCAGCTCCGTGATGTCGTCATGGAGAAGTGGAAGAGGACTCCAGTGGCAACCTGTGAAGCTCTGGTGAACTCCATGCCTAAGAGGGCTAAGGCAGTGTTGGAAAATAATGGTGGCCACACAAAATAGTGACACTTTGGGCCCAATTTGGACATTTTCACTTAGGGGTGTACTCACTTTTGTTGCCAGCTATTTAGACATTAATGGCTGTGTGTTGAGTTATTTTGAGGGAACAGCAAATTTACACTGTTATACAAGCTGTACACTCATTACATTGTAGCAAACTGTCATTTCTTCAGTGTTGTTACGTGAAAAGATATAATAAAATATTTACAAAAATGTAAGGGGTGTACTCACTTTTGTGAGATATTGTGTGTGTATATATATATATATATATATATATATATACATACACACACACACACACACACACACACAAACACACACACAATCTCAGTCATTATGGTTTACAAGATCTTTAAATAGGAGCCTGCTTTCTTTAATATCTGCTTTCCATATTTCCACAATCAATTCTTAGAGCTTTATGACACACAAGGCTTTGATTCTTCTTTTTAACATTCAACACATTGTGCATGTAGAGATTAAAAAAACATTGGACTCTTCAAAGGCCTTTGCTGCAAGTACACACCGAGACCTTTCATTACCAGCAAGGTCATAGTGGTTTTTTTCTGTAAGCGATTCTATCTCCCTCCATGTGAATACTCCTGTTTTATAATGGATTCCCGTTGATAAAATGGATAAAACACACGCTAATTTTCTATTCTGCAGAAGGGTAATCCTGCTATATATGGGAGAAGAGAAATGCAAGAGAAAATGATTTAATGTATTAATGTTATTATTGGCTAGATTTTTTTTAATAGAATCATCCACAAGTCTATTAAATGCTGTCATGCTATTTTTGTGCTGAAAGAACATAATCCATCTATAGGACCAGGCAAAGCACAATCACCTTGAAACGTGGGCTTAAAAAGGGTCCCATCAGACTATTTGATGTGAGCAATAGAAGGGCAAATGCAGTTTGAATCCTGACACTCGCTACTTCTCAGACAGAAAGGGCTCGACATATGGGGTCCAATGTGTTTAAACAACATATTGCCACATCAGATGTCATTTGCAGCTGTATTTTTAGCTGCTGCAGTGTATGCTAATGCCATCTGATTCATCAAAGGGAGATGTTTTCATGCATTAATGATATATGTAGATGCCCATACATTATTAATACCTGAGATGTTTCCCTCCCAGTGTTATCACCTAACTGAAAATATTTCCACTCAGTTAAAATAGAAAATCTGGGTGCTTACAAACCTACTGATCCTATCTGGATGCACAGATAGGATCAGTAGTCAGTGGATCACACCACCTCCTCCGCCTGCTGCGTAGACTCATCCCCTTCATCCCAGAAGAGGACATAGCAGTAGTAGTTGGAACAATCATCAACTCCCGACTCAACTACACAAACTCCCTCTACATAGGACTACCTAAATACCAGATTGCGAGCCTACAAGTCGTCCAGAACACGGCAGCCAGACTGGTAACGGGGAAAAAACCTTGGGAATCCATCACCCCTTCACTGAGGACCCTGCATTGGCTAACCGTAAAGGATCGGGTCACATTCAAGACCCTCTTCTCACCCACAAGTGCACACAAGGAAACGCTCCTCAATATTTATGCGGGAAGATAAAACACTACACCCCCAATCGCATTCTCCGATCAACCAACCAAAACCTCCTCCACATCCCCAAGTCCCGCTACAAATCGAAGGGAGAACGAAGATTTGCAGTCCAAGGACCACGGCTATGGAACGCTCAGCCCATGGACATCCGCATGAAAGAAAACCATCTGGCCTTCAGAAAAAAACTTAAGACCCACCTCTTCTGAAGGATCAGGACGTCACCGGAGGCAAAGCGCCTTGGGGCGATTTAGTTCGCAATTGTATCGCTATACAAGTTATTCACTCACTCACTCACTCTTTAGCCTTTTACCTGCTACAATCAGAGGAAAACCTAGTAATACTCAAGGCTTACACTTAAAAAAACAAAAAAACAAAACTCTTCTAACACTACAAGAGCCTCATCTGCCAATAATACGGCATGATGGCCCATGGCAAGAGGGACAATGGGCTCCTTCACAACATAGACAGACAAAAAAAAGAGAGAGAGGAGAGGGTCTAGAAATAGAGAGGGGGAAAAAGAAGGATTTTTTTTTTAAATTTGTTTTTATGAGCTTTAGCTTTAATGTGACCCCTTTTTTTTTCCATGAAGAGCAAAGTAACTGGGTCATTTAAGTTCCCATTTCCCCAGCAGCACATGCCGTTTCTTTGCTTGCTCCTTTCAGCAGTTGAGAGCAAGGAAATAAATTTCTGTGTAAATGCCAAATGGGGTAACAATGCTGGGAGAATGTGCTGCTTACTGGCAATAAAGAGCTGTGCCATTTCTAGGATTACTGCTACATTTTGGAGAGGAGGCCCTTCCCTGTTGTGCCAGGGATGGGGGCTTTTTTTATTCTGATGGGTTTTCTGATCTTAAAACAAGTGTCCAATAGTCCCCCTGTAATATATGATAAAATGGTGATCTTAATTTATTAACCAAACACTACTGGCCTACAATAAAATCAGCATTAAAGTGTACGTAAGCCTAAGTCTTGTTTGACCAGTCTCGTATACATTTTCCATGATTGCGAATCTGTTGCCAAGTTCTTTACTTGGAGATCCTGCTTGTTGCAAGCTGATAATGTTAAACCACTCCCTCATTATTAGCAACAGAAGTATCAGCCTGTGTTTTCAACACCTTCGGTTGGCTGTAGAGATGCACAGCAGATAGACCACCTAATGACCAGCTAAAGAAGTTTAGTGGCTTAACCTTTGTCAACCTGCAACAGAAGTTGTATTGCTGGCAGTATCTCCAGGTACAATGCCAGCATTGCTGAAAAAAATGATTTTGGTCTTGTTTGTTGGATGACACAAGCATGCAGCTAGCCCTCATGAATGCTGGCCATATTTTGCTAAATACGTTTATTTTCCTATAATCCTGAGCTTCTTTTGGTGGGTGTATTCAAACTTTCCTGAAATATTTCATTCAGACAAATGCCACATTTGACAAATGCTATATTTCATTCAGACAAAATCAACTGCTGAAAAGAAGCAAGCAAGGACCATTAAATAGAGTTGCTGATCATAGGAAATCAATGCAATAAACAAAAATACGGCCATAATTCATGAGTGCTGGTGACCTTTGTCCAACAGATTTTTTATATATATATATATATATATTATTTTTATACCTAGACCCCTACTTCTGATAGTCAGGTGCTGTGTGCATTCAAGGATATTTTCTCTGCCAACCAAATTTCAGTTGCACTCAAATCTATAGAAAATCATGATCAGTGTAAGACTTGTCACAAAAAAAAGGCCAAATGAAAATCTGTTTGTCAATATCACTTTTCCTTCATTTTTTTCTGGTTTGGGTGGCTGCATAGAGTCCAGTGAAGAGGAAAGAATTTGCAGAAGGAATTACCTGGACCTTCATAAATGGCATCTTTGGTTTACTAAAGAGCGTGGCAAGACCTTTGTTCATTTCGAGGTCATGGGCTTATGGTGATTGCACAGTATATTTGTGGTGGTGGGTGGTTGTCTGGTGCACAATATAAGAGAAGCATGTGGGAGAACTTGACTATGGCAAGCAGATGCCAACAGCTTAAGAGCGCATTCAAACAGGGGCAACACGACTTCCAGCGCGATTTTATGAGGCAACTCAGACACGACTTGAGTATGAATCACAGCGCGACCTGGAGCTACTTACAAGTCAACTTCAAGTTGCCAATCAAACAAGAATCAGCTCTGTGGGAGGGAGGGGGGAGGGAGAGGTTTGCCTGAGAAATGTATTTTCTCTTCCTGGAGAGTTGCTCCTATTAAGACAGGGGATCCGACTTCAGAGGCAACTCCCATTGAAATCTATGGGTACAGGTCGCCTAGAAGTCGGATTGAAGTAGTACAGGGACCTTTTTTGAGGTCGGAGCGACTGCAGTAGTGTGCATTAAGACGGCTCTATTCACTTACATTGATTTCCTCAGCCAGCACGACTTGAGGCAACTAGGGGCGACCTGGGGCGATTTGAAGTCGGATCCAAAGTTGCCCCTGTGTGAATGAGCTCTAACACAACTACTATAACCCTGCATCATTATTAAATAAACAAATGACACCCATTTTGGATTAAATTGGCCGCTCCGGACATTTTATTAAACATTTTAACATAACATTATTTAACACAAATATTAACCCAGATACGTCACTACTAGGGATGAGCTCGGTGTTCGAGTCGAACATAGGCTGTTCGCGCGTTCGGCGAACAACGAACGATTTGGGCCGTTCGTGCCAAATTCGAGTGACGCGAACGACCCACAATACACTGCGCCATCGCAGTGTAATCCCGGCGCTGTGATTGGCCAAGCATGCACTGTGACCCTACATGCTTGGCCAATCACAGCGCCGGCAGCGAGGAGAGCAATGATTGGCCACAGGCAGGATGCCTGTGGCCAATTATTGCTGAGGGGGTTTAGTACACGCCCCACACTATAAAAGGCCGCCAGCGCGGCGGCCTCGTGTAGTGTGTTCCGGCGCAGGGAAAGAGAAGGATAGGCAGGGACAGTGTCATATTTTTTCTTTGCTAAACCTTGTGTGTAGGGACAGAGAAGGATAGGTAGGGAGAGTGTCAGTGTCATATTCTTTGCTAAACCTTGTTTGTAGGGACAGAGAAGGATAGGCAGGGAGAGTGTCAGTGTCATATTCTTTGCTAAACCTTGTGTGCTGAACCATATTGCTAAACCTTGTGTGTAGGGACAGACAAGGATAGGCAGGGAGAGTGTCAGTGTCATATTCTTTGCTAAACCTTGTGTGCTGAACCATATTGCTAAACCTTGTGTGTAGGGACAGACAAGAATAGGCAGGGAGAGTGTCAGTGTCATAATCTTTGCTAAACCTAGTGTGCTGAACCATATTGCTAAACCTTGTGTGTAGGGACAGACAAGGATAGGCAGTCGAGAGTGTCAGTGTCATATTCTTTGCTAAACCTTGTGTGCTGAACCATATTGCTAAACCTTGTGTGTAGGGACAGACAAGGATAGGCAGTCGAGAGTGTCAGTGTCATATTCTTTGCTAAACCTTGTGTGCTGAACCATATTGCTAAACCTTGTGTGTAGGGACAGACAAGGATAGGTAGGCAGAGTGTCAGTGTCATATTCTTTGCTAAACCTTGTTTGTAGGGACAGAGAAGGATAGGCAGGGAGAGTGTCAGTGTCATATTCTTTGCTAAACCTTGTGTGCTGAACCATATTGCTAAACCTTGTGTGTAGGGACAGACAAGGATAGGCAGTCGAGAGTGTCAGTGTCATATTCTTTGCTAAACCTTGTGTGCTGAACCATATTGTTAAACCTTGTGTGTAGGGACAGACAAGGATAGGTAGGCAGAGTGTCAGTGTCATATTCTTTGCTAAACCTTGTTTGTAGGGACAGAGAAGGATAGGCAGGGAGAGTGTCAGTGTCATATTCTTTGCTAAACCTTGTGTGCTGAACCATATTGCTAAACCTTGTGTGTAGGGACAGACAAGGATAGGCAGTCGAGAGTGTCAGTGTCATATTCTTTGCTAAACCTTGTGTGCTGAACCATATTGCTAAACCTTGTGTGTAGGGACAGACAAGGATAGGTAGGCAGAGTGTCAGTGTCATATTCTTTGCTAAACCTTGTTTGTAGGGACAGAGAAGGATAGGCAGGGAGAGTGTCAGTGTCACATTCTTTGCTAAACCTTGTGTGCTGAACCATATTGCTAAACCTTGTGTGTAGGGACAGACAAGGATAGGTAGGCAGAGTGTCAGTGTTATATTCTTTGCTAAACCTTGTTTGTAGGGACAGAGAAGGATAGGCAGGGAGAGTGTCAGTGTCATATTCTTTGCTAAACCTAGTGTGCTGAACCATATTGCTAAACCTTGTGTGTAGGGACAGACAAGGATAGGCAGTCGACAGTGTCAGTGTCCTATTCTTTGCTAAACCTTGTGTGCAGGGAGAGAGAAGGATAGGCAGGGGACAGTGTCTGTGTCATTGTTGCTAAGCCTCCTGCACAGTATACACCTGAAGCTACCCCTTATTGCTGGTTTTCCCATCTCCCTGCAGGCCATTTGAATGTCTGGAAGGCAAACAAGGAGAGGCAGACAGTCAGGAGCCAATAAAAGAGGGCAAGCAGGCTCTGTGTCTGGGGGCAACAGTGCTGGTCGTGGACGCGGTGCATTGTCATCAGCACATGGCCATGGGACACGCTTGTCCTTCTTTTCGGCAGCTGGACATGTTGAGCCACATCATGCCGAAGGCTTGGTAGAGTGGATGACCAAGCCCTCCTCATCCTCCTCATCCTCTCTCACCCAGGCTCAGGGTACTGGCAAAGCAGCTGCCAAAGCGTCCTCTTCCCTGGTATCAATGTCATCATCAGTCACTCCTTCCCTAGACCCACCATGTCCTCCTCCTGAGGAGTCCCCCGAACTGTTTGAGCACAGTGTTGGGTACATGCTCCAGGAGGATGCCCAGCGTTTCGAAGGGTCTGATGATTATACCCAGCTAGAGGAAGGCAGTAGCGTGAGAGCAGAGAGAGGGGATGCTCAAGAAGGACACCAATCTGGCAGTCATGTTCCAGCAGCTGCAGCATACTGCCAGATTGGCTCCAGTGATGAGGAGGGAGGGGATGATGAGGTCACTGACTCCACGTGGGTGCCTAATAGGAGAGAGGAGGAGGAGGAGGATGAGGAGGAGGCACATCTCCAACGAGGCAGGATGCCCTTGGGTGGCCAGCGTAAGGGCAGCACACCGACGGAATCACACCGCAGAGCTCCGCCTGTGCAGGGCGCTGCCTCTACCCGTTATTCAAAAAGTTCTTTGGTGTGTGCCTTTTTTGAGGCGAGTGCATCAGATCGCACAGCTGCTGTTTGCAACATATGTCTCAAGCGTATATCGCGTGGCCAAAACATCAGCCGCTTGGGCACCACATGCTTGACCAGACATATGTTGACCTGCCATGCAGCTCGTTGGCAAGCCTACCTTAAAGACCCACACCAAAGAACAAAGCGGACCTCTCCTTGCACCGCATCAGCTGGGATCTCCAACCCCACTATACTTTCAGTCCTCTCTGAAACCTGCACTGAGAGGAATGAAGGTGTAGAATTAGGTGTGTCACAGCCAAGTACTTGCGGCCACTCTGCTAGCAGTACACCGACGTCCGATTCTAGCAGGCAAATTTCCCTGCCCCAGCTGCTGGACCGTCGAAAGAAGTTCACTCCCAGCCATCCACATGCCCAGCGGTTGAATGCTAGCTTGGCTAAATTGCTAGCGCTTCAACTGCTGCCTTTTCAGTTGGTAGACTCGGCCCCCTTCCGTGAGTTTGTGCAATGTGCGGTTCCTCAGTGGCAGGTTCCCAAACGCCACTTTTTCTCACGGAAGGCGATTCCGGCTCTCTACCGGCATGTGGAAGGCAATGTCTTGGCCTCGCTGGACAGGGCGGTCAGCGGTAAGGTGCATATTACCGCTGACTCATGGTCCAGCAGGCATGGACAGGGGCGTTACCTTTCTTTCACGGCCCATTGGGTCACTCTTTTGGCAGCTGGGAAGGATGCAGGACAAGGTGCAGTAGTGTTGGAGGTTGTTCCACCGCCACGCCTCCAAAATGCTACTACTGGTTGTGACACACCTCTGTCCTCCACCCCCTCCTCTTCTTCTTCCTCCGTGGCCTCTTCCTGTGCTTTGTCCTCGGAACCAGCGGTGCTCCGTAGGCGTTCAAGGGGCTACGCAAGTACGCAGGCAAAAAGATGCCATGCCGTGCTTGCGCTGGTGTGTTTGGGGGACAGGAGCCACACTGGGGCAGAGGTTCTGTCTGCTCTGCAGGGGTAGGCCGAGAGGTGGTTGACGCCACGCCAGCTTAAGCCAGGAATGGTAGTTTGCGACAATGGCACCAACCTCCTCTCCGCTCTCCGACAGGGACAACTGACCCATGTGCCCTGTGTGGCTCACATCCTTAACCTGGTGGTGCAGTGGTTCTTGGGCAGGTACCCGGGCTTACAGGATGTCCTGAGGCAGGCCAGGAAAGTCTGTGTGCATTTCCGCAGATCTTATAATGCCAGTGCTCGCCTGGCTGAGTGTCATGTACCTGGGTGTATTTGAACCGGGATCTTCCTGGTCCCAAAGCTGCAGCCTTACCTGTTGCGTTACTGAGCAGATCTAGACTTTTGGAAATGTCCTCTCAGTATTAAACATTACCTTGGACTCACCAGCCCCACCTACTGCCAGCTGTGGACAATTTTCAATCAAAGCAGCCCTTAAAAAGGAAGTGATGCTATCTCTCAGCGCCCGTTTGTGTGGAATAGCTCCCTGGGTGTTGTGACTGCTTTTTGATCCTGATTTTCGTGTTGAACTTCTGCCTGAATTCCTGACTACTCTCCAGCCTGCTGATTTTGTACTTCACTGCCAGCTCGTGTATGACCTTTGCCTGCCTGACCACTCTCTGGATTTCGATCGTGTACCATTTTGCTTGATCTGTTGCCAACCTAATCTGCCTGACTACGTTTTCGCCTGAATCCTCAGCACACAAGTTCCACTTCGGACACTACCTATCACAGGTACCTTACATTACAAACGGGCCACAATGACAGTGGACCCTGCTGAGATTGTTAAGGCGATTTCACGTCAGGGACAATTGATTGGAGCTCATGAACAGCATCTTTCTTCCCTGGACGCCAAGTTAGATGAACTTTGTACTATGCTTAAATCTTGTTTGCCTGCTTCCTCTGCAACGGTCCAGACTCTGGATCCTACTCCTGCTACGATCCAACCCACCTCTTCTGTACCACCCAAACTTCCTATGCCTGACAAATTTGGTGGTGATACTGAGGACTGCAGAGGCTTTTTAAATGTTTGCCGTTTGCATTTCCGCAACAACCCTGGGACCTTTAGCACTTCTTCTGCCAAAGTGACTTTTGTAATTTCCTTGTTAAAGGGGAAGGCCCTGGACTGGGTCTCTCCTTATCTGGAACGCAATGATCCTGTGCTGCAAGACGCTGACAAATTTCTGGCTTCTCTCCAGACTGTATTTGACAAGCCAGATAGAGCTTCTGCAGCTGAGTACTCACTCTTGGACATGCAACAAGGCACCAGGTCTGTGGCACAATATGCTATTGAGTTTCGTACCCTTGCTGCTGAGACTACTTGGGACTCAAGGGCATTACGTGCAGCCTTCCGAAAAGGTCTTGCAGATCGCATCAAAGACGAATTAGTCTATAAGGATTCCCCAGAAGACCTAGAGAAATTCATAGAGCTCTGTGTTCGTCTGGATGTCCGGTATCATGAAAGATGCCAAGAGAGACTTAGAACTCGCAAGTTTCCTCGGCCAGTCTACCGTTTGGCCCCTAACTTCCAAGCACCACCTCAGCCAGAACCTGAAATCTCAGTTGAACCCCAGACACCTGTGGAACCCATGGATGTAAGCCGTCTCCACCTAACTGAGTCTGAGAAACAAAGGAGGCGTGCATTGGGCCTATGCCTATACTGTGGACTTAAAGGACATTTATTATCTGTCTGCCCTTCCCGTCCAGTAAAAGGCAGGGTCTAACCAGTGTTGGAGGAGCTGGCTTAGACCTTACAGGTATATCCTCCAAGACCAAGATTACCATTCCTGCAATTATCCATTTACCCTCTAAACTTGTCTCCTGAGAGGCTTTTGTGGATTCTGGAGCTGCTGGCATATTCTTGGACTACACTTTTGCTAAAAAAAATAATATCCCATTTGTTCCAAAATCTAGACCCCTGAACATTACCACCGTGAATGGACAACCCTTGGGAGATGGCATTGTAAAATTTGAGACTATGACAATCACCCTTCAGGTAGGCGTACTCCACAAAGAGGAAGTTGTCTTGTCTCTTATTGATTCTCCACTTCTGCCTGTTATCCTTGGTTACCCATGGTTACAACAACATAACCCTTCTTTTGATTGGGAAAATGGAGAACTAACCTCTTGGGGGTCGTTCTGTCATTCAAACTGTTTGTCTCAACCCAAAAGACTTCCTGCTTGTATGTTGGCTTCCGTGGCCGTCCCACCTACCTTGCCTCATGAATACCATGCGTTTGCAGACGTATTTTGCAAGCAAAAGGCAGAGGTTTTACCTCCACATCGTTCTTTTGACTGTGCAATTAAATTGATTCCTGGAGCACCTCTTCCCAAAGGAAGGACCTATCCCCTGTCTTTGCCTGAACAAAAATCCATGGAGGAATACATAAAAGACAACTTGGAAAGAGGTTTTATCCGACCCTCTTCTTCTCCAGTAGGGGCAGGTTTTTTCTTTGTTGAAAAAAAAGATGGGGGTCTTCGACCATGCATAGACTATCGAGGGTTAAATCAAATCACTGTAAAAGACTCCTACCCTTTGCCTCTCATTCTTGAACTGTTTGATGTACTTAAGGGGGCTGTTATCTTCTCCAAGCTAGACCTACGAGGGGCTTATAATCTAATTTGAATTAAAGACAGGGACGAGTGGAAGACAGCATTCAACACTCGTAATGGACATTTTGAATATCTGGTTATGCCATTTGGGTTGTGTAACGCCCCTGCTGTCTTCCAACAGTTCATGAATGAAATTTTTCATGATTTCAGCAACAGTTTTGTGATCATCTACTTGGACGACATTTTAATCTTTTCCAAGACTCATCTAGAGCACATCTCACATGTAAAGCAGGTATTGCAACGACTGAGAGAAAACCATCTTTACGCGAAGATTGAGAAATGCAGTTTCCATCAAAGCCGTATTCCTTTCCTTGTATACATTATAAGTGCTGCCGGTTTCCAAATGGACCCTCAAAAACTTTCCGCTGTCTTGCAATGGCCCCAACCGACCACTTTAAGAGGGCTCCAAAGCTTTCTAGGGTTCGCAAATTACTACAGACGCTTCATCAAAGGTTTTGCCTCCATTGCGGCCCCCCTTACTGCTATGACTAAGAAAGGTACAAATTGCAAGGTATGGTCCTCAGAAGCAGAATCGGCTTTCCAGCAATTAAAAGACATGTTCAGCAAAGCTCCAATTCTTCAGCATCCAAATCCCGATCTCCAGTACATAGTTGAGGTTGATGCCTCTGAGGTAGGAGCAGGTGCCGTGCTCTCCCAGAGACAGCCTAAGTCTGGTAGAATCCATCCAGTAGCATTTTTTTCTAGAAAGTTTTCTCCAGCGGAGATGAATTACGATGTTGGGAATCGAGAACTACTGGCCATCAAATTGGCATTGTCTGAATGGCGACATCTTCTGGAAGGGGCTCCCAAACCTTTTTCTATCCTCACTGACCATAAAAACCTACTGTACCTTCAGACTGCAAGACGTTTGAACTCACGTCAGGCTCGATGGGCTCTGTTTTTCTCCCGTTTTAATTTTGTTCTTTCTTATGTTCCTGGGCATAAAAACAAGAAAGCCGATGCTCTTTCCAGACAGTTTGCTACCTCTGAAGAAGACCAACCTACCGAGCAGTATATAATCCCACCTCACAAAATTGTCGCACAGATCTCTACGGCTCTTTCCCAACAGTTACAAGAAACCCAGAATTGTGTTTCCCAAGGCTTGAAGATACCACCAGGTCGCCTGTTCGTAGCCCCTAGCCTCAGAAAACCTGTACTCCTCTGGGCACATGATGGTGTTTTATCTGGTCATCCTGGTGTCACCATCACTCTTAAGACCTTGCAGCGTCATGTCTGGTGGCCTCATATGAAAAGGGATGTTACTGACTATGTGGCTGCCTGCCCAACTTATGCTGCTAATAAAGTACCCCGTACATTGCCTACTGGACTGTTACAACCACTTTCAGCACCTCGTCAGCCTTGGACCCATTTGACTATGGACTTCATTACAGACTTACCCAAGTCCGAGGGCATGACTGCTATATGGGTCATAGTGGATCGCTTTTCAAAAATGTCTCATTTTGTGCCGCTCCCGGGATTACCTACAGTGGAAGCACTGTCTACTCTCTTCCTTTCCCATATTGTGAGATATCATGGCATACCTACCAATGTCGTCTCAGACCGCGGATCCCAGTTTGTTTCCCGATTCTGGAGAGCGTTCTGCAAGAAACTGGGAGTAACGCTTTCACTCTCTACCTCACATCACCCTCAAACAGATGGTCAAACCGAACGCATGAACCAGACCCTAGAAACCTATCTTCGACATTATGTCAATGCCTTACACTCCAACTGGTCTGAGTATTTGCCTTTAGCTGAGTTCGCCATTAATTCCCGTTGGCACAGTGCTCTTCATACCACACCATTCTACGCAGCCCTAGGCTATCACCCTCAGACTTTTCCCCTAATTCAGCCTTCTTCTGGTGTACCAGCAGCAGATCAGCGGGTTAAAAATATTCTGCTACATTGGAAAAAGATTCGCTTATTACTACGGAAGTCAGCAGGCAAGTATGCACTTTTTTCCAACAAACGAAGACGCCATATACCTCCATATGTGGTGGGGGACAGAGTTTGGCTATCAACCAAATATGTGAGACTGAAACAACCTTCTACCAAATTGGGCCCTCGATTCATTGGTCCTTACAGAATTATTGCTCGAGTCGGGCCAGTCTCCTATCGGTTGAAATTACCCTCCTCTCTCCGGATTCATCCTGTGTTCCACGTTTCCCTCCTCAAAAAAGCAATTTTCAATTGCTACTCCAGAACGCAACAGCTACCTCCTCCTGTTCTTGTTGATGGACAAAATGAGTTTGAAGTCTCCAAGATTCTTGATTCTAGAAGACAGGGTCGTGGCCTTCGGTATCTGGTTCATTGGAAGGGATATCCTGTCACAGACCGTTCCTGGGTTCCAGCCAAAGATCTGCATGCCCCTTCTCTTATTCAAGACTTCCATGCCTCCTTTCCCACTAAGCCCCGCTAGGCCCCCGGAGGGGTCCACTGGGGAGGGGGCCCTGTCATGTACCTGGGTGTATTTGAACCGGGATCTTCCTGGTCCCAAAGCTGCAGCCTTACCTGTTGCGTTACTGAGCAGATCTAGACTTTTGGAAATGTTCTCTCAGTATTAAACATTACCTTGGACTCACCAGCCCCACCTACTGCCAGCTGTGGACAATTTTCAATCAAAGCAGCCCTTAAAAAGGAAGTGATGCTATCTCTCAGCGCCCGTTTGTGTGGAACAGCTCCCTGGGTGTTGTGACTGCTTTTTGATCCTGATTTTCGTGTTGAACTTCTGCCTGAATTCCTGACTACTCTCCAGCCTGCTGATTTTGTACTTCACTGCCAGCTCGTGTATGACCTTTGCCTGCCTGATCACTCTCTGGATTTCGATCGTGTACCATTTTGCCTGATCTGTTGCCAACCTAATCTGCCTGACTACGTTTTCGCCTGAATCCTCAGCACACAAGTTCCACTTCGGACACTACCTATCACAGGTACCTTACACTGAGCTGCAAAAGGAGTTGAACCTGCCCAAGAACCGCCTTATATGTGACATGCCCACCAGGTGGAACTCAACGTTGGCCATGCTGCAGCGGCTGCACACGCAGCAGAGGGCCATCAATGAGTACCTGTGCGACTACGGCACCAGGACAGGGTCAGGGGAGCTCGGGTTTTTTTCACCACGCCAGTGGGGCATGATCAGGGATGCATGCACTGTCCTGGCACCATTTCAGGAGGCCACGAGGATGGTGAGCAGTGACAGTGCATGCATCAGTGACACTGTACCTCTTGTCCACCTGTTGGAACATACGCTGCGTGGAATAATGGACAGGGCACTTGAGGCAGAACAGAGGCAGAAAGAGGAGGACTTCCTTGCCTCTCAAGGCCCCCTTTACCCAGACAGTGTTCCTTCTGTCCCACCCATCGCACAGGAAGAAGAGGAGGAGGAGGAGGAGGATTGTGTCAGCATGGAGGTAGAGCCTGGCACTCAGCATCATCAGCAGCAGTCTTTTAGGGATGATTTACAGTCCCAAGAAACCAGTGGACTTGTACGTGGCTGGGAGGAGGTGGCTGCGGATCATGTCGTCCTTAGTGACCCAGAGGACTCCGGACTGAATGCCTCAGCTAACCTACGCTGCATGGCCTCCCTGATCCTGCAAAGTCTGCGGAAGGATCCTCGTATTCTTCGGATCAAGGAGAGGGACCATTACTGGCTGGCCACTCTCCTTGATCCACGGTACAAGGGTAAGGTTGCGGACCTTATCTTACCATCGCAGAGGGAGCAGAGGATGAGACAACTCCGGGAGGCCTTGCAGAAAGGTCTGTGCAACGCGTTCCCAGAGACTGGGAGGTTACAAACTCCTGGTCTTGGACAACGAGTTGCTGAGGCTTCGGTCAGTCAAAGAAGGAGCGGTGGGGAAGGTGGCCGTCTGACCGAAGCGTTCAGACAATTCTTTAGTCCGCAGCCCCAAGGTATGATCGGTTCCAGCAACCATCGCCAGCGTCTGATATACCTGGTGCAGGAATACCTAGGGGCAAGGTCAGACTTGGACACCTTCCCCACCGAAAATCCTCTGGCTTACTGGGTCTTGAGGATGGATCACTGGCCAGAGCTTGCACAGTATGCAATTGAGCTACTGGCCTGTCCTGCATCCAGCGTTCTTTCAGAACGCACATTCAGTGCTGCTGGAGGATTTGTCACGGATCACAGGGTGCGCCTGTCCACCGACTCTGTTGATCGACTGACCTTCATAAAGATGAACCAGTCTTGGATCACCACCAGCTACCAAACACCTGAAGCTGATATAACAGACTAATTTATTTTCAAATGTCACATCCCTTCAAGACTGATGCTGATGCTGAGAGTTTGTCCTGTTATGTTGACTGACTATCCTCCTCCTCCTCAATGATCCGATTGACGATGATAGCTTGGAAGAACATTTTTGTTTCTGGGTGCCGCCACCAGTGGCTAAGGCCCAATTTTTCAGCCCCTGTTTAACAGGGGTGTGTTATTACAATTTTTTATGCAATGCTTTGCAGCAGGGCTCATTCCTGCACTCCAACTAGAGTATCTGGGAGTGGTTGCAGTGTCGTGGCACCAGCACCAGTGGCTAAGGCCCAATTTTTCAGCCCCTGTTTAACAGGGGCGTGTAATTACAATTTTTGATGCAATACTTTGCAACAGGGCTCATTGCTGTGCTCCAAGTACAGTATCTGTGGGGGGTTGCAGTGTTGTGGCACCAGTGCCTAAGGCTCAATTTTTCTGCCCCTGTTTAACAGGGGCATGTAATTACTATTCTTGATCTAATAATTCACAGCAGGGCCCATTCCTGCGCCCACCAAGACTAACTGTGAGGCCTTACAGTGTTGTGTCAACACCACCACCACCACCACCACCAAAGGCCCAATTTTTCAGCCCCTGTTCAACAGGGGCATGCAATTACAATTCTTGATCTAATAATTCACAGCAGGGCCCATTCATGCGCCCACCAAGAGTAACTGTGAGGGCTCACAGTGTTGTAGCAACACCAACATGTAAGGGGCAAATTTCAGCAGAGTATATACGGCAGGCCCCTACTTTCAAACATCCAACTTACAAACGACTCCTCCTTGCAAACGGAAGGATACAACAGGAAGTGAGAGGAAATCTACCCCTAGGAAGGCAAATTCTCTCCTGTAAGAGTTAATATGGGAAAAAAAGTGTCTCCTCTCCACTGATTCTTTATCACCAATTCTTGTTTCAATAAAAAACCCAAATTTTCAAAAAACATTTGTCATTAGGACGGAAAGTGAGGTGAACTGTTCTGAACAGGTGCACACTGCACAGACAGCAAAACAAATGTTACAGGGGTGATAACCCTTCCCTATGTTTTCCAAAAAGCTTAAAAATATTTTGTTTGGCTGGAGCTACACTTAAACAATGTACCTGTTCAAAATTACAAACAGATTCTACATAAGAACAAACCTACAGTCCCTGTCTTGTATGCACCGCCTGTATACGGCTGTTCAGAGTATATAGGGCCTTTTTTATTTTGTGTGCGGGGTTCCCCTTAATATCCATACAAGACCCAAAGGGGCTGGTAATGGGCTGGGGTAAGGGGTGGGGGGGGGGGGGGGGTGTGATGGGGTAGCTATGTCATTTTTCTTAAAGATTTTCATCCATATTACCGGGACCAGACATTACATTAAAGCCGCAAGCAGTTTTAAATGGCTTTTTTTCCTTTAGAAATGTAATTTTGTGCAGGGACAGTTCTAAACATGGGAAACACGTGGCACTTCACAGGCATACTTTAGACACCCCCCAGGTACGATATTTAAAGGAATATTTGACTTTTTTTTTTTTCACTTTATGCATCATTAAAATGACTGCTCCAGAAAAATGGCCGTTTTTAAAACTTCTTTTTGCATTGATACATGTCCCCTGGTGCAGAACCCGGGTTCCCAAACCCTTTTTAGGACAATAACATGCATAATAGTCGTTATAATTAGCACTTTAGATTTCGAACGTTCGCATCCATTGTATTTAATAGGGTTCTAAAGTTCGTGCGAACTTTCGGTCCGTTCGCGGGTTCTGGTGCGAACTGAACCCGGGGGTGTTCGGCTCATCACTAGTCACTACTAATGTTGAGGATCATCGAAGGCACTGACCAAACTTTCTCTATTGTATCAGCGTGGCCACACAAGGTCCACAGTCGCAGCATGCCGACTCGAGGACTACCTTCCAACACTGATACCCATCTCCCAATGCCAGTTACACCTCTGTTAACAGCATCCACCGAGGATCCCATACCGTGATGGTTCCCCACTTAAGCCATAATGATCTTAATTTGTACTGCCTCCGAAGATCCCCAACCGTTACCCCCAACCCCAAATTGCACAGTACACATATACAACAAATAGGGAGGGAGGGTGGGAGCTGTTCCTTCTTCCGATGGCAAGAGACTGACCACCGGACCCTGGCCCCTCCTACCCCCAGGAAGTGACTTAACAAGCCACCCCCTACCCTGGCCTGCAATCCTCCCCTGACTTTAACCCCTATCCTTGCCGGCTTCCTGCCCTGCTGCCCTGTCATGCCAGCCCTCGCCTAGCCTGCGTCTCACTCCGGGCTTCTCTGAAAGTGTTTTGGAGACACACTTGGTGAAGAAATTGGAGTATCACTAGTGGACGGTGTCTCATTGCTTGGTATATGAGGGTTCTTCAAAAAGTATCCGCACTTTTTTTTTTTAACTCCATTAAAAAAAGGTGTGGGAACTTTTTGAAGACCCCTTGTATATTCTTATTATTGCATTTTTCATGGCTTTATGCTTTGATGTTGTCCTGTTTTAAAGTTGTGTGGTCACACTTAAAGGGGCAGCTTCACATTATTTATTAATTTGACAATTTTGGCACAGAAGTTTGGCGCTTTTATAATCTTTGCATTGTGTTTAATAGTATCTCTAGTACCTTTTTGTGCTTTCAGATGTCCCTTCCCTCTTCCCTCTTGTATCTATCTATCCTTTCTACACTTTAATATCTTCAGGCAGGTTTTAATTTTTAGGGAAGCGTTATTTAAACTTGGACAAAACAAAAAACTATTTTCGTTTTATACTAATGGCAAGCAATTAGGTTTCAAAATCGATCAGTTACACTAAACAACGCTGTTCTTTTTCTTTTCTATAATTTTAATGAATTGGTACCACTAGCGTTTCATATTTTTGCATATAATGTCGCTGTACAAAATAAATGGATAATATTAATATGGCAAAGTCTGTCTTTTCAGAAGCACTGGCTCCAATATGAAATGTTCAATCATGATTTAATGCATTCTTGTACTGTTTAGCAAACCTTGTATGTTTTCATTGCATTTGAATATAAGCATAATAGTTTGTCTGAAAAGATGATGGTGTTTTGAAGCAGTGACAAATGTGTATAGCTAGAGCACATCAGCCAAACGGATAAAGGTCCGTGACTTCACTACAAACACAGCCAACTGCATGTGACACTTATGAGGACAATGCATTGTGAGCGATTGGTAGAACAGCCGCCACCATTGTAGTGTACCCAGAAGGGTTCAGTGCTCTTGTTGTCATGAATCACAGATGTCCAACTATCTGAGCCAAATACTAGAGGGGGGAAATTATTCTCATTCAGCAGAGATTACATTTGATTACAAAATTCTGCTATTTTATGTAATTTCACTCTTTTTTTTTTTTTTTTTTTACATTTACAAGCCAACTAAGGAAGGGTCTAATGTAAAATACAACTAAAGGATATGATATGGCACTCTAAAAAAAGTGCCAAATCCAGTTACAAAATGATGCATAAGCCTTATTAAATTACTGTATATACTCACGTATAAGCCGAGTTTTTCAGCACATTTTTTTTGTGCTGAAAATGCCCCCCTCGGCTTATACTCGAGTCTGTGTCCATCTTCAACTTTGTGCGCCTTATCCTGAGCAGCTGTAGGTCCCCTGGACCCCAAACTTGGAACATATGTAGCCCTACTCTTCCTCTACAAGTGTGCAAGGTTTGTTGTCCGGGGGACCTACGGCCAGGGAGTACCGATTTTTCAAAGCCGGACACCCCTTCCATAGACTCCAATGTTAAACGGTAATTTCTCCGGTGATTTTGGGGACCCGGTACCGGCCGACCCTAGGTCCCCTGGACCCCAAACTTTTCACACATGTAGCCCCTCTTTGCCTATAAGTGTGCAAAGTTTGTTGTCCAGGGGACCTAGAGCCGGGAAGCACCGATTTTTCAAAGACAGGCACCCCTTCCATAGACTCCCATGTTAAAAGTCAGTCTAGTCACACAGCGCAGGAGATCAGGTAGGGAGATTGGGCACAGTGAGGCATGGGCACAGTGACAGTGAGGCATGGGCACAGTGAGGCATGGGCACAGTGAGGCATGGGCACAGTGAGGCATGGGCACAGTGAGGCATGGACACAGTGAGGCATTGACACAGTCAGGCAGATTGAGGCATGGACACAGTGAGGCACAGTGAGGCATGCACGTGGACACAGTGAGGCAAAGTGAGGCACAGTGAGGCATGCAGATGGACACCCTAGGCTTATACTCGAGTCAATACGTTTTCCAGTTTTTTGTGGTAAAATTAGGTGCCTTGGCTTATTTTCGGGTCGGCTTATACTCAAGTATATACGGTAACAAAAAACAGGGACAAATTCTCTTTCAAATGTGTCTTCTCCCCCTTGCAGACACTGCAGCTCAAAGTGTGATATTTTCAGGGGCATTGCAGTTTATCCAGAAATTAGTGGGAAAAACTAGGTGTGTCCAGGTGCTGATAGACAAGCTACAGGCTTGTGAATCAGCAGTGACAATGCCGAAAGCCACTTTCCGATAGCCACTACCTACAACATGCTTTCATCCCACTGTGGCACAAGCAAGCACAATCTACATAAGTGGCAACTCTGCTTTGAATTCTGGAGCACTGCAGCATAGTTTCCACAGGATCACAGGAAGCTACATTGATTGGACTGGACTTTACTGCATGCTAAGGAGGTGTTTGTGGGACTTAACAGGGGGACTAACAAAAAATTTAGTGTTACGTTTTTTTTATTAGAAGGCCATAACTGTACTTTAATAGAGATGCAGAAGAATTACAGTGATGGTGTGTGTTTGTGTGTAGGTATATGTGTGTATATATAATATAGATAGATTACTGCATATACAGTAGTATGTTACAGTTAAAGATGAATTCCAGGTACCTGGACAATGCCTCTGGAAGCAGGAAATCACTGAAGCAGACGCCGCTACTTTGGGGATCTTCCTTGCTTTGGGGTCCTGTGCTAAATGGTCAGCCTGATGCATTCTAAACACAGGGGGTTGGATGTCCAGGATGGGCGCCTTAGCGAATGCTTTGAATGTTCTGAAAAAATGCTTAAAAAAGTGTTCTGGTTGGAAAAGGTGGAGAGGCAGGGAGTAACATCACGTCCATGCTGACCGGCTGAACTCCTGTGTTCAGAATACATCAGAATGGGACCCAAAAGTAAGGGAGATCACTGGAGTAGCGGTGTCTACTTCAGTGATTTGTAGCTTCCACAGGCATCTGCCAGGTATGGTATATACAGAGTTAAATTTGTTCAAAAAGCTGGACCAATGTAACTATGTGAAGACATACCATACCTGGAATTCATCTTTAAGCACGTGCACCCTCTACAGTGGAAAAGCAGCCACTTATGTCCTACTCCATTTAACATCTTGATTCATTTGCGATAGACAGTCCTGGTCTATGGACATTGAATGTCTTCTTTTACTCAAGCATAACTGTCCTGGGAAAGAACTCTATGTGCTTGAGGATGCCTTTAACTGTCCCTCTGAAAATGTATCCGAGATTGATCACTTTTCAGAGGGTGGTTGACAGGTGGCTAGGAGGAGATATGTCGCTTTCTCATCGTCGGTTTTAACCATGAAAAATCTGCACCACCGCAGGCATTACAGGTGGCTGCAGTGCAGCCCCAATAAATTTTGCTAAGGCATGTGTACAGCCCTGAGCAGCTGCATGTTCTCTAAACTGACAATTGGGGAAGGGGAGGGTTTTGGGGTGTGGGGGGCGTTAAAACCATAGATTAACTGCCGGCTTTTACTTCCAGCCTCCCCCCCGGACACTCATGTTGCATAACTGATACTTTGGTGTTTAGCTAATGCTAGGCTGTTAAATCACCTAATGTATTCTTTATATTTTGGGGGATTCTGGTGACAAGATTATTGCTATTAAGGTTGCACACCTTCTAAGACTAGTTGCCTTTCAATTATATTACTTTTCTGAGTTGCTGACCCGGACTGAGCATGCAGATTAGAAAATCCCATTAAACCCAAGTTCCTGATCTGCATACTTTTGTTGGATCAATAGTTTAAAGTCTTTAAACCACTTTAAACCACTGGATTAGTATGATGAGTCATCAATACCAGCCTCCAAATTCTCTCCATACAGCCTTTTTTTTTAAGGAACGCTATGCTCAGATAAATAGGAGGGTGCCATTGGTGACCACACTATTACCTGTGCTTTTTAGAAAATCCAGGCATTTGTTTTTTTCTTAGGTTTTTGGAAGATGCTGTAGACAATCCTGGTGTCAGGAGCTCTGGTTCTCATGGCGTCTTACCTGCCATGGCAGTCCCTCCAATCCTTTTATACTGTATTTGCTTAATGTTAGTAATATGTGACTGTAGTAAATGACTCCTTTACATAATTACCTGTTCATTAACATATATCTTTTTCCTTTTCAGTTACAAAAGTTTTGTAACAGCCAGAAGAGCTGTGATTGCCATAACCGGATGCTGGGTCCTGTCCTTCATTGTTGGCTTGGTTCCCATGTTTGGATGGAACAATATAAGCAACCTGAGAAAGGAGCAAAACTCCACTTTTGGTGAAATAATTATAACCTGTGAATTTGAAACTGTGATCAGTATGGAATATATGGTCTACTTCAATTTCTTTGTCTGGGTACTTCCTCCCCTCATCCTGATGCTAATTATTTATTTGGAAGTATTCAACCTAATTCAGCGACAGCTTAACAAGAAGGTGTCTTCCAGCTCAAAGGACCCACACAAGTACTATGGAAAGGAACTGAAAATTGCCAAGTCATTAGCTCTGATCTTATTATTATTTGCTCTAAGCTGGCTACCACTACACACATTAAACTGCATTACACTGTTCTGCCAGACTTGCAGCACCCCTATGATCATAACTTACATTGCTATCTTTTTGACCCATGGGAACTCTGCTATGAACCCCATTGTCTATGCCTTCCGTATTGAGAAATTCAGATTTACGTTTTTGTACATCTGGAAGAAATATTTCTGCTGCAAAAGTGGAAGAGAACTTAACAGAGCGAACACAACGAACATTGAGAGATCTTGTTCAAAACATGTCCTCTAAAGTACCCAGGTTTTGTACACTATAATACTCCAAAATAAGCAAATAACCAATATCTGTTCAACTGTCCATTTTAACAATAAAGTGCTGATAAATGATATGCAGAATTCAGCTTCAGCATATTCTGTTTGTTTACATCTGCTGCAAAATTTGCATGTGTATATGGTGAATACAGACTTATCCAGGCTCTTACATGGGAGTGTAAACCCTAAAGGTCGTTCAGTACTAACTTCGAATACACATAATAATACCGCCACCATGTGTTCACTTTGAGCAGACTCTGGTGGAAAAACAAAGGTGACAATTTTATAAAATGTTGAAATTGAAATTATACAAACTTGTTTTTTAGTGCATCTTGATTATGAAAAGGGATCTTCACATTTAAACCGTTGTAAGCAAAAGGTGGATGAGGAGAGTCCACTGCAATCTTATAGCTCTTATTTATAAAAGATTACACTGCTTCAAGGTGCACGCAAATTATTTTTTTATGGACACTGATAGTAAATGAATTTAGAATGTTGAAAAGAATAAGAAAAAACTTTGTATTATCGCCACTTCAGTATCCAACTCGTGTTTTATAAATCAAAAAAGACAAATGTAACCTCCCAACCAAGTTCCTGAGGTGCTTCCTATCTACAGTGGGGAGAACAAGTATTTGATACACTGCCGATTTTGCAGGTTTTCCTACTTACAAAGCATGTAGAGGTCTATAATGTTTATCATAGGTACTCTTCAACTGTGAGAGACGGAATCTAAAACAAAAATCCAGAAAATCACATTGTATGATTTTTAAGTAATTAATTTGCATTTTATTGCATGACATAAGTATTTGATACATCAGAAAAGCAGAACTTAATATTTGGTACAGAAACCTTTGTTTGCAATTACAGAGATCATATGTTTCCTGTAGTTCTTGACCAGGTTTGCACACACTGCAGCAGGCATTTTGGCCCACTCCTCCATACAGAGCTTCTCCAGATCCTTCAGGTTTCGGGGCTGCCGTTGGGCAATACGGACTTTCAACTCCCTCCAAAGATCTTCTATTGGGTTCAGGTCTGGAGACTGGCTAGGCCACTCCTGGACCTTGAGATGCTTCTTACGGAGCCACTCCTTAGTTGCCCAGGTTGTGTGTTTCGGGTCGTTGTCATGCTGGAAGACCCAGCCACGACTCATCTTCAACGCTCTTACAGAGGGAAGGAGGTTGTTGGCCAAGATTTTGCAATACATGGCCCCATCCATCCTCCCCTCAATACGGTGCAGTCACCCTGTTCTCTTTTGCAGAAAAGCATCCCCAAAGAATGATGTTTCCACCTCCATGCTTCATGGTTGGGATGGTGTTCTTAGGGTTGTACTCATCCTTCTTCTTCCTCCAAACACGGCAAGTGGAGTTTAGACCAAAAAGCTCTATATTGCGCTGGCTTGAGCAGGGGGACATTGCGTGCGCTGCAGGATTTTAATCCATGACGGCGTAGTGTGTTACTAATGGTTTTCTTTGGGACTTTGGTCCCAGCTCTCTTCAGTTCATTGACCAGGTTCTGCCGTGTAGTTCTGGGCTGATCCCTCACCTTCCTCATGATCATTGATGCCCCACGAGGTGAGATCTTGCATGAAGCCCCAGACCGAGGGAGATTGACTGTCGTCTTGAACTTCTTCTATTTTCTAATAATTGCACCAAAAGTTGTTGCCTTCTCACCAAGCTGCTTGCCTATTGTCCTGTAGCCCATCCCAGCTTTGTGCAGGTCTACAATTTTATCCCTGATGTCCTTACACAGCTCTCTAGTCTTAGCCATTGTGGAGAGGTTGGAGTCTGTTTGATTGAGTGTGTGGACAGGTGTCTTTTATACAGGTAAGGAGTTCAAACAGGTGCAGTTAATACATGTAATGAGTGGAGAACAGGAGGGCTTCTTAAAGAAAAAATAACAGGTCTGTGAGAGCCGCAATATTGACTGGTTGGTAGGTGATCAAATACTTATGTCATGCAATAAAATGCTAATTAATTATTTAAAAATCATCCAATGTGATTTTCTGAATTTTTGTTTTAGATTCAGTCTCTCACAGTTGAAGAGTACCTGTGATAAAAAATTACAAACCTCTACATGCTTTGTAAGTAGGAAAACCTGCAAAATCGTCAGTGTATCAAATACTTGTTCTCCCCACTGTATAAACAAAAAGCTTTAAAACCTACTATGTGGACACACATTAACCAAATGACTATAGATTACAGCAATAGTTCTCAACCACAGCACCATGGCCCGCTGCCAGGCTATGGCCTCCCTATTCTTGGACCTCAAGGCAGCTGCAGATCCCTTACACTACAACAGTGCCTCCCAGCTCTCATAGTGCTTCCATGCCACCTTAGAGAGCCCAGCCCTCCACATCGCCCCCCACCTTGTTGCAGAGCATTTATCCTTCAATATTGCCTCCAACAATGTCCTTCACCGCCGCTGCAAAGCACCTAGCCTCCTGGAGAGACCCCAGCCCCCTCCAGAGACCACATCCCCGAAAGTTGCCTCCAGCCCCCTCCAGAAATCTCATCCTCTAAAAAGCCATTAAGTCTGCTGCAGAGCCTATTCCAACTAATCGCACAGCCAGTGATTACCAGCAGTCAATATGGATGGATGTACTTTGTGTGCATCCAGCCACTATCACTGCAGGTAATCGCTGGCTGTGTGAACAGTCACGAATAAGTGTGACGGCTGACAGCCTGTAGAGGCTCGGCATTTGCAGCTATCAATCCCAGATGCTATCCCTGTCAATCCTAGCCATAGGAATCGGTTTCTTGCTGCTGGGATTCAAAGCGTTGCTAAATGCCTGTTTGAATGCAGCCAGGATCTGTTTCAATTACAAACCATTTATTGGAGGTCGGGTATTAAACCTGAACTCCAGGCACAAAAACTTTCATTCAAATATATTCCTCAAAAGCTGAAAAGGATGTAAATCCACTTTGTATGCAACAAATGCCCTTGAAAACCCATATAAGATCTTGTTAAATTAGCAGGGAGATCATCGCTGTGCAGTAAAAAGCCTTTGCAGAGAATAGAGGAGTTGGAGAAACCCAATGGACCTACACACTAAAGGCTGCCTGCAAATAACTACATTAAGCCCAGGTTCACACTGGGCTGCGGGAGTGAAGCCGTGCGTGTTCAGCTGAACTCACACGATTTCACTCTCGCTGGCAGTCCCGATTTCAGCCGCGCTTACAAAGACATCTAAATCGCGGCCGAAATCACAGAAAGTAGTACAGAAACTACTTTTTGAAATCGGTGCAGCGCCGCAGATGTGGCGACGCACTGATTAGGACGGTGCCATTGCCGGCAATTTGCAGCAAATATCGCCGATTTGACATGCGATTTGACATGTCTAATCGCATGTCAAATGGCACCAGTGTGAACCAGGGCTAAGGGACAGATACAAGACCAGTCACGCTGCACAAGGAGAGGGAGCCACAGTGAATGGACTTTATTACAGGAAGCTCCTGAACAGAGGCAAAGTTTCACACTGGATTACTGCACAGATCTGGAAGAAATACACAAAGCACACCAAGATTCAAATGTGTATTAACAATACATGTTTCTTGTATTTAGATAACGTTTCCTGATCCTGAAATCCAGCTTTAAAGCGTTTGTTACCCCAACATTTCATATTCCTGATATGTGGCCGCTGTACCATGTACTTGTATGAGAAAGTCTCCTGTTGTCTTTGTATTGCTTCCTTTGTGTGAAATCTTTGTGCCAGTCCCTCTGCTTTCCTAATAAAAACTGACCACACTAAAGCCTGGTACACATGATCAGATTGTTGGCCAACCGAGCTGATTACCTTGCTAATCAGCCACAGAACCTGTGTAAATAATATATATACAAAAATCAATATTTGGTGTTGCGCTCTAGTGAATGATGGCTCATTACCATAAATAAAGTGCTAAATTACCATAAATATAGTGCTAAATACCACAAATAACTATAAATAAAGTGCTATGTGTAATTAATATGTGCTCAGTTTTAAAGGGATGAGGTGGCAACCCTAGCACCGCCCCAGTGTGAAAAGACACACTGGAATGAATGGGATGGTTTTCAGTCGCTTAGCAGAGGCTATTTCTAGCGCTAAAGCACCTGAAAACCGCCCCAGTGTGAAAGGGGTCTAAGCAAGACAGCACATCGTGGTCCGTTCTCTAGCTGTGCTGGGAACTCAGTATGCTCTCCTCCAATGATCAGACTTGTCCTGACATGCCCCCCGCTGCAGAGCCATTCAATGAGAAGCTCAGTGTGCTGCTGCTTCTCCTCCACCCCCCAGCTCTTAAACAGTTTAGTTTAGAGGGAATGTGATCACTTATAAAAAAGAGAAAAGGGTATTTATAAAAAAATCACTTTAAGTACAGAGCTCATTATAATTAACTTTGCTGAAGTCAAACCAGTACTAGAATAATGCTGATTGTTCACTATTTGTTCACTATTTAAATAAACACTTTTTCAATAAGGGCTATGCTAAACTAGCAATCCTGTCGGGGTCATTAACCACTTAAGGACCGCCTAACGTGGATATACGTCGGCAGAATGGCACGGCTGGGCATAAGCACGTACAGGTACGTCCCCTTTAAGATGCCCAGCTGTGGGTCGTGCGCTCACGACCCGGTCGTGAGCTCCGTGACCGCGCCCGCGGGACCCGCGGACCCGATCGCCGCCGGTGTCCCGCAATCGGGTCACAGAGCTGAAGAACAGGGAGAGGTGAGTGTAAACAAACCTTTCCCGTTCTTCCTAGTGAGAGTGTCACTGATCGTCTGTTCCCTGTCATAGGGAGAGACGATCAGTGACGTCACACGCCAAGCCACGCCCCCCCACAGTAAGAATCACTCATTATTAGGTCACGCTTAACCCCTTCAGCGCCCCCCTACAGGTTAACCCCTTCACTGCCAGTGTTTCTTTCACAGTAATCAATGCATTTTTATAGCACTGATCGCTGTAAAAATTACAATGGTCCCAAAATGGTGTCAAAAGTGTCCGATGTGTCCGCCATAATGTTGCAGTCATGATAAAAATCGCTGATCGCCGCCATAACTAGTAAAAAAAAAATATATTAATAAAAATGTCATAAAACAGTCGCTTATTTTGTAGAAGCTATAACTTTTGCGCAAACCAATCAATAAACGCTTATTGCGATATTTTTTTACCAAAAATATGTAGAAGAAGAATAGGTATCGACCTAAACTGAGGAAAAAAATAATTTTTTATATATTTTTTTGGGATATTTATTATAGCAAAAAGTAAAAAATATTGCATTTTTTTCAGAATTGTCGCTCTATTTTTGTTTATAGCGCAAAAAATAAAAACCGCAGAGGTGATCAAATACCACCAAAAGAAAGCTCGATTTGTGGGAAAAAAAGGACGTCAATTTTGTTTGGGAGCCATGTCGCACGACGCGCAATTGTCAATTAAAGCGACACAGTGCCGAATCGCAAAAAGTGGCCTGGTCTTTAACCAGCCAAAATGGTTCGGGGCTGAAGTGGTTAAGAAAGCAGAGCCAGAGATATAATATTGATGTGCTCCTATGGCCTTTGTAAGATTCTGTAGGGTAATAGCCAGCAAAAGTACAATGCCCTAGGAGCATGTGAGTGACGGGCAATATGTGAGATGGTCCTTATGCTGATTGTTTCCTTTTCTATTAGATCAGATCCCTGCTCTCTGCCTTCTGGAGCTGAGAAAAAGCATTTGATCTGTGTATTTTAGAAGGCTGTAGAGTAGAGCAGACCGCAGATGAATATGTACAACTTATATAGGAGAATACTTTATATTGTAAGCTCCTTGAGGGTAGGGACTGATGTGAATGTATAATATATATGTAAAGTGCTACGTAAATTGACGGCACTATATAAGTATGTGAAATAATAATAATAGTGTGTTTAATTTCTGTGTATCATCTCAGGCTAGCCATTCAGTGGGTATATGTAGGGGTTTACAACCACTTTAACATTTTTTTTCACTTTCTGATTTTCAGTAGGCACTTGTCATGTAACCAGAGCCTCACAGCTGCCCCCTGGGAAAACAACATTATCCATGTTTTCCAGAGAGACCTCAACTTGATCTGGCATGGCTTGTTAGTGAACAATAAGCAGTGTTAGATCAGGCCCAAACAATCATTAGTTAGATGGGACAGAACAAGAATTATTATTATTTTTAAAAATGGTTTCTCTGGTTATGGATAGAGCTGGGAGATTTTCTCAAAAAAAAAAAAAATTTGCGATTTAAAAAAACAAAACGCGATTCACGATCCAAATCCGCGGTGTCCGGCCTCGTGGACTAGGCCAAAACCGCGGCCTCGCCTAAAAAGTCCTGCCCGCAGCTCCTCAGGACCGGCGCGGTGTCAGCGCCGGTCCTGGGGAGCTGCAGGCAGGAGTTTTTAGGCAAGGCCATGCCGTGCGGCCTCGCGGACTAGGCCGAAGCCGCGACCTCGCATAAACTCCTGCCCGCAGCTTCTCGGGACCGGCGCGGTGTCAGCGCCGGTTCTGGTGAAAAAATAAAAAATCGATTTGCTGAAATTTTTTATCGATTTGACCTCTCAACTCGATTCAAGATTTAAATCGATTTTTTCCCCAGCCCTAGTTATGGAACCCATGTGGGAAAGCGGCAACCTAAAAAAGAAAGAAGTGTTTATTGGTTTCCCTAAATGCTATTTATTTTGTGTGTGCAGTTTATTAATCTGCATTTTTTCTTCATAAGGATAGCACTATTGTTGTTCAGGCATCAATCAGAGTCAGCAACTACTTTCTGGATTGAGATACCAGCTGAAAGATGACAAAATAATGTAAACCATGCTGCCTTTGCAGTTACTGTATGTGTTCATAAATGCTGCAAACTCTCATCTTTTGACTTGTTTCAAAGCAGAAAAGTTACAATCTGATTACTAGGAGCAGAGGGGACTTAGGCATTGCCTTCTCCTGCCTGCAGCAGACTGATGACATAAGCAACGTCAACTAGGTGCTGCCCAAACACTGTTTTTTGATAATAAATGTTGCAGCTTTTTGGAAAATTATACAATTGCTGTGCTTGAAAAGACACAGTGGAATGAATGGGAGGCGCTTTTCAGGCGCATTACAGAGGCTATTTCCAGAGTTAAAGTGCCTGAAAACCGCCCCAGTGGGAAATGGGTCTAACATTTGTACAAGTGTTTTGCTAATACTAGGTCAGTATGTAATGATCACAGAGTTGAAGGGTGCTTTAAAGGATAACTGTCAGTGGGAACACACACATGTAGATCTAAATGCCCTCCCCTAGGACTCCCACTTATTTTCTACCTACTTGTCTTCACTCTAAAGCTGGATACACACTATACAACTTTTGTTGTTCAATTTTCTTTAGATTTACCTTCAACTATGTAGTGCAAGGGCCTGCCTGATTGCATACAAATTGAAAGTGTTTAGGTTTGACCTCATATTATATGGTTTTGTTAAATCTAAAGGAAAAAATCTAAAGAGAATTGTATAGTGTGTATCCAGCTTAAGGCCGGGTTCACACTTGTACGAAAAACGCTCCGACATTGGGAGCTCATGTCGCATAACGTGTGAAAATCAAATTTTCCCTATGAGAGCCGTCTTAACTGGTCCGACACAAGTCTGTCTGACTTTGAAAATGCTCCCTGTACTACTTTGGTCCGACTTCAGCCCATTGAATATCATTGAAGTTGGATCCTTGTCCTAACCATCCGACTTGTGACATCCGACATGGGGATTACAGCAGCAGCAAAAGGTATTTATGTCGCACTGGGATTGTTTTGATTAGTCAAAAGACAAGTCAGACTATCTCAAAATCTTATCCTGTTCATTCAAGTCGGATGGAAGTAGGACCAATGTTGCAGGGCAAAGTAGTAGTGTCGTACCAGTGTGAACCTGGCCTTAGACCTTTGTCATGTGGCCTGCTGGGTGCCACACTGCCTCTTCAAAATTCTCCCAACTTAGCCTTGCTCCTCCCATGCATGTGTTCATTTCTATGAAAAGGCGATTCACCACCAGGACAAAATTGGATCTCTTTTCAATAGGAATTAAAAAAGAGCTTGCTTGGAGATTTTGAAGACAAGGTTGAGCTGTACTTAGCGAGCCACATAGTAATGACCTTGGCAGAGCAGGGACAGGTAAACACGAGGGGTGCTGTCAGTGGGCGTCTACTGTAGATCCAAAAGGAACACCAGAAGGCACCTAAGTTTAGCATTGGAAATACTTTAATGATAAAAAGACAATAAGCAACTCACAAAGGTAGCAAAATATGGCGCCTCTCATAAACACATCCCGGTACAGATCTTATGTAGATGGATGGCAAATCACTCCATTCTAGGAAACAGCATCACCACTGATGACCAGATGGAAGAAACCAGAAAGCCAGGAATCTCGATTGAGTGCAGCTGTTTTCACTCCTACAGTTTTCTCCCTTGGGTCTTTACTCAGCCACACAAAACAAACCTCTTGCGCCATTTTTTCTTTAACTTTTTATCTACTGTAGATCCACATATGCATTGCACTGTGCTGCCTAGGTGCATTTGCATGCCATTAGAAATGGATGGCACGGCAAGAGCCGAGACTGACAATGCTGCTGTACAAAGATGTCTTTGTTGCTCCTTCATCCAGAGTATAGGCACCCTTATGCAGGAGATGTGTTATTGGCCGGATCAACAGGTGAAAATAGATGCAATAAAAGCCTACAAAAAAAGAAAATGGATGCGGCCACCACATCTAAGTATTGGTAAACTGCAATATATTATATTTTTGGTTTTGTGTTTAATACCGCTTTAAGAGCTACAGGAAAATAGTTTGAAGCTCGTTAAATGATTATCAAGTTTTGGTTAAACATGAAGCACTTTATATAAGCATTTACAACCTAAGATTAAACAATGCCAATGGGTATGAGGTCTATATCTCCTTTTCCTGCTGACAACTAATAGACTCTTCTGTACCACTGTGTGAAAACTGAATCACAGATCAATGCATAATTGCTGCATCTGGATGCTAAATGTGTTTGATCTACAGACTGGTTCAGGAGTTCAGACTTTATTTTGATCGTATTGATGGCTATAAGTGGCTTTGCCATCACAGAGGCTATACTATTTACAGAGAGGGACATGCTGGTCCACTGGCTAAACAGTATGAGAACATGTGCCCAATTATCTTATTATACCTAATGATTTAGGCTGCATCTTTCCATACACTCTTTGTGCTCGGCTGGCATTTTATATGGCATCTTTTTACATAAGCATAGCAGCAGCTGTGTTTGCACACAAAAACATGCTCGGCATTCTGGCATGACTATTGCCAGTGCCTGCAATAAGCACTCCAGAAATGCTAACTATGTGAAATGTGCAAATTTGTAGAATGAAGCTGAAATGCTGTAGTCTGCATGGTGAACTTACATTGTTAAATCATCTGTAATGCTATCATTGAACACATAAAATATTACCTGTTTTACCTATTACAAAAGCCCAGTATATTAAAATGGCTTTCTATTTATCTTTATAGCATTATGCATTTTATATAACCATATATTTTTCAGTCTTTTATTTAGATTTTCAGTTTTTTTACAAGAAGGGGATTGCAGTCAGGGCAAAAAAGACAGTATTATATGGTACACAAAATAAAACAAAATCAGTGTAGCATTTGCACAGTAGAATACTTTCTTTAAATGTTGACCAGGCCATTGATATCCATATTGCAGTTATATGGCTTTCGATAAAGACCTGGTGTGAATAAAGGTTTATTTCGCAAGTAATTATTTATTGTGTTTTTCTTGTAGGATGCAAAGGGTCAGAAGGGCAGCAGAAAAAAATACCTTGTGGCAGGAGAATGCAGGGGAAGGGGCAAGGGAGGTGCAGGTGGCCATGGGGGATTTAGGAAGGGAAGAAAAAAGGTGTGTGTGTTGGGGGGGGGGGTATGGGTTGGGAGGCTTTCCAGAATTGTTCTTACTTATCTCGGGGCAAACTTTGGAGATGTGCTAGGTACTTCCATTAAACACAATCACCCAGGATGCACATCTACATGTCAGTATGTAACAAGTGAGAGCTCCAAATTATTTGTATGGTAGGGGCACAGGAGTGTCCAATGTAGTTTCCCAAATTGGCATTGAAGTGAGTAGGCAGCGTAGTATCCTAAATAGCTGCTAGATGCCCTCAGGGTAGTAGTGGGGTGCAACCTACATAGTGAGGTAGTGCCAGCTCTGCCAATGCCAGTGTGGGACACCTTGGAGAATAGAGTCCTGCTAGGAAAAAAAATCTGGCGGGAGTCAGCCTAAAGTCACAATGCAAGGTGTCTGGGTAACAAGCTACAGTAAGGATGCAGGCTGTAAGGCGCTATAACTTGGAACTTCCCCTTGGAAGCAGGGGAGGAAGGGTGCAGAACTTTTGGGACTACTCATGGGATGCAGGGCTTTGGCAAAATATCCACAGGTACAAGCTCTTCAACTTGAATTTTCACTTGTTATTGCTCTCTATCTATTGTTGGCAACTTGGCAAGTAATGTGCCATCACCTCTGGGATGAATAACGTATGTAAATATATAAATCAACAGAGTTCAGTAAACACTGTAAAGACTTTCATTGTGTGGACCCTTCTTTCTCTAACCTCAACATGGGGATGTTCTTTGAAAACACATGGTGCAGGGTGACGCTGCTATTGTGCTCCATTGTTGTAAGACCTGAAGCAGGTATGTGACAGACTGCTTCGTGTGAGCTGGTATGGCAGGGTGGGAATCTACAAGGGTGTGCTTGTGTAATGGCAGGTTCCAAGAGAACTGCAAAGAGGATCCTGTGTCAATGGTGCCAAGATGGGTCTAGGGGACCATCATTTGTCCAGGCAGGAATGGATTGAAAAATGCATACACTGTATGTTCCCTCACCACTTGGTTAGCTGTACACATGGAGGACATTCAGCCTACTACCTGGCTTCCATTACACAATACACTTACAAACAGGGACATCCTACCTTTTGTTTCACAAAGAATTCATTAAGGTTTTCAAAATACGTATGACGCAACAAACAAAAATGAAAAAACATCTAAAAATGGAAACAAGACTGAATCAAAAGAAGTACAGAAGATGGGGTAGCTGTCTCCATGCTTACACGTAACAGTATAGTGTTATGAACATCCAATGCAAAAGGTAATAGAGTACAACAGGACAATAAGGAAAATATACTGGCACTGGTAAAACTTGTTGACCATCAAAGGGCACACAACAATATAGATAGGCAGAGATGAAGACATCCTACCTTTAAGTTCTCTTCAAAGGTTGGAGATTGGTTAAGGTTGGTTCCTTGAATGTCCCATAGCTGTATTGTAATTTTTTTGTATTTTACCCCATATGTGGATATTTTAGGCTAGGGCTGTGCTACTGAGAGATGTAAACTCTTTATTGTTGGTTATTCCCTTAGCAGACTCCAGAAGATGATTTCAGTATGCTGCATTTGAAGCAACTGCCAACAATTAGTCTCAGTAGTCTCAATCTATCAGTAGCAAAAAAAGTGTCCCACTGTAGTCCTAGCCTTAAAATTTAACTGTACTGTGCAATTATTATTATTTTTTAATCCCCAGGCCCACCTTGTAGACTTTTACTAAACTGTCCTTAATCCAGCATGACCACGGCTGTGTGGCCTCCTTGACACTGGATAGCCACTTGTCAAAATCTGACCAGTCCAATGCAGATGCTCTTCAATCTCCAAAAAAAATCATATAAAGGTTGCAGAGTACATCCAACCTTGCTGGATCATGAATAGATGAGTAGGATTGGGCAGGGGGAATTAAAAAAATGTAGGACTATTCACACCGTACTGTAGTAAAAATATAAGAAGAGACATAACAGCTCAAGTCCAAGAATGATCCATAGAAATCCTTGTGATAACAAAAAGTTATCTCTATATTGTTAAGTGTGCATCTGGGTAATGTCAAGGCACTGTATGAATTCAGCATTGTACCACACTGATTTTACTGAATAGTAAGAAATTTCATTTTATTATCCATGTCTAGTTTTAGCAAAAAGTTCAGTTTCTCGGAACAAAGCCACCTGTATATCTGTTAATTAAAGCACTTGTAGAACTGATTTATCTCTGTTTTTCTAGCGACCTGCTTTAATTGTGTCTCTGCGTTTTTCATTTCCGCTGTGACATCTGGGGAGGATGATATTTTGTAAGATAGGTCTTACAAACCTAATAAAATCCAGAGCCTCCTCCATCACTTTCCAGAAAAAAAAGACTGAGTAATTAATTTTGAGTTAATAAGTCATTCAACTGACAAGACGATTAGTGTTATAGTTAATATTTTTCACATATAACTTTGTAATATAAAAAATTACAGATGTGACAAGGTAAGTGCACACAGCACTGTGATGAAGCATAGGCATTCAACCTGAAAACTACAACGTGTATAACATGGGCCACTAGACAATTTAAATGTGACAAGATTTCTACATGCACAAGATAAGTGTGCACAGCACTTGACTGGAGCTAAGGTATCCAGGGTAGAAACTGCAGAAAAGTGTATAACATAACAACTAACAAAGTCTGTTTTGTAGCCCATGCTCCCAACCTATTTTTCCAGTTTTAGCACACCACATGTCAAAATTTCAAATGTTTGTCACGGATTTTAACACATCATTATATATCATTGTCAAATATAAAACATTGTACATTTACCTAGTGTTCATATGAGGTTACCTAATAGGATACATTCAATATGTCCCAGTTCACTTATTTTACTGAAGATTCAATGACGCATCCAATTTCAGCAAAGGAGAAAGAAGGAAGGCGCTCTTTTTTCTACACTCTAATAACACCACTGAAATAAATACATCACTTATCACCATCTAGTGTAGCTTCCCCTTTTGTGCAATAGTGAACACTTAAAATAAATGCTCCGAAATAGTAAAATCAATAGAATAGTGTAAGCATATATACCGTATTTTTCGCACCATAAGACGCACCTGACCATAAGACGCACCTGGGTTTTAGAGGAGGAAAACAAGAAAAAAAATATTCTGAACCAAATGGTGTAATAAAATATTTTCCAAGAGCCCATGAAATGCAGACTGACCATTGACCCCCTGTCCATAACTCAAATCTGCACACCCACCCATCCATAACCCACCTCTTCATTCCCAACCATTCACAACCCACCTCTGCATCCCCCACCCTTCTCCAGCCAGTGGCAGCCATGGGATCATCAGGCACGGGGATCGCCATACGGACGTCTGAAGCTCAGCATGTAATGCCCCACCCCCACCTCCTGCCCATGATCACACAGTGCGGGGCAACCAACTCTCTGTTGTTTCTGTGCAGCAGCAGCTTGGAGATTCTGTGGAAGCCAGCGGGAGAGGTGAGCTCCGGGCTGTCACTAGTAAGCACAGAACTGAGGCTTCTGTGTTTACTAGTAACAGTAGACAGCACGGTGAGCACACCTGTGCTGAGCCTAGATGTCACGGAGGGGGGTAGGCGAAGCCTCCGTCAGTTGCCTAGAGTGCGGCCAATCACTGGCCGCTTATGGGGCACTAGTCCACGCCCTCCCTCCCCGGCCAAGTTACGCTGCTGTTTTATCTCTACAGGCCTGGCTGGGGGTCTGTAGCTGGGGACAGTTTGTGTGCGGGAGCCGGGACTCGGCAGAGTGGAGGCTTTTTTGTGCACTGGGCGGGGGGTGGTGCTGGCGGCGGGTGGCGGTGCCAGTGGCGGCGGGGGGGGGGTGGTGCCTGTCGTATATTCGCACCATAAGACGCAGAGGCATTTTCCCCCATATTTCTGGGGGGAAAAAGTGCGTCTTATGGTGCGGAAAATATGCTACATGTAGCTCTACACCCGTAGGAGCCACAAGATTACGGTCCAGTTCTTCCCCACAGGCTTTGGCCTGCAGCCAGGCACACTGGCTCATTCACGTTTATTTAATGATCAGTCTAGGGGTGTTTTTGTTGTTTTTATTTTTGGAGAACTTGGATAGGGTTGAGGGTAGTGGTGGGATACTCCAAAAATAAGAACCATGTGCAACTGAGGAATTAGGTGTTCTTTAGGACAAGCTATATTGAAGTCCGGGCTTTAAACAAACAGTCGATTTTCAGCTTTAAGGTAGTAGTAGTAGTAGTTGTAGTAGTTAACTGTGAGAAGAGTCCCTTTAGGTAGTAGATTAGGTGGACAAAGCTCTTCAGGACACCAGCCGGCATCCCCTTTAAATGGCTGACTTTCCTTAGCCTCAGAGGGTTGGCAAAAGTAAAAAAGTCCCCAAGATCTTTCAGAAAGTTTGTACTCCCACAAGGCCCAAGGAACAGCTGGTTGCCTCCTTCCAACTGCCAAGTGACACCTTACTCTGGTAATACCAGACCAGATCTTCTGTGGACAGCCTCCCTCCAGTCAGCTTTCTTTAGCTCCATGGTCTCAGCATCCAGGCCCTCAGGTCGCCCACCTGAGGCCTCACAACAGCAGTCATAGCAGCAGTGTCTGGGAGGGCAGCATGCCCTCCAGGTTGGATCAGTCCACTTAGGGAAAAGACCCTGAGCTCAGTGTGCTCACTAAATATATACAGTCTCCCAGCATGCCATCAGAGCCTGCCTCTCTGGGATAGGCCAGGACTATATCAATATTTATGCTGCCATCTGCATAGCTCCACACCTATCATCCACAAACTTCTCAAGTTCCCTGGATACAGAGGAAGCTATAGACCAGACTGGTAGCAGCTGAACACACTGAGCAGACCCAACCAGCAGATTGCAGCTTCGCTGAGTACAGTGAGCAGACTATGCTTTTACCTAACAAATACAGCCACACTGACTACAGTGTGGCAACTAAATTCACCTATCAAAACACAAACTAAACTCTATCTACCTAATTCTGCTACACACTAAATTTGTGCCAAATATTCAAAATGTATATTGTGACAGTAGGAGTTACTGTCACGGTAAAATGGACAGTTTTCTGGACACAGGGTATGCACATTTGCGAGGTGCAAGACTACAGAGCGTAGATGTGGACTGAAGAAGACTGCTTTCGCAGCTTTCTCCAGGTTTTGATATTCTGGAATGGGGCTTTGTAGTTTGGAGATTCCACAGTGTCTTGGGAGGGACAGGATCTCCAACCCTGTATCCAGACTTTGTGGATGACCAGCAGGGTGTGTGCTCAGGTAAGGACAGCCCTTATAATGAATGTATGGGAAGACCTCATGGCTCCCAGTTGGAGACGGCTCCACACCAAGTGACAGGAGGTCTTCAGGAGTCAGAGAGGCTGTAGGAGGCAGTCAGAACGTTGGTGACTGCAAGAGGCAGAGCTGTGTGTGCTAAAGAGAAGCTGTCTACTTTGAGGAGTCCGGTAGTCTGGGTGATGAGGAAAAAGTGCAGAAGTACTGCTACAGAGAGCCGGGTGGGCTAGCATTTTCTGTTCTGTGTATTTGATGGAAAAGAACCCCCTGCATGGGAAACCTTTGTTTGGACTTTTATTTTGCCTTTTTAATAAAAATGGGCTACCATGCCCTAAAATAGAGTTCCTGACTGGCTTGAATCACTGGAAAAATGCATCTACCACAAGAGCTAACAACCCCCCATCTTACAAGATATATATGTAGCAAGATGTTACCATTGCAAGCATCGTTAAGGACTGCAATCTTTGCTGTGAATATAAGTTTGGCCCTCTTTAGTGTTTATTTCATGCTAATTAGTTACAACTTGTTTGGTTCAGTTCTCGAGAGACAAAGACTCCATTACAGTAAGTAGCACAGAGACTATATTGCCCACAAGGTCACTGTGCTACCAGAGGGGAGTGCGCCGCGCAAAGCCTGATGGGAGGACCTTTTTAAGACAAGCGCGCCGTATAGCATGCTATCTCTGGACGCCATCTTCATGCCGGCCGGAGGCCTGTGTTGAGGCCTGCTGTGAGTATACCTAGGGCCTACGGAGACCGAGAGCGGATCGCCTAGCCAAAGAGGGATCCCTGCGGACAGTCTCGCTGATCAACCGGAGGATGATCGGTCTACAGCTCGCAGCATCCAGAGAACTTTTTTCCATCGTTGTCCAGAGGACGGCTGGGTGAAGGACCAGGGGCCTTGTGACACCGAGAGACAGACCATTGAAGGAGGGTTCCGGTCTGAGAGAAAAAACAGCAAGACAAGGCCTCATCTGGTGAGCGGGCACTTGCCCATCAATTTAGTTAACTGACTGCCAGGAGTGTGACTATCACAAGCTTCACTTGTATTTGCTGGCGTTTGCATCTCCGCACGTAGTAACTCAACGCCTTGGGGAAACTAGTACCCCTTGTACTGTTAGTCCGTGTGCCTCAATCAGCAGTTTCTTTCTTCATCCTATCTTTTGGATTACAAATTTTTAAGTGCACCAACGTGGCTAGCTGAAGATTACCTGACTCTTAAAGGAATAGTCATCTGCTTTTCTACCTTTGCAAGTGGTTGCTAATGGACACGCACCAATTGAACGTTCCACTAGGGGGAGCCATAGAGTTCTGATTCCGCATATTAGTGATAACTGTTTGTATCACCTTGTGTTTTCTGCTGTTTATGTGAGACTTGGCGGAGAGGTGCCCCAGTGTTGATATTACTGCACTGGGAGATTCCTCCACCATACCCTCGCTCAATTCTGGCCCTCAGGTTACGTTATTAGGGTCGGACTTCAGAGGTATTTTGAACCAGTGGTATTTCATTCATTGTTTTATACAGGGAGCTGTATGTATTGAATGCCTATTGCATATCCATTATTTCATTCCTTTACCAAGTAAACATATCACCATTGGTTAAGCTACAATTTGTGTGGAACTCTGTCTTTGCAGCTGAGTGGCAGGTGAACAACACCAAGGTAACAACCCTTTTATTGCCTTTATTCTTGTGTGTATCATTGAGGTCCCTTACAGCCAATTGGAGTCCTCAATCATATTATTGTCCATTTGTGCCAGAGGAGATTGAGACAAATTCTGGGGGTTGACAGGCAGAGTGCAGGCCCAAATTTAAACCAGTAGCTCCTACGGGGGTAGTGCTACATATATATACACAGTGGGTCAAAAAAGTATTTAGTCAGCCACCAATTGTGCAAGTTCTCCCACTTAAAAAGATGAGAGAGACCTGTAATTGTCATCATAGGTATAACTCAACTATGAGAGACAAAATGTGGAAACAAATCCAGACAATCACATTGTCTGATTTGGAAAGAATTTATTTGCAAATTTATGGTGGAAAATAAGTATTTGGTCAATATCAAAAGTTCATCTCAATACTTTGTTATATATCCTTTGTTGGCAATGACAGAGGTCAAATGTTTTCTGTAAGTCTTCACAAGGTTGTCACACACTGTTGCTGGTATGTTGGCCCATTCCTCCATGCAGATCACCTCTAGAGCAGTGATGTTTTGGGGCTGTGGCTGGGCAACACAGACTTTCAACTCCCTCCAAAGGTTTTCTACGGGGTTGAGATCTGGAGACTGGCTAGGCCACTCCAGAACCTTGAAATGTTTCTTACGAAGCCACTCCTTCATTGCCCGGGCGGTGTGTTTGGGATCATTGTCATGCTGAAAGACCCAGACACGTTTTATTTTCAATGCCCTTGCTGATGGGAGGGGGTTTGCACTCAAAATCTCACAATACATGGGCCCCATTCATTCTTTCATGTACACGGATCAGTCGTCCTGTTCCCTTTGCAGAAAAACAGCCCCAAAGCATGATGATGCCACCCCCATGCTTCACAGTAGGTATGGTGTTCTTTGGTTGCAACTCAGCATTCTCTCTCCTCCAAACATGACGAGTTGTGTTTCTACCAAACATGACGAGTTGTGTTTCTACAAACAGTTCTACTTTGGTTTCATCTGACCATATGACATTCTCCCAATCCTCTTCTGGATCATCCAAATGCTCTCTAGCAAACCTCAGACGGGCCTGGACATGTACTGGCTTAAGCAGGGGGACACATCTGGCACTGCAGGATCTGAGTCCCTGGCAACGTAGTGTGTTACTGATGGTAGCCTTTGTTACGTTGGTCCCAGCTCTCTGCAGGTCATTCACTAGGTCCCCCCGTGTGGTTCTGGGATTTTTGCTCACCGTTGTTGTGTCCATTTTGACCCCACGGGGTGAGATCTTGCGTGGAGCCCCAGATCGAGGGAGATTATCAGTGGTCTTGTATGTCTTCCATTTTCTAATTATTGCTCCCACAGTTCATTTCTTCACACCAAGCTGCTTGCCGATTGCAGATTCAGCCTTCCCAGCCTGGTGCAGTTCTACAATTTTGTTTCTGGTGTCCTTCGACGGCTCTTTGGTCTTCACCATAGTGGAGTTTGGAGTGTGACTGTTTGAGGTTGTGGACAGGTGTCTTTTATACTGATAACAAGTTCAAACAGGTGCCATTAATACAGGTAATGAGTGGAGGACAGAGGAGCCTCTTAAAGAAGAAGATACAGGTCTGTGAGAGCTAGAAATCTTGCTTGTTTGTAGGTGACCAAATACTTATTTTCCACCATAATTTGCAAAAAAAAATCTTTCCAAATCAGACAATGTGATTGTCTGGATTTGTTTCCACATTTTGTCTCTCATAGTTGAGGTATACCTATAATGACAATTACAGGCTTCTCTCATCTTTTTAAGTGGGAGAACTTGCACAATTGGTGGCTGAAAAAATTATTTTTTGCCCCACTGTATGATGCTCAGTCAGGAAAACACAACCGCAGATGTAGTCTGTGACAGAGCAGCAAGGAGCTGATCGTGAGTAAGCTATAAGAGAGCTTGACTCTAGGAACTCTTTTGGTCTGAGGAGCAGACCTAAGGCCTAAGCTGGAGGCCTGAATCAGCCATGTGGCAATAGAGTAAAGGCTCATACACATGGTCTGAATGTTGGATAACCAAGCGTCTGATTTTTGTCAAAAGGGCGTGTGCAGGATTTTGTTTAGCATACTAACTATCCGCAAATTGTCGTTTGACAAACACAAATGTAGTGACGTACTATGAGTGTATAAAGAGGAAGTTTATTTCTCAAGCGCCACCCTTTTGGCCCCTTCTGCTAATTTTGTGTTAGTAGAAGTAATGTGAGAGTTGATTCGCGATTTTCAGGTCGTACAAAACAAATGCCTTTTAAAAAACATTTGGCATAACTACATCAGTAATAGGGATGAGCTTCGCGTTCGAGTCGAACATACGTTCGACTCGAACATCGGCTGTTCGATCGTTCGACGAAGATCGAACGATTTGGGCCGTTCGCGCCAAATTCGAGTGACGCGAACGGCCCACAATGCACTACGCCATCGCAGTGTCATCCAGGCGCTGTGATTGGCCAAGCATGCACTGTGACCCCGCATGCTTGGCCAATCACAGCGCCGGCAGCGAGGAGAGCAATGATTGGCCACAGGCAGGATGCCTGTGGCCAATTATTGCTGATGGGGTTTAGTACACGCCCCACACTATAAAAGGCCGCCAGCGCGGCAGCCTTGTGAAGTGTGTTCCGGAGCAGGGAAAGAGAAGCATAGGCAGGGACAGTGTCATTTTTTTTCCTTTACTAATCCTGGATTCCTTGTGTTTAGGGACAAATAAGGATAGGTAGGGAGAGTGTCAGTGACAGTGTGCTATTCTGTGCTAATCCTTGTTTGTAGGGACAGAGAGGTACAGTGAGGGAAACTGACAGTGTGCTATTCTGTTCTAAAACTATTTTGCTGAACCATATTTTCAATCCTTGAGTTGAGGGACAGAGAGCTACAGTGAGGGAAAGTGTCAGTGTGCTATTGTGTTCTAAAACTATTTTGCTGAACCATATTTTCAATCCTTGAGTTGAGGGACAGAGAGCTACAGTGAGGGAAAGTGTCAGTGTGCTATTGTGTTCTAAAACTATTTTGCTGAACCATATTTTCAATCCTTGAGTTGAGGGACAGAGAGCTACAGTGAGGGAAAGTGTCAGTGTGCTATTGTGTTCTAAAACTATTTTGCTGAACCATATTTTCAATCCTTGAGATGAGGGACAGAGAGGTACAGTGAGTGAAACTGACAGTGTGCTATTCTGTTCTAAATCAATTTTGCTGTTCCATATTTTCAATCCTTGAGTTGAGGGACAGAGAGGTACAGTGAGTGAAACTGACAGTGTGCTATTCTGTTCTAAAACTATTTTGCTGTTCCATATTTTCAATCCTTGAGTTGAGGGACAGAGAGCTACAGTGAGGGAAAGTGTCAGTGTGCTATTGTGTTCTAAAACTATTTTGCTGAACCATATTTTCAATCCTTGAGTTGAGGGACAGAGAGCTACAGTGAGGGAAAGTGTCAGTGTGCTATTGTGTTCTAAAACTATTTTGCTGAACCATATTTTCAATCCTTGAGTTGAGGGACAGAGAGGTACAGTGAGTGAAACTGACAGTGTGCTATTCTGTTCTAAATCAATTTTGCTGTTCCATATTTTCAATCCTTGAGTTGAGGGACAGAGAGGTACAGTGAGGGAAACTGACAGTGTGCTATTCTGTTCTAAAACTATTTTGCTGAACCATATTTTCAATGCTTGAGTTGAGGGACAGAGAGGTACAGTGAGTGAAACTGACAGTGTGCTATTCTGTTCTAAAACTATTTTGCTGTTCCATATTTTCGATCCTTGAGTTGAGGGACAGAGAGCTACAGTGAGGGAAAGTGTCAGTGTGCTATTGTGTTCTAAAACTATTTTGCTGAACCATATTTTCAATCCTTGAGTTGAGGGACAGAGAGCTACAGTGAGGGAAAGTGTCAGTGTGCTATTGTGTTCTAAAACTATTTTGCTGAACCATATTTTCAATCCTTGAGTTGAGGGACAGAGAGGTACAGTGAGTGAAACTGACAGTGTGCTATTCTGTTCTAAATCAATTTTGCTGTTCCATATTTTCAATCCTTGAGTTGAGGGACAGAGAGGTACAGTGAGGGAAACTGACAGTGTGCTATTCTGTTCTAAAACTATTTTGCTGAACCATATTTTCAATCCTTGAGTTGAGGGACAGAGAGGTACAGTGAGTGAAACTGACAGTGTGCTATTCTGTTCTAAAACTATTTTGCTGTTCCATATTTTCAATCCTTGAGTTGAGGGACAGAGAGCTACAGTGAGGGAAAGTGTCAGTGTGCTATTGTGTTCTAAAACTATTTTGCTGAACCATATTTTCAATCCTTGAGTTGAGGGACAGAGAGCTACAGTGAGGGAAAGTGCCAGTGTGCTATTGTGTTCTAAAACTATTTTGCTGAACCATATTTTCAATCCTTGAGTTGAGGGACAGAGAGGTACAGTGAGTGAAACTGACAGTGTGCTATTCTGTTCTAAATAAATTTTGCTGTTCCATATTTTCAATCCTTGAGTTGAGGGACAGAGAGGTACAGTGAGGGAAAGTGTCAGTGTGCTATTGTGTTCTAAAACTATTTTGCTGAACCATATTTTCAATCCTTGAGTTGAGGGACAGAGAGGTACAGTGAGGGAAAGTGTCAGTGTGCTATTGTGTTCTAAAACTATTTTGCTGAACCATATTTTCAATCCTTGAGTTGAGGGACAGAGAGGTACAGTGAGTGAAACTGACAGTGTTCTATTCTGTTCTAAAACTATTTTGCTGAACCATATTTTCAATCCTTGAGTTGAGGGACAGAGAGCTACAGTGAGTGAAACTGACAGTGTGCTATTCTGTTCTAAATCAATTTTGCTGTTCCATATTTTCAATCCTTGAGTTGAGGGACAGAGAGGTACAGTGAGGGAAACTGACAGTGTGCTATTCTGTTCTAAAACTATTTTGCTGTTCCATATTTTCAATCCCTGAGTTGAGGGACAGAGAAGGACACTCGTAGAAATTATCAGTGTGCTATTCTGTGCTAAATCTTGTTTGTAGGGAGGGACAGAGTAGGACAGTGAGGGAAAGTGTCAGTGTGCTATTCTGTTCTAAAACTTTTTTGCTGAACCATATTTTCAATCCTTGTGTTTAGGGACAGAGAAGGATAGGCAGGGGACAGTGTCCGTGTCATTGTTGCTAAGCCTCCTGCACAATATACGCCTGAAGGTAGCCCTTATTGCTGTTTTTCCCATCTCCCTGCAGGCCATCCATTAAAATGTCTGGAAGGCAACCAAGGAGAGGCAGACAGTCAGGAGGCAAAAAAAGAGGGCAAGCAGGCTCTGTATCTGGGGGCAACAGTGCTGGTCGTGTACGCGGTGCATTGTCATCAGCACATGGCCATGGGACACGCTTGTCCTTGTTTTCGGCAGCTGGACATGTTGAGCCACATCATGCCGAAGACTTGGTAGAGTGGATGACCAAGCCCACCTCATCCTCCTCATCCTCTCTCACCCAGGCTCAGGGTAGTGGCAAAGCAGCTGCCAAAGCGTCCTCTTCTCTGGTATCATTATCTTCATTAGTCAATCCTTCCCTAGACCCACCATGCCCTCCTCCTGAGGAGTCCCCCGAACTGTTTGAGCACAGTGTTGGGTACATGCTCCAGGAGGATGCCCAGCGTTTGGAAGGATCTGATGATGATACCCAGCTAGAGGAAGGCAGCAGCGTGAGAGCAGAGAGAGGGGATGCTCAAGAAGGACAGCAATCTGGCAGTCATGTTCCAGCAGCTGCAGCATACTGCCAGATTGGCTCCAGTGATGAGGAGGGAGGGGATGATGAGGTCACTGACTCCACGTGGGTGCCTAATAGGAGAGAGGAGGAGGAGGAGGATGAGGAGGAGGCACATCTCCAACGAGGCAGGATGCCCTTGAGTGGCCAGCGTATGGGCAGCACACCGACGGAATCACACCGCAGAGCTCCGCCTGTGCAGGGCGCTGCCTCTGCCCGTCATTCAAAAAGTTCTTTGGTGTGGGCCTTTTTTGAGGCGAGTGCATCAGATCGCACAGCTGCTGTTTGCAACATATGTCTCAAGCGTATATCGCGTGGCCAAAACATCAGCCGCTTGGGCACCACATGCTTGATCAGACATATGTTGACCTGCCATGCAGCTCGTTGGCAAGCCTACCTTAAAGACCCACACCAAAGAACAAAGCTGACCTCTTCTTGCACCGCATCAGCTGGGATCTCCAACCCCACTATACCTTCACTCCTCTCTGAAACCTGCTCTGAGAGGAATGAAGGTGTAGAATTAGGTGTGTCACAGGCAAGTACTTGCGGGCACTCTGCTAGCAGTACACCAACGTCCGATTCTAGCAGGCAAATTTCCCTGCCCCAGCTGCTGGACCGTCGAAAGAAGTTCACTCCCAGCCATCCACATGCCCAGCGGTTGAATGCTAGCTTGGCTAAATTGCTAGCGCTTCAACTGCTGCCTTTTCAGTTGGTAGACTCGGCCCCCTTCCGTGAGTTTGTGCAATGTGCAGTTCCTCAGTGGCAGGTTCCCAAACGACACTTTTTCGCACGGAAGGCTATTCCGGCTCTCTACAGGCATGTGGAAGGCAATGTCTTGGCCTCGCTGGACAGGGCGGTCAGCGGTAAGGTGCATATTACCGCTGACTCATGGTCCAGCAGGCATGGACAGGGACGTTACCTTTCTTTCACGGCCCATTGGGTCACTCTTTTGGCAGCTGGGAAGGATGCAGGACAAGGTGCAGTAGTGTTGGAGGTTGTTCCACCCCCACGCCTCCAAAATGCTACTACTGGTTGTGACACACCTCTCTCCTCCACCCCCTCCTCTTCTTCTTCCTCCATGGCCTCTTCCTGTGGTTTGTCCTCAGAACCAGCGGTGCTCCGTAGGCGTTCAAGGGGCTACGCAAGTACGCAGGCAAAAAGATGCCATGCCGTGCTTGCGCTGGTGTGTTTGGGGGACAGGAGCCACACTGGGGCAGAGGTCCTGTCTGCTCTGCAGGGGCAGGCCGAGAGGTGGTTGACGCCACGCCAGCTTAAGCCAGGAATGGTGGTTTGCGACAATGGCACCAACCTCCTCTCCGCCCTCCGACAGGGACAACTGACCCATGTGCCCTGTATGGCTCACGTCCTTAACCTGGTGGTGCAGCGGTTCTTGGGCAGGTACCCGGGCTTACAGGATGTCCTGAGGCAGGCCAGGAAAGTCTGTGTGCATTTCCGCAGATCTTATAATGCCAGTGCTCGCCTGGCTGAGCTTCAAAAGGAGTTGAACCTGCCCAAGAACCGCCTTATATGTGACATGCCCACCAGGTGGAACTCAATGTTGGCCATGCTGCAGCGGCTGCACACGCAGCAGAGGGCCATCAATGAGTACCTGTGCGACTACGGCACCAGGACAGGGTCAGGGGAGCTCGGGTTTTTTTCACCACGCCAGTGGGGCATGATCAGGGATGCATGCACTCTCCTGGCACCATTTGAGGAGGCCACGAGGATGGTGAGCAGTGACAGTGCATGCATCAGTGACACTGTACCTCTTGTCCACCTGTTGGAGCACACGCTGCGTGGAATAATGGACAGGGCACTTGAGGCAGAACAGAGGCAGGAAGAGGAGGACTTCCTTGCCTCTCAAGGCCCCCTTTACCCAGACAGTGTTCCTTCTGTCCCACCCATCGCACAGGAAGAGGAGGAGGAGGAGGAGGAGGAGGATTGTGTCAGCATGGAGGTGGAGGCTGGCACTCAGCATCATCAGCAGCAGTCTTTTAGGGATGATTTACAGTCCCAAGAAACCAGTGGACTTGTACGTGGCTGGGAGGAGGTGGCTGCGGATCATGTCGTCCTTAGTGACCCAGAGGACTCCGGACTGAATGCCTCAGCTAACCTACGCTGCATGGCCTCCCTGATCCTGCAAAGTCTGCGGAAGGATCCTCGTATTCTTCGGATCAAGGAGAGGGACCATTACTGGCTGGCCACTCTCCTTGATCCACGGTACAAGGGTAAGGTTGCGGACCTTATCGTACCGTCGCAGAGGGAGCAGAGGATGAGACAACTCCGGGAGGCCTTGCAGAAAGGTCTGTGCAACGTGTTCCCAGAGACTGGGAGGTTACAAACTCCTGGTCCTGGACAACGAGTTGCTGAGGCTTCGGGCAGTCAAAGAAGGAGCGGTGGGGAAGGTGGCCGTCTGACCGATGCGTTCAGACAATTCTTTAGTCCGCAGCCCCAAAGTATGATCGGTTCCAGCAACCATCGCCAGCGTGTGATATACATGGTGCAGGAATACCTAGGGGCAAGGTCAGACTTGGACACCTTCCCCACCGAAAATCCTCTGGCTTACTGGGTGTTGAGGATGGATCACTGGCCAGAGCTTGCACAGTATGCAATTGAGCTACTGGCCTGTCCTGCATCCAGCGTTCTTTCAGAACGCACATTCAGTGCTGCTGGAGGATTTGTCACGGATCACAGGGTGCGCCTGTCCACCGACTCGGTTGATCGACTGACTTTCATCAAGATGAACCAGTCTTGGATCACCACCAGCTACCACACACCAGATGCTGATATAACAGACTAATTGATTTTAAAATGTCACATCCCTTCAAGACTGATGCTGATGCTGAGTGCCTGTGCTGTTATGTTGTCTGGCTATCCTCCTCCTCCTCCTCAATGATACGATTAACGATGATAGCTTGGAAGATCATTTTGGTTTATGGGTGACGCCACCAGTGGCTAAGGCCCAATTTTTCAGCCCCTGTTTAACAGGGGCGTGTAATTAAAATTTTTGATGCAATACTTTGCAACAGGCCTCATTGCTGTGCTCCAAGTACAGTATCTGTGAGGGGTTGCAGTGTTGTGCCACCAGTGGCTAAGGCCCAATTTTTCAGCCCCTGTTCAACAGGGGCATGCAATTATAATTATTGATCTAATAATTCACAGCAGGGCCCATTGCTGCGCCCACCAAGAGTAACTGTCAGGCCTTACAGTGTTGTGCCACCAGCAACACCATCACCACCACCACCACCACCAAAGGCCCAATTTTTCAGCCCCTGTTCAACAGGGGCATTCAATTATAATTATTGATCTAATAATTCACAGCAGGGCCCATTGCTGCGCCCACCAAGAGTAACTGTCAGGCCTTACAGTGTTGTGGCACCAGCACCACCATCACCACCACCACCACCACCAAAGGCCCAATTTTTCAGCCCCTGTTCAACAGGGGGATGCAATTATAATTATTGATCTAATAATTCACAGCAGGGACCATTGCTGCGCCCACCAAGAGTAACTGTCAGGCCTTACAGTGTTGTGGCACCAGCACCACCATCAAAGGCCCAATTTTTACTACCACTGATCAACAATTATATGTTATTACAATTCCTGATATTATACTTGACAGCAGGGCGTTCCAGCACCCACCAAGAATAACTGTGAGTGCTTTCAGTGTTGTGCCAACACCAACACCTAAGGGGCCAATTTCTGCAGAGTATATACGGAAGGTCCCTACTTTCAAACATCCAACTTACAAACTACTACTACTTGCAAACGGAAGAAGACAACAGGAAGTGAGAGGAAATCTACCCCTTGGAAGGAAAATTCTCTCCTGTAAGAATTAATATGGGAGAAAGGTGTCTCCTCTCTACTGATGCTTTATCAGCAATCCTTGTTTCAATACAAACACCACATTTCAAAAACAGTTGTCATTGGGACGCAAAGTGAGGTGAAATGTTCTGAACAGGGGCACAGACAGCAAAAAAAATGTGACAGGGGTGATAACCGTTCCCTATGTTTTCCAAAAAGCTAAAAAAAAGGAATTTGGCATGGAGCTACACTTAAACAATGCAGCTGTTCAAAATTACAAACAGATTCTACATAAGAACAAACCTACAGTCCCTGTCTTGTATGCACCGCCTGTATACGGCTGTTCAGAGTATATAGGGGCTTTTTTATTTTGTGTGCGGGGTTCCCCTTAATATCCATACAAGACCCAAAGGGGCTGGTAATGGGCTGGGGTAGGGGGGGGGGGGGGGTTGATGGGGTAGCTATGCCATTTTTCCTAAAGATTTTCATCCATATTACCGGGACCAGACATTGCATTAAAGCCGCAAGCAGTTTTAAATGGCTTTTTTTCCTTTAGAAATGTTATTTTGTGCAAGGACAGTTCTAAACACGGGAAACACGTGGCACTTCACAGGCATACTTTAGACACCCCCCAGGTACAATATTTAAAGGAATATTTGACTTTTTTTTTTTCACTTTATGCATCATTAAAATGACTGCTCCCGGAAAACGTCCGTTTTTAAAACTTCTTTTTGCATTGATACATGTCCCCTGGTGCAGAACCCGGGTTCCCAAACTCTGTTTCGGACAATAACATGGATAATAGTCGTTATAATTAGCACTTTAGAATCCGAACGTTCGCATCCATTGTATTTAATAGGGTTCTAATGTTCGCGCAAACTTTCGGTCCGTTCGCGGGTTCTGGTGCGAACCGAACCCGGGGGTGTTCGGCTCATCACTAATCAGTAACACCAGCAAAGCAGCTTCATTAATATCCCATTATAGAAGATGATCATTTTGACATTTCATCAACTCCCGCGTCACAAATGTTAATTCTAGATTACGAACAGTAGTTTACAAGACCCTTCCTTGATTCTGAGCATGCGCGTTTGTACTTTCAAATTGTGTGACGATTTCGGTACCGACCAACCAAAAATCAGACTGAGTTCACATCAGACAAAAATTTTATAGCCTGCACATCCAGCTTTTGTCTGATGTAAGTGTCAAATCGTCTGTCGAATGCACCGTACTAACGATCAGAAAATCCGCAGACAGCTCGTCTTCAGACTTTTCCCTTCTGATTTCCTTACTGTGTATACGAGGCCTAAGCCAGGAGGCTGAAATATACTGATTGTGAAAGATACAGTAATGGTGGAACCCCCTGCGTGGGCTACTGATGTCTTTGTGAACTTTTCCGTGCTTTTAAATAAAAGTGGGCTACCATGCCCTTAAAAATAAAAATAAAAAAAATAATAATACAGTTTTAGACTGGCGCACTCACTGAAAACACACCTACTGCTTAAAGGGGTTGTAAAGGTTCATTTTTTATTTTCTAGCTATGAGTAAGCACTAACTCAGCTATCCTGTTCTAGCTGGTCTTTGTAGTGCCTGTTGAATAAACACACGTTGGATTGGAGTGCGGCTGTCCTCATTCATTTTTTCCTCTTCTGGATCATCCAAATGCTCTCTAGCAAACCTCAGACGGGCCCGGACATGTACTGGCTTAAGCAGGGAAACACGTCTGGCACTGCAGGATCTGAGTCCCTGGCGGCGTAGTGTGTTACTGATGGTAGCCTTTGTTACGTTGGTCCCAGCTCTCTGCATGTCATTCACTAGGTCCCCCCGTGTGGTTCTGGGATTTTTGCTTACCGTTCTTGTGATCATTTTGACCCCACGGGGTGAGATCTTGCGTGATGCCCCAGATCGAGGGAGATTATCAGTGGTTTTGTATGTCTTCCATTTTCTAATTATTGCTCCCACGGTAGATTTCTTCACACCAAGCTGCTTGCCTATTGTAGATTCAGTCTTCCCAGCCTGGTGCAGGTCTACAATTTTGTTTCTGGTGTCCTTCGACAGTCTTCACCATAGTGGAGTTTGGAGTGTGACTGTTTGAGGTTGTGGACAGGTGTCTTTTATACTGATAACTAGTTCAAACAGGTGCCATTAATACAGGTAATGAGTGGAGGACAGAGGAGCCTCTTAAAGATACAGGTCTGTGAGAGCCAGAAATCTTGCTTGTTTGTAGGTGACCAAATACTTATTTTCCACCATAATTTGCAAATAAATTCTTTCCAAATCAGACAATGTGATTGTCTGGATTTGTTTCCACATTTTGACTCTCATAGTTGAGGTATACCTATGATAATTACAGGCCTCTCTCATCTTTTTAAGTGGGAGAACTTGCACAATTGGTGGCTGACTAAATACTTTTTTGCCCCACTGTGCGTGTGTATGTATGTATATATGTGTGTATATATATATATATATATATATATATATATATATATACACACACACACAGTATCCCACAAAAGTGAGTACACCCCTCACATTTTTGGAAATATTTTATTATATATTTTCAAGCAGTGGGGGTACAGCTTTTATAACAGTGTAAATTTGCTGTCCCCTCAAAATAATCAACACGCAGCCATTAATGTCTAAATGAGTAAACCCCTAAGTGAAAATGTCCAAATTGGGCCCAATTAACAATTTTCCCTCCCTGGTGTCATGTGACTCCTTAGTGTTACAAGGTCTTAGGTGTGAATGGGGAGCAGGTGTGTTAAATTTGGTGTTATCGCTCTCACTCTCTCATACTGGTCACTGGAAGTTCAACATGGCACCTCATGGCAAAGAACTCTCTGAGGATCTGAAAATATTTTTTTTTCTCTACATAAAGATGGCCTAGGCCATAAGAAGATTGCCAAGACCCGGAAACTGAGCTGCATCATGGTGGCCAGCGGTTTAACAGGACAGGTTCCACTCAGAACAGGCCTCGCTATGGTCGACCAAAGAAGTTGAGTGCACATGCTCAGCGTCATATCCAGAGGTTGTCTTAGGGAAATAGACATATGATTTCTGCCGAGGTTGAAGGGGTGGGGGGTCAGCCTGTTGTCCCAGAAGGAAATGATGATGCACAAGAAAGCCTGCAAACAGTTTGCTGAAGACAAGTAGACTAAGGACATGGATTACTGGAACCGTGTCCTGAGGTCTGATGAGACCAAGACAAACTTATTTGGTTCAGATGGTGTCAAGCGTGTGTGGCGGCAACCAAGTCAAAAGTACAAAGACAAGTGTGTCTTGGCTACAATGAAGCATGGTGGTGGGAGTGTCATGGTATGGGGTTGCATGAGTGCTGCCGGCACTGGGGAGCTACAGTTCATTAAGGGAACCATGAATGCCAACATGTACTGTGACATACTGAAGCAGAGCATAATCCCCTCCCTTTGGAGACTGGGCCGCAGGGCAGTATTCCAACATGACGACACCAAACACACCTCCAAGATGACCACTGCCTTGCTAAAGAAGCTGAGGGTAAAGGTGATGGACTGGCCAAGCATGTCTCCAGACCTAAACTCTATTGAGCATCTGTGGGGCTTCCTCAAAGGTGGAGGTGGAGGTGAAGGAGCGCAAGGTCTCTAACATCCACCAGCTTTGTGATGTCGTCATGGAGGAGTGGAAGAGGACACCAGTGGCACTGGAAACCTGTGAAGCTCTGGTGAACTCCATGCCCAAGAGGGTTTAGGCAGTGCTGGAAAATAATGGTGGCCACACAAAATATTGACACTTTGGACCCAATTTGGACATTTTAACTTAGAGGGGGAACTCACTTTTGTTGGCAGCGGTTTAGGCATTAATAACTGTGTGTTGAGTTATTTTGAGGGGACAGCAAATTTACACTGTTATACAAGCTGTACACTCACTACTTTACATTGTAGCAAAGTGTAATTTCTTCAGTGTTGTCACATGAAAAGATAGAATAAAATATTTACAAAAATGTGAGGGGTGTATACACTTTTGTGAGATACTGTGTGTGTGTATATACAGTCATGCTCGAAATTGTTGGCACCCCAGAAATTTTTCCAGAAAATCAAGTATTTCTCACAGAAAAGTATTGCAGTATACACATGTTTATTCCCTTTGTGTGTATTGGAACAAATCAAAAAAAGGGAGGAAAAAAGCAAATTGGACATAATGTCACACAAAACTTCAAAAATAGGCTGCTCAAAATTCTTGGCACCCTTTAAAAATTGTGGATAAATAAGATTGTTTCAAGCATGTGATGCTCCTTTAAACTCACCTGGGGCAAGTAACAGGTGTGGGCAATATAAAAAAAAAACACCTGAAAGCATATAAAAAGGAGAGAAGTTCACTTAGTCTTTGCATTGCGTGTCTGTGTGTGCCACACTAAGCATGGACAACAGAAAGAGAAAAAGAGAACTGTCTGAGGACTTGAGAACCAAAATTGTGAAAAAATATCAACAATCTCAAGGTTACAAGTCCATCTCCAGAGATCTAGATTTGCCTTTGTCCACAGTGCGCAACATTATGAAGAAGTTTGCAACCCATGGCACTGTAGCTAATCTCTCTGGACGTGGACGGAAGAGAAAAAATTGATGAAAGGTTGCAACGCAGGATAGTCCGGATGGTGGATAAGCAGCCCCAAACAAGTTCCAAAGAAGTTCAAGCTGTCCTGCAGGCTCAGGGAACATCAGTGTCAGCGCCAACTATCCGTCGACATTTAAATGAAATGAAAGGCTATGGCAGGAGACCCAGGAGGACCCCACTGCTGACACAGAGACATAAAAAAGCAAGACTACAGTTTGCCAAAATGTACTTGAGTAAGCCAAAATCCTTCTGGGAAAACGTCTTGTGGACAGATGAGACCAAGATAGAGCTTTTTGGTAAAGCACCTCATTCTACTGTTTACCAAAAACTGAATGAGGCCTACAAAGAAAAGAACACGGTACCTACAGTGAAATATGGTGGAGGTTCAATGATGTTTTGGGGTTGTTTTGCTGCCTCTGGCACTGGGTGCCTTGAATGTGTGCAAGGCATCATGAAATCTGAGGATTAATAAAGGATTTTGGGTCGCACTGTAGAGCCCAGTGTCAGAAAGCTGGGTTTGCGTCCGAGATCTTGGGTCTTCCAGCAGGAAAATGACCCCAAACATATGTCAAAAAGCACCCAGAAATGGATAGCAACAAAGCGATGGCGAGGTCTAAAGTGGCCAGCAATGAGTCCAGATCTAAATCCCATTGAACACCTGTGGAGAGATCTTAAAACTGCTGTTGGGAAAAGGTGCCCTTCCAATAAGAGAGACCTGGAGCAGTTTGCAAAGGAAGAGTGGTCCAAAATTCCAGGTGAGAGGTGTAAGAACCTTATTGATGGTTATAGGAAGCGACTGATTTCAGTTATTTTTTCCAAAGGGTGTGCAACCAAATATTAAGTTAAGGGTGCCAAGAATTTTGAGCAGCCCATTTTTGGAGTTTTGTGTGACATTATGTCCAATTTGCTTTTTTTCCTCCCTTTTTTTGATTTGTTCCAATACACACAAAGGGAATAAACATGTGTATAGCAAAACATGTGTTACTGCAGTACTTTTCTGTGAGAAATACTTGATTTTCTGGAAAAATTTCTGGGGTACCAACAATTTCGAGCATGACTGTATATGTATATACAGTATATATATTGTGACGGTGGGACCGTGTGTGTCCTTAAAGTGTGTTGGTTTACACCAGATTTGGTAGAGAAAGACATGCTGATTGAACAGCTGTGTCTTGGGCTATTTAGTTCTGACATGTCTATGGATCAGGGCTCCACCCAACAGACAGGAAGTCTGTGTATGGGAGTCAGGTGGACTCCCATCCCTTGGAGAGGAGTCAGGCGCTGCATGGGTGCAGCCAGAGTAATCACTGGAAAAACGCATCTACTACGAGAGCTGATAACCCCTAATCTTACATATGGTGGAGGTATTGTCGGGCAGTTTTGGAAGAGTTACAGATCCGTGCATACCAAAAACAGTGAGTAGAAAGAAACGGTGTGTTTTGCAGCAATACTGTGATGAACAGCCAATCTGAATGAAAAGTCAAAGTTTTCTGCGGTGAACTGTTGTTAGCTGTGTGGGACAGCCAGGCGAACTGCATTGCACAGGAGTTCAATTAATGGCCTGTGTTGTATACAGGTGATGTACCTGTGGAAGTGAGCTCAACGTGGCTTGATAGGATGTGTCCACTTAGGAAGGTCCAGTGGATGAATGATTCAAGCAGAGAGTGAAGTATGCATGCGAAAGTGTGCTGTTTGCAGGTCTTGGAGACAGTACGTCAAATTTTCCTGTGTTAAAAGGAACTGTGATAAAAAAACGTTATTGGCCTGACTGCAGAGATGGGGCGGTCAAAACGCAAAAAGGAAGTAATGTTTGCTGAGATGAGAGACAGAACCTTGTGGCTGGAGGGGTTGTTACCGACAGAACAAGCCCCAGACTGCTGCAAGATGCATTTGGCCGCACTGAACCAAGTTAAAGGGGAAGTGCATGCTGTTGCCCCTGGCTGGTGCAAGGTGGCCAGCTATCAATGTGCAAAGTGCTAAGAACCCAGTGCGCTGTTTGCGGTGCAATGAGTGGGGGCATAAAGTTTCCAAGTGCCCTTTGTCCCAGGCTCCAGTCAAGCAAAGGTATGAGAAGCCTGCTCTGAGTGTAAAGAGTGAGCAGATGGGTGTGGTTGCCCGTAGCAACAAAGCAGAAATCCGTACAGCTGACTTCATACGGCCTATGTTGCCTTCTGAATGTGTTGAGGATTTTTTGGATGAGTTTTCGATGATTGCTTCCTACAGAAGATGGCCCAGAAATCGCTGGGTTGAGTTGGTGCAACCTTTTCTGATCGAGGAGTACCAGGAGGTGTACCGTGGGTTGTATAGTAACCGAGTTGACTACGACAATTTTCTAGGAGCAGTCCAGTCTAGAGAGCGCTGGAAAAGATCAGCAGGGAGAATGTGGTCTCCCATAGCAACCGGAGAAAGTATGTTTTCAGAAAGGAGGAGCTACAGAGAGGAGGTATACCACCATCCTTATAGAGATACCAGTGAAAGTCTGCATGTTGGGAGAGTGCCGTCTTACTTGGCAACAGGAGAAAGTCGCCAAGTGCCATGCCTGCAATGTGGTCAGCTGGGCCACGGGATCTTTTCTTGTCCAAGCTTGTGGAATACAGCTGCTGATCGTGTTGTTGGGCTTAATGCTTTGCCTGCAAGCCCAGAGAAGAGCGTATCATATCCAGCATCCTGCAAGGGGTATGACCAGGTATGTGGGTCTGCTGTTACCCCTGGCAACAGGAAATTTGTTTTGCCTGCAGGCGATGTTGGAAAATCCAAGAGGGATGTAATGTTACCCTGTGTCCAGGAGGGGGCATCTGCTTGTGAGAGCACAGCAAAGAAGGAACAACGCCCTCAATTGAAGCCTTCAACCCCTGCTAAATAGAATGGTAAGACTGTTCCTGTTAAAATCATGGGAAAGACTGACTGTGTGGTTGCTCACACTGAAGTGGAAGTGACCCCAGAGGGGAGATCCACTGAAGGTGTAAAAATGAACTTGCTGCAGTGTGCTACCCAGATCAGTGGGGAGACACAGGTTAAAACCCTGCTTGCAGCGAGGTCAAAAATTGAAAAGGACATATGGACGCTGGGTACACCTAAGGTAATCCAGCAGAGTGCTGGGAGAGATGTGCTAGGGGTGACCAAAGCAGTTGGTATGCCATGTTCCCTAGTGACAGTGACAGGTGCTGCGCAGTTGCCAAGGGAAATCACCAAGGAGCCTGCAGTGGTGAGGCAAATGGTTTCCCAGGACAACTGTGAAGACGCCCTAGTGGGCAAAATTCCTTTGGAGAGGAAGGGTGGTGTGCTGAGTGGCATGCAGGGTGCCATGCATTATGACACAAGTCAATTTGATAGAGCTTGTAAATATGCTATGGTTATGAATGCTGATGATGAAGATATTGCTGATGATACATGTACTTATGGTAATGTGATGCTTAATGAGGTAGGGGTGATTGCTGAGCAGGATTTGCGATTCCCCTTAGCAATGATATATAAGGCTGCAGAGGTGTCCTTGGAGACCTCCAGGGAGCTCTGTGTGTTGGAGCCAGAGGTTGCCTGGGACAACTGTGGTGCCGCTCTGATAGATAAGAGGGTACTTGACCTTGGTGATGAGAAAAATGGTAAAACTCAAATGTTTGAAATTACTTGTAGTAATAATGGGTTTAATGAAGCACCACCTGAGCAAAGTGGTGAAGTTATGTTATTGCAGCCTGCTGTGTTTAAAAATGTTTTGCCACAAGTGCATTTAAACAAGGAAGGCTCAGTGGACACAGTTTCTGCTATGCTAAATGGAGAGGCTGCAGGGCCGGTAGACACGGGTGCGATGGCTTTTGCAGAAATTAACCCTCTCCAGTTGGAAGAATCTGAAAAGGGCGCATGCATGGCAGAGGTTTTGTCCACGGTAAAAGAGATGAGTAATGTTGAGCGTCAGGTTGATAAGGTAATGGATAGCGACTTGGAAGGGCTCAGCGTTGCTGAAAGTGAAAGGATGAGTGTGACACATGCGATTTGCAGTGCTCAGGGGGAGCCGCAAATTTTGTCAGCTTCCTCTGAGGTAGAGGTCTCTTTAAGTGTCCCGGCCTCTTACGCCTTAGCAAATGAGCCCCTCCACATCGTTGGTAAAGGAAAAGTTCCTAGAGTTCTGTGTTTAGACGCGGCATGTCTAGAAATAACTGAGATATTGTGGGAATTGGTGAAAATCTTTCCGATGTACACCTGCATGTACCCACAGCAGAAGGGCGACATGTTACTGCGTAGTACCAATCGGTGGAAGCAGGTGATACATGCGTTGTTAAGCAAAGTTGATGAAAATTGGTTTCTGCACTGTTGGTTGCTTTTGTGGAAAGTTGTCTCACAGTTCTCTTCGAGAGTGCTTCCAGCGGCGGTTATGTGCGGAAGGCGCTCAGGGGAATTGTTGGAGAAATTAGAGATAATAGACATAGGGGAAGTCTCTCCGTATGCTGGTGTGATGGGGTGTATTCCTTCTGGTGCGGTCCGAGGTGCAGCTGAGCAGTGGTTGGTACGTGGCGCGCGTACTGTCTCACCCGCTACACCTCATGTAAAGGAAGGGCCCGGAACAGACGTGGCAGTAGTGGGAATTCAGTCCATCAAGCACAGAGAGGTGCAGTTTGAGGTACCCGGAGACACTTTGACAGGAAATAACAGTGATGGTAACTGTAAGACTTCACACAATGAAAGGATGTGTAGCATATTTGAGGTTCATTAGCATTACACAAGCAGACAGGTGACACCTCAGCATCTCTTCAATTAACCTGTCTGTCTGCTAGTTCCACAACCTATAATAACAGGCCTAATTCCCACAAGCCACAATAGACAATAGAATTTAATCACACACCATCACAGCAAGTATTACATACACAGCCCACACACAGTATATACCCAATATGTGCCCTGTATATACCGTATTGGATATGGCTATCACAGATCATGGTGGGGTTCTCCTTCACCCTGTGCCCCAAGTAGGGACACAGGGTGGTTTACACATAAGAGGCATTGGGGAAGCTGAAGCAAGGGTATCTCATACTTTCTAAGAGATTCTGGGTTCCCCGGGCCCTCCCGTTACATCTCTCCCCTTTCGGCAGGAGACTAACACAGGAGGAGACCCCAGACGGGTTGACTCCGAAGTTAGTCCATAGGTCCATTCCTCTAATGCCGGTATCCACACAGTACCCCCAATAAATTGCTCCAAACAGAGCATTACTTACCCAGCCAACCTCTGCCTCTCTCAGAGAACATACCCGCCGCTGGGGAGAAGACAGGGTGACTGGGCTCAGTCCTTCATGTTGTTGGGGATCTGGGCCGACTGCCCAGCATCCCAGGGGTATACAAGTGAAGACTGAAGTCCCATCCACTTGTGGTGGGTGAAAATCCCCCAGTGCTTGCAAAGCAAGGCTGACATCCTCCTGTCTCAGTGTCGCACCATTTTCTGGGGTTGTGTCAGTGAGGACCGAAGTCCCATCCAGTACCACAGGAACTCCCTCTTCTGTTAGTTGAGAGCAGAGGCCCGCGGCACTCTGCTCTGTTGCCAGCTCTTCCGCTGGGTTGCTGTGAGTGGAGACCGTAGTCCCATCCACCGATATCAGCTCAAGTTGCAGTTGTGTGCAGAGGCCAGTAGCATTCTGCCCTGCTGCCAGTGATTCAGCTGGGGGTAAAAGCTTTACCACCTCAGCTTGTTGCTGGAGAGAGGGGCCAACTGCCCTGGCTCCCTGAAACTCCACAGTTGTTTCCTGTGCTGGGCAGAGGTTGGTAGCACTCTGCCCTGTTGCCAGCACTTCTGCTGGGGACTCCACATGATCCGCTTTGGCTTTAGGGATAGAAATCTCCAGATTTTCTACTGCCGATTCTCTGGCATGCTGCAGGACAGGTACATTCCTCCATCCAAGATCATCCCAAGCAGAAACAGGATCATCAAGGTCAGTCAGCACTTCAGCTTTGGGGATGGCAATCTCCAGATTTTCCACTGCCGATTCTTCAGCCAGGAGTTCATAGTTGTCAACTGGTATTTCCTGATAGTCCCAGGCAAAGGTAGCCCCACCCTGCTGTTGAGCAGATTCTAGCAGCTGTCTGTAGGCGATCTCCGATTGCCGTATCTCCGCCGTTCTCCGCTCATGTTGCCGCTCTAGTTCTCTCTCTTGTCGCTCTAGTTCTCTCTCTTGTCGCTCTAGTTCTCTCTCTTGTCGCTCTAGTTCTTTCTCTTGTCGCTCTAGTTCTCTCTTTTGTCGCTGTAGTTTTTTCTCTTGTCGCTCATCCTGCAGCTGGATGCCTCTAATGGCTTCCTGTATGGCGGTCTCTGATGGGTTAGCACCATTATAATGCCAACCGCTCTCGAACTCGTTGCTGAAACAAGTCTTCAACTGACCGGGGTCCTGCATCACCATCCCACTGATCAGGGTGGCCTTGTTCTTTGTCCCACTGGTCCCTCCACAGCTCTCAAGTAGGTCTTTCAGCATGGCTTTCCTGCAGGCTGCATAGCTGGTCATTCACTGTGGTAGTTTGGAGTGTCCCAGTAACTGGAGGGAAAATCCCACCGCTGCCAACCAATGTAACGGCACCCCAAATATGAAAGGGGCTAACGCCGTTTAGATATCTTCCCTCTCCTGGACACACATCCACTGCTGATCCTCCACAGTCAGACGACCACTTCCCATAGGAATTAATCCTTCCAAAAGAACGAGACGCACTCTGTATCTTTCCAAAATGAACTCTTTATTGCAAAAGTACTACAACTCTTATACACACAGAGAGAAGCTTCTGACCCTCCTCCCATCATACACCTCTGACCAGACCCAATTTACATTTCAGTTTAAATGGTTATGCATGACCTTTTGTTTTTAGCTTTTGTCTCCCAATCCACATTATCAAAAGACTTCACAGTAACTGTAATGAAAAAGTGTATGAGAGGCACTGTAGAGCACTGTCAGACAACTCTGAGCTATTGGTTGAGGTACCAATGGACACAGAAATGGTTAAAGAGATTGATGTGGAAAAATGTAGCGAAAACTGTGCGTTGGTAGGACAATTGCTATTGGAGTGTTGGACAACAGGGGGCGATGTGAAACTGCGGGACTGTCCCATAGGGAGTAACTGCTTGCCTGTAGGTGGTCCCTCCATAGATACTGTCCTAGCAAACAAAGGAACAAGAGGTCCCAATGATAATATTGAGGTTAAACGGAAGAATATGGTGTGGATCCTAGATGGTTTGGTTGCCAAGAGTAACCACACAGGGGTTAGTGAACCTGAGAAACAAATGTTGTTAATTAATGTTGCGTCAGGTAGTGAGACCGGCCACTCCCTGACAGAGTTCATGAAAGGGGGTCCCCACAAGTCCTGGGAGAGTAGGTCTGTGGGAGAAAAAAGGAGGATCCTGAGGCCAGAAGGTAGAAGGGATAGAGAGATTAGTCGGAGCCCACAGTTCAGGAAGAAGTGCTGGTGGAAGCATACCCGGAAGAAGGTGTGGGTGGAGTGCCCCTTTAGAGAAAAGGCTGGACAGATTAGGACTCCTGCTACTGATAGTTGGTACAGAGGCGTCAAAGCGAAGTGTTGGTGGAAACATACCCGGAAGAAGAAATGGGCCTACGCAGCCAATGGCTGGCACAGGGGTGTCCCATTTATGATGATGGGTTTATGTGTTCCTCCCTCCGGTTCGAAACAGGGGGGGAGGATATGTGACGGTGGGACTGTGTGCATCCTTGAAGTGTGTTGGTTTACACCAGATTTGGTAGAGAAAGACATGCTGATTGAACAGCTGTGTCTTGGGCTATTTAGTTCTGACATGACTATGGATCAGGGCTCCACCCAACAGACAGGAAGTCTGTGTATGGGAGTCAGGTGGACTCCCATCCCTTGGAGAGGAGTCAGACGCTGCATGGGAGCAGCCAGAGTATGCATGTCTGCAGGAGGCAGATGTCATCGGTGAAGTAAGCAACCAGGTGCTGACCGGGAGTAAGCGAGGAGTGAGCTTATCTCTTGGAAACTGTTTGTTCTGAGTAGGGATGAGCTCGGTGTTCGAGTCCAACATACGTTCGACTCGAACATCGGCTGTTCGATCGTTCGAAGATCGAAATATTTGGGCCGTTCGCACCAAATTGGAGTGACGCGAACGGCCCACAATACACTGCGCCATCGCAGTGCAATCCCGGCGCTGTGATTGGCCAAGCATGCACTGTGACCCCGCATGCTTGGCCAATCACAGTGCCGGCAGCTAGCAGAGACATAATTGGTCACAGGCAGGTTGCCTGTGGCCAATTATAGCTCAGGGGGTTTAGCACACGCCCCACACTATAAAAGGCCGCCAGAGCGGCGGCCTTGTGTAGTGTGTTCCGGCGCAGGGAAAGAGAAGGATAGGCAGGGACAGTGTCATTGTGCTATTCCTGTGTGTAGGGAGAGAGAAGGATAGGCAGGGAGAGTGTCAGTGTCATTTTCTTTGCTAAACCTTGTGTGCAGGGAGAGAGAAGGATAGGCAGGGGACAGTGTCAGTGTCATATTCTTTGATAAACCTTGTGTGCAGGGAGAGAGAAGGATAGGCAGGGGACAGTGTCAGTGTCATATTCTTTGCTAAACCTTGTGTGCAGGGAGAGAGAAGGATAGGCAGGGGACAGTGTCAGTGTCATTGTTGCTAAGCCTCCTGCACAGTATACACCTGAAGTTAGCCCTTATTGCTGTGTTTTCCTGGTGTGTTACACTAACAGGCATTTGCAGCACTTACAGTGGGCGGAGTGTGCTTCCTGCTAAATATACACCTGAAGCTAGCCCGTATTGCTGTGTTTTCCTGGTGTGTTACACTAACAGGCATTTGCAGCACTTACAGCGGGCGGAGTGTGCTTCCTGCACATTATACACCTGAAGCTAGCCCGTATTGCTGTGTTTTCCTGGTGTGTTACACTAAAAGGCATTTGCAGCACTTACAGCGGGCGGAGTGTGCTTCCTGCTAAATATACACCTGAAGCTAGCCCGTATTGCTGTGTTTTCCTGGTGTGTTACACTAACAGGCATTTGCAGCACTTACAGCGGGCGGAGTGTGCTTCCTGCAAAATAAACACCTGAAGCTAGCCCTTATTGCTGTTTTTTCCTGTTGTGTAACACAGGCAGTCATCTGCAGCACTTACAGCGGGCGTTGTGTGCTTCCTGCAAAATATACACCTGGAAGGCCAACAAAGAGAGGCAGACAGTCACAAACCAATAAAAGAGGGCAAGCAGGCTCTGTGTCTGGGGGCAACAGTGCTGGTCGTGGATGCGGTGCATTGTCATCAGCACATGGCCATGGGACACGCTTGTCCTTCTTTTTGGCAGCTGGACGTGTTGAGCCGCATCATGCCGAAGACTTGGTAGAGTGGATGACCAAGCCCTCCTCATCCTCCTCATCCTCTCTCACCCAGGCTCAGGGTACTGGCAAAGCAGCTGCCAAAGCGTCCTCTTCCCTGGTATCAATGTCATTATCAGTCACTCCTTCCCTAGACCTACCATGTCCTCCTGAGGAGTCCCCCGAACTGTTTGAGCACAGTGTTGGGTACATGCTCCAGGAGGATGCCCAGCGTTTCGAAGGGTCCGATGATGATGCCCAGCTAGAGGAAGGCAGTAGCGTGAGAGCAGAGAGAGGGGGTGCTCAAGAAGGACACCAATCTGGCAGTCATGTTCCAGCAGCTGCAGCATACTGCCAGATTGGCTCCAGTGATGAGGAGGGAGGGGATGATGAGGTCACTGACTCCACGTGGGTGCCTGATAGGAGAGAGAAGGAGGAGGAGGAGGAGGATGAGAAGGAGGCACATCTCCAATGAAGCAGGATGCCCTCCGGGGGCCAGCGTAAGGGCAGCACACCGACTGAATCACACCACAGAGCTCCGCCTGTGCAGGGCGCTGCCTCTGCCCGTTATTCAAAAAGTTATTTGGTGTGGGCCTTTTTTGAGTCGAGTGCATCAGATCGCACAGCTGCTGTTTGCAACATATGTCTCAAGCGTATATCGCGTGGCCAAAACATCAGCCGCTTGGGCACCACATGCTTGACCAGACATATGTTGACCTGCCATGCAGCTCGTTGGCAAGCCTACCTTAAAGACCCACACCAAAGAACAAAGCGGACCTCTCCTTGCACCGCATCAGCTGGGATCTCCAACCCCACTATACCTTCAGTCCTCTCTGAAACCTGCACTGAGAGGAATGAAGGTGTAGAATTAGGTGTGTCACAGCCAAGTACTTGCGGGCACTCTGCTAGCAGTACACCGACGTCCGATTCTAGCAGGCAAATTTCCCTGCCCCAGCTGCTGGACAGTTGAAAGAAGTTCACTCCCAGCCATCCACATGCCAAGCGATTGAATGCTAGCTTGGCTAAATTGCTAGCGCTTCAACTGCTGCCTTTTCAGTTGGTAGACTCGGCCCCCTTCCGTGAGTTTGTGCAATGTGCGGTTCCACAGTGGCAGGTTCCCAAACGCCACTTTTTCTCACGGAAGGCGATTCCGGCTCTCTACCGGCATATGGAAGGCAATGTCTTTGCCTCGCTGGACAGGGCGGTCAGCGGTAAGGTGCATATTACCGCTGACTCATGGTCCAGCAGGCATGGACAGGGACGTTACCTTTCTTTCACGGCGCATTGGGTCACTCTTTTGGCAGCTGGGAAGGATGCAGGACAAGGTGCAGTAGTGTTGGAGGTTGTTCCGCCGCCACGCCTCCAAAATGCTACTACTGGTTGTGACACACCTCTCTCCTCCACCCCCTCCTCTTCTTCCTCCATGGCCTCTTCCTGTGCTTTGTCCTTGGAACCAGCAGTGCTCCGTAGGCGTTCAAGGGGCTACGCAAGTACGCAGGCAAAAAGATGCCATGCCGTGCTTGCGCTGGTGTGTTTGGGGGACAGGAGCCACACTGGGGCAGAGGTTCTGTCTGCTCTGCAGGGGCAGGCCGAGAGGTGGTTGACGCCACGCCAGCTTAAGCCAGGAATGGTGGTTTGCGACAATGGCACCAACCTCCTCTCCACCCTCCGACAGGGACAACTGACCCATGTGCCCTGTGTGGCTCACGTCCTTAACCTGGTGGTGCAGCGGTTCTTGGGCAGGTACCCGGGCTTACAGGATGTCCTGAGGCAGGCCAGGAAAGTCTGTGTGCATTTCTGCAGATCTTATAATGCCAGTGCTCGCCTGGCTGAGCTGCAAAAGGAGTTGAACCTGTCCAAGAACCGCCTTATATGTGACATGCCCACCAGGTGGAACTCAACGTTGGCCATGCTGCAGCGGCTGCACACGCAGCAGAGGGCCATCAATGAGTACCTGTGCGACTACGGCACCAGGACAGGGTCAGGGGAGCTCGGGTTTTTTTCACCACGCCAGTGGGGCATGATCAGGGATGCATGCACTGTCCTGGCACCATTTGAGGAGGCCAAGAGGATGGTGAGCAGTGACAGTGCATGCATCAGTGACACTGTACCTCTTGTCCACCTGTTGGAACATACGCTGCATGGAATAATGGACTGGGCACTTGAGGCAGAACAGAGGCAGGAAGAGGAGGACTTCCTTGCCTCTCAAGGCCCCCTTTACCCAGACAGTGTTCCTTCTGTCCCACCCATCGCACAGGAAGAAGAGGAGGAGGAGGAGGATTGTGTCAGCATGGAGGTGGAGCCTGGCACTCAGCATCATCAGCAGCAGTCTTTTAGGGATGATTTACAGTTCCAAGAAACCAGTGGACTTGTACGTGGCTGGGAGGAGGTGGCTGCGGATCATGTCGTCCTTAGTGACCCAGAGGACTCCGGACCGAATGCCTCAGCTAACCTACGCTGCATGGCCTCCCTGATCCTGCAAAGTCTGCGGAAGGTTCCTCGTATTCTTCGGATCAAGGAGAGGGACCATTACTGGCTGGCCACTCTCCTTGATCCACGGTACAAGGGTAAGGTTGCGGACATTATCTTACCGTCGCAGAGGGAGCAGAGGATGAGACAACTCCGGGAGGCCTTGCAGAAAGGTCTGTGCAACGCGTTCCCAGAGACTGGGAGGTTACAAACTCCTGGTCCTGGACAACGAGTTGCTGAGGCTTTGGTCAGTCAAAGAAGGAGCTGTAGGGAAGGTGGCCGTCTGACCAATGTGTTCAGACAATTCTTTAGTCCGCTGCCCCAAGGTATGATCGGTTCCAGCAACCATCGCCAGCGTCTGATATACATGGTGCAGGAATACCTAGGGGCAAGGTCAGACTTGGACACCTTCCCCACCGAAAATCCTCTGGCTTACTGGGTCTTGAGGATGGATCACTGGCCAGAGCTTGCACAGTATGCAATTGAGCTACTGGCCTGTCCTGCATCCAGCGTTCTTTCAGAACGCACATTCAGTGCTGCTGGAGGATTTGTCACGGATCACAGGGTGCGCCTGTCCACGACTCGGTTGATCGACTGACCTTCATAAAGATGAACCAGTCTTGGATCACCACCAGCTACCAAACACCTGAAGCTGATATAACAGACTAATTTATTTTCAAATGTCACATCCCTTCAAGACTGATACTGAGTGACTGTCCTGTTATGTTGACTGACTATCCCCCTCCTCCTCAATGATCTGATTGATGATAGCTTGGAAGAACATTTTTGTTTCTGGGTGCCGCCACCAGTGCCTAAGGCCCAATTTTTCAGCCCCTGTTTAACAGGGGCATGTAATTACAATTTTTTATGCAATGCTTTGCAGCAGGGCTCATTCCTGCACTCCAACTAGAGTATCTGAGAGAGGTTGCAGTGTCGTGGCACCAGCACCAGTGCCTAAGGCCCAATTTTTCTTCCCCTGTTTAACAGGGGCATGTAATTACAATTCTTGATCAAATAATTCACAGCAGGGCCCATTCATGCGCCCACCAAGAGTAACTGTGAGGGCTTACAGTGTTGTGTCAACACCACCACCACCAAAGGCCCAATTTTTCAGCCCCTGTTCAACAGGGGCATGAAATTACAATTCTTGATCTAATAATTCACAGCAGGGCCCATTCATGCGCCCACCAAGAGTAACTGTGAGGGCTTACAGTGTTGTGGCAACACCAACATGTAAGGGGCAAATTTCAGCAGAGTATATACGGCAGGCCCCTACTTTCAAACATCCAATTTACAAACGGAAGGAGACAACAGGAAGTGAGAGGAAATCTACCCCTAGGAAGGGAAATTCTCTCCTGTAAGAGTTAGTATGGGAAAAAGGTGTCTCATCTCTACTGATGCTTTATCACCAATCCTTGTTTCAATAAAAACCCCACTTTTCAAAAACATTTGTCATTGGGACGGAAAGTGAGGTGAAATGTTCTGAACAGGGGCACAGACAGCAAAACAAATGTTACAGGGGTGATAACCCTTCCCTATGTTTTCCAAAAAGCTTAAAAATAGATTTTTTTGGCTGGAGCTACACTTAAACAATGTACCTGTTCAAAATTACAAACAGATTCTACATAAGAACAAACCTACAGTCCCTGTCTTGTATGCACCGCCTGTATACGGCTGTTCAGAGTATATAGAGCCTTTTTTATTTTGTGTGCGGGGTTCCCCTTAATATCCATACAAGACCCAAAGGGGCTGTAATGGGCTGGGGTGGGGGGGGGGGGGTGATGGGGTAGCTATGCCATTTTTCTCAAAGATTTTCATCCATATTACCGGGACCAGACATTACATTAAAGCCGCAAGCAGTTTTAAATTGCTTTGTTTTCCTTTAGAAATGTCATTTTGTGCAGGGACATTTCTAAACACGTGGCATTTCACAGGCATACTTTAGACACCCCCCAGGTACGATATTTAAAGGAATATTTGACTTTTTTTTTTTCACTTTATGCATCATTAAAATGACTGCTCCCGAAAAACGGTCGTTTTTAAAACTTAGTTTTGCATTGATACATGTCCCCTGGTGCAGAACCCGGGTTCCCAAACCCTTTTTAAGACAATAACATGCATATTAGTCGTTATAATTAGCACTTTAGATTTCGAACGTTCGCATCCATTGTATTTAATAGGGTTCTAACATTCGTGCGAACTTTCGGTCCGTTCGCAGGTTCTGGTGCGGGGGTGTTCGGCTCATCCCTAGTTCTGAGGAGCAGACCTAAGGCCTAGGCTAAAGGCCTGAACAGCCAGATCGCAAGAGGGGAAGCCAGGATGTAAACTGTTGAGTATGCAAGACACAGTAATGGTGGAACCCCCCTGCGAGGGCCACTGATGTATTTGTGAACTTTTTGTGCTTTTAAATAAAAGTGGGCTACCATGCCCTTAAATAGAGTTCCTGACTGGCTTGAATCACTGGAAAAACACATCTACTACGAGAGCTGATAACCCCTAATTTTACTATATATATATATATATATATATATATATATATATATTGTGGTAGTGTTGTACCCCACCAGTGTAGTGACCCAGAATTCTCAACTGGATGGGTTGAGGGGCTCCAGGGAGCTTATAATGTACAGAGGAAACTGGCGTTTCGGTTTCCTCATTATTTAATAAAGTCCACTTTGGGACCTGGAGCCCGGGGATTTTGTAGAGATCCGGGTGAGATGAAATCCCCAGTCCTGGGTCCAGATTTTGAGATTTACCAGCACACTGACTGGTCAGGTGTGTGCTGGCCTATTTGTAGACACCTGACCATGATTCTGGGCTCCACCCTCCCAAGGAGTCCAGGCTTGCAAGGGAGAACCCAGAGTGTGCAGGTGTGCACTGGAGTAGCTAGAGAGTGCAGGCTGCACTGTGAAACCCAGAGACCTGAGTCTGAGGTTGCTGACAGGAGTCAGGAGGGCCCCATGTGGGAGCCTGAGCAGTGGTGCTAAACAAAAAAACAAAAAATGTAGCGCTAGTACAAATGTAAATAAGAATCCTGGTTTACCATCATTGGGCTACCATTTTCCAAGCTTCCTATCTACTTCCACACCATACTTGCTGTGAGTGTCGTTCCGGTGGATTTACCTGCACAGGATCGGTTCATCAGGGGATACATACTCAAAGCTTGATGTGACCCTTCAGACGTACGTCTGTTTGGGTCCATACATTCTGGTAAGCCTCCTACATATCGGTGGTGGTCATCTTCACCTTTTTTTCAAGATTTTGGGATTATCACTTATTTGTCAAGAATTAGTTTTATTTCACTTATCAGAGACTACCACATCATCAGAATTTCATATGGACTTTTTGTCATTTGATTTTTTTGTTTTAGCACCGTATTTCACTGGGTGTTCTTATTTACATTTGTACTAGCGCTACATTTTTTGTTTTTCTGTTTTGCACCTTTGTCTATTGGTTGTGTAGCTGCTCACATTCTTTAGCAGCTCAGAATTTTTTGTATATTGAGCAGTGGTGCTGCTGCTGAAGAGAGCCAGGCGGCTCGGTATTTTCATTTGCACTTTTGCATGTGTGAGCCAGGAGGATGAACATACAACTGTTTAATGTTGATGGTGAAAACCCCCTGCGAGGGAAACCACATTTGTTTTCATTTCTGGAACTTTGTTTGATTCTTTTTAATAAAAGTTGGCCAACAAGCCCTCAAAAGGAAACATTTGTGTGGGTTCTGTTCTCGCTAGTGGGTGCTACACTTGAGCTAAACAACCCCCAACATTATATTATATTATATATATATATATATATATATATATATATATATATATGTGTAGCGGGTATATACTTTTTAAAACTGGTGAAGACACCAGTGATGCATAGTTCCCTGCGGCCCAGCAGGTGGCGCTGTCACTTTGGGCCGGGGTTGAACCATCGCTGCAGTTCCGTACCCTTTGTGGCCTCTCGCAGCGGTTGTACGGCGGGGCGGGGAACCCGCCGTGCATCCTGGGAGAGAGTAAAAAGAGGCGGACATCTTCGCCATGAGGTTCGAGTCCCGGGCACCTTCAGCCTGAGGGCTGTCGTTGCGGTCGATGTCCAGGCGGCCTAGGCCTGGACACTTGGCATCCGTGTTCCATCCCAGACACCTTCAGTCTGGGGTGAGGTACTCAGCCGTAGGCCTGGGGCCCAGTATCTTCCGCTGGGTCCCGCGAGGGAGGGATCATCCTAGGGGGCCCCGGGAGTGGGGCACCCGAATCCAGAGACGTAAGGGACCGGAGGAGGGACTCACCCGAAGACCTGGTGCAGCAGATTGCCAGTGCCGGGCGTACCTCTGGAGACCGCCCGGAGGGATATCTTCCCCGAACAGGGGCCAAATTCAAAGAGGAAGTTCAGTCCATGTTCAATGACCGGTGGCAGCGGCCCAACTATTTCAATCAGGTCAGTGGCAGGGGCCTGCTATTAGGCCTGTGGCAGGGGCCTCAACAGTTCATCCGGTCTGTGGCAGAGACCAAACTCACGGTCGGTGGCAGAGACCGTGTGCCAGGCCTATTCGCTAGAGAAAGGAATAGGAGAGCTTAGTTGTGCCTGGGCCTACTCGTTCCCACACCCCCATGTTTGTCTGTTATTGGAAGTTCAACTGAGTGTGCTCACTGTACTGTATGAGAAATAAAGGAGTGTTGGACTTTCGATTGGTGTGGGGCTCTATTATTGGCAGACACGTTTCCATGGGACAACTGAGGCTTTGTATGCAGTGGACAGACCCGGAGGTAATTCAAATAACTTTGCTCAACCCTCTTATACACACGAGGGAAGAGCTTGGCGTAGTGTCCCTGCACTCTCCTCTCCCAGGAACCCCTAGACGCAAGCCATTTACAATAGGCAAGAGGGAGAGTGAGGGTCCGCTACACGTAGGGGCTCGTCCGGGGTGTGTTCGTGCTACAATGGAGCTGGAGTTGTTGGAATTTGAAAGTGTCTGCCCGAAAGAGTACCGAGTAGGTCGGCCATATTGGCCACTGTGCCATCAGGCACACCCTCCCTGCTCAGTTCGTGGGCATGACCCGGGGAAGGAGAAAGCTTGCGAACTGGAGCACAAGAAGGGAGGAGTCCAATCGTGTGAAGGATTACACGTGGGGACTTTAGCGCCAACAAGGCAGTGCGCAATGGATCAGCAGAGAGTCGCCATGTTCACTAACGCATCGTGGATTCCTATTCATCCCACTACCACGAGTCTGACTACCGCTGCTCCAATAACGGATACGGGGATTCGGCTAAAGCCCCGGGGACGATTCGCCCTGTACTCATGCATGGACGTTGAGGCCCTGGGTTTGATTTGTCCCGAAAGTTTGGGACTGGTGTGTCAGCTAAAGCCATTTGGACGCTGCGAGGCCTGCGGAGAGTTCTTATTTGAGGTGGAACCAACCATTGAGAAACCCAGAACCATCCACCTCAACCGCGCTACGGGCCACACCACTCATGAAGGAGGAATCGCTGCTTTTACAGCCATCCCTGTGCGCACTGCAGCGACCGCAGGGGAGGTCGCAATCACTGAAGTACGGGAGAAATCCGAGGATGCTGACTCGGTCGCCACTGCTTCCCAGCGTCCACCGCCAAAGAGGAAGACCGGCTTGGTTGCCCCGTCCAGTGGTCGCGGTGGATCACCCTGCTTGCCTACGCCCGCCCCGGATGGATCCGGTAGGAAGAGTCCTGGACATCCCTTCTCAACCCTGGGCCGAGGTAAGCCGGACAAAAGAAAAAGACTCCTTGCCTAGTGTTTGTTGCTGCTGAACTTTCCGGGGTTGTTTCCCGGGAGAACCCAGTGACTGTACCCGTGTTATGGGTGTTTGTGCTCTCTGGAGGAATTGAAGGACTGTTACCGTTGTTTGTTCTTCATTCTTCCATCCCGCAAAGTGATCATGGACTTTGGGGTAGTTAGAAAGTTCAAAAAAAGAGAAGAAGATCTTCAACCAGTGCAGTTACCGTGACACTGTCACCAGGTGGCAGTGTTGCGCATCGATATTCATTGTTCACTCACACACTTATGCCCCATACACACAATCGTTTTTCATGCCGTTAAAAATGCAATTTTTAAAAATGGGCATTAAAACCGATCGTGTGTATGCTCCAGAGCATTTTTAACGGCGTGAAAAACGGCCATTAAAAATTTCGAACATGCTCTATTTTTTCACGTCGTTTTTCATGTCGTTTTTTTTTAACGACGTGAAAAACGATAGTGTGTATGCTTTTACGAGGTGAAAAAAAACGCGCATGCTCAGAATCAAGTATGAGACGGGAGCGCTCGTTCTGGTAAAACTAGCGTTTGTAATGGAGATAGCACATTCGTCACGCTGTAACGGACTGAAAAGCACGAGGCTGAAAAGCGTGAATCGTCGCTCAACAAACTTTACTAACATGAAGGGTGGCGCCATCCGAACGGAACTTCCCCTTTAGAGTGCCGTCGTACGTGTTGTACGTCACTGCGGTTTGCTTGAACTTTTTTTTTAATGATCGTGTGTACGCAAGACAGGCTTGAGAGGAAACATGAAAAAAACGACGAGAAAAACGTTGGTTTAAAAAATGGCATGAAAAACGATCGTGTGTACGCCGCATTAGAGAAGGAAAGAGTTTTCTCTACGGAGAGGTTCTTTCATTCTTACACAAACATATGTGTCAGGGATATGTGTGTTAACGTTCTTTTCCCCTCTGCAGGAGAACATCTCATCAAGACCACTGAGAATGGGGTGGGTCTTAGTCAAGATGGGTGTAAGGGAATGTTGTTGTGAATATGTGATTCTGATAATGTGGTTATGTGTTGTTTGTTTCCTTCCTTTCCCTTTCAGGTTCAGGCACAACTGTTGGTTAGCTTTCAAAAAGAAATATTTTTATATTTTTGAAATTCGTTAGTCGGTCCCTGGATCAGGTCATGATGACCCTTTTTGGGCATGGTTTGCTCCAGACACTGGGGACCAGTGTCAAATAACAGGGGGAAGAGTGTAGCGGTTATATACTTTTTAAAACTGGTGAAGACACCAGTGATGCATAGTTCCCTGCGGCCCAGCAGGTGGCGCTGTCACTTTGGGCCGGGGTTGAACCATCGCTGCAGTGCCGTACCCTTTGTGGCCTCTCGCAGCGGTTGTACGGCGGGGCGGGGAACCCGCCGTGCATCCTGGGAGAGGGTATAAAGGGTCGGACATCTTCGCCACGAGGTTCGAGTCATGGGCACCTTCAGCCTGAGGGCTGTCGTTGCGGTCGGTGTCCAGGCGGCCTAGGCCTGGACACTTGGAGTTCGTGTTCCATCCCAGACACCTTCAGTCTGGGGTAAGGTACTCAGCTGGAAGCCTAGGCCCCAGTACCTTCCGCTGGGTCCTGCGAGGGAGGGATCATCCTAGGGGGCCCCGGGAGTGGGGCACCCGAATCCAGAGGCATAAGGGACTGGAGGAGGGACTCACCCGAAGACCTGGTGCAGCAGATTGCCAGTGCCGGATGTACCTCTGGAGACCGCCCGGAGAGATATCTTTCCCAAACAGGGGCCAAATTCAAAGAGGAAGTTCAGTCCATGTTCAATGACCGGTGTCAGCGGTCCAACTATTTCAATCAGGTCAGTGACAGGGGCCTGCTATTAGGCCTGTGGCAGGGGCCTCAACAGTTCATCCGGTCTGTGGCAGAGACCAAACTCACGGTCTGTGTCAGAGACCGTGCGCCAGGCCTATTCGCTAGAGAAAGGAATAGGAGAGCTTAGTTGTGCCTGGGACTACTCGTTCCCACACCCCCATGTTCGTCTGTTATTGGAAGTTCAACTGAGTGTGTTCACCGTACTGTATGAGAAATAAAGGAGTGTTGGACTTTCGATTGGTGTGGGGCTCTATTATTGGCAGACACATTTCCATGGGACAACTGAGGCTTCGTATGCAGTGGACAGACCCGGAGGTAATTCAAATAACTTTGCTCAACCCTCTTATATACACGAGGGAAGAGCTCGGCGTAGTGTCCCTGCACTCTCCTCTCCCAGGTACCCCTAGACGCAAGCCATTCACAATAGGCAAGAGGGAGAGTGAGGGTCCGCTATATATATATATATATATATATATATATATATATATATATATATATATATATATATATACTGTAGATAATGCGTCCAAGAATAATCTGTGTCCCCACACCAAAATAAATCCTGCTGTAATTCTCACTCTTTGTTCCTCCACACCAGACATGCAAAGAATTATCCTTCATGCAGTGAAAAAGTACACAGTCACCAGATAAAAATGACCTTTGATAACAAGGTCAATATGTGCTTTATCTCTATAGAAAGTATAGGTTCTCCTACAGCCCAGATGCCTGGTCTCCCAGGGGGCTCCAAAGGGGTCACACATGCTCTACAATCACTTCTCCCCATACTCCACTATAGATATACAGTGGGGAGAACAAGTATTTGATACACTGACGATTTTGCAGGTGTTCCTACTCAGGGCCGCTGTTAGAAATCATGGGGCCCCGTACAGCCTACCTGACGGGGCCCCCTTCAACCACGCCCTTGACCCCACCCATGGCCCCGCCCCCTGACCCCGGCTTGAAACAAAATGCAGGTTTGTTGCCATTTACATATGCGTGTGGAGCCAATGCATGCATTTGCAATTAATAAGCACGAAGGAGATGGGGCAGTTTAAATATCTTTTAAATTGTATTTTATTACAAAAAAAAAAAAACTTACACTGTATCTTTACATTTGATGAACAACATTGCTTGTAGTCAGAGTCCTCCAGTACCGATAAAAACCTTAACCACCCAAGGCCTGAGGTGCGACATACCATAACCCACCAAGGCCTGAGGTGTGACATACCATAACCAACCAAGGCCTGAGGTGTGCCTTAGCCTGACCGGACGGTATACCTGAAAAGAGGGCATACCCTGTAAATGAAAAAGTTGAATGTATGCTAGAATAAGAAAGGATGTAGCAAGTATGAACGTTGAACAAGAGGGAACCGGGAGGGTGGGCACCCGGAAATCGGCAGACGCAGAGGAGAAGGAAGGAAAAATAGAAAAGCGCCTCTTAGCAAAACAGATTTATTATGTAGCAGACAATTTGTATCAAACACTTACATCATGGTAAGTTTCAGGTGTCATCCAGTAGGATTAATGTTTATATTGCGTCCAGGATCTCTGACGCTACTCCACGGATTTCCCAGGTCCCGGTTATGGCGGCCGCAAGTAGCCGGGATACAGGCTGGCTTGTCCGTGATAGGAGACAGCAGCGAAAGATGGCAACGGTCGGTCCGGAGAGGAGCGTCTGACGTCAACTGGATGGTGCAGTGGTTCCCTGCACCATCCAGTTGACGTCAGACGCTCCTCTCCGGACCGACCGTTGCCATCTTTCGCTGCTGTCTCCTATCACGGACAAGCCAGCCTGTATCCCGGCTACTTGCGGCCGCCATAACCGGGACCTGGGAAATCCGTGGAGTAGCGTCAGAGATCCTGGACGCAATATAAACATTAATCCTACTGGATGACACCTGAAACTTACCATGATGTAAGTGTTTGATACAAATTGTCTGCTACATAATAAATCTGTTTTGCTAAGAGGCGCTTTTCTATTTTTCCTTTCATGTCATTTTCCTTGAGTCGGCTTCAACTTGGAGAAGAGCTGCCCTGGGCAACTGAGTTTTTATTAAAGACTTCCTATCCACAATTGTTACTATAGAGTTTTTCAAAACCTTATGCTACCTGCCATCCCTTGGTAACAGTAATAACTTTATGTCCATCTGATTGGAATACTTTTTTTGTTTTTTTGATTTTCAACCTTTGTATAATATCCTTTACACATTTAGGATTAATAGTGTTTGTCTGTGCAGGCTTCCCAAGCGCTTGCATTTGCTATTGCAGAGGAGAAGGAGGAGGAGGGCTATATAGCCCCGGACTCCTCCCACAAATACAGGCTGGCCTGCGGCCAGCCTTCCCATTTGTAGTCAGAGTCCTCCAGTACCGATAAAAACCTTAACCACCCAAGGTCTGAGGTGCGACATACCATAACCCACCAAGGCCTGAGGTGTGACATACCATAACCAACCAAGGCCTGAGGTGTGCCTTAGCCTGACCGGACGGTATACCTGAAAAGAGGGCAAAAGACACATGTGTAGGTGTATATAAGAAGCTTTAATGAGACATGCAAAATACCGAGCTTAGTCCAACAAAGAGGCGAACGCCCTCACAACCTCAGCGTGAGGCTCGGGAATGTACCGGCTGAAACAGGAGGACCTCCACCGCCCCATGTGTTTGATGATGAAAGGAGGCACCCCCTGTTTGGATGCGGCAGACGCTGCCCCAATCCTAAATGAATGACCACTAAACAAACTGGGGTTCAACCCCAGCCACCCGACCAGAATCCTAACGTGAGCAACAAACTGCTTGGACGTTAAAGGATCCACAGGGAAAGGTAACAGCGGACTGTCCAGCGGGCAAGCAGCCAGAAACCCTGACAGAGCAACAAGAACCGCAAACGGGCACCACCTGTGACCAGTGCTGTAAAACTTGACCACAAAACCCTGCCCCACTTGCCTAGTCTTGTTGTTGTTAAGCTGTAAGGCAAAATGGTCACTTTCCTGACAAAGACTGCTCTTACGCAGGAAAGGAGAGAGACTACTAACCCGTGAAACCTCCCCGGGCCTGAGGAACCCAAAGAAGCTAAGATAAATGGCAAAGTGAAAAGCAATATATAATCTATGTGAACAGATAATAAACAGAGAATTAACTGTGAAAAAAAAATTAGTTATTGTCCAAAAATACTGTAGAGCGGAAAAACCCCTCAAAGTTCATATTCAAAAATCCATAATGAAAAAAACACCCGTGAGGCGATATCCAAAATTAATAAAGAAATGAAGAAGGAAAGGATTCAAATCTTCTTAGACTTAAATTCGTGACTTTCACCACCACCAGTAGAAGTTACTGCTTACCGAACAGCGATGGTCCCCTATGACGGAGGACCTCAAACAGCCTTAAGTAATGCTCAGTTAAGCCTCCAGAGTGTAGCCAGTGGTAAACCTCGGTTGTTTTAATAGCCCGACAGCTCATATAGCATCATACAGGTATTCAATCGTGGACCATGAAAAAAAGGGGGGGGGACACTAGATAGTGTAAAATCCTTGGTGAACATTTATTAAAATTATGAAAACATACTCACAAGAGCAGTTAAAAAGACAGCTTAAAAGTATCACAGCGCCGACCGGTCAATTGGCGCTGGCACACACACGTCCGTGGAAGTCGAGCAATGGAGGGTGACGTCAGCACAAAGCTCGTATCCTGCCCTATGCGTTTCGTGAAAGATCACGTCATCTCGGGGCACGGGCGATGAGCTGCGTCACCCCCTCTAAATAGGGGACACACCGGAAAGAGGATCCGACCCGGAAGAGGACGCGCGCACGCACGCATCACGTCAGGAGTCAACAATGCCTAGCTAGTACGGCCGCTGTACCAGCAAAGCCGGTCCAGCGGCAGATGCGCACGCACATCTCCCCACGAGGAAACCAAGCCTCGTTCGTAAGGCCGCTCAGTGCACGTCATCACGCTAAGCGGAATGACGAAAGTACTCGGGAAGAGCGTACCTTACGTCTACGTGACCGTGACAACAAGGATCACGGCGCGTCATCACGAAAGAACGGAATGACGGAAGCCCTCGGGATAAGCGTACCATACGTCTGCGTGACCATGATATCACATATTATATTAATATTAAACAATTGGAGCAGTTTAGTGTCCCAATGCGTCCTCTGCACCTATTGGTTGCGGTGGAGGATGCGGGTTCTACTGTTTCTTGTGACACACCCGGAGGGTCCCTCCCCTTAGAGGACGTACGTAACGCTGTTGTGATTTTTGCTATCATGGTCACGCAGACGTATGGTACGCTTATCCCGAGGGCTTCCGTCATTCCGTTCTTTCGTGATGACGCGCCGTGATCCTTGTTGTCACGGTCACGTAGACGTAAGGTACGCTCTTCCCGAGTGCTTTCGTCATTCCGCTTAGCGTGATGACGTGCACTGAGCGGCCTTACGAACGAGGCTTGGTTTCCTCGTGGGGAGATGTGCGTGCGCATCTGCCGCTGGATCGGCTTTGCTGGTACAGCGGCCGTACTAGCTAGGCATTGTTGACTCCTGACGTGATGCGTGCGTGCGCGCGTCCTCTTCCGGGTCGGATCCTCTTTCCGGTGTGTCCCCTATTTAGAGGGGGTGACGCAGCTCATCGCCCGTGCCCCGAGATGACGTGATCTTTCACGAAACGCGTAGGGCAGGATACGAGCTTTGTGCTGACGTCACCCTCCATTGCTCGACTTCCACGGGCGTGTGTGTGCCAGCGCCAATTGACCGGTCGGCGCTGTGATACTTTTAAGCTGTCTTTTTAACTGCTCTTGTGAGTATGTTTTCATAATTTTAATAAATGTTCACCAAGGATTTTACACTATCTAGTGTCCCCCCCCCCTTTTTTTCATGGTCCACGATTGAATACCTGTATGATGCTATATGAGCTGTCGGGCTATTAAAACAACCGAGGTTTACCACTGGCTACACTCTGGAGGCTTAACTAAGCATTACTTAAGGCTGTTTGAGGTCCTCCGTCATAGGGGACCATCGCTGTTCGGTAAGCAGTAACTTCTACTGGTGGTGGTGAAAGTCACGAATTTAAGTCTAAGAAGATCTGAATCCTTTCCTTCTTCATTTCTTTATTAATTTTGGATATCGCCTCACGGGTGTTTTTTTCATTATGGATTTTTGAATATGAACTTTGAGGGGTTTTTCCGCTCTACAGTATTTTTGGACAATAACTAATTTTTTATTCACAGTTAATTCTCTGTTTATTATCTGTTCACATAGATTATATATTGCTTTTCACTTAGCTTTTTATATGTTATCACTGTTGATATTTGGATTTTTTCAGTTACCCAGTGATGGGCTTATGTTCAAATTCATAAGTTAGCGCGACTATATATTTTTTCTTATTTGTACCCACTGATGATTGTTTTCAGACTAGTTGCTGCTTCTCCTAAAATATTTTTTTCTTTTTTCAGGCAATTTATTTGCTTGATTTGTACACTTTAAGCGCAGTTTCTTCTATTTTTTTCTAAGATAAATGGCAGCCTTGATCACCAGACTGGGACCAACACCAAAGGGGGATGCAGACAGTAGATCCGACATGTCCCGGACCATCTGGCCGGTAACAGGCAGTCTAGACACCTGAGACTGACCCTGCGACTTCACAATACCCCTCAACACGGCTTTAAGAGGGTGAGCAGCAAAAATAGACGGGCTGGAAGGGTCAAGTAGTGACTTGAAGTGTTGCACCCCGGCCAGGTAGGACTTGATAGTACTCGCGGACAACGCCAACTCGCTGTGGCAATAAGCCGCGAATGCCATGATAAACCTGATATCCCACGGACAGCTAGACGGATGTAGCCTAGAAAACCTGTGGAACTGCCTCCAACCAGTGGCATAAGCCTTGTGTGTGTTGCTGGCCAACGAAGCGTTGGCCAAAGAGATCGCCTGCGTCCAGAAGCTCGTTAGTCCATCGTGAGAAGGGAAAAGTGTGGGACTGGTTTGCCCACCCGCTCCGCATCCGGGCGCTGTAAGAAAAAAGAACCGAATTTGAAACGGGACAAGGCATCAGCCGCCCCATTACAAACCCCGCTGATGAACTCCCCCTGGAAATGGAACCTGTACTTCAAACTCAACCACGTCAACCTGCGCACAAAGGCCATGATGACCAGGGATGCTGACCTGCCTTTGTTGATGATGGAGGCGGTGGCCAGATTGTCGGTGAAGAAAATGACCGACCTACCCTCCCACCCTGGCCCCCAAGTGACCGCTGCCGCCAGTATGGGGTACACCTCGAACAAAGCCGAAGTCTGCACGAACTTGGGCAGACTAAAAACTTCCGGAGGCCAAGCACTGGCCAGCCATTCCGACCCGCAAATGGCCGCAAACCCCACTGACGCAGCCGCATCAGTGAAGACCCTGGGCGAGGAGTTGGAATGCAGCGGAATGAGCAAGGAAATGCCATTCCATTCCTGCAGAAACTGGTCCCACATGACAAGGTCGGCGCGAGCGTCAGCCTGCAGACTGACGCGAGCATCGACATCCTGAAAAAGAGGGAACAAGGCCAACAGCCTGGAGACAAAAGCCCTACCTTGCGGAATGATTCTCATCGCATGATTAAGCATACCCAAGAGTGACTGCAACTCCTTCTTAGTGCTGAATGGGGAACGAACGAACGGACAGACAACCGAATTCTGTCCAACTTCACCTTAGGCAAACTAGCAACCATGCGACCTGAATCAAGCGTGATACCCAAAAAATCAATGACAGTGGCCGGACCTTCCACCTTGTGAAGCGCCAGTGGAACGTTCAACTCGGCAAACAGCTCCGTGAGCCCACGCAAATCCCTAGGAGGACAGCCAGGACGCTCAACGAGCAAGAAATCGTCTAAGTAGTGCACAACCCCGCAACAACCCTTGGAGTGCACCAGAATCCAATGGAGTGCCTGGGAGAAAATGTCGAACAGACAGGGACTACTTTTGGACCCAAAAGTTAATTTAGTGGCAAAGTAATACAGGCCCCACCACCTAATGTTGTACTATTGCCACAACGCCGGACTGATGGGCAGCAGTTTGAACGCATCAGCAATGTCTGCTTTGGACAACCATGCCCCCCTACCTAACCACAGAATGAGCTGAATGGCTGAATCCACCGACGAATATTTCAAGGAAAATTCCTCAGAGGGAATCAGCGCATTGAGACTCGGAATGTGTGAACAATGAGGCGCGGACAAATCATAAATAAGACGGAATTTATTGGAAAACTTGCCACATACAACCCCAATCGGACTGACCCTCCACATGCCAAAAGGTGACGAGCTGAAAGGCCCAATGACAAAGCCCTTGGCTACCTCAACCTGTAACAATTCATCCACTACGGAAGCATGGTGAACTGCTGACAACAGATTGCTACACTCCCAAGTGACGGTGGGCAGCGTGATCAAGCCCGTGTGGAAACCCAGGGTGAACCCAGCTAAGAGGAACTGCCTAACCCCGGGAGAAGGGTGAGCTTCCAGATGTGCCCCCAACGCGGCCACGTTGACCTGGCTCAGTCATGCAGAGGTAAAAGGTTTCACCCCGCAAGACGACTTGGGGTGCGCCCTGAAACAATTAGAACAAACGTGCAGGAGCCTGCACTGGTTGTAATTGCAGGCCTGCATTGTTGAAATTGTTGCAAACCTGCGTTTTCCCTAAAAAAACGTATCGGTCTACCCAACTTGTCCACCTGCCCCGAGGGACCAGAGGAGGATGCACCGGCTGACTGCTTGTTGACCCCTGAGGGACCCGGGGACCTCACCCAACGGACACCAGGCAGAGGTGTGCGAGGTGGATTGGCACGAGCTGCACACCGGGGACTTCTGATTAGCAAAGTGTCCTGCAGAACAGCTCCATATCTACATTGCTCCAGCACATGACCACCCGGAACTGGGCCCAAGTGGCCGCTACCTTAGCCGAGAAAGACCGGTGGTAGTCGTAGAAACTACAACCACCGTACTTGTGAGCCAGATCACCACCTTGTGCATGTATAAATCTAACTCCACCCCGCCTATCAGGACTGACCGAGCAAATAATATCACGGAAAACACTGAATGCCCAGGCACAAACTCAGCCACGCCGAGTTTGCGGTTCAGCCTGGGGTCCTTCGTCTTTAGGACAACCGAAACCTCCCCGCAAGCAAATGATTCGTTTTCCGTGACATCCTGAGATGCTATTAGAAGGGAAGCCAGGTTGACGTCCTTCCTTCCAAAATGTCCTTCCTTAAATTAGCCGGAATGAAATGGCCGGAGAAACCGATGGGAAGGCGGTTAACGGAGAAGGGGCTGTGACAGGTAACGAGATGTCCAAGTTACCTAGGGGGGTACCAGGGAGCGCAGGTACCAGGCGGAACAGGAGCCACCTGAGGCCTGTCCGCACGAGCTTCAACCGCATCCATCCTGTCCTGCATCTGCGACATGGACGAGGATAATGTGTTCAGTAAGGCATGAATTTGCGTTGGAGCATTTTGTACCGACCCCTGACTCAGACCATCCGCGGGGACAGGCTCCGCCGGACTGGGGAACAGTACCTAAACAGTTCAGCTTTCCTGGCTGAGGCCAGAAAAGAAATGCCCCTACGACGAAGCTCCGCCACGAGCCTGAGCACAGTCCAAGTTCTCATCGACGGGGTGCTGTCGTGCTCCGAACCCCCCGAACGGGAAGGTGGAACGAATGCGAATTCCTCGCTATCCGACACATGCGACATGCTGAATCTAAGACAAAAATAACCAAAACAGATGAAAAAACCGAGCTAACCTGCCCCCCCCCATCCCCAACACAGACCGCCTGAACCAAAACAAAAGGGGGGTGCAGAGACGTGTCAAAAGCGCGTGAAAGAAACCAGCAGCCCAACCACCCTACATGTAAGAACTGAGCGAGCCCGAGCCACCTGTAGCGCTAAACAGGTAATTAAATAACGAAACACTCAGGGCTACGATACCCACAGACGTGGTGGGTATGGGAATGAGAGTAAGACGTACAGTGACCAAGTCCCCCTAACGTATGATGTATGAATGTTGGCCGAGGACTTGCATGACACCTGCAAATATTGAACCTGGCCCGAATACCCCCTAAACGTGACTGATGCTGCCCTGACGTAGCAGACACCCCGTGAACTAAAACGATGAGCACGCACCTGGAGCCTCACGAAAGAAACAGGAATGACACGGATGAAACACCTAGAAGTGCAAATGACAAACAGAAAAACCAACTGAAAAACCCTGAACCTCCGGAAACAGCCCCAAACACCCCTGCGAAGCAGAGCGTGACCCTATACTAACCAAAACGCACCTGACAAAAGTGAGATAGGCAGGAGCCCTGAAAGCAACTATGACAGAAGAGCAGAACCTGAAAACAAAAGCAGATCATACATAAAGATAAAAAACCAAGACAAACAAAAAAGAAAACGACAGCCATCCCACCCTCTGACCCCCTGGAAGCGCAAGCATGGAACAGCACCGCCCCCCCCTAAACCCTGCCCCCCCTGTGAGAAGACCACCCTAAGCAAGATGTGACCAGTGGCCCTGAGCCCCCCCCCCAAACAGCATATGCAGGAGGACATCCCTGAGCAAACCGTGTAAGGCAGAGCTGCTGCCAACCCCCCCCCCCCCCCCAGCCCACACAGCGTGTGCAGGAGCCTGCCGAGGACACTGTAGCGCAAGTATGAAAGACAGCTTCGCCCCCCCCCTCCCAAACCCGCATGTGCAGAGGACATTACCGTGCAACCATGTAAGGCAGAGCTGCAGCTGCCAAACCCCCCCCCCCGCCCCACACAGCGTGTGCAGGAGCCTGCCGAGGACACTGTAGAGCAAAATGACAGACAGCTGAGCCCCCCCAGCGTGTGTCAAGGACATAGCCGTGCCACTATGTAAGGCAGAGCTGCTGCCGCCCCCCCCCCCTGCCAGCCCACACAGCGTGTGCAGGAAACCTGGCAGAAGACACTGCAAGAGCTGCCGCCTCGCCCCCCACCCCTCAGCCACCATGGACGTGCAAAGCAGCCCAGCCTGCCCCCCAACGAGAACGAGCCACAGTCCTCCCCCGGAAGCCATGCGGTGCACCGCCCAGCCCCAAACCAGAGCGTCCCCCCTGCTGCTGCAGCACTAGCAGCGTGACTGGCAGAACGAACGTGGCACAGACCGAGTACCGAGTGCCAAACGCCCCCCCCTCCGCACCTGTAGGCACCAAGGAGTCCCCCCACTTACCTTGCAATCCCGCTGAATGAAGTGCTGCCTAGCACTGAAACCGTCTGCCGCCACGAAAAACGAATGGACCGGAAGTGACGCACCCCGGAAATCGGCAGACGCAGAGGAGAAGGAGGAGGAGGGCTATATAGCCCCGGACTCCTCCCACAAATACAGGCTGGCCTGCGGCCAGCCTTCCCCACTTGTGATAGCATGGGCCATGACAGGTCCTCTTTATGGAGAGATATGAGGTCTTTTAGACCCCATATCTGTTCTTTGGCCTCCAAAGGCATCTGATCAAACCAAGATCAGTTTGATCAGATGGTTGTTCAAGCCGGTGATGGCTTCTTTACGTCAGCCCGAAACCGGCAGTGACAAAATCCTTGTCTCTTCCGGTTTCTGACGTCACACAGTGGGAGGAACAACATCCATCCCTCTCACTGTGTCCCGGAACCGGATGCTACTGGTCAAATGTTAAAAGCAGTAAAGGTGGCTATGGGACCCCCTTCCACTGTCTGTAAAAGTAATCCAGGGGCTTCTTAGCCACTAGAATTAATTTTACTTTGTGCAGAATTGCTGGGGCTAAAAAATTATATCTTGATCATTGCTGTAGTGATGACCAAGATATCATACTTCCATTCCAGCGATGTACTGGTACGTTAAAGGGAATTGGTTTGGGGAGCAGTAAACATGCAGCTCTGCTGCATGTTTACTGCTCCCCCAAATGAAGTGTAAAGTAGGATCTCACCATTTCTTATGATCATCAATCAGCATTATGATAATCATACAGGCAGCACAGTAAGCAGGTACTCTATCATGGCTCTGTGTCACATTGCTTTTGAGTGCTGACTTTGTTAACTTATGGCTGTACTGTATGTAACAGACTGTAACAAAGTCAGCACCCAAAAGCAATGTGACACAGAGCCATGATAGCTCTGCTTAATGTGCTACCCTGTGTGATAATTGTAATGCTGATAATCTGCTGTGAGATACATAGTAGGACACAGTGAGTATTCTATCCTCTATTCTATCTACTCACTGTGTCCATTGCAGCCACGCTGTCCTCCTGCTCTCCTCTGTCAGCCGCTGACAACTTCATCATATCTCTGTAAGACTGCAGCCGGGAGACGAACAGACAATCACAGTATCACTCCGCCAGCCGGAACTAATAAAATAGTGGGGCGGCATGATGTACATGTGCCCGAAAATAAAGAAATAGTCCCTCCGCTGCTCCGGCACTCCCCCACCCTGTAAGCAAGTAGGAGCGGGAAGAGGAGTTTAGAAAATGTTTTTTTTTTTTAAATTGTAAATGCAGTAACCAACTGTAATGATGCCCGGGCCCCCCTGTGGAGCTGATGGGGGCGGGCCCAGTACAACAGGGCTGGCTGTACTGGCCTATCAGCGGCCCTGTTCCTACTTACAAAGCATGTAGAGGTCTGTAATTTTTATCATAGGTGCTCTGCAGGGGCGTAACTAGAAATCACAGGGCCCCATAGCAAAATGTTGTATGGGGCCCCCCCCACAAAAAAATTGCGGACCCAAATTAAATAGTGGGCGTGGTTTAAAGGGCGTGTGGTTCGAGACTGAGATGAAAGAAAGAACCCAGATCCTACACCACAATAGCAATATATGTATTCCAGAAAGTTTAATCAACAGATAAAGATACTCCAAACACCTGGTGTTAGCGCTTCAATAATCCTCACCTGTGCCCAATGCAGCGTGGCCTGTGCCCAATGCAGCGTGTCCAGTGCCCAATGCAGCGTAGCCTGCCCATGCCCAATACAGCCTCACCTGTGCCCAATGCAGCGTAGCCTGCCCATGCCCAATACAGCCACACACACACACACACACACACACCGACATTACACCTACACTGAAATATGTAAAAATGAGGTGCAACGCTAAATGAATAAATAAATGAATGTCAATAGGTGTAATGTGAAAAATTGGTGAAAAGGAAAACTAATGCAGAGTCTCAAATTTCTTAAATTCATAGAAGTCTAAGTAATTTTCAATCATATGAAATTAAGACATAAAAATTAGTGAAGGAGGAAAAATATTGCAGAATCCTAATCACATAAAATTGATATATCTGGGCAAGATACCAATAAACAAATGAGATGAAAAAAATATCAACAAGTGAAAAAAACTGTGAGAAAGGAAAACAATTGCAGAATCTCAATCTCATAAAGTACATGTAGGTCTATGCAAAATTAAAATAAAGGAATTAAGGAATTATGAGTGGTGAAAAATTCAGCGGGTGAAAAAAAAGAAAGAAAACTAATGCAGAGTCCCAACCACAATGAAGTTCATAAGATTCTATGCAATGCTTGGCATCCAAATGAGTGAAAAATAGATAAGTGACACATCTTCACATCAGCCACCGTGGCTGTGCAAATAGCTCGACACCCAATTAAGAAGTAGCCTGCTTACCAGAAAGGCCGGGACTGTCACACAGTCTCACCAAGTATAGGGAATTTAACTGTCTCCCTAAGACTCAAGTGGTATCTGGAAACAGCAAAGTGTAATTGAGGTGTTACTCGCGGACATGGAAGGTAAATAATATTCTCATGGTGCAGTATGTTAACTCAAATAAATGTATTATAAGAATTATTGCACTTACAAGCGTGATGTTGGTATATCAGCGAAACAGCAATCACATATGCGGTCATGTAAGGAGCTGCGGAGTCTCCATTAACCTCTTTCTACTCCCTATCGTCAATCCACGGTCTGGAAAGGAAAAACGTGATGACGGGTGGAGCCCTGGTGACGTCATCACGTTTTTCCTTTCCAGACCGTGGATTGACGATAGGGAGTAGAAAGAGGTTAATGGAGACTCCGCAGCTCCTTACATGAGGAGGTGATACAACGCCTCCTTACCTCCTATCCAATGATCTCTGAAGAGTGATCTGAACTTGGATAGCCCTTCAGAGAGCACCGCACATGTGAATAAGTCCTTATGTTGACACTGTGACTGGCTGCACTGGTCAGGTGACATTGTACTGCTGTGACAGTGAACAGAGACAATGTCTGGCTGCACTGACATACAGTGATAGAGAAACAGCCATCCAATGTATGTGATCACCTCCAAAGCTGTACAAAGTCACCATTAGTGAGACTGCAGGCACTGCACTTGCTCTGGTGGCAGTATGTAAAAAAACAACAATATGCTGCATGCATAAGAGGGTGCTCATGAGTCATGCATGGGTATGACCTCCCAAAATGACAAAGCTCTTGCACAGCCGTTTATATGCAGTGGCGGAGCCGAAGAGGTTAACCCTATGTTAAGACAGTGTTCAAATCTAGTGTAGCACACAGAACCTTTTTTCCTGCCTACCTTCACTTGCAGAGGTAAAGGCACACCATGCCACATGCCCGTATCCTCCTGGTATAAGAGGTTGAGCGGTGTTCTTGCAATTTTGGGTCCTGCAGCGAGTTACCTCCCTCCGTTGGTTCTTGTCCTTAGAATGTAGGGAAAAGTCTATTCTTCCCCGAAAGAAGGCCAATGTCCAGACAGTATTTAAACTCCAACAGATGAGTTTATTTTCTTTGCTTGAAACTAATTTGGGAAAAAGGTTGAAAACAGCGATGGGATTTGGTAGGGAAATAGGTTTAGTCACCCTATTCTCCACTCAAGCCTGAGTGGGAATTGCTCACCCGGATAGATCCCTCTCACAGTTCTAGCAGCCGGAGAGAAGCACGAACATGACACTTTTAGTTTTAGTCCCCTTCTCGGACAAGTTCAGGAGATCCTCTGCCACAGAAACCTTTAGTTCCTGAATTTAGAACTTCCTAACGCCTGTAGATTATAGAGACCATAGGTGCCAATGGGGCAGTTACAGGAGCTATCTTGAAACTCACAAATCCTTCCCTCTGATAGGCAACCAGGCCTCCCCGAGACCGTGACTTCCTTCACCGATCCATCGGACAGGTCCTCCCCCGGTTTCCTCTGTTTCAGAGCGGGCCACCCTCTCTCGGGTTCCCTCGGACTCCAGTGGCTGGTTTGTAGACCCAGTTGAAGGTACTGGGCCTACCTGGAACTCTGCAGCCTCGGGCCAAAGGCGCCCGAGACTCCTCGACCAGTTCACGCACCCCCCGGCCAGCAGGGCCAAAGGGCACGACTTCGCCACCAGGGGTCCTCCTTGGAATCCCCGCGGCACACTACACCAGATCATGGCGTCTGCCCTTTATGTACCCTCTCCCGGCTTGCACAGCAGGCAAAACCCACCCACCGCATGGTAGCCGAGAGAGGACATCCAACCACAACGCAACGCCACCTGTGGTTCTCTTCGAGACCTGGGCAACAGCGCCACCCACAGGACAAGGGGAACTATACTCCAGGCAACATTACAGCAGAGCAGAGTCCAAACCAAGCAGAACTGGAGAACCTGAGCCAAACTATTGCTCAGGCTGCCCTTAAATTTAGAGCATAGCGACCCCAATTTTGGGTGTCCGCTACACTAGTACAACTAATGAAAGGATATCTGCCTGCACAGCTTCCCAGCCCACTAAAACAAAGAGAACTAAGAAGAATTTTTCCTTGCTGGAAGTTTTACTGTATTTGGCAGGTGTTGGGCTGCAGCTTATCCAAATTGAAGATGGCACTGTGATTTCTTCAGGCTGGCTGGAGACCACTGAGGGCTAATGTGTGACTTGGTATGGGCTCCAGGCAGTCTTCCTGGGAAATACGGTGTATCCTTATGGATACCAAAACCCTGCAAGACTCGGGGAGCCATCTTGAAATAGAATTCCATAAAAAGAAGATTCTGCATCATTTGCTGTGTCTGCAATGTAGAAGTAAAATAGGGGCCGAGCCCCCACTAGTTAGGAATAATAGGGTGAGATTTCTGTTGATGAGGGAAAGAGTAGGTTTCCCCTTTCAGCATGTCTCCTCTGTTTGTCACTTTATGGAACAATCTCCCACTGGCAGCCAGATATCTGCAGGGACATTTGAGGAACGCTGTGTGACCAAGCAATATCATAGCCCCCTCCAAGGGAAGTGCTCTTCTGGCAGTCTGTAAGCCCTTGATATACTGTATATGGAAAGTGCGTTGTGGATAAACAGTGCCCTCATCTGTTTGAAGAGGTGTATGACCGGCATAATACTGTATATGCAGTGCTATTGCTGTAAACTGCCTTATTTCTGTGAACATTCTATTTCTGCAGTATAAACAAAGTTAAATATCCACGTGTGTTTACCTGGGTACACTGTTTAGGTCCTGCCTACATTCAGAAAAGGTCATGAAAAGGTAACCCAGATGTATCCGACTCTTTTGTCTCCAACTAACAGTGTTCCCATCTTAATTGCCCCACTATAATTACCAATAATATACTGACACAAAGGTTGGGTGTAAAATGGCCGTTTACGGCCCCTTTATTAAAATTAACCATTATGTAAATAATATTATTAAAATTAACCATTATGTAAATAATATTACAAACCCAAACATAACCTTTTTGGTTGCCGATCCTTGGAGGTGTTAATTATCACAAAATATTTCCTTGTATCTGCTTAAACTATTTCCAACGATCCCTGTCGCAATGCACCGACACGGGGACGAACCACATTCAGCAGATACACCATTGTAACTACCAGTTAATCCACCATAACTGCCATTCCCCCGGGGACCAATACCTTAGATGTGTCCCAATCATCTAATTACACCAGGTTATTTTAAAAATGCCTCCAAAGACCCACCCGCCACAGCGCAAAGTGTGAAACCTTACACCTTTGTGCCCCGCCAAACATAATGCTTGTTGTATCCTGTCCTGCAAACCCAGTGACCATCGCTGCGGAGATAACTCCACGTATCACTACGAGCTCCTGATGCCAAAATATGAAAACCCAGCCATGCGGTATGAACCTCCCAACCTCCCAGTTAGCCATAACCCAGGCCCTGTTCAGTGTAACCACTGACCCGGCCAGACCATGTCTGACCATCCTACCACCATGTGCGGAAATGACAACTGCAACGTAGCACGTCAAAATCGGCATCCCGTATGAAGTGCCTGCTGGACCCGACCCCCAGTTCAGTGCCTCCCGCGCATATGACCAAACGGCAGGGGGCCTATCCCATCTAGCAACCATATACCTACAGAACCACCCCGCTCCTTAAACAACCCAGAAAAAATGCCTACACACTCAAAACTGGCACCTGATCTGGGGAAACGCAGCTGACGACCACTAGGCCCAAAGTCAGCCCTACTAACCCCCCAAATGCCCAAAGGACTGTCCCAATATACACATGAGGAAAGCATGATCTGAAAGAAAAGATAACACACAACACACCACAGACTACAACCACAATACACATGTAAGCAGGAAAAAACAACAAGACACCCCAGGAACCCGGGTAAAAACGTAAGTGCGGGTGAACATAAATTTCGGACCAGTCTGACTCCCACCCACCGACATGCCTTACCACCGTGTTATACAATACCCACCGGGCCGCTTCAGGGGCCAACCCGATGCAGAAAGAATGAAAGGAAAGCTACTATCCATGACCTGTGAGGCAGCGCCACAGAACCGTCACAACTTGAAACGTGGAGAAAGCCGAAATGACCAAAGTGAACCAGAAGTGAACCGGCTCCTACTGTGCTGAGCCTTGCGTATACCCCCACCGCAGCCACCATGTCTATGAGTTAACCAATAATATGCGTTAACTACAAACGCTCCCCCTTTGTAGGCTTGATCCACATTGGATCAACGTATAACAGTCCAACATAAACCCCCTCGCAGCGGGCGAGCGCCGCTGAGAAACCCCCCACGTGCCGCCATAGATGGGCTAACCAATTTTTCCCACACTTAGGGCTACGTAAAAGGCCAACGCAAAAGAAAAAACACAAACTGTCCGGAATAACAAATTACCGGAAGGGCAAACCACGGGCGACTACAAGAACCACGATTGTCCGCCAGCAAAAGTTGCAGGCCGCCCGGCCGTCGAGCCCCCTATCGATAGCCTCAAGTACCCCATTTCACCAAAACGTTGGTAAAATCGGGCGCGTGCTCCGCAGACTTAAACCAGGGGGCCAGACCAGCCAAAATTCGGTTCCTGGCCGAAATAGACACGCCAGCCGTGAAAACACAGACAAACGAAAACGAATCGCCAAATGTCAGACTTTTGAACTGTCTTTATACCCACCTGCCCGCTATATTAGTTACCCCCAGGCCCTACAGACCGTAGCGTAGAAGGACCATGGCGACTAGCTCAAAGAGCTTAACATCGAATCAGAGGCGGTTCCCACGTTAGAACCGCCCCCCGGAGAGGTCAATGGGTTACGCGGTGCTCCACACCAGGTGCCGTCTCCCAGAACCTATCCCTTTGAGAGCGGGAGAGAGCGTCATCACCGTGAGCTCCACTCCGGGAATGTGCCCAGCGTACAGGAAAGCAGATTGCTGAAAAATGCACAAAACGAGCGTTGCTACACCCCGAATTGCTGAAGTGGAGACAAACAGTCCCGTTGCCCCAACAAGTCTCCCCAGGGCGACAGAGCAACCACCACTGGAAAAAACTCTGCATTACACCAACCCCCTACAGACTACTCCATATGCAGTGGGTCCGGCCAACTATGTGAAAACGCACAAGATCAGAGATGCTGACCGGCCTTCACCACTAGCTGGACCGGCCCTTGAAATTGCCCAAAATGAATGCCACCTCCGCAGCTCAGCCTTGTGTTCCCTAAACAGACACAAGAAGTGCCTGGGTGACTGGACTCCAGCAGTGGCGGCGGACGGCTGTCGGCAAAAGACTCTCCCCCATGGGCATAAGACAACAAGCAAAATGAAGCCTACCGAGGCATGACTGTAGCTCTCGAAGCTGAATCTTGAGTTAGGTCAAAGCCAAACAGACCCCCTCCTCTAGAGCACGCAAGTGCGTCGTCAGGCAGATGGCGCTCCATTGCCCGAGAATCAATCTCTATACCCAGGAACATGACAACCTCGCGGTGGCTGCGGTCTTATCCACAGCGGGGGGAATACAAAAATGTTATGCTATGTGCTGCGCCGTAGCCAGCAGCCCACAAATTAGAGGATTGAGTGCCAACCCATAGAAAGTCATACAAGAAATGAATCACTGAACAGACACCCGCCATGCGCCGCACCCCCCATTTCGAGAGACAACTAAAGTCTTGAAAAGCGTGAGATGGAGCCGCCCATCAGCAGGCAGCGATCCACCGAAACCCCCCCCCCCATCTGCAACCCAAGAGATGGCGACTGCGCAAGTGAAAATGTAGCAACCAAAAGGCCCGACCCCATATTGGTTCCGACCCCCTATCGGTACTGGCCATAAAGAGGGCCCCCTCACTGTAGAGCCTTACCCAAAAAAAACGGCAGCATCAAACGAGTAATACGACACCACACACTCTTCGGAATCAATGGAATAATTGACTGAGCCGCCTTTCGAAAAGAAAGATGGCGGATAAGGCGAAACATAGTGGGCTACTTATTCAAAATTACACAGTAGCGATACCCCCAAAGTATCCAAAAGGGGGGGTAGAAAGAACGGGCCGCACCTGCGGCCCTGCGAACACTACGTAGCGAGTTTAAGAAACCCCTCCGGAGTTTAACATAGCTGACCGCCAGTTGTCGGCCGCAGGGCGAATCTTGGTAAGAGAGGAAGGAGTCCAAAGCCCCCCCACCCGCGCACGCAACCCGCATGTACCAGCCGAGCAGCGGGCCAATCCGGGAATCTGTTTAGCAAAGCAGGCCACCCTATCGACCCTCACTGAAGTCCGGCCTTTTTTCTGCAGTCTCACCGGGACAAGTCTTGCTGGCCCCAAAGCCACGTGACAGGGGAGGAGCCCCCCCTTAGAAAGAGCATTACTGTTTGCATCGTCAGCCGGTGCCAAACCCGTCCCGAACCTCTGTAAACTGCCAACACTGACCCCGCCGTGTTTGTGGCCGGCCGTCTAAGGGGCATCGGACACCCGGCCCCCACTGAAAAAGGGGGATTAGAGACCGCGGTGAGGACGTAAGATACATTAAACAAACTAATGTCCTATAGTCCCAGCGCAACGAGGGCCGTATCACCTTGTGTTGTCGAAACTGTATGTCATATCACAGACAAACCATGCCCCCCAAGAAAACTTCTGGGCCTGGCTGATGGAAACCAGATAGCAAAAAATAGGGGGATCAATTCTCTGGGGATTCCTCCCCCGAAGACGCTCGCAAGGCTGGCGAAGGCCAGGAGCCAAGTGCCAAACGTCCGCTTACCCTATCCGCCCCCATGGACTCTAATGGGTTCGCCCTAACCAATGCAACCATGTCAGGGGGAGCCACGTGAAGCTCACCATATAATCCCCCCAACAAGTGTTTTCCACGATTCAGATACAAGGTGAGCCCCAGAGGACCGTCGAAACAGCCATACATCCAGTATCAGGTAGAATCGGCCAGGAGAACCCCAAGGGGCCCTAAAACAGACATACATTACGCTGTTGGCCGAATCAGGAAGGCGAACAGATACCGTACATGTTCTAGCTTCCTTTGCGGATTCTACATGGGGAGCAAACATGAGACCCCGGAGCCCCTGAAGACCCTGGATACGCGAACGTCACCATCCCCAGACCAGGCGCAGGACTAGCAGTAACCCAAATCGATACCGACACACCAAAGAACGCAGCGCGACCAAAAGGTCTTGTACGGCTGTAGCATCGCCTGCCGTCCCGGGCAGGGGAGGGGGGGCACCACCTACAATGGCTGCATTGCCACCGAGACCCACCCCCGGGGCCTTCCCACCCCTAAAAACCCACAACAAATGACACAGAAAGGTGCATAGAAGGTTATAGCATTAAACAATGACTTACCGGGCCGACCAGGACGAGGTCCCACAGCCGCCATTCCGGAATCCAACGCTGACGACCACCACGGGGGACATCTGTATCAGCCTCTGGCCCCCCCAGGACTGGAGAGCCCGGCCGTGTGTGTGGCTCCTCTGCACCCCTCGCTGCTGAGCGGGGTCTCACTACGCCGCCCTGTAATGGATGCCCTCGGATCCCGACTGGATCCGGGTGTGACGGGGCCTCCGGCCGTTCGATCCGACTGGCCGCGACCGTAGCGTGACTCCGCCCACCCTGAGCCCCCATTCCCAGCACCATTACCGTCGGGGGTAGGGCCGCACTCACTCGGATCTGTATCCTCGCTGGGACCGGGGGAGAGGTAGGGCCGCATACCCGTCCCGCCGAGCTACGCCTCCACCAGGGATCCCTCACCGCGCCAGAGCCTGATCTGGAGGATCCGAGTCCAGGCTCCCTGTCTGGCGCTGCACTCGCAGAGAATGTGAGGAGCCGCAGCGCCCGGGGGGGGGGGCGAGCCCGTCTGGATGTCTGCCGAAGGCGCGACAGCCTTCCCCTGCATGGCTGCGATCTGGCTCTACAGCCAATCGGTCCCCAGCAATTCAGCCATCAAGCAGAGCTGCCCAGCTAGGCGCCGTGGATCATCCAGCAGGAACGCAGGGAAAGGGGCTCTGCACTGAACTACTTTCTCCTCGTGTGTGCTGGCCGGATATCCTGTCCCCCTGACTTCCTGACTCCAGCTTCTGTCGTGACTCCTCCCCCCACACTTATCTGCCCAATCCACTGCAGCCTCTAGTTGCCTAGCAGCAAAGTTAACCCTTGCTCGCCTGGCTCCCCTGTGCCCCTGTTCATGCAGCCCTGCGCTTATTTTTTTTGTTTTATTTTTGCTACGAGCTGCACTTTCAAAATAGTTAGCTGCAATTTTTTTCAATATTTTATTTTAAGTTGTGCTATATGAAAGGGAACAAAGTGGATATACCCTTTAAAATCATGAAGCATGAGGGCACCACTATGACTGGAAGGAACAGGCAAAATAAAAATCCAAGATAGGTTCTAACCCTTTGATACTCTACAAAAAAAGTTTTTTTTATTGCTGCATATGTCCCCATTGGAAAGATTTCCCATCACCTCTTGTTTCAGGAAGTGACCTGAAAACTCCCCAGTGAGAAATAAAAACATCACAGATGTTTTAATCCTTCCACACATTACATAAAATAAGCTAGGCTTAAAGCTCATTGGGCAATGTGGAGAGGAGAGGTGGTGATGTCACAATCTCCACCTCATCAAAAAAAATAGGCCTTCTAGAAATGGCGGCAGTGCCAAGCAAGTGACCTTCTGTGGTTAATGTGAAGTGGGGCAGCCGCTTGCATAGAATCTGAGCAGGACCTGGAAGATCATGGTTATCACTGTAGTAATTGTCAGAAACATTGACGCATCTCAGCATAGTGCTTACAATATGTCAGAATGTTTAATTATTGCGTTATGGAAATAGGTAAATCTTAATTTTGGAGATTCCCCATTTATTGCAATATCAAGAAATTCTAAGTTCTTTTATCCATGCTAGTTTGAAGACAAGTAACACAAATGAATATTGCTTAAAATATTATATATATTTATTAACTAAAGTACAGTGCAAATTAATATCAGGTATAAGTCGTGATAAAACAAATGAATGGATATACTTCTACAATCAGAGATAAATGATGATTAAGGTTCAGATAATATTTACATACATTTCTATGCAAGCTCTATATGACAAGGTATATTCGCAGTGCAATACTTAAATGATACTTGTACATTTAAAACTTGGTAGCTCTTGAAATGTAACCTTCCGTGACTTCACGGCTTTAGACAAACCAACTTGTTTACATTATGTTATCTTTCTCAAGACAAACAGATCTCCTAATTACACTTCTTGAAAATAAGGACAATATGTTGTCCTGTGGACAATTCTTGGTAATTTAGCCAAGAATGTCTATTTAAACACAAAGCTATCTCTAATGCATCACTTGTTTAAACAGATCCCAACATCAGGCCATTCACTAAGGTTCACAATAATACTGTGATACATATAAATATGTATTTATATATGTTTCTTCTTTAATTGCCTCCGTCAGATTCTATACTGCAGTTATAAAATCTCCCAGATTCAATTAACGCTTACTAACATAATAGAGTGGCCGCATTTGGTATCTGTTCAAACCATCTATTGCATGTAGGATAAAAGATTTATACGTTACCAATAACTGAGAGTTCTGTCTGTTTGAGAAGCGAAGTCCCAAGAGGGACTTCTTTCACCATTGCTACATGTTTGCATTAAGATCGCCTCAGCGAGCGTCTTCCTTTAAGAGATCCTTTCAGAGAGAGAGTTCCCCAGAGCTCGAGTGAGAGATCTCCATCTGTAGAGCGACCTGTTCCCTCAGAGATCCTCTCTTCTCCAGGTCCCCAGGTCTCAAGGTCCTCCAGTCTCTCCTGCTATCTCAGCTGCTACTTTTATCTCCCTCCAAAAGTGGGTGTGTATCTTACATTACTACGTAACTGAGACGTCAAATGATGATGTGATTGGGTAGGTTGTCACAGCAACCAAACATCACATCATCTTGAACCATTAAGTATTTTTACCACCAGAGGGCAGTGGCGTATTAGAAATAATTTCTAATGTTATTTTCATATAGGCAAAGATAATTTACGACTACCATTTGACCTAGCTTAGTAAAACACACTTAATTGTCTAAGGGTGTCAAAACACATGTCCTGTATCCCAGCTATCTTGGCGTCACTTCAGATTTATAGGTGTGAATGTTTATTATCAACACTGACTCCGGCCATTTGTTAATGTTTTGGGAAGTTCCTGAAGCTAACCACTGGAATGTATGTCTAAGCAGTTTCTAATGCTACCCCACTAATATTGTAGCATGTATACAACTCCTTAATACTAATCCTATATATATGCATACATGGGTTTATACACGTATTACTAGTATAGATACTTTGTGAAGGTACTTACAATAAACCTTATTTAAGATATGCAGTACACAGCTTATTTTGAATAAGCCCTATAGTTTTGTAGCTTATTCTGAAATACTAATTTAGGTTTTTATGCTCCCTTTAAACAAGAGTTCCTTATCTTGTTTATTTTACCAAGTGTCCAAACCTTTGAGTTACAACCTGGGAAGGCTGCTACAGCCAAGACCCCCTTAGTGAGACATAAGAACAAAGCCTATTCATGTCTGTGAATCTAATTTAAACTTTCCAAGATATTGAATCTGGGAGTAACCCCTCAAAGAGAAAGTAGAAACCAAAGTCTTGTTCATAGCATATCATGAGCTATGGGCTTAACTTTAGAGACAAAATGGCTGTCCTCTCGCTCATCATGTACATGAATATGAACTATATGAAAAATACATAATATGCATAATATAAAGGCCTATATGTAATTATTTTTAACCCCAAATGTTCTGACATAATGTTGACTACTACAGTGATTTCCAGCTACCCCAGTCGTCCATCAGGTATATTTAGTTTGTGCCAAGCTGGATGCAATTGTGCAAGCAAGCAGTGCCAGGACAAGGTCATCTAGAGCCCAGTGCAAACATGGAAAACTGCGCCCCCCCAAGATGTATGAGCATTAGGTTTCAGCAAAAATCCCTGCCATAAAACTGAGTACAGTGTACTAATCTGTATGCTTACCCTCTAAATCCTCCTCCAAGTACAAATCTGCCCCTTTGCTGAAACTCCCCCTCCCAGCACAAATCCCCCCCCCCAAAAAAAAATCACCCCTCAAATTTCACCTCTGAGTACACATCCTTCCTCCCTCAACTTTAAATCCCCCTCCCAAGCTTGGCACAAGTCTGCCCCCTCAAAAAATGTCCCCTCCTAGCACAAATCCCTCCCCCCCCTGCCAAAAAATCCTCTTTTATCACAAATTGCCCTCCCCCACTACCATATCACCACTTCTAGTGAAAACCCCCCAAATCTTTCCTCTTCTTCCCCCATTCCCCCTCGCAACACAAATGCCCCTAAATCACCACTCCTAGCACACCCCCCAAAATTTCCCATCCAAACACAAATCCCATTGCTCCCAAAATCCTCATGGCACCCCCCCCCCAGCTCACATGATACCACTGTGCCCAGAGCAGTCTCCCCTCCTGCCCACCCCTTATCTCCACCCTGCAAGCAAGTATGCAATACTAGTATATCCTGGAGTTCAGCTTTAAACTATTAAAATGTATATTCAATTTCTATAATTATTTTGATTTAGTTTCTGTTTCCATATGCACGGCAAGGAATTATTAAATCAGGTAGACAGTGACATAGCCTGCATTGGATGCTAAAATGTGTAAGAAACAGCAAAGAAAGATCTTACATCAATCATGTCAGTCCGCTAATATCACATTTGAAACGCCATTGGACTAAAATTTTAAATGTAGTTTGAGAAGATCTGCGTGTCTTTTATTAGTATCACATTGCACAAGCTATTAGATTTATGTAACATTTAATCTATCTTTCTGTCTAAATGCAGCATGGAACACGATACCAGAAGGCTGGCTTCAGTTCACAAAATATGCATTATGGTTTTCAATGCATGGCTGATAGCAAAACAGACTGTAAATGATAAAGGGTTATATAATCTGGGACACTTTTTTTTTTTTTTTCTTTTTAAAGAAATAGTAAGTATTGTTAGGTAAGACAACAAAGGTCATCAGCCTTTCTCAGTTTTCATGCTGCATTCTCAAACAATATATCATCAGATTCTAGACTGAAAATCATCAAATCATTCGAACTGGGCAATATATAATTGGAAATATGGTTATTTAATGTGCATACCTAGATCTAAAGATAAACCTGGCTGGATCACAGATCAGTGTATGTGACCGCGAGCGGAGGCGTTTCAAATGTAAGCTTTTACAGCAGACAATCCCCGCTCTATGTTTCGTTTCGGCCAGCTCTCCTCTTCCTCAACGCTCTCTTCCCCTGTAATAATCCTACCACCCTCTTTCTTGCTCCATGCTCTCATTCCCATTCAACCCCGCCTCCTGGCGGTGCTCGCCCCCCACTTCCAGGCAACCCACGCTCGCCAGCCATCATGAGTGGAAAAATTGAGGGCTGTCCCAATACATAGCTGCACTAGTTACTCCGAGCCCCTGAACACTAACTTCCCCTTGATAATTACCTACCAGCAAAACGTAACTGCTAACACCCAAACCTGACTGGAACCATAACTTCACTTAAAGCGTTTGTAAACCCCAAAAAAATTATATAGATTCTGGTCCCTTAAAGCAGATTACACAGCAAAGTGTTTGTGCTATGTAATCTGCCCCCCTCTAAACTATATGGTCTCTCTAAACAGACAACGATAACCAGGGCTGCTCCGCCCTGATCACCGTGGTCAAAGTGCGTTCCTCTGTGATAGGCGGCCCTGTTCTGCTCTCCTCTCTCCCCCCTCACCCCCTACTTCCTGCCTGTCAGCACCCACTCTGTCTGTCCCCGGCCTGGCTCTGCCCCCCTGCCGCTATTATTCTAAAAATAAAAACTTAAAATTGTTACTGCCAGCCCCTCTATTAGAGGCTGGCATAGCACACTTTGTACGTGGTTTTTAAAAACTAGCACTGTAAATACTGAATTTCAGCTGTCTTCAGGCCAGTCAAAGGGTATGGTAGGGTGACCAGACGTCCCCGGTTTCCGGGGACAGTCCCCGGATTGAGGACACTGTCCCCGAACCAAGTCTGTTCCCGGTTTTGTCCCCAATTTGGATTTGAACAGGGGCTGGGGCAATTTCAAAGACAGTCAGTGCCGAATTTAAAAAAAAATATTTTGGGGGAATTACACACCCCCGCTCATATTAGCTTAGGGGGTGTATTTTTTTTCATTATCTGTGCCCCTTTCTGATGATCATGTGCTGGTCGGAGCAGAGGGAATATTTTGTCAGTTTTGGGCGCATGCCCATGCAGCTCCGCTTGCATGTTCTTCTGCCTTGGCTCAAGTCCCGGCCAGCCACCTGCCTGCTTGTCACCTTACCTTTCCTGGCAGAGTGATCTTCCTCCGCTCCCCACCCAGTAGTAGTCGGGGCCCAGAGAGTGAGACTTGAGAGGCTGTGAGGCATGCGGCGACGGGCAGAGAGTCGCTGATTGCCACCATTACTAGTAAAAAATAAATAAATATGTCCCCGGATTTATTTTTAAAAATCTGGTCACCTTAGGGTATGGGGGCTCGGGTACTGCCCTGAGAGACATGTATCAGCAGTGCAAGAAAAACTTTTAAAAAGATTGTTTTCAAAGAAGCAGTGATTTTATTAATGCTTAAAGTGAAACAATAAAAATGAAAAATTCCTTTAAATATATTGCCTGGGGGGGTGCCTTAGTCTGCCTGCAAATTGGCACATCTCTACCATGTATAAAACCTACTGCAGAAAAACTGACATTTCTGAAGGAAAATAAAGTTTGAAGGGTAACTCCACTTTCCTGCTTGTGTGATTGGCTCTCCAATTTTCCCAGAAGTCTGCACCAAGATATAAGTCAGATTTCAGGCATCCCCTGCAACAAAATTTTTGGTGGTGAGATACTTCCAATAGAAAATCATGTCTAAAGGGATGCAGGCACATCAGCTTTCCTCATTAGTGCCCTGCAGGTGCACAGCTGATTGATAATTATGAAACCACTCCCATTATATTCATTTTCCACACGGAGGCAAACACATGGCTGTCTTCAGAATAACAATAGGTAGGAATCTGCAACAAAGTTTGTTAAAATCCTTGTAATGTACATAGATCACCCAGAAGGGGGTGTTTTTTTCTCAACAAAGGTAATTTACACTTTAAATTAGCAGCAATACAGTACAATTGCCAGAAATAGAAAAATAGCAAAATGGTGTGCCCCCCCCCTCATCTATACCAGGCTCTTCGAGTCTGGTATAGATTTTATGGGGAACCCCCAATTTTTTTCCTGAGCATGCAGCCCGGCAGGCCAGGAAAGGGGGGTGATGAGCGAACACCCCCCCCCTGAACCACACCAGGTCACGTGCCTTCAACATGCTGTGGGTGCTTTGGGGCAGGGGGCTCTGTCCTCATTTTGATGGGGACAAGGGCCTTTTCCTGACAACATTAGGCTGTGGTTGCGGGGGCCAGCGAGTGGGGCGCTTATCAGAATATGGAAGCCCCCTTTACCAAGGAGGCCCCCAGATCACGACCCCCTCCCCATGTGAATGAGTATGGGGTACATGGTACCCTTACCTATTCACCAAAAAAGTGTCAATAAGTAATAAAAACAGACAGTTTTTGACAATTCCTTTATATAAAAAGAAAAAAAAAACAATGTCCCCCAATGTAGATCCATCATCAATCACGACACTGCCACCGCCAGCCCTGAAAAAACAAAACAAAAAAACGCTCTGCCGTCAATGAAGGCTAACTGCCTACTGCAGACTCTGCCATTTGACAGTTCTTATATAGGTAAGGGGCGGAGCCACCTAGCGACATCACCTGGTTGCACTGCCCCCTTGTGACGTCACCAACCCAGTATGCACCGGTCGGTGACATCACAAGGGGGCAGTGCCACTAGGTGACATCGCCAGGTGGCTTCGCCCCTTACCTACAGTATCTCACAAAGGTTAGTACACCCCTCACATTTTTGTAAATATTTTATTATATCTTTTGATGTGACAACACTGAAGAAATTACACTTTGTTACAATGTAAAGTAGTGAGTGTACAGCTTGATAACAGCATAAATTTGCTGTCCCCTCAAAATAACACAACACATAGCCATTGATGTCTAAACCACTGGCAACAAAAGTGAGTACACCCCTAAGTTAAAATGTCCAAATTTGGCTCAAAGTGTCAATATTTTGTGTGGCCACCTTTATTTTCCAGCACTGCCTTAACCCTCTTGGGCATGGAGTTCACCAGAGCTTCACAGGTTGCCACTGGAGTCTCTTTGACACCTCCATGACGACGTCATGGAGCTGGTGGATGTTAGAGACCTCCTCCACCTTCCGTTTGAGGCTGCTCCACAGATGCTTAATAGGGTTTAGGTCTGGAGACATTCTTGGCCAGTCCATCACCTTTACCCTCAGCTTCTTTAGCAAGGCAGTGTTCATCTTGGAGGTGTGTTTGGGGTCGTTATGTTGGAATACTGCCCTGCGGCCCAGTCTCCAAAGGGAGGGGATCATGCTCTGCTTCAGTATGTCACAGTACATGTTGGCCTTCATGGTTCCCTCAATGAACTGTAGCTTCCCAGTGGCAGCAGCACTCATGCAGCCCCAGATCATGACACTCCCACCACATGCTTGACTGTAGGCAAGACACACTCGTCTTTGTTAGGATGAGCCGAACACCCCCGAACAGACCGAAAGTTCGCACGAACATTAGAACCCTATTAAATACAATGGGTGCGAACGTTCGAAATCTAAAGTGCTAATTATAACGACTAATATGCATGTTATTGTCCTAAAAAGGGTTTGGGAACCCGGGTTCTGCACCAGGGGACATGTATCAAAGCAAAAAGAAGTTTTAAAAACGGCCGATTTTCGGGAGCAGTCATTTTAATGATGCATAAAGTGAAAAAAAAAAAAGTCAAATATTCCTTTAAATGTCTAAAGTATGCCTGTGAAGTTCCACGTGTTTCCCATGTTTAGAACTGTCCCTGCACAAAATGACATTTCTAAAGGAAAAAAAAGCCATTTAAAACTGCTTGCGGCTGCTTGTATTTACCTGTTGATCCAATCAATAAAATATTTTGACAAGGAAAACTGCTTGCGGCTTTAATGTAATGTCTGGTCCTGGTAATATGGATGAAAATCTTTGAGAAAAATGGCATAGCTACCCCATCACCCCCCCCCCCCTCTACCCCAGCCCATTACCAGCCCCTTTGGGTCTTGTATGGATATTAAGGGGAACCCCACACACAAAATAAAAAAGGCCCTATATACTCTGAACAGCCGTATACAAGGCGGTGCCTACAAGACAGGGACTGTAGGTTTGTTCTTATGTAGAATCTGTTTGTAATTTTGAACAGGTACATTGTTTAAGTGTAGCTCCAGCCAAAAAATCTATTTTTAAGCTTTGTGGAAAACATAGGGAAGGGTTATCACCCCTGTAACATTTGTTTTGCTGTCTGTGCAGTGTGCACCTGTTCAGAACAGTTCACCTCACTTTCCGTCCCAATGACAAATGTTTTTGAAAAGTGGGGTTTTTATTGAAACAAGGATTGGTGATAAAGCATCAGTAGAGAGGAGACACCTTTTTTCCCATATTAACTCTTACAGGAGAGAATTTCCCTTCCTAGGGGTAGATTTCCTCTCACTTCCTGTTGTCTCCTTTCGTTTGCAAGTAGGAGTCGTTTGTAAGTTGGATGTTTAAAAGTAGGGGCCTGCCGTATATACTCTGCTGAAATTTGCCCCTTACATGTTGGTGTTGCCACAACACTGTAAGCCCTCACAGTTACTCTTGGTGGGCGCATGAATGGGCCCTGCTGTGAATTATTAGATCAAGAATTGTAATTGCATGCCCCTGTTAAACAGGGGCAGAAAAATTGGGCCTTTGGTGGTGGTGTTGACAACACTGTAAGGCCTCACAGTTACTCTTGGTGGGCGCAGGAATGGGCCCTGCTGTGAATTATTAGATCAAGAATTGTAATTACATGCCCCTGTTAAACAGGGGCAGAAAAATTGGGCCTTAGGCACTGGTGCCACAACACTGCAACCCCTCACAGATACTGTACTTGGAGCACAGCAATGAGCCCTGTTGCAAAGTATTGCATCAAATATTGTAATTACACGCCCCTGTTAAACAGGGGCTGAAAAATTGGGCCTTAGGCACTGGTGCTGGTGCCCTGACACTGCAACCTCTCCCAGATACTCTAGTTGGAGTGCAGGAATGAGCCCTGCTGCAAAGCATTGCATAAAAAATTGTAATTACATGCCCCTATTAAACAGGGGCTGAAAAATTGGGCCTTAGGCACTGGTGCTGGTGCCACGACACTGCAACCTCTCCCAGATACTCTAGTTGGAGTGCAGGAATGAGCCCTGCTGCAAAGCATTGCATAAAAAATAGTAATTACATGCCCCTGTTAAACAGGGGCTAAAAAATTGGGCCTTAGCCACTGGTGGCGGCACCCAGAAACAAAAATGTTCTTCCAAGCTATCATCATCAATCAGGTCATTGAGGAGGAGGAGGATAGTCAGTCAACATAGCAGGACAATCACTCAGCATCAGCATCAGTCTTGAAGGGATGTGACATTTGAAAATAAATTAGTCTGTTATATCAGCTTTAGGTGTTTGGTATCTGGTGGTGATCCAAGACTGGTTCATCTTTATGAAGGTCAGTCGATCAACCGAGTCGGTGGACAGGCGCACCCTGTGATCCGTGACAAATCCTCCAGCAGCACTGAATGTGCGTTCTGAAAGAACGCTGGACGCAGGACAGGCCAGTAGCTCAATTGCATACTGTGCAAGCTCTGGCCAGTGATCCATCCTCAAGACCCAGTAAGCCAGAGGATTTTCGGTGGGGAAGGTGTCCAAGTCTGACCTTGCCCCTAGGTATTCCTGCACCATGTATATCAGACGCTGGCGATGGTTGCTGGAACCGATCATACCTTGGGGCTGTGGACTAAAGAATTGTCTGAACGCATCGGTCAGACGGCCACCTTCCCCACCGCTCCTTCTTTGACTGACCGAAGCCTCAGCAACTCGTTGTCCAGGACCAGGAGTTTGTAACCTTCCAGTCTCTGGGAATGCGTTGCACAGACCTTTCTGCAAGGCCTCCCGGAGTTGTCTCATCCTCTGCTCCCTCTGCGACGGTAAGATAAGGTCCGCAACCTTACCCTTGTACCGTGGATCAAGGAGAGTGGCCAGCCAGTAATGGTCCCTCTCCTTTATCCGAAGAATACGAGAATCCTTCCGCAGACTTTGCAGGATCAGGGAGGCCGTGCAGCGTAGGTTAGCTGAGGCATTCGGTCCGGAGTCCTCTGGGTCACTAAGGACGACATGATCCGCAGCCACCTCCTCCCAGCCACGTACAAGTCCACGGGTTTCTTGGGACTGTAAATCATCCCTAAAAGACTGCTGCTGATGATGCTGAGTGCCAGGCTCCACATCCATGCTGTCACAATCTTCCTCCTCCTCCTCCTCCTCCTCTTCCTGTGCGATGGGTGGGACAGAAGGAACACTGTCTGGGTAAAGGGGGCCTTGAGAGGCAAGGAAGTCCTCCTCTTCCTGCCTCTGTTCTGCCTCAAGTGCCCTGTCCATTATTCCACGCAGCGTATGTTCCAACAGGTGGACAAGAGGTACAGTGTCACTGATGCATGCACTGTCACTGCTCACCATCCTCGTGGCCTCCTCAAATGGTGCCAGGACAGTGCATGCATCCCTGATCATGCCCCACTGGCGTGGTGAAAAAAACCCGAGCTCCCCTGACCCTGTCCTGGTGCCGTAGTCGCATGAGGAGGGCTTGGTCCTCCACTCTACCAAGTCTTTCGGCATGATGCGGCTCAACACGTCCAGCTGCCGAAAATAAGGACAAGCGTGTCCCATGGCCACGTGCTGATGACGATGCACCGCGTCCACGACCAGCACTGTTGTCTCTAGACACAGAGCCTGCTTGCCCTCTTTTATTGGCTCCTGACTGTCTGCCTCTCCTTGTTTGCCTTCCAGACATTCTAATGGCCTGCAGGGAGATGGGAAAACCAGCAATAAGGGGTAGCTTCAGGTGTATATTTTGCAGGAAGCACACTACGCCCACTGTAAGTGCTGCAAATGCCTGTTAGTGTAACACAAAAGAAAAAAAGCTCCAGCAATAAGGGGTAGCTTCAGGTGTATAATGTGCAGGAGGCACACTCCGCCCGCTGTAAGTGCTGCAAATGCCTGTTAGTGTAACACACCGGGAAAACACAGCAATACGGGCTAGCTTCAGGTGTATATTTAGTAGGCTTGTGCAATTCGTTTCGTAACGAAACGAAATTCGTCCGAATTTAGCAACTTTCGGACATTCGGAAGCATTCGAATTTCCGAACAAAGCAATTACGAATAAAACCGAATCCGAAATAAATTATACCGCAAAATAGCGAATGCCCGAATGTCTTCGGCATAATTCGTTATGAAAAAAGTTACGAATGTACGAATCCATACGAAGCACAATAACACTCACTCTGCTCTGCTCTCTGCTTCTCCCTCACCGTGCTGAACTCCCTCTCAAAATGGTGTACAGGGGCGGATGCTATAGCCGCATGTAAAAAACGAAAGTAAAATACGAGATTTCTAATCCATTCGAAGCACATTAACACTCTGCTCTGCTCTCTGCTTCTCCCTCACCGTGATGAATCTTTTAAAAATGGTGTACAGGGGCGGAGGCTATAGCCGCAAGTTAAAAATGAAAGTAAAATACGAGATTTCGAATCGTTACAAATAACCGCTATGTATTTAGAAAAGTACAAATCCATTCGAAGCACATTAGGCATAATAGGCAGCGTCGTTGTGAGAGAGACACGGAAAATTACGAATCAACGAACCCAAAAAAAGTTCCGAAAGTAGGAGTTGTGTCCAGAATCAACGAAAAACAACGTACCCTACCGAAAGTACGAATTATAAATCAACTAAAAATTCAACTAAAAATGACGCTTGTGAAAATACGAATTAGTCCGAACACGAAAAATCCCGTCTAGCAAAATTACGAATGATTACGAATCAACAGGACCGAAAAGAAACAAACCGAAACTAAACAAATTTTTCCGTTGTGCACAAGAAACAAACCGAAACTAAACAAATTTTTCCGTTGTGCACAAGTCTAATATTTAGCAGGAAGCACACTCCGCCCGCTGTAAGTGCTGCAAATGCCTGTTAGTGTAACACACCAGGAAAACGCAGCAATACGGACTAGCTTCAGGTGTATATTTAGCAGGAAGCACACTCTGCCCGCTGTAAGTGCTGCAAATGCCGGTTAGTGTAACACACCAGGAAAACACAGCAATACGGGCTAGCTTCAGGTGTATATTTAGCAGGAAGCACACTCCGTCCGCTGTAAGTGCTGCAAATGCCTGTTAGTGTAACACACCAGGGAAACACAGCAATACGGGCTAGCTTCAGGTGTATAATGTGCAGGAGGCACACTCCGCCCGCTGTAAGTGCTGCAAATGCCTGTTAGTGTAACACACCAGGAAAACACAGAAATACGGGCTAGCTTCAGGTGTATATTTAGCAGGAAGCACACTCCGCCCGCTGTAAGTGCTGCAAATGCCGGTTAGTGTAACACACCAGGAAAACACAGCAATACGGGCTAGCTTCAGGTGTATATTTAGCAGGAAGCACACTCCGTCCGCTGTAAGTGCTGCAAATGCCTGTTAGTGTAACACACCAGGAAAACACAGCAATACGGGCTAGCCTCAGGTGTATATTTAGCAAGAAGCACACTCCGCCCGCTGTAAGTGCTGCAAATGCCTGTTAGTGTAACACACCAGGAAAACACAGCAATACGGGCTAGCTTTAGGTGTATATTTAGCAGGAAGCACACTCCGCCCGCTGTAAGTGCTGCAAATGCCTGTTAGTGTAACACACCAGGAAAACACAGCAATACGGGCTAGCTTCAGGTGTATAATGTGCAGGAGGCACACTCCGCCCGCTGTAAGTGCTGCAAATGCCTGTTAGTGTAACACACCAGGAAAACACAGCAATACGGGCTAGCTTCAGGTGTATACTGTGCAGGAGGCTTAGCAACAATGACACTGACACTGTCCCCTGCCTATCCTTCTCTCTTCCTGCACACAAGGTTTATCAAAGAATATGACACTGACACTCTCCCTGCCTATCCTTCTCTCTCCCTGCACACAAGGTTTAGCAAAGAATATGACACTGACACTCTCCCTGCCTATCCTTCTCTCTCCCTGCACACAAGGTTTAGCAAAGAATATGACACTGACACTGTCCCCTGCCTTTCCTTCTCTCTCCCTGCACACAAGGTTTAGCAAAGAATATGACACTGACACTCTCCCTGCCTATCCTTCTCTCTCCCTACACACAAGAATAGCACAAAGAATAGCACAATGACACTGTCCCTGCCTATCCTTCTCTTTCCCTGCGCCGGAGCACACTACACAAGGCCGCCGCGCTGGCGGCCTTTTATAGTGTGGGGCGTGTGCTAAACCCCCTGAGCTATAATTGGCCACAGGCAACCTGCCTGTGGCCAATTATGGCTCTCCTAGCTGCCGGCGCTGTGATTGGCCAAGCATGCGGGGTCACAGTGCATGCTTGGCCAATCACAGCACCGGGATTGCACTGCGATGGCGCAGTGTTTTGTGGGCCGTTCGCGTCACTCGAATTTGGCGCGAACGGCCCAAATAGTTCGATCTTCGTCGAACGATCGAACAGCCGATGTTCGAGTCGAACGTATGTTCGACTCGAACACCGAGTTCATCCCTAGTCTTTGTACTCCTCACCTGGTTGCCGCCACACACGCTTGACACCATCTGAACCAAATAAGTTTATCTTGGTCTCATCAGACCACAGGACATGGTTGCAGTAATTCATGTCCTTAGTCTGCTTGTCTTCAGCAAACTGTTTGCAGGCTTTCTTGTGCATCATCTTTAGAAGAGGCTTCCTTCTGGGATGACAGCCATGCAGACCAATTTGATGCAGTGTATGGTCAGAGCATTGACAGACTGACCCCCCACCCCTTCAACCTCTGCAGCAATGCTGGCAGCACTCATACGTCTATTTCCCAAAGATAATCTCTGGATAAGACGCTGAGCACGTGCGTTCAAATTCTTTGGTCGACCATGGCGAGGCCTGTTCTGAGTGTAACTTGTCCTGTTAAACCGCTGCATGGTCTTGGCCACCGTGCTGTAGCTCAGTTTCAGGGTCTTGGCAATCTTCTTATAGCCTAGGCCTAGGCCATCTTTATGTAGAGCAACAATTATTTTTTTCAGATCCTCAGAGAGTTCTTAGCCATGAGGTGCCATGTTGAACTTCCAGTGACCAGTATGAGAGAATGAGAGCGATAACACCAAATTTAACACACCTGCTCCCCATTCACACCTGAGACCTTGTAACACTAACAAGTCACATTACACTGGGGAGGGAAAATGGCTAATTGGGCCCAATTTGGACATTTTCACTTAGGGGTGTACTCACTTTTGTTGCCAGCAGTTTAGAAATTAATGGCTGTGTGTTGAGTTATTTTGAGGGGACAGCAAATTTACACTGTTATACAAGCTGTACACTCACTATTTTACATTGTAGCAAAGTGTCATTTATTCAGTGTTGTCACATGAAAAGATATAATAAAATATTTACAAAAATGTGAGGGGTGTACTCACTTTTGTGAGATACTGTATATAAAAATTATAAAACAGTGCAGCCTGCAGTAGGTGGTTAGCCTTCGTTGACAGTGGAGCGTTTTTTATTTTTATTTTTTCGGGTTGACGGTGGCAGCGTCGTGATTGATGATGGATCTACATAGGATCTACCCAGGGGAGGGCTGGGCCATGGGGCAGGGTGGCAATTGCCTCCCAGGCCGCCCTAACTTATGTTCAAAATGGCCGGCAGCCGCTGCCCGCTACCATTTTCTTTTTTATTCTGGTCTAGGAAGTCGGGCCGGGGGAATGGCCACGGTGGCTGACCACTAGCTGTTGCATTCCGGGAGTTGTAGTCCACTCAAGCTTCTGATGGGTGGAAAACACAGCAGCACAGAGGAAACTACAACTCCCTGGGACCGGTTTCTTGGAAGCAGGCAGAGGCAGGGAGTTGGGACGCAGGGCTGCAGGGCTGGGCGCTGGCTGCAACTTGACCCCAGGATCAGGAGCGTTACCCCTCCAGGAGACCGTGGCGTGCAAAGACCTGCTGAGCTGAGATCGCTGAGGTGAGAGACCCTGACACCCCTAGCTGACCCCTGATCTCCCCCCCCCATACACCCCATGTAACCTGTCCCAGTGATCTGGCTGCACTGATGGGCACTGGTGAGGCTGCATTGAAAATCCAGGTGGGCCATGGATGGTGAGCTGATTCGGCGGTTCAATGGGCCACTTTACTGGACTTGCCCCCCAGGCCTAAGGCCGCCAGCCCTCCCCTGGATCTACCCACATAGGGTGGGTTCTGGATCCCAGCCCCCCCTTGTTAAAGGGGGCTTCCAGATTCCAATAAGAAACCCACCCACAGACCTCTACTGCCACCACTCAGGGTTGTCAGGAAGAGGCTCTTGTCGTCATTAACATGGACAAAGTGCTTTGGGGTAGGGGGGCAAAGGAATTTAAATAGCCAGGCTACCAGTTTCAGCTGCGAGTCAATTTTAAATGTGAATTGACTCCTTTTTTTTCTTTAGAAATTTCATTTTTGCTGCATCGGGTTCTATACATGCTACAAATGTGCCACTTTACAAGTAGACTAAGGGGGCCCCTCAGGCACCATATTTAAAGGATTTTTTCATTGTTTATTGTGGGCAGGGGGCTTATTGGAATCTGGAAGCCCCCTTTAAGAAGGAGGCCCCCAGACCCTGGCCCCCCTTTGTAAATGAGTATGGGGTACATTGTACCCCTACTCATTCACCCACAAAATTGTACCAGAAGGCTTTAATGTTCATATTGGACAGCAACACACCTCTCATGCAGGTTTGATTGGTACAGTCTCTGCAGATGCATGCACTTTGACTGCAACTGTTGAAAGACTTACCTGTAAGCACTAGCGTTGCTAGCCAGGTGCGGGGGGGGCGGGCCGCACCCGGGTGACACCCACCAGAGGGGTGACACCCGTGGGTAGCGCAGCGGCCACACTGACATCGCCCGCCCGCTGCCCTGTGCCTTAGGCTCACGCTGCGGCTGTGTCCCTCAGCGGAGCGGAAGGAAGCCGCCGCCCCCTCTGCCTCCTCTATGTTTACATCCACAGAGGAGGAGGAGGAGCCCGCGCTCGAGAGACACACTGCTGTGTGTATCTGCCGCTCTGTTCTGAGGTCTGAAAGGTAAGGGGGGCATCTTTACTGATGGGGGGAGGGGGTGTCTGTACTGCTGGGGTCTGCACAAGAGGGAGTTTGCACCAGGGGGGGGCTGTAACTGAGGGGGGTGTCTGGTACTGAGGGGGGTGTCTGTACTGAGGGGGGTGTCTGTACTGAGGGGGGTCTGGTACTGAGGGGGGTGTCTGTACTGAGGGGGGTATCTGTACTGAGGGGGGGTCTGGTACTGAGGGGGTGTCTGTACTGAGGGGGGTATCTGTACTGAGGGGGGGTCTGGTACTGAGGGGGGTGTCTGTACTGAGGGGGGGTCTGGTACTGAGGGGGGTGTCTGTACTGAGGGGGGGGTCTGTTACTGAGGGGGGTCTGTTACTGAGGGGGGTGTCTGTACTGAGGGGGGGTGTCTGTACTGAGGGGGGGGTCTGGTACTGAGGGGGGTGTCTGTACTGAGGGGGGGTCTGTAACTGAGGGGGGGTCTGTAACTGAGGGGGGATCTGTAACTGAGGGGGGATCTGTAACTGAGGGGGTGTCTGTTACTGAGGGGGGTCTGTTACTGAGGGGGGTGTCTGTACGAGGGGGGTCTGTAACTGAGAGGGGGTCTGCACTGAGGTGGGGGTGTCTGTACTGATGGAGCGGTCTGCACTGAGGTGGGGGTGTCTGTACTTATGGAGCAGTCTGCACTGAGGTGGGGGTGTCTGTACTGAGGGGGAGGTTCATACTGAGGGAGGCGGGTCTATATTGATGGCGGGGAGTCTGTACTTAGTGGAGCGGGTTTGTACTGAGGGAGGGGATCTATACTGTGGGAGGGGGGTCTGTAGTGAGGGGGGACTATAGTTGTTGGGGGGTGACACCATTTTTTTTTGCACCGGGTGACACCAACCCTAGTGACGCCACTGCCTGTAAGAGAAACATTACAAAGTTTTTGGTGTTTTTATATTTTAAAGTTGGGAAGGGGGGTGCCAGATATGGGATCTGCCCCAGGTGCCAAATTCTCTAGGTACGCCCCTGCCACATTTAGATTATTTTGCATACAGTGGAATGTTTGATTTAAAATAATGTGGCAATCTTTTTAAATTCCTTGACAGACTCAATGGCATCTACAACTTTCTTTCTGAGGGCCTAAGACGGCTCTATTGACCTTGTCATTGAAACACAACACACACAAGCCAATAGCAAAGAGAAGACTGGACCCTAGATATCTAAGGTATAAAAATGGGTAATTTGTCCAAGTATATCACCACTATTTGAACAAAGATTTAACGTTTACCTGTTATGCTGAAAAAGTTAATTTTTTGGGGGTGTACAGTATTTACTTTTTTTACAGAATTCTATAGAATATCTATAATAAACAAAGAAAATACTATATGAAAAACTAGAAATAGTGTAATGTAGGAAATTATGGTATATTTCATCACTGAACAAATAAAATCTATAAAGATGAATATGTGGCTAGCAAATGAAGCAACAATCAACTAGCATATGGTCTATGTCATACATAGACATATCATAAGAAATCACTGATTCCTTTTTAATAAGATAAGATGGCAACACAAAAGTTGATAGAGGGTGGAAGACCACACGCAGCTAAGTGCTTCTAGGAGATGGGATTCCTGACATATGTTTCCTTGAAGTCATTTAGCTTAGATAAAGACTGTGGTAAAATTAATTTTACATTCTTCATGTAATAGATAATGGAAAATAAGAGTTATTACCCGTTAACTCACTTTCTAGGAATCTTCCAGGGCGGCTTAAGAGAGAGATAGGCTCCTCCCACCTAGCACAGGAAACACATGATTCACATCATAAAAGACAGACCATAGGCAGTACCCACATTAGTATTAATCAATAACGGAAGGCACAGCTAAAACAATAAAAAACTCCTGTTAGTGCAACTAGCTTAGGATTACATCATTAGTCTCATAAAAACAAGGGAGGGAACTGACGCTGTCCTGGAAGATTCCTGAAACGTGTGAGTTAACAGGTAATAACTCTTATTTTCCCCAGTCATCTTCCAGGACGGTTTACAGAGAGGACAAAATAGAACTACCTGATCAGAGCGGGACCACAGCATTCAGCACCTTCCTCCTGACAGCCTGTTCCTGGTTAGAGAACAGGCCCCGTCAGTAATGTTTCATGAAGGTTTGGAAGCTGGACCCGGATGCTGTTCCTCAGATCTGGAGAGGAGAAGCGCTGTCCTTTTCAGTCCAAGAAAATAGGATTTTTGTACTCATCGTAAAATCCTTTTCTCTGAGTTCATGGACGGACACAGCTTCCTATTGACAAGCGAGTATTATCCTTCATTTAGGAGTGACTAGGCAGAAAACGTGTAGAAAGTGTTAACACACCACACCTTATACAGCACCGACCAGGGGGCGGACACTCTGGGTATAATCCCTCTCTCTGCACCTCGCAGATCAGTTTGTCAAAAAGCAGTACAAACTTAAAAACGAGGGGTGGGTGCTGTGTCCGTCCATGAACTCAGAGAAAAGGATTTTACGGTGAGTACAAAAATCCTATTTACTCTTTCGTTCATGGACGGACACAGCTTCCTATTGACAAGTGGGACGTCCCAAAGCAGTGTCAAAAACAAGGGGTGGGAACAGCATTAAAACAACCTCACCCCAAAACAAGACAGAGCTCCTCAACGGAGGCGTTACAACTCTAAACAGCCGCCTGCAATACCTTGCAGCCGAAAGAAGCATCCGAAGATGCACACACATCAACTTGTAAAATTTAGTGAAAGTGTGAACGGACGAGCAGGTCGCCGCCTTACACACCTGGTGAAACAGACGCTTGAAGCTCTCAGAGCTCGGACAGCATCCAAGATATACGTTGTCGTCCCCTTAGGATAAGACGGATGAGGACACAAGGATGGCAGTACAACAACTTCCTTGAGATGGAAGGTCAAAACAACCTTAGGAAGAAAAGAAGGCTGCGGACGCAGCACCACCTATCCTTGTGGAAGATCAGATAGGGAGCCTTGCATAACAAGGCTGCCCGCTCAGAAACCCGTCTTAACTGACGTAACACCAAGAGGCACCTCTTGCCCTGGTCAAATGCACCGGGAAAGGGAGGCACCTGACCCTTCATGGCGTAAGCCTGATCATGATCTGTCGGATCCACCTAGAGATGGTGGCCGACGAGACCGCTGGGCCCTTCTTGGGACCAGCCACCGAAACAGTGAGTCTGAACCCCGGGAACGGAGCAGTACCAGACAAGCATACTAGTACACAAGGTTGGTAGTACAATGTCTTCCTTGAGATGGAAGGTCGAAATACGACCTTAGGAAGAAAAGAAGGCTGTGGACGTAGCACCACCTATCCTTGTGGAAGATCAGATAGGGAGGCTTGCATGACAAGGCTGCCCGCTCAGAAACCCGTCTTTTTCTTTTTTTTTTCTTTATTAATCTTTTCAACATTACATTTACATATGTTTCAATACAAAAACATAAAAAATACATACAACAATAAAACACTTATACGGTCTCAGTTTTAGCCTCTACCTAAAGATCCCTTTGTAAGCCGATATCCTGGGGGAGCTACCTTTCTATCTATAAAATATGTCCACTCCTATATCCCCTTTATTCTCTATCTACTGATTTATGGAATCAAAAAAGAAAAACAAGAAAAGTAAGCAAAAAGGATGTATAGATAGGTTTAAGAGAAAGGAGGGGAATGAGAGGAGTGAGAGAGACAAGGGAAAAAAAAAATTCCACCCATATATGTGCTACTTTTAAGTGACTATTTCCTTATTAAACGCATGTATATTTATTAAATCATATAGGTCTATACTGTCACCCTATTAATGTGAGAAAAAATAAAATAAAATTAAGGGAGGGAGAGGGGAGTGAGAAAAAAGGGGGGGGGGAAGGGGGCACTTACCCCCTAAACCTCTTAGTGTTAGTGGCTAACAGTGCTCTAATTGTGGACTGTTTTCTAGTGGTATGTTCCCTTATATTACCTCAGCCTAAAAAAAAATAAAAAAAAATAAATGAAAAACACGTGCTAGTGTAGACTAATCTCATAAGAGATAATATTGTGTTAGTAAATCAAAAAGGCTTGTGCTCCCAAGCCTAATAATGTGTCATATGAGAGAAAAGGAGGAGAAAAAAAAGGGGAGGGGGTGGGAGTGAAAAGGGAAGTGAAAAGGGGAGGGGAGGGGGGGGCACCTACCCCCTAAACCTCTTAGTGTTGGTGGCTAACAGTGCTCTAATTATGAACTGTTTCCTAGTGGTATGTTCCCTACCTCAGCCTAAAAAAAGAAAAAGGGGGAGGGAGGGGAAGTAGGGGGGAGGGGAAAAATGCCTACTTCACTTCAGTGTCAGAGAAAAAAATGAGGGGTGGGAACAGCATAAAAGTAAACTTCACCCCAAACACAAAACAGCACTCCAACTGAGAAGTTGCAACTCTAAACAGCCGCCTGCAAACCTTTGCGGCCGAAAGAGGCATCCGAAGATGCACACACATCAACTTGTAAAGTTTAGTGAAAGTGTGAACGGACGAGCATGTCGCCGCCTTACACACCTGGTGAAAACAGACGCTTGATGCTCTCAGAGCTCGGACAGCGTCCAAAATTACAACGTTGTTTCCTTAGGATTCGATGGATGAGGACACAAGGATGGCAGTACACTGTCTTCCTAGATGGAAGGTCGAACGACCCTAGGAAGAAGAAGGCTGCGAACGCAGCACCACCTATCCTTGTGGAAGATCAGATAGGGAGCCTTGCATGACAAGGCTGCCGGCTCAGAAAACCGCCTAACTGACGTAAACCAAGAGGCATCTCTTGCCCTGGTAGACTGCGCTGGGAAAGAGGAGCCTGACCCTTCATGGCGTAAGCCTGATCACAATCTGTCGAATCCACCTAGAGATGGTGGCCGACGAGACCGCTGGGCCCCGCTAGGGACCAGCCACTGAAACAAACAGTGCTAGACAAGCATTCTCTCAGAGTTTGGACAATGTCCAAAGAATGCCACGTCGTCTCCTTAGAATTAGACGGATGAAGACACAAGGATGGCAGTACAAGGTCTTCCTTGAGATGGAAGGTCGAACACGACCTTAGGAAGAAACGAAGGCTGCGGACGGCAGCAGCACCTTATCCTTGTGGAAGATCAGATAAGGAGCCTTGTCCTTATCCTTGTGGAAGATCAGATAGGGAGGCTTGTATGACAAGGCTGCCCGCTCAGAAACCCGTCTTAACTGGCATAACAGCCACCAAAAGTACCACTTTCTGAGAAAGTGTCAACAAGGGAATCTCCCTGATGTTCTCAAACGGTGGTTTCTGAGGCACTTAGAGGCCATGCCATTAAAGCCATTGACTGCAAGTAGGATGGCATATGGGACCCTGCGACAGCAGGTCCTCTTGTAGTGGTAGACGCCAAAAGGATGTCTGCTACACAAGTCCCACAGAGGTAGTGGAGGGTGGACCGGAGGGGCCGCCTGCCGAACCCTCTGTACCAACGTTCTCACTAGAGAGTGAGCCACCAGGGGTCGTTGAAAAAGACAGCCAGGGCTGCCCCCTAATTGTACTTAAAGTAAAAATTTTGGCCCGTTCCCTGCTGAAGAACAGCAGGACTCTGGAACCAAATAAGTACGCGGATGCCACCTCATTTTCTCACAAATGGATATGTAGGTCTTCCAAGTGTGATGGTAAATCTTCCTAGGGGATGATTTCCGAGCACTCCTCATGGTAGAGATCACCGAGTCTGACAGACCCCGGTCTCTTAGCACCTGGCTCTCAAGCCATGGCGTTAAGCCAGTGACTGTAAAAACAGGATGATGTATGGGACCTTGCGACAGCAGATCCTTCTTAGCGGTAGATGCCAAAAAGGCTTTCTGCTACCAGACGCACTAGATCGGCGTACCAAGGACGCTGAGGCCAATCCAGAGCAATTGTGACCATTGGAATCCTCTCTGCCTCCAGTCTGCGAAGTAGCTGAGGAAGGAGCTTCAGAGGAGGAAAGGCATAGATTAGCCGGTACTGACTCCACTGTGACATCAACGCATCTGTCGTGTTTGGCCATGGGTCTCTTGACCTGGCCACAAACCTCAATACCTTCTGATTGAGTCGAGAAGCCAGGAGATATACGACTGGTGTGCCTCCCCTCTGGTAAAGGAGCTGAAATGCCTCCGGCTGTAGAGACCATTCTCCTTGGTCCAGCATCTGGCAACTCAGGTAGTTCACCTGCCAGTTTCCCACACCCAGAATGTATACGGCCGACAGGCCTGGTATGCTCCTTTCTGCCCCCCTTAGGAGGTGAGCGACCTCCAATACTGCAGCAGAGCTGCTTGTTCCTCCTTGATGATTGACATACGCCACCACTGTGGTGTTTGTCCAACTGGATTCTGACTGGACGCCCCTGTAGCCTCGGAGACCATGTGGAGAGGCAAAGCCAGATCGCCCGGAGTTCCAGGACAATGATCGGCAAGTGGGATTCCTCCGGAGTCCAGCTCCCCAGGTTGACTGAGCTCCCCAGACTCCTGTCCAACCGAGAAGACAGGCGTGCGCCGTGACCACCATCCAGTAAAAAGGAAGGAACGACTTCCCGGACAGAAGTGCCGGTGATGTCGGCCACCAACTAGGGAGGTCCTGACTAGGTGGCTCACCCGGATTTTGACAATCCAGGATGAAGGGCACTTGACCCTCTGGACAGAATTACCTTCTGTAACACTTGCGTGTGAAATAGTGCATATGGTACTGCCACCATGAGGCCCAGGACTCACCTAAAAAAGTGTCGTGACAACCCTCTTTGGGATGTCAACTGCTGCACCGCAGCCTGAAGGGTCTGCAACCTTCCCTTTGGGAGAAAAAAAAACTTTCGCCAGAATCAACCCCAGATACACTAGGAATTGAGACGGCACCGATACTGACTTCTGAGTGTTCAGCACCCAACCAAGAAACGGAGGGTCTGACAGGTTATAGACACGCTCACCTCTAATTTTGAGTTTGAGGTGGCCCTCAGAAGAACGTCAAAGTTGCCCATGATAGCGATGCCACGCTATCTTAGTAGTAGGGCCAGAATCGGGGTAAGCACCTTGGTGAACACCCTTGGTGCAGATGCCAGGCCAAAGGGGAGAGCCACCATTGGTAGTGGTCTTCCCCGACCGACAAACGCAGACATCTCTGATGCCTGGTGCATATGGGAACATGCAAGCATGCGTCCTTGATGACCAAGGATGCCGGAAAATCCCCTGGATGGAGGGCAGCAACAACAGAGCGTCTTCAGCACTATGAACAGATTAGAGTAGAACCCCTGAATCCTTTCCTGTACTGATACAGGAAGAACCACCCTGTGTATCAGCAGGTCTTGAACCGCCCCATATAGGACTTCCCGACAAGTCGGCTGAAGCTGGCGGTTTAGAGGGAAAAAATCTGTTCGGTAGGCAAGCAAGGTTGGGCTTGCGAACCCAGGGACGCTTCTGTCCCTCAGCAGGTGCTTTATCGGCCTGGGGTCATTTACTTGCTGCACTAGGCGGACGAAAATAGGATTTTTATAACAGCTTACCTGTAAAATCCTTTTCTTGGAGTACATCACGGGACACAGAGCGGCATAGTCATTACTATGTGGGTTATATAGATACCTTCAGGTGCTGGCACTGGCAACTTCCAAAACCGGAAGTACCCTCCCCTATATAAGCCCCTCCCATCCGGGAGTACCTCAGTTTTGTAGCAAAGCAATAAGTGTCCCCAAAAGAGGGGTGGGAGCTCTGTGTCCCGTGATGTACTCCAAGAAAAGGATTTTACAGGTAAGCTGTTATAAAAATCCTATTTTCTTTCTCGTACATCACGGGACACAGAGCGGCATAGTCATTACTATGTGGGATGTCCTAAAGCAATGCCCAATGAGGGGGGGGATACACCATACATAAGCTGAGCGCTATCAGACATGAGGATCTTTTGCGGCCTGCAACACACTGCGCCCAAAGGCGACATCCTCCTGACTTCTAACGTCCACCTGGTAGAACCTAGTAAACGTGTGTACTGAAGACCATGTTGCGGCCTTACAGATTTGAGCCAGGGAGGCCTGGTGATGCACTGCCCATGAAGTTCCAACTGCTCTCGTGGAGTGCGCCCTAACTTTGAACGGAGGCGGTCTCCTTCTCAAGCCATAGGCTTGCATTATCACCTGTCGAATCCACTTGGCTAAAGTAGATTTTGACGCTGCCTGACCCTTTCTGGGGCCTTCCGGCAGAATAAACAAAGTATCCGTTCTGCGAATCTGAGCAGTGGCTTTTAGATAAGCTTTAACTGCTCTTACTACATCCAAAGAATGTAATAATTTTTCCTCTACTGAACTAGGTTTGGGGAAAAAAGAAGGAAGAACCACATCTTGGTTCAAATGAAACCTCGATACCACCTTCGGAAGAAAGGTTGGATGAGGACGTAACACTACTCTGTCCTTATGGATAACCAGATAAGGCTCCCTACAGGACATAGCGGCTAATTCCGACACTCTTTTAGCCGAACAAATGGCTACTAGAAAAATCAATTTTCTGGTGAGAAGAACCAGGGAAATATGCTGTAATGGTTCAAATGGTTGTTTCTGTAGAACGGACAGAACCAGGTTTAAGTCCCATGGACATATGGGAATATTAACCGGAGGGCTAATACGCATCACTCCTTGTATAAAGGCTTTGACTAGTGAATGCGAAGCCAAGGGCCTCTGAAAAAATATTGACAAGGCCGAAATCTGACCCTTGATAGTACTCAAGGCAAGCTTCCTATCTACAGCCCACTGTAGGAAGTCCAGAATCCTACCTATTACGTACTTACGTGGATGCCATTTCTTGGCCTCACACCACGCAATGTACGCCTTCCAGATTCTATAGTAGATCTGCCTGGATACCGGCTTCCTGGCATTGATCATGGTAGATACCACAGGATTAGAGAGCCCTCTCTTTTTTAGAATGTGGGCTTCAATAGCCAGGCCGTCAAACCTAGGGCTGGTAAGGAAGGGTGGTATATCGGTCCTTGCGAAAGCAGGTCCGGATGATGTGGGAGAGTCCAAGGACTCCCCACAGACATTTTTACAATCTCCGCGTACCATGTTCTTCTGGGCCACGCTGGAGCCACCAGAATCACTGGTTTCTTTTCTACCCTGATTCTGCGGAGTAATCGAGGTAACATTGTAGCGGTGGGAATGCATATATCAGCTTGAACTGATCCCAAGGGAACACTAGAGCATCCGAGCCGCAAGCTAGGGGATCCCTTGTCCGAGAGACAAACCTGTCCACCTTTGCGTTGAATCTGGATGCTAGCAGATCTACATCCGGTGTTCCCCACCGCTGACATATATTGTCCGGAAAACCTCGGGGTGAAGGGACCATTCCCCTGGGCATAATTGCTGGCGACTTAGAAAGTCCGCCTTCCAATTCTCCACTCCTGGAATGAATACCGCGGATATGGCTGGGACATATCTTCCTGCCCATTTCAGGATGTAATTTACTTCCCTCTGGGCTGCACGACTCCTGGTGCCACCCTGATGATTGATATATGCCACTGCCGTGGCATTGTCTGATAGAATTCTGACAGGGGACCCTTGGAGTTTGGATGTCCATGCTACTAGGGCATACCGGGCTGCTCGTATCTCTAAGAGATTGATGGGCAGGGCCTTTTCTGCATCCGACCATCTGCCCTGGAGAGACCATTGCTCCAGTACTTCTCCCCAGCCTATAAGGCTGGCATCTGTAGTGACCACCTTCCAAGAAATCGGACTGAAGGATTTCCCTTTTTCCAGATTCTGGAGAACCAACGGAGGCTCTTGCGAACGGAAGGGGACAAGCACATTGGTAAGTCTAGGGCCTGAACTTTTTTGTTCCAGGCTGACAGTATAGCCCTTTGCAAATTCCTTGAATGGAATTGACTGTAGGGTACTGCTTCGAATGATGCCACCATTTTTCCCAGCAACCTCATGCACAGGCGTATGGACGGCTGTCTTTTTGCACCCACTAGGTGGATCAAATCTCTCAAAGACAACACCTTTTCTCGAGGCAAGAACCTTTTTCTCTGGCCTGAATCCAGCCTTAGCCCCAAGTATTCCAGACTTTTGACTGGTTTTAGGGCTGACTTGTCTCGGTTGACAATCCAACCGTGAGATTCCAGATACTTGATTGTCTTGTGAACGACCACTTCTAGTTTTTTCACTGAGTGGTCTATGAGCAACAAGTCATCTAGATATGCCATTATCATTACACCTTGTGTTCTTAGATTGGCCAATAAAGGGCCAGAATTTTTGTAAACACTCGTGGTGCTGTGGCCAGACCGACGGTAAATGGCGCCCTTCTACTGCAAAGCGTAGAAATTTTTGGTGGACTGGAAAGATGGGAATGTGCAAATAAGCATCTTTGATGTCGATCGCGGCTAACCATTCCTCCCCTTGTAGGGCAGTGGCCACCGATCGGATCGACTCCATCCGGAAAGTCCTGATATACAGGAATTTGTTTAGCCCTTTTAGAATTAATATGGGCCTCACGTCCCCGTTTGCTTCGGGACTGTAAAGAGGTTTGAGTAAAACCCAAACCCCCATTTTTCCAGGGGAACCTCCATAATTACTCCTTGGAGCAATAGTTGTTCTAGTGCCAACAGGAGGGACTCTCTCTTCCGGGGATCCCTTGGCACGTTTGACCTCAAAAAATGAGAAGGAGGAGAGTCTTTTAACTCCAATCTGTATCCCAAACATACTGCGGAGAGCACCTATCTGTTCTGATCGTGTCCCGCCAGGTCTCTGCGAACAACTGGAGTCTTCCCCCCCACCCGACTGAGTGGGGGCAACCCTTCAATGAATTTAACTTTGGGGGAGGTTTTGTACCTCCTCCTGACCCAGGGTTTCTCATTACCCTGCGATTGTCCCTGATTTTTACCCCCGGGATTTGACCGAGGAGGCCGTCAGAACTGTTTCACAGCCGATGCCCCAGGGACTGGAGAAGCAGGCCTCTTAACCACCTCGCGCCCGCCGTACAAGAATATACGGCCGCAAGGTGGTTGTCAAATGCCGGGAGGCCGTTAATATACGGCCTCCGCTATTTGGCCACTGGGGGGCGCGCGAGTGCCGCCGGCAGCACGCGCGCGCGCCCGGCGCATCACTGAGATGCCGATGTGCGTGCCTGGCGGCCGCGATGTCCGCCAGGCGCCCGCGATCGGCGGTTACAGAGACAAGGACATGGATCTGTGTGTGTAAACACACAGATCCATGTCCTGTCAGGGAGAGGGGACCGATGCTGTGTCCCTTGTACATAGCGACACAGATCGGTCACCTCCCCCAGTCAGTCCCCTCCCCCCACAGTAACAATCACACATAGGGAACACATTTAACCCCTTCCTCGCCCCCTAGTGTTAACCCCTTCCCTGCCAGTCACATTTATACAGTAATCAGTGCATATTTATAGCACTGTTCGCTGTATAAATGTGAATGGTCCCAAATTAGTGTCAAAAGTGTCCGATGTGTCCGCCATAATGTCGCAGTCACGAAAAAAAATCACTGATCGCCGCCATTACTAATAAAAAAAAATATATATATAAAAATGCCATAAAACTACCCCCTATTTTGTAAACGCTATAACTTTTGCGCAAACCAATCAATAAACGCTGATTGCGATTTTTTTTTTACCAAAAATATGTAGAAGAATACGTATCGGCCTAAACTGAGGAAAAAAATATATAAAAAAAAAAATTGGGATATTTATTATAGCAAAAATCAAAAAATATTGCTTTTTTTTCAAAATTGTCGCTCTATTTTTGTTTATAGAGCAAAAAATAAAAACCGCCGAGGTGATCAAATACCACCAAAAGAAAGCTCTATTTGTGCGAAAAAAAGGACGTCAATTTTGTTTGGGAGCCACGTCGCACGACCGCGCAATTGTCATTCAAAGCGTGACAGTGCTGAAAGCTGAAATTTCGCCTGGGCAGGAAGGGGGTATATGTGCCCAGTAAGGAAGGGGTTAAAAGAGGGACCCCTAACTCTGTTTTTAACTGGCAAGAGTGTATTTTTACCACTGGAAATTTTCTGGATATATTTGTCCAGGTCTTCCCTGAATAAGCGTTCACCATGAAATGGGACGCTAACCAGCCATTTTTTACAGGGAGCTTCAGCAGACCAGTTTTTGAGCCATAGAAGCCTACGCATATGTACTACAGACAGCGTAAGGCGGGAGGCCTGATGGATTGAATCCTTTATGGCGTCAACCGCAAAGCATAAGGCTCTAGGTAGATCAGCTAGGGCAAGAGCCTGCTGATCCGGCAAGTCCCTTAAGACCTGTTTCAACTGATCCTTCACTGCTTGGCAGACCCCACTGCTGGTTGTGTCACCAAGCTTGCTGTAGAAAAAAATCAGATTTTCATAAGGACTCCAATTTTTTATCTATTGGGTTCTTGAACATTTGGACATTATCCACTGGACATGTCAGTGATTTATACACACAAGAGATGGCTGCGTCCACTGTAGGGACCTTCCATTTTTTGATGAACTTATCCTCCATGGGATAGACCACCGGAAATCTCTTGGGGGGAGTAAATATTTTCTCAGGATGTTCAAAAACCTGGTAAATGAGCCCTTCCAGTAAAGGGTGAAGTGGAAAAGAACAGACAGTCTGGGGGCTTTTAGCGACCCCAACGAGGAGACAGTAGTGGTTGATGGTTCCGCAAGGTGCATTTTAAATGCTGATCGGACCATGTTAGTCAGAGATAGGGATGAGCTTCGAGTTCGAGTCGAACTCATGTTCGACTCGAACACTGCCTGTTCGCCCGTTCGCCGAACAACGAACAAATTGGGGTGTTCGCGGCAAATTCGAAAAATCTATGGGAGAAATCTAAAGTGCTAATTATAAAGGCTTATATGCAAGTTATTGTCCTAAAAAGTGTTTGGGGACCTGGGTCCTGCCCCAGGGGACATGTATCAATGCAAAAATACGTTTTAAAAACGGCCGTTTTTTCGGGAGCAGTGATTTTAATAATGCTTAAAATGAAAAAATAAAAGTGAAATATTCCTTTAAATTTCGTACCTGGGGGATGTGTATGATATGCATGTAAAGTGGCGCATGTTTCCCGTGCTTAGAACTGTCCCTGCAAAAAATGTCATTTTTGAAAGAAAAAAAGTCTTTTAAAACTGACTCGCGGCTATTAATGAATTGTCGGCTCCCGGCAATACATACAAAAGTCATTGATAAAAAAAAAAAAAAAGCGTGGGGGTTCCCCAGAATTCAATTACCAGGCCCTTCAGGTCTGGAATGGATATTAAGGGGAACCCCGCCGCCAATTAAAAAAAAAATTGACGTGGGGTTCCCCCAAATATCCATTCCAGGCCCTTCAGATCTGGCATGGATTTTAAGGGGAACTCCACCCCAAATTTAAAAAAAAAATGGCGTGGAGTCCCCCTAAAAATCCATACCAGACCCCTTATCCGAGCACGCAACCTGGCCGGCTGCAGGGGAAAAGGGGGGGACGAGAGAGCGGCCCCCCCTCCCTCCTGAACCGTACCAAGCCACATGCCCTCAACATGGGGAGGATGTCCCCATGTTGATGGGGACAAGGGCCTCATCCCCACAACCCTTGCCCGGTGGTTGTGGGGGTCTGCGGGCGGGGGGCTTATCGGAATCTGGAAGACCCCTTTAACAAAGGGGACCCCCAGATCCCGGCCCCCCCCTATGTGAATTGGTAAGGGGTACATTGTACCCCTACCATTTCACGAAGAAAGCGTAAAAAAATGTTTAAAAAAACACACAAACACCTTGAAAAAGTCCTTTATTTAAAAAAAAAAAACATTCCAGCGGTGAAATCCAGTGTCCCGCGGCGATCCCAATGTCCAGCGCTGTCCTTCATTGGTTGTGCCTGAGCGGACCTGATGGGGAACTCTCTCTCAGTATTTTAAATGTATAGACCCGCCCCTTCTAAAGTTCCCCATCAGGTCCGCTCAGCGGACCAGATGCGGAACATGAGAAGGGGCGGGTCTATACATGCATTACCAAAGTGAGAGCAGTTCCCCATCAGGTCCGCCCCCTCGGTATGTCGGACCCGCCTACGTCATTGGCTTGAGCGGGGAACTTCCTTCACTGTGTAATTTAAATTTACATAGTGAAGGAAGTTCCCCGCTCAAGCCAATGACGTAGGCGGGTCCGACATACCGAGGGGGCGGACCTGATGGGGAACTGCTCTCACTTTGGTAATACATGTATAGACCCGCCCCTTCTCATGTTCCGCATCTGGTCCGCTGAGCGGACCTGATGGGGAACTTTAGAAGGGGCGGGTCTATACATTTAAAATACTGAGAGGGAGTTCCCCATCAGGTCCGCTCAGGCACAACCAATGAAGGACAGCGCTGGACATCGGGATCGCCGCGGGACACTGGATTTCACCGCTGGAATGTTTTTTTTTTTTTTAATAAAGGACTTTTTCAAGGTGTTTGTGTGTTTTTTTTTAAACATTTTTTTACGCTTTTTTACGCTTTCTTCGTGAAATGGTAGGGGTACAATGTACCCCTTACCAATTCACATAGGGGGGGGGCCGGGATCTGGGGGTTGTTAAAGGGGTCTTCCAGATTCCGATAAGCCCCCCGCCCGCAGACCCCCACAACCACCGGGCAAGGGTTGTGGGGATGAGGCCCTTGTCCCCATCAACATGGGGACATCCTCCCCATGTTGAGGGCATGCGGCTTGGTACGGTTCAGGAGGGGGGGCGCTCTCTCGTCCCCCCCTTTTCCCCTGCGGCCGGCCAGGTTGCGTGCTCGGATAAGGGGTCTGGTATGGATTTTTAGGGGGACTCCACGACATTTTAAAAAAAAATTTGGGGTGGAGTTCCCCTTAAAATCCATGCCAGATCTGAAGGGCCTGGAATGGATATTTGGGGGAACCCCACGTCAATTTTTTTTAAATTTGCGGCGGGGTTCCCCTTAATATCCATTCCAGACCTGAAGGGCCTGGTAATTGAATTCTGGGGAACCCCCACGCTTTTTTTTTTTTTTTTTTTTTTATCAATGACTTTTGTATGTATTGCCGGGAGCCGACAATTCATTAATAGCCGCGAGTCAGTTTTAAATACATTTTTTTCTTTCAAAAATGACATTTTTTGCAGGGACAGTTCTAAGCACGGAAAACATGCGACACTTTACATGCATATCATACACACCCCCCAGGTACGAAATTTAAAGGAATATTTCACTTTTATTTTTTCATTTTAAGCATTATTAAAATCACTGCTCCCGAAAAAACAGCCGTTTTTAAAACTTCTTTTTGCATTGATACATGTCCCCTGGGGCAGGACCCGGGTCCCCAAACACTTTTTAGGACAATAACTTGCATATTAGCCTTTATAATTAACACTTTAGATTTCGAACGTTCGAGTCCATTGTATTTAATAGGGTTCTAAAGTTTACACAAACATTTTGTCTGTTCGCAGGTTCTGGTGCGAACCGAACAGGGGGGTGTTCGGCTCATCCCTGGTCAGAGACTGAACCCATAATCTTTCAGCTTGAGATGCTGAGAAAGGTTCCTCCACTGTTGATTCCTCTATAACAGAATCAACCTCATCCTGATCCCCTTCAGGCAGGTCGATCCCTGTATGGGACTGTTGCTCTGCTAACAGGCACTCTGAAGGAGGAGACGGAGATCGGGCGTGCTTTCCCTGTGACAGGGAGGCAGCGATCAATGTTGACAATCTCTCTCTAATCCTCCCAGAGCTGAGGAAAAAACCTCCTCTGTTACATACACAGGAGCAGGTGAACTGAGGACAGCCACAGTACCAAGTACCCCTGCGGGGTCTCTACGGTCACTTACCTCTGAATTTTCAGGGGAGACTGGTGCAGCAGAAGCATGCCCAAGATTCTCAGAGCCCGATGAGACCCCCTTCGCTTCCTGGAAGATTCAGTTCCGGAGCTTCTGGACGGCATATTCCTAAGCCTAAAGCTGAGGTATTCCAGCCGTAATACACCACTTTTACTGAGAATAGTCTAGCACAATTGCTGCTATATAACAGTTGGTGTCTACTAAAGTGCCTTTCTAGGGGATGCCTGCATCAACCGCCTCTGTGTGCCTTTTTACTGTTACTAGCGCTGTCTGTGCACTTCAATAGCCAGCTGTGATTGCTTTTAAACACGCTGGACGCCCGCACATGCGCAGTAGCGCCGCGGCGCACACCGAGCGTCATCCACCCGCTCCGCCCCTTTTTCCAGATCGCCTCTATATATAGAAGCGCGTGCACGCGCACGCGCTCGGGCACGTTCGCCTTCGGCGCTCTTTTTTGAAAAAAAAAATAAGCTAGATGGGAGCCAGGGTCCCTGCCGCAGGGCCCGGGGATGGATGAGCGCAGCAACAGGGCAGAGGAGACAGCTTCCCAGCAGAGAACTTACCAACTGCCTGGATTTGATTTTGGAAGAAAAAAATCCACATTACAAGAAAAAGAACCATAGCGGCCTCTAGTGTTTAACACAGGTACCGCGGTCTTACATATTTTTTATTTATTTTTTTCTATTAAAATTTTTACATTTTCTCAGTAGTAACAGGCATGCTCAGAATATTAGCGGGAATACCTTAGGTAACAGGCAGAAAGACAAAATAGGCTTGGGGGTCCCCCAATAGAACCAAGTTCCTGAGGGCCCCCACTTACCTTTTCCTCGCCGCAGGACTCTGTTTGGTCCACAGAAGCCCAAACTTCACCTATCACGGCAGGCATTGTAATTAAACCTTCAGGGACCGGGTTCCCAAGGATTCCACTCCCCTGGACCTGTATAGCACCTTGTACAGAAAACATCTTGGTCGTGGGTATGACCAGAGCTCTGGATCCCAGGGTCCAGCCCTCCTAAGAGAGGCATTACAGGCAAAACCTTGCTCTTCTCTTTGCAAGGCCCGGGTACCGACCATTTAGCTATGAAGCTTTTTTGGTCGGATCCGGAATAGCTTACTGAGGCCCAAAAGAACCTGTACGCAAGCTCAGTGAAAAACACATGTTACTTCTTGGCCAACACCTTAGACACTGGCAAAAAACTGAGGTACTCCCGGATGGGAGGGGCTTATTTAGGGGAGGGTACTTCCGGTTTTGGAAGTTGCCAGTGCCGGCACCTGAAGGTATCTATATAACCCACATAGTAATGACTATGCCGCTCTGTGTCCCGTGATGTACGAGAAAGAAAGACCACTTGTGCGTGGTGAAGGAGAGCCCTAGCCTATGGCGTGGCTCCTTACCCCTTTTTGGATTGCGGGAGCAGCAAGCTCTTACCTCCTGTGGCAACTGGTCGACCAAAGCTACCTCATTCGGAGGAGCCTCCCGTGCCTTAAACCCCTGGAGTACCATCTTTGCCCACTCAGCAAGTGTCTGAGACAGCAAAGCTCCAGCCAATGCTGGACACACCGCTGAGCCCACCACAGTGTATAGGTAGCGAGAAAGTGCCTCAGCCTTCTTGTCCACAGGGTCCTTGAAGACAGGAGCCCCCTTGTTAAGTCTGGACACAGGGGGTCCACTATCGGGGGAGAGGACCATTTTTCCAGGAAACTCTCCTCAAAGGGGTACCGGGGCTGCAAAAAAACCTTCAGTGGGTTTTCCCACTCCTTGTATAAAAGCTTATCAAGATAAGACACACAAGGAAACACCTTAGCAGTGCGGGCCGGTTTACGGAACCCAAAGGGGACCGCCGTCTTTGCTGCTTCTGCAGCACTCTCCAATTTCAGCGTATCCCGCACTGCAGCGATAAGGTCAGATACCAAAGCCTTTTCGCGTGTTGACCCGGACTTGGAGTTATTCTCACTGTCCGATCGGTCATGGTCCGCAGTCTCTGATGCATCAGAATCAGGGCCATGAGCCACAGCCGGGCTTGGTTCTGCATCAGAATTATCCCCAGAAGATGGCGGGGGAAGGGGGAATTTCCTACCCCCCGTGTTCCCATGCGCCGCTTCCACCTTGGCAACAAAGCCTTCAGGATTGCCGACATAGCGCCCCTCAGGTGTTTCAGGGGAAAATACTTCTGCTTCTGATGTCATGCTGACCCACGTGCCTGACACCCACAGGGACTCCAGGCAAGGTATCAATGGGCCACCCTCCTAGCTGCTACAGAGATGCAGAGGTCTCCCAGAGGACTCACCACCCTTGGAACGGTACCGCCACTGCTGCTGTCTGCTTTCGCCTGAGATGCTCTCCCACCACTGCCTGTGTCAGTCTGATCTTGTCAGCGTGTGTCTGTATACTTTCATGCCTGTAGAATGCACCCTAGAGGCCGAAGATTTCCACAAAATGTCTGCCAAACGGCCGTGCTGAAGAACAGTCGACAGAGGCCAAAGCGGTCGCGAACCACAGGAAAATGGCTGCCGAGCGGCGGTAGATCCATATAGGCGCGAACCACAAGAAAATGACCGCCAAACAGTCAACAGAAACCAAAGCGGGTGCGGACCACAAGAAAATGGCCGCCGAGCGTTAGATAGAGGCCAAAACAGGCGTGGACCACAAGAAAATGGCTGCCGACAGCATGGAGGGAGAAAACACACACGTAAGCAGCACATTGACATATTAATGACAGCGCAGCCCTGCTCCAGATGGAGCCCCTCAGGTGACCCCCCAGCAGCCAGCCTTAGCTTCAGAGCCCAGGGAGGAGGGAAGGCAGGGAGAGAGGAAAGAAAGGGTAAAACCACTTACTTGATCTCTCCAGGAATGTCCAGCCAAGTCTTCCTGCCGAAGCAGGGGAGCTACTTAACTTTCCTGCGTGGATTATGCTGGAAGACATTCCTGGACAGATCATCTTCCGCGCACGGAGGTGACTGTCAGCCCGGCAGGGGCGTACCTAGAGCATTTGGCACCCGGGGCGGATCCAATATCTGGCACCCCCCCACGTTAAAATGTAAAAACACCCCACTGTGCCCCCTGCATCCTTCAATATCTCTTTGTTACTACTGTGTACCCCCTCTCCACAACTGCATCTCTGGACCCCTTTACATTACACAGCCCCCTGCACCTCTGCATCCCTTTACATTACACAGCCTCCTGCACCTCTGGACCCCTTTACATTACACAGCACCCTGCACCTCTGGACCCCTTTACATTATACAGCACCCTGCATCACTGGACCCCTTTACATTACACAGCACCCTGCACCTCTGGACCCCTTTACATTACACAGCACCCTGCATCACTGGACCCCTTTACATTACACAGCAGCCTGCATCACTGGACCCCTTTACATTACACAGCCCCCTGCACCTCTGGACCCCTTTACATTGCACAGCACCCTGCACCCCTTTAAATTACACAGCCCCCTGCACCTCTGGACCCCTTTAAATTACACAGCCCCCTACACCTCTGGACCCCTTTACATTACACAGCACCCTGAACGTCTGCACCCCTTTACATTACACAGCACCCTGAATGTCTGCACCCCTTTACATTACACAGCCCCCTGCACCCCTTTAAATTACACAGCCCCCTACACCTCTGAACCCCTTTACATTACACAGCACCCTGCACCTCTGCATCCCTTTACATTACACAGCCCCCTGCACCTCTAGACCCCTTTACATTACACAGCACCCTGCACCTCTGGACCCCTTTACATTACACAGCACCCTGCACCCCTTTACATTACACAGCATCCTGCACCTCTGCGTCACTTTACATTACACAGCATCCTTCACCTCTGGACCCCTTTACATTACACAGCACCCTGCACCTCTGGACCCCTTTACATTACACAGCACCCTGCACCTCTGGAACCCTTTACATTACACAGCACCCTGCACCTCTGGACCCCTTTACATTACACAGCACCCCGCACCTCTGGACCCCTTGACATTACACAGCCCCCCGTACCTCTGGACCCCTTTACATTACACAGCACCCCACAGCTCTGGACCCCCTGCATGTTACACAGACCCCCTTCAGTGCAGACCCCACTTCAGTTCACACCCCCCTTCAGTGCAAACCCCCCCCCTCAGTGCAACCCCCCCTCAGTGCAAACCCCCCCTCAATACAGACCCCCTGTGCAAACCCCCCCCTCAGTGCAAACCCCCCCTCAATGCAAACCCCCCTCCCATTCAGTACCTTTAGATCAGCGCGCGGCAGCACATGCACAGAAGGTCCCCTCCTTCTCTGTACACATAAACAGAAAGGAGGGGGTGGGGGAGGCTGCTTCGCCTGTGTTCTGTGAGAAGTGCCGAACACCGCTCATCGGGATAGCAGGTCAGCCGCGGCCGTGAGAGGAGGGGATGGATGGTGCAGCGATGTCACCCCCTCCCCTCCCCCTTTGTATCGCGATATCTGCCTCTGCTGTCTGGAGAGCACTGCAGTTCTTATTTGCCGCGATGCTGCGGCTGCCTAAAGTCACGGAGCGGCGGTGCTCTCACCGCTTAAGTCACGGAGGGGGGGGCGCCGGCCTGACACCCCCCCACTTAGTACGCCTCTGCAGCCCGGCATGCTGTGATTGTGCCATAGAGACCGATCATATGCATGCCCTGGAGCGCGAAGCTCACCGGCAACCCGTGGAGCAAACGGGATGTCGTGGAAAACCCAGCGTGTAGCTAGGGTCGGCACACGCTCGATGGCCGAAACTGGGGAGACTACAAGGATCTGGGATCCAGCCTGTCACCCAGTCGGCAGTTGATCGAAGATCGCAGGAACAAAAAACGTAGAAAACGTAGAAAAAAAAACCCCGGACCAATCGGCCCGAAGGGAGCCATGTCCTTCTCCTATGCTAGGCAGAAAAAAACTGATCTGCGAGGTGCAGAGAGAGGGATTATACCCAGAGGGTGCGCCCCCTGGGCGGTGCTGTATAAGGTGTGGTGTGTTAACACTTTCTACAAGTTTTCTGCCTAGTCACTCCTAAATGAAGGATAATACCCACTTGTCAATAGGAAGCTGTGTCCGTCCATGAACGAAAGAGTAATGGCCCCTGCTCTGTCTGAATGAGCTTTGATGTTTTCCAGAGAAAATAGCGATGATGCCTGGTAGGCTTCCATCATCGCATGTTTCAATCACCTTGTGATAGTAATATTTTGACACCTGCTTTTCTTAATCTGGACTCCAGAACAGGACAAGCAAACTAGAAGTAGATCTCCAATCTATAGATCTCTTTAGCTCTCATCCTACATAATCTTCATTCAATGAGATACCCATGGACATTTAGATAATAGGCCCTTGCATCTATCCAGCGAGATTTCTGCTCCAATCATATACATATATCCAAAATGCATATGCCCCTGACTTTTGTCGTGGCAAAATTGGTTGTTTGCAGAGCACACAGCCATTTTGCCTTGTGCTAAATAAGCACACTTCGTCTTAATGCAATAATGCTTCTTAAGCTAAAATTCACTCACCATTCATTCGATTCCCATTCATTCAAATCAAGAGACATCATCAACAGACTGTTAGGATCATCTCGGCATCACAGCATCAACTGACCGCCGACGCCTCTCTCTGTCTTTTATTAAACTCCCAGCCGGAAGTAATGTCACAACATGTGACCTCCTCCATAGGAAGTGAGCTCACGGTGTGAGCTCCACCCAGCAGATGACCATATAAGGATATGTTAAATACAGCTAATACAATACAATACATGAATACAACAAAAGAACCAATCACAGACATGTATACATTCAAATAGACTAGCAGTGACGTGCACTGCTTCCAATGACGGGAACCATATGAAAACTATGGCTCAATGGGCCACAATTGTCGTATAGTTATGCTATAGTTCTAGTGGACGCAGATCTGTCCGCTCGGAGTCATTTAATGCCAACGCCAAGAAGTGGCCAGTCCTTTGGCATAAAACAAACATCCCTAAAAGAGCAAACATCGCTGTGTCCACAGGAAGATTTTCACGCCATCGGTCTTCCACCAATGTCTGTATGTGCGAATACGCTCACATGAGCACATTACAGCAAAACCGACACTGGGGGACATCTTACAACATACATTAATAAAATTTTCCACAACACTTTTCTCCCCTCTGAATGCCAGTACAACAGCTATGAGTGTTTAGAATGGAACTGGGTAAAAATGACACGGACAGCTTTGGCAGCGGCGATTAGGGATGAGCCGAACACCTCCGGGTTCGGTTCGCACCAGAACCCGCGAACGGACCGAAAGTTCGCACAAACGTTATAACCCTATTAAATACAATGGATGCGAACGTTCAAAATCTAAAGTGCCAATTATAACGACTAATTTGCATGTTATTGTCCTAAAAAGGGTTTGGGAACCCGGGTTCTGCACAAGGGGACATGTATCAATGCAAAAAGAAGTTTTAAAAACGGCCGTTTTTCGGAAGCAGTCATTTTAATGATGCATAAAGTGAAAAAAAAAAGTCAAATATTCCTTTAAATATCGTACCTGGGGGTGTCTAAAGTATGCCTGTGAAGTGCCACGTGTTTCCCGTGTTTAGAACTGTCCCTGCACAAAATGACATTTCTGAAGGAAAAAAAAGCCATTTAAAACTGCTTGCGGATTTAATGTAATGTCTGGTCCTGGTAATATGGATGAAAACCTTTGAGAAAAATGGCATAGCTACCCCATCACCCCCCCCCCCCCTACCCCAGCCCATTACCAGCCCCTTTGGGTCTTGTATGGATATTAAGGGGAACCCCGCACACAAAATAAAAAAGGCCCTATATACTCTGAACAGCCGTATACAGGCTGTGCATACAAGACAGGGACTGTAGGTTTGTTCTTATGTAGAATCTGTTTGTAATTTTGAACAGGTACATTGTTTAAGTGTAGCTCCAGCCAAAAAATATATTTTTAAGCTTTTTGGAAAACATAGGGAAGGGTTATCACCCCTGTAACATTTGTTTTGCTGTCTGTGCCCCTGTTCAGAACATTTCACCTCACTTTCCGTCCCAATGACAAATGTTTTTGAAAAGTGGGGTTTTTATTGAAACAAGGATTGGTGATAAAGCATCAGTAGAGAGGAGACACCTTTTTCCCATATTAACTCTTACAGGAGAGAATTTCCCTTCCTAGGGGTAGATTTCCTCTCACTTCCTGTTGTCTCCTTTCGTTTGCAAGTAGGCGTCGTTTGTAAGTTGGATGTTTGAAAGTAGGGGCCTGCCGTATATACTCTGCTGAAATTTGCCCCTTACATGTTGGTGTTGCCACAACACTGTAAGCCCTCACAGCTACTCTTGGTGGGCGCATGAATGGGCCTTGCTGTGAATTATTAGATCAAGAATTGTAATTGCATGCCCCTGTTGAACAGGGGCTGAAAAATTGGGCCTTTGGTGGTGGTGGTGGTGGTGTTGACACAACACTGTAAGGCCTGACAGTTACTCTTAGTGGGCGCAGGAATGGGCCCTGCTGTGAATTATTAGATCAAGAATTGTAATTACATGCCCCTGTTAAACAGGGGCAGAAAAATTGGGCCTTAGGCACTGGTGCCACAACACTGCAACCCCTCACAGATACTGTACTTGGAGCACAGCAATGAGCCCTGTTGCAAAGTATTGCATCAAAAATTGTAATTACGCGCCCCTGTTGAACAGGGGCTGAAAAATTGGGCCTTAGGCACTGGTGCTGGTGCCAGGACACTGCAACCTCTCCCAGATACTCTAGTTGGAGTGCAGGAATAAGCCCTGCTGCAAAGCATTGCATAAAAAATTGTAATTACATGCCCCTGTTAAACAGGGGCTGAAAAAATGGGCCTTAGCCACTGGTGGCTGCACCCAGAAACAAAAATGTTCTTCCAAGCTATCATCATCAATCGGATCATTGAGGAGGAGGAGGATAGTCAGTCAACATAACAGGACAGTCACTCAGCATCAGCATCAGTCTTGAAGGGATGTGACATTTGAAAATAAATTAGTCTGTTATATCAGCTTCAGGTGTTTGGTAGCTGGTGGTGATCCAAGACTGGTTCATCCTTATGAAGGTCAGTCGATCAACCGAGTCGGTGGACAGGCGCACCCTGTGATCTGTGACAAATCCTCCAGCAGCACTGAATGTGCATTCTGAAAGAACGCTGGATGCAGGACAGGCCAGTAGCTCAATTGCATACTGTGCAAGCTCTGGCCAGTGATCCATCCTCAAGACCCAGTAAGCCAGAGGATTTTCGGTGGGGAAGGTGTCCAAGTCTGACCTTGCCCCTAGGTTTTCCTGCACCATGTATATCAGACGCTGGCGATGGTTGCTCGAACCGATCATACCTTGGGGCTGCGGACTAAAGAATTGTCTGAACGCATCGGTCAGACGGCCCCCTTCCCCACCGCTCCTACTTTGACTGACCGAAGCCTCAGCAACTCGTTGTCCAGAACCAGGAGTTTGTAACCTCCCAGTCTCTAGGAACGCGTTGCACAGACCTTTCTGCAAGGCCTCCCGGAGTTGTCTCATCCTCTGCTCCCTCTGCGACGGTAAGATAAGGTCCACAACCTTACCCTTGTACCGTGGATCAAGGAGAGTGGCCAGCCGGTAATGGTCCCTCTTCTTGATCTGAAGAATACGAGGATCCTTCCGCAGACTTTGCAGGATCAGGGAGGCCATGCAGCGTAGGTTAGCTGAGGCATTCGGTACGGAGTCCTCTGGGTCACTAAGGATGACATGATCCGCAGCCACCTCCTCCCAGCCACGTACAAGTCCACGGGTTTCTTGGGACTGTAAATCATCCCTAAAAGACTGCTGCTGATGATGCTGAGTGCCAGGCTCCACCTCCATGCTGACACAATCCTCCTCCTCCTCCTCTTCCTGTGCGATTGGTGGGACAGAAGGAACACTGTCTGGGTAAAGGGGGCCTTGAGAGGCAAGGAAGTTCTCCTCTTCCTGCCTCTGTTCTGCCTCAAGTGCCCTGTCCATTATTCCACGCAGCGTATGTTCCAACAGGTGGACAAGAGGTACAGTGTCACTGATGCATGCACTGTCACTGCTCACCATCCTCGTGGCCTCCTCAAATGGTGCCAGGACAGTGCATGCATTCCTGATCATGCCCCACTGGCGTGGTGAAAAAAAACCGAGCTCCCCTGACCCTGTCCTGGTGCCGTAGTTGCATAGGTACTCATTGATGGCCCTCTGCTGCATGTGCAGCCGCTGCAGCATGGCCAACGTTGAGTTCCACCTGGTGGGCATGTCACATATAAGGCAGTTCTTGGGCAGGTTTAACTCCTTTTGCAGCTCAGCCAGGCGAGCACTGGCATTATAAGATCTGCGGAAATGCACACAGACTTTCCTGGCCTGCCTCAGGACATCCTGTAAGCCCAGGTACCTGCCCAAGAACCGCTGAACCACCAGGTTAAGGATGTGAGCCACACAGGGCACATGGGTCAGTTGTCCCTGTCGGAGGGCGGAGAGGAGGTTGGTGCCATTGTCGCAAACCACCATTCCTGGCTTAAGCTGGCGTGGCATCAACCACCTCTCGGCCTGCCCCTGCAGAGCAGACAGAACCTCTGCCCCAGTGTGGCTCCTGTCCCCCAAACACACCAGCGCAAGCACGGCATGGCATCTTTTTGCCTGCGTATTTGCGTAGCCCCTTGAAGGCCTACGGAGCACCGCTGGTTCCGAGGACAAAGCACAGGAAGAGGCCATGGAGGAAGAAGAAGAGGAGGGGGTGGAGGAGAGAGGTGTGTCACAACCAGTAGTAGCATTTTGGAGGCGTGGCGGCGGAACAACCTCCAACACTACTGCACCTTGTCCTGCATCCTTCCCAGCTGCCAAAAGAGTGACCCAATGGGCCGTGAAAGAAAGGTAACGTCCCTGTCCATGCCTGCTGGACCATGAGTCAGCGGTAATATGCACCTTACCGCTGACCGCCCTGTCCAGCGAGGCCAAAACATTGCCTTCCACATGCCGGTAGAGAGCCGGAATCGCCTTCCGTGAGAAAAAGTGGCGTTTGGGAACATGCCACTGAGGAACTGCTGATTGCACAAACTCACGGAAGGGGGCCGAGTCTACCAACTGAAAAGGCAGCAGTTGAAGCGCTAGCAATTTAGCCAAGCTAGCATTCAACCGCTGGGCATGTGGATGGCTGGGAGTGAACTTCTTTCGACGGTCCAGCAGCTGGGGCAGGGAAATTTGCCTGCTAGAATCGGACGTCGGTGTACTGCTAGCAGAGTGGCCGCAAGTACTTGGCTGTGACACACCTAATTCTAAACCTTCATTCCTCTCAGTGCAGGTTTCAGAGAGGACTGAAGGTATAGTGGGGTTGGAAATCCCAGCTGATGCGGTGCAAGGAGAGGTCCGCTTTGTTCTTTGGTGTGGGTCTTTAAGGTAGGCTTGCCAACGAGCTGCATAACAGGTCAACATATGTCTGGTCAAGCATGTGGTGCCCAAGCGGCTGATGTTTTGGCCACGCGATATATGCTTGAGACTAGGGATGAGCTTCGTGTTCGAGTCGAACATACGTTCGACTCGAACATCGGCTGTTCGATCGTTCGACGAAGATCGAACGATTTGGGCCGTTCGCGCCAAATTCGAGTGACGCGAACGGCCCACAATGCACTACGCCATTGCAGTGTCATCCAGGCGCTGTGATTGGCCAAGCATGCACTGTGACCCCGCATGCTTGGCCAATCACAGCGCCGGCAGCGAGGAGAGCAATTATTGCTGATGGGGTTTAGTACACGCCCCACACTATAAAAGGCCGCCAGCGCGGCGGCCTTGTGTAGTGTGTTCCGGAGCAGGGAAAGAGAAGCATAGGCAGGGACAGTGTCATTTTTTTTCCTTTACATAATCCTGGATTCCTTGTGTTTAGGGACAAATAAGGATAGGTAGGGAGAGTGTCAGTGACAGTGTGCTATTCTGTGCTAATCCTTGTTTGTAGGGACAGAGAGGTACAGTGAGGGAAACTGACAGTGTGCTATTCTGTTCTAAAACTATTTTGCTGAACCATATTTTCAATCCTTGAGTTGAGGGACAGAGAGCTACAGTGAGTGAAACTGACAGTGTGCTATTCTGTTCTAAATCAATTTTGCTGTTCCATATTTTCAATCCTTGAGTTGAGGGACAGAGAGCTACAGTGAGGGAAACTGACAGGTGCTATTCTGTTCTAAAACTATTTTGCTGAACCATATTTTCAATCCTTGAGTTGAGGGACAGAGAGGTACAGTGAGGGAAACTGACAGTGTGCTATTCTGTTCTAAAACTATTTTGCTGAACCATATTTTCAATCCTTGAGTTGAGGGACAGAGAGCTACAGTGAGGGAAACTGACAGTGTGCTATTCTGTTCTAAAACTATTTTGCTGAACCATATTTTCAATCCTTGAGTTGAGGGACAGAGAGCTACAGTGAGGGAAAGTGTCAGTGTGCTATTGTGTTCTAAAACTATTTTGCTGAACCATATTTTCAATCCTTGAGTTGAGGGACAGAGAGGTACAGTGAGTGAAACTGACAGTGTGCTATTCTGTTCTAAATCAATTTTGCTGTTCCATATTTTCAATCCTTGAGTTGAGGGACAGAGAGCTACAGTGAGGGAAACTGACAGTGTGCTATTGTGTTCTAAAACTATTTTGCTGAACCATATTTTCAATCCCTGAGTTGAGGGACAGAGAAGGACACTCGTAGAAATTATCAGTGTGCTATTCTGTGCTAAATCTTGTTTGTAGGGAGGGACAGAGTAGGACAGTGAGGGAAAGTGTCAGTGTGCTATTCTGTTCTAAAACTTTTTTGCTGAACCATATTTTCAATCCTTGTGTTTAGGGACAGAGAAGGATAGGCAGGGGACAGTGTCAGTGTCATTGTTGCTAAGCCTCCTGCACAATATACACCTGAAGGTAGCCCTTATTGCTGTTTTTCCCATCTCCCTGCAGGCCATCCATTAAAATGTCTGGAAGGCAACCAAGGAGAGGCAGACAGTCAGGAGGCAAAAAAAGAGGGCAAGCAGGCTCTGTGTCTGGGGGCAACAGTGCTGGTCGTGTACGCGGTGCATTGTCATCAGCACATGGCCATGGGACACGCTTGTCCTTGTTTTCGGCAGCTGGACATGTTGAGCCACATCATGCCGAAGACTTGGTAGAGTGGATGACCAAGCCCACCTCATCCTCCTCATCCTCTCTCACCCAGGCTCAGGGTAGTGGCAAAGCAGCTGCCAAAGCGTCCTCTTCTCTGGTATCATTATCTTCATTAGTCAATCCTTCCCTAGACCCACCATGCCCTCCTCCTGAGGAGTCCCCCGAACTGTTTGAGCACAGTGTTGGGTACATGCTCCAGGAGGATGCCCAGCGTTTGGAAGGATCTGATGATGATACCCAGCTAGAGGAAGGCAGCAGCGTGAGAGCAGAGAGAGGGGATGCTCAAGAAGGACACCAATCTGGCAGTCATGTTCCAGCAGCTGCAGCATACTGCCAGATTGGCTCCAGTGATGAGGAGGGAGGGGATGATGAGGTCACTGACTCCACGTGGGTGCCTAATAGGAGAGAGGAGGAGGAGGAGGATGAGGAGGAGGCACATCTCCAATGAGGCAGGATGCCCTTGAGTGGCCAGCGTATGGGCAGCACACCGACGGAATCACACCGCAGAGCTCCGCCTGTGCAGGGCGCTGCCTCTGCCCGTCATTCAAAAAGTTCTTTGGTGTGGGCCTTTTTTGAGGCGAGTGCATCAGATCGCACAGCTGCTGTTTGCAACATATGTCTCAAGCGTATATCGCGTGGCCAAAACATCAGCCGCTTGGGCACCACATGCTTGATCAGACATATGTTGACCTGCCATGCAGCTCGTTGGCAAGCCTACCTTAAAGACCCACACCAAAGAACAAAGCTGACCTCTTCTTGCACCGCATCAGCTGGGATCTCCAACCCCACTATACCTTCACTCCTCTCTGAAACCTGCTCTGAGAGGAATGAAGGTGTAGAATTAGGTGTGTCACAGGCAAGTACTTGCGGGCACTCTGCTAGCAGTACACCAACGTCCGATTCTAGCAGGCAAATTTCCCTGCCCCAGCTGCTGGACCGTCGAAAGAAGTTCACTCCCAGCCATCCACATGCCCAGCGGTTGAATGCTAGCTTGGCTAAATTGCTAGCGCTTCAACTGCTGCCTTTTCAGTTGGTAGACTCGACCCCCCTTCCGTGAGTTTGTGCAATGTGCGGTTCCTCAGTGGCAGGTTCCCAAACGACACTTTTTCGCACGGAAGGCTATTCCGGCTCTCTACAGGCATGTGGAAGGCAATGTCTTGGCCTCGCTGGACAGGGCGGTCAGCGGTAAGGTGCATATTACCGCTGACTCATGGTCCAGCAGGCATGGACAGGGACGTTACCTTTCTTTCACGGCCCATTGGGTCACTCTTTTGGCAGCTGGGAAGGATGCAGGACAAGGTGCAGTAGTGTTGGAGGTTGTTCCACCCCCACGCCTCCAAAATGCTACTACTGGTTGTGACACACCTCTCTCCTCCACCCCCTCCTCTTCTTCTTCCTCCATGGCCTCTTCCTGTGGTTTGTCCTCGGAACCAGCGGTGCTCCGTAGGCGTTCAAGGGGCTACGCAAGTACGCAGGCAAAAAGATGCCATGCCGTGCTTGCGCTGGTGTGTTTGGGGGACAGGAGCCACACTGGGGCAGAGGTCCTGTCTGCTCTGCAGGGGCAGGCCGAGAGGTGGTTGACGCCACGCCAGCTTAAGCCAGGAATGGTGGTTTGCGACAATGGCACCAACCTCCTCTCCGCCCTCCGACAGGGACAACTGACCCATGTGCCCTGTATGGCTCACGTCCTTAACCTGGTGGTGCAGCGGTTCTTGGGCAGGTACCCGGGCTTACAGGATGTCCTGAGGCAGGCCAGGAAAGTCTGTGTGCATTTCCGCAGATCTTATAATGCCAGTGCTCGCCTGGCTGAGCTTCAAAAGGAGTTGAACCTGCCCAAGAACCGCCTTATATGTGACATGCCCACCAGGTGGAACTCAACGTTGGCCATGCTGCAGCGGCTGCACACGCAGCAGAGGGCCATCAATGAGTACCTGTGCGACTACGGCACCAGGACAGGGTCAGGGAAGCTCGGGTTTTTTTCACCACGCCAGTGGGGCATGATCAGGGATGCATGCACTGTCCTGGCACCATTTGAGGAGGCCACGAGGATGGTGAGCAGTGACAGTGCATGCATCAGTGACACTGTACCTCTTGTCCACCTGTTGGAGCACACGCTGCGTGGAATAATGGACAGGGCACTTGAGGCAGAACAGAGGCAGGAAGAGGAGGACTTCCTTGCCTCTCAAGGCCCCCTTTACCCAGACAGTGTTCCTTCTGTCCCACCCATCGCACAGGAAGAGGACGAGGAGGAGGAGGAGGAGGAGGAGGAGGAGGAGGATTGTGTCAGCATGGAGGTGGAGGCTGGCACTCAGCATCATCAGCAGCAGTCTTTTAGGGATTATTTACAGTCCCAAGAAACCAGTGGACTTGTACGTGGCTGGGAGGAGGTGGCTGCGGATCATGTCGTCCTTAGTGACCCAGAGGACTCCGGACTGAATGCCTCAGCTAACCTACGCTGCATGGCCTCCCTGATCCTGCAAAGTCTGCGGAAGGATCCTCGTATTCTTCGGATCAAGGAGAGGGACCATTACTGGCTGGCCACTCTCCTTGATCCACGGTACAAGGGTAAGGTTGCGGACCTTATCGTACCGTCGCAGAGGGAGCAGAGGATGAGACAACTCCGGGAGGCCTTGCAGAAAGGTCTGTGCAACGCGTTCCCAGAGACTGGGAGGTTACAAACTCCTGGTCCTGGACAACGAGTTGCTGAGGCTTCGGGCAGTCAAAGAAGGAGCGGTGGGGAAGGTGGCCGTCTGACCGATGCGTTCAGACAATTCTTTAGTCCGCAGCCCCAAAGTATGATTGGTTCCAGCAACCATCGCCAGCGTCTGATATACATGGTGCAGGAATACCTAGGGGCAAGGTCAGACTTGGACACCTTCCCCACCGAAAATCCTCTGGCTTACTGGGTCTTGAGGATGGATCACTGGCCAGAGCTTGCACAGTATGCAATTGAGCTACTGGCCTGTCCTGCATCCAGCGTTCTTTCAGAACGCACATTCAGTGCTGCTGGAGGATTTGTCACGGATCACAGGGTGCGCCTGTCCACCGACTCGGTTGATCGACTGACTTTCATCAAGATGAACCAGTCTTGGATCACCACCAGCTACCACACACCAGATGCTGATATAACAGACTAATTGATTTTAAAATGTCACATCCCTTCAAGACTGATGCTGATGCTGAGTGCCTGTGCTGTTATGTTGTCTGGCTATCCTCCTCCTCCTCCTCAATGATACGATTAACGATGATAGCTTGGAAGATCATTTTGGTTTATGGGTGACGCCACCAGTGGCTAAGGCCCAATTTTTCAGCCCCTGTTTAACAGGGGCGTGTAATTAAAATTTTTGATGCAATACTTTGCAACAGGCCTCATTGCTGTGCTCCAAGTACAGTATCTGTGAGGGGTTGCAGTGTTGTGCCACCAGTGCCTAAGGCCCAATTTTTCAGCCCCTGTTCAACAGGGGCATGCAATTATAATTATTGATCTAATAATTCACAGCAGGGCCCATTGCTGCGCCCACCAAGAGTAACTGTCAGGCCTTACAGTGTTGTGGCACCAGCAACACCATCACCACCACCAAAGGCCCAGTTTTTCAGCCCCTGTTCAACAGGGGCATGCAATTATAATTATTGATCTAATAATTCACAGCAGGGACCATTGCTGCTCCCACCAAGAGTAACTGTCAGGCCTTACAGTGTTGTGGCACCAGCACCACCATCAAAGGCCCAATTTTTACTACCACTGATCAACAATTATATGTTATTACAATTCCTGATATTATACTTGACAGCAGGGCATTCCAGCACCCACCAAGAATAACTGTGAGTGCTTTCAGTGTTGTGCCAACACCAACACCTAAGGGGCCAATTTCTGCAGAGTATATACGGAAGGTCCCTACTTTCAAACATCCAACTTACAAACTACTACTACTTGCAAACGGAAGAAGACAACAGGAAGTGAGAGGAAATCTACCCCTTGGAAGGAAAATTCTCTCCTGTAAGAATTAATATGGGAGAAAGGTGTCTCCTCTCTACTGATGCTTTATCACCAATCCTTGTTTCAATACAAACACCACATTTCAAAAACAGTTGTCATTGGGACGCAAAGTGAGGTGAAATGTTCTGAACAGGGGCACAGACAGCAAAAAAAATGTGACAGGGGTGATAACCGTTCCCTATGTTTTCCAAAAAGCTAAAAAAAAGGAATTTGGCATGGAGCTACACTTAAACAATGCAGCTGTTCAAAATTACAAACAGATTCTACAGAAGAACAAACCTACAGTCCCTGTCTTGTATGCACCGCCTGTATACGGCTGTTCAGAGTATATAGGGGCTTTTTTATTTTGTGTGCGGGGTTCCCCTTAATATCCATACAAGACCCAAAGGGGCTGGTAATGGGCTGGGGTAGGGGGGGGGTTGATGGGGTAGCTATGCCATTTTTCCTAAAGATTTTCATCCATATTACCGGGACCAGACATTGCATTAAAGCCGCAAGCAGTTTTAAATGGCTTTTTTTCCTTTAGAAATGTTATTTTGTGCAGGGACAGTTCTAAACACGGGAAACACGTGGCACTTCACAGGCATACTTTAGACACCCCCCAGGTACAATATTTAACTTTTTTTTTTTCACTTTATGCATCATTAAAATGACTGCTCCCGGAAAACGTCCGTTTTTAAAACTTCTTTTTGCATTGATACATGTCCCCTGGTGCAGAACCCGGGTTCCCAAACTCTGTTTCGGACAATAACATGGATAATAGTCGTTATAATTAGCACTTTAGAATCCGAACGTTCGCATCCATTGTATTTAATAGGGTTCTAATGTTCGCGCGAACTTTCGCTCCGTTCGCGGGTTCTGGTGCGAACCGAACCCGGGGGTGTTCGGCTCATCACTACTTGAGACATATGTTGCAAACAGCAGCTGTGCGATCTGATGCACTCGACTCAAAAAAGGCCCACACCAAAGAACTTTTTGAATAACGGGCAGAGGCAGAGCCCTGCACAGGCGGAGCTCTGCGGTGTGATTCAGTCGATGTGCTGCCCTTACGCTGGCCCCCCGAGGGAATCCTGCCTCGTTGGAGATGTGCCTCCTCCTCATCCCCCTCCTCCTCCTCTCTCCTATTAGGCACCCACGTGGAGTCAGTGACCTCATCATCCCCTCCCTCCTCATCACTGGAGACAATCTGGCAGTATGCTGCAGCTGCTGGAACATGACTGCCAGATTGGTGTCCTTCTTGAGCATCCCCTCTCTCTGCTCTCACGCTACTGCCTTCCTCTAGCTGGGTATCATCATCAGACCCTTCGAAACGCTGGGCATCCTCCTGGAGCATGTACCCAACACTGTGCTCAAACAGTTCGGGGGACTCCTCAGGAGGACATGGTGGGTCTAGGGAAGGAGTGACTGATGATGACATTGATACCAGGGAAGAGGACGCTTTGGCAGCTGCTTTGCCAGTACCCTGAGCCTGGGTGAGAGAGGATGAGGAGGATGAGGAGGGCTTGGTCATCCACTCTACCAAGTCTTCGGCATGATGCGGCTCAACACGTCCAGCTGCCGAAAATAAGAACAAGCGTGTCCCATGGCCATGTGCTGATGACAATGCACCGCGTCTACGACCAGCACTGTTGCCCCCAGACACAGAGCCTGCTTGCCCTCTTTTATTGGCTCGTGACTGTCTGCCTCTCCTTGTTTGCCTTCCAGACATTCTAATGGCCTGCAGGGAGATGGGAAAACCAGCAATAAGGGGTAGCTTCAGGTGTATATTTTTCAGGAAGCACACAACGCCCGCTGTAAGTGCTGCAGATGACTGCCTGTGTTACACAACAGGAAAGAACAGCAATAAGGGCTAGCTTCAGGTGTTTATTTTGCAGGAAGCACACTCCGCCCGCTGTAAGTGCTGCAAATGCCTGTTAGTGTAACACAAAAGAAAAAAAGCTCCAGCAATAAGGGCTAGCTTCAGGTGTATAATGTGCAGGAGGCACACTCCGCCCGCTGTAAGTGCTGCAAATGCCTGTTAGTGTAACACACCAGGAAAACACAGCAATACGGGCTAGCTTCAGGTGTATAATGTGCAGGAGGCACACTCCGCCCGCTGTAAGTGCTGCAAATGCCTGTTAGTGTAACACACCAGGAAAACGCAGCAATACGGGCTAGCTTCAGGTGTATAATGTGCAGGAGGCACACTCCGCCTGCTGTAAGTGCTGCAAATGCCTGTTAGTGTAACACTCCAGGAAAACACAGCAATACGGGCTAGCTTCAGGTGTATATTTAGCAGGAAGCACACTCCGTCCGCTGTAAGTGCTGCAAATGCCTGTTAGTGTAACACACCAGGAAAACACAGCAATACGGGCTAGCTTCAGGTGTATACTGTGCAGGAGGCTTAGCAACAATGACACTGACACTGTCCCCTGCCTATCCTTCTCTCTCCCTGCACACAAGGTTTAGCAAAGAATATGACACTGACACTGTCCGCTGCCTATCCTTCTCTCTCCCTGCACACAAGGTTTAGCAAAGAATATGACACTGACACTCTCCCTGCCTATCCTTCTCTCTCCCTGCACACAAGGTTTAGCAAAGAATATGACACTGACACTCTCCCTGCCTATCCTTCTCTCTCCCTACACATAAGAATAGTACAAATAATAGCACAATGACACTGTCCCTGCCTATCCTTCTCTTTCCCTGCGCCGGAACACACTACACAAGGCCGCCGCGCTGGCGGCATTTTATAGTGTGGGGCGTGTGCTAAACCCCCTGAGCTATAATTGGCCACAGGCAACCTGCCTGTGGCCAATTATGGCTCTCCTAGCTGCCGGCGCTGTGATTGGCCAAGCATGCGGGGTCACAGTGCATGCTTGGCCATTAACAGCGCCGGGATTGCACTGCGATGGCGCAGTGTACTGTGGGCCGTTCGCGTCACTCGAATTTGGCGCGAACGGCCTAAATAGTTCGATCTTCGTCGAACGATCAAACAGCCAATGTTCGAGTCGAACGTATGCTCGATTTGAACACCGAGCTCATCCCTAGCGGCGATACACAGTCGTATTTTACCCTTTCTTCGACCGCTAGCGGGGGTTAAAAGCGACCGTCCACGTTAAAATGTAAAAAACACCCCACTGTGCCCCCTGCATCTTTCAATATCTCTTTGTCACTACTGTGTACCCCCTCTCCACAACTGCACCTCTGGACCCCTTTACATTACACAGCACCCCACAGCTCTGGACCCCTTTACATTACACAGCACCCCACAGCTCTGGACCCCTTTGAGAGGTTCCGGTTCTGGTTCTGCTCGAGCTGAGTCAGACCTGTGGAAGTAACTCTAGCCGGCTGTATATTCAATGATACCAACACAAAGTATGGTTATGCATGAATACCATTCTTTATTATTTCTCTTGGGGTTTTATCACTGTGATTCGGGCGTCTTGCCAAAGGCAGGAAGCAACCCACTCTTAGCGAAATCAGCACACTGCAGGTGCAACTGCAAGGTCACATTCCGTGCTTGCAAAATACACTTAATCATCATAATAATATCAGTAGAAAAGCGAGCAGAAAAAACACCCCACAAAACATACAGTTTAAACTTATTATAACAAAATAAAGTAGAACTCTTCATCAATGGTTCATTTGGTTATACATTAATCAATATATTGATCCATTCCTTACAATCCCTCCTTTGATCAAGGCTTCAGAACAGAAGCCCCTTGATCATCAGAATATTCATTGTACCACTTCTTCTCGGTGGATATTGCTTACTACATATCCAACATTTATCATATCCTGACTTCTGAGCATAGGCATATTTAAATTTTAACAGTAGCATTTTATCTGTGAAACCTCCCTCCATACTTATTTTCGTTCTTTGTTGTTGTGCATTATAATTCTGCTCTGTATTTTTACCACATATACCCTTCATTTCACCCAGATCCTCCGGGTGATATATACAGTTAGTTATGATCCAAGTGGGGATAAACACCAATATCACGAGTCCTGCCAACAGAGCCCATAGCTTCCCTGAATCATTTGCTATGAACAGAGTCATTTTTAGGGTACAGTCTTCCTTTTAGTCTCTATTTTCAAGGACTTGTAACACCTGTTTCACCTCCTTTTTCTCTGGGGGTGTGCCTGGAAATGTCTTTAGTCTTGATGCATGGATCCACTGTGGGCCTTGATCTGTGAGAACGGCTGTTCTGGCAACCTTCAGGACTTCAAATGGTCCCTGGAAAATAGGACCTGGTTGTCTCCGGACAGCTAGTTGTTTTATAAGCACTTTGTCTCCTGGGATATACGGATGTGTAGGTTCTGTGGAGAGAGGAGGGAAAGTGACAGCAACTTTGTCCTCTGTTTCACTAAGGCTACTTACCAAATGTTTAATGTACTCTTCCTGTAAAGAATAAAGATTAACCTCCTCTCCCTCATCAGGCTTCCTCTGTGCTGGCCTACCCATAAGTATTTAAAATGGTGACAACCCTGTTCTGGAATGTGGGGCTGTTCTTATTTGGAATAGGACTGCAGGGAGATAATCAAATCACCCCTTCATAGTTCCTCCTGTGGCCTTTTTGAGTTTATCCTTTATATTTCTGTTCATTCTTTCTACTATTCCTGCACTTTGTGGCTGATATGGAATATGTAGTTTCCATTGAATGCCCAGGAGTTTCGCTAGGTCCTGGGTGAGGGCAGCTATAAAAGCTGGACCCTGGTCTGACCAGATCTTGGCTGGTAAACCATACCTCGAAATCCAGTGATTTATTAGTGCCCTTGATGCTATCTTGGCCGTTTCTCCTGTGGTTGGAATAGCCTCGACCCATGAGCTAAACTTGTCCACTATGACCAAAAGTTATTTTAAATCCCCTTTCTGTTTTGGCATGTGTGTAAAGTCTATTTGTAGATCTTGGAGGGGGCCTATTGCGGGGGGGCAAATTTCCATGTGTACCCTGTTTTTTACATTGCACATTGTTTTGTGCGCAAGTGAGACATGAATCTGTCAACTGGGCAATGAGGTGTGTATCATTGATCGTGCTGAAGGACTGTCTGTATATTGTCAAAACTGTTTTCCTTCCCAAATGACCTGGACCATGTAAATAGGAAATAAGTAAAGGGGCTGCTGCTTTAGGTATACCTATTATTCCCTCCTTACTTGTCCAAAGGCCTGAAATGGTCTTTGACAAGTTATGCTCTGTCCAGTGTTTAATGTCCTGGGCGGTTGCCTTGGACTGCAGGAGGGAAGCTAGTGACGGAAAATCTGGGGAAGAGAAGTCAGTAGCAAAAAGCAATGTGATGGGATGAGAGGTGAGAACGGAGTCTGCTGCTTTTTTTGCTTCTCTATCTGCCAATGCATTGCCCAGTGCTTCTTTACTTTTGTCATACGAGTGTCCTTTCACTTTAATAGCTCGGAGACTTCATGGGAGTTGCAGTGCAGCCAGCAGAGAGAGAGAACAAAAGCCTTATTTGCTATCTCTTTGTTATCTGCTGTCCTGAAGCCTCTCTTTTACCCATATGAGTCCAAAGTCAAAAATCACGCCGAATGCATACCTGCTATCAGTGTAGATATTTACATCCTTTCCCTCGAAAAGCTGACAGGCTCTTGTGAGGGCTTTGAGTTCTGCTTGTTGTGCCGAGTTTGCTGCAAGGTGGGAAGACTCAACCACAATATCAGGCAACATAACAACAGCATATCCAGTTTTGTATGTTGTGTCATTTGGTCTTGAGCAGCTGCCATCAACAAACACATCCAGGAACTCTGGGTCAGGTTTGTCAGATAAATCGCTTCTGGGTAATGTTTGTTCAGACAACTTGTCCTGACAGCTATGTGATGGGCATAAATCAGAATCAGGAAGCTGCAGCAAGGCATGCAGCAACCTAATAGCTGGTGTTGTCTCAGAGCAAGATTTGACTAACAGTTTTGTGGTGTTTAAAAGAATAATTTCATAACCGCTATGTCTCTGTGCAGTCATATGTTGAGTATGCATGTTTTGTAGCAATTGTGCAACTGAATGAGTGGTATAAAGTATAGTTTCATTCCCCAATGTAATTTTAGAGGCTTCTTTTACAGCCATTGCGCTTGCTGCAAGAGCCTGCAAGCAACCGGGCATTCCCTGTACTTGTAGGGGCAGTTTCTTTGAAAGGTATGCAACTGTTCTTAAATTATTGCTATGTGGCTGGGCCAACACAGCAGCAAAAGTTGCTCCTCTGACTACACAGTACAGAGAAAATGGTCTATCATATGTTGGAAGCCCTAATGCAGGAGCCCGGGAGAGGGAGCGCAGAAGAGAGTAGAATGCTGTTTTCATGTCCTCACTCCACTCTACTTGTTTTGGTGCATGCGTGGAAGTTGCTTGCCTTAGCATAGAGTCCCAATAAGAGCAATCAGGAATCCACTGTCTGCAGTAGACAATCGAGCCAAGGAATGATAGCAACGATGATTTATCCTTTGGTGGGCCGAGACAGCTGATGGCCTGGACTCTTGCAGGGGAAACTACTCTTGTTCCCTCTGTAATTACACAACCCAAGTACTCTACTCGATCCTTGCACCATTGGATCTTTTTCCGAGACGCCAAATGGCCCTGCAAGGAGAGATGGTCCATAAGGCTAATGGAGCCCTCCTCACACTGTGCCCTGCTCTCACTACAAACCAGTAGGTCATCTACATATTGCAGGACAGTTGACCCTTTAGGGGGATTCCAATTGTCCATGGTCTTTTTTAGGACTATACTGAAGGCAGCTGGACTATCAATGAACCCTTGTGGGAGGCGTGTCCATGTTAGCTGGCCCCTCCCCCAGACAAATGCAAACAGGAGTTGGTCATTTTTGTTAGGCCCCATGCACACGAGACGCAGGTGCAAACTCTGCTGAACACACGTTTTTAAACGCTGAAACCGGCGTTTAAAAACGTGCGTTTGGCCACGTTTGCAGCCGCGTTTATTGGCATTTAGCGGCGTTTTACCGCATTTGCGTTTTATAAGCGTTTCATCATAAGACCCTCCCTAAGCTCAAAAAACAGTACATTTTAACCATTTCAGCCAGTTTGTGAGACCAGAGTGAGTAGCAGCAGCTGAGAGAGCCGCAGTGTACTTGTATTTAGCGTATCACCTTCCACGTCACCTGGCCACGTCACCTGGCCACGTTACCTGCCATGTCACCTAGCCACGTCACCTGCCACAAGTTGTGGATTGTCCACTTGCTACGTCACCTGGCCACGTTACCTGCCACGTCACCTGGCTACGTCACCTGCCACAAGTTGTGGATTGTTCACTTGCCACGTCACCTGCCACGTCACCTGGCCATGTCACCTGCCACGTCACCTGGCCACGTCACCTGGCACAAGTTGTGGATTGTCCACTTGCCACGTCACCTGGCCACGTCACCTGGCCATGTTACCTGCCACGTCACCTGGCCACGTTACCTGCCACATCACCTGGCCACGTCACCTGCCACAAGTTGTGGATTGTCCACTTGCCACGTCACCTAGCCACTTCACCTGCCACAAGTTGTGGATTGTCCATTAGCCACGTCACCTGGCCACGTCACCTAGCCACGTCACCTGCCACAAGTTGTGGATTGTCCACTTGCCACGTCACCTGCCACGTCACCTGGCCACATCACCTGGCCACGTTACCTAGCCACGTCACCTGCCACAAGTTGTGGATTGTCCACTTGCCACGTCACCTGACCACATCACGTGTCACCTGGCCACGTCACCTGCCACAAGTTGTGGATTGTCCACTTGCCACGTCACCTGGCCATGTTACCTGCCACGTCACCTGGCCACGTCACCTGCCACGTCACCTGGCCACGTCACCTGCCACAAGTTGTGAATTGTCCACATGCCACGTCACCTGGCCACGTCACCTGGCCACGTCACTTGGCCATGTCACCTGCCACAAGTTGTGGATTGTCCACTGGCCACGTCACCTGGCCACGTCACCTGGCCATGTCACCTGCCACAAGTTGTGGATTGTCCACTAGCCACGTCACCTGGCCACGTCACCTGACACAAGTTGTTGATTGTCCACTTGCCACGTTACCTGCCACAAGCTGTGGATTGTCCACTTGCCACATCACCTGGCCACGTCACCTGCCACAAGTTGTGGATTGTCCACTTGCCACGTCACATGCCACATGCCATGTCACCTGGCCACGTTACCTGCCACGTCACCTAGCCACGTCACCTGCCACAAGTTGTGGATTGTCCACTTGCCACGTCACCTGGCCACGTTACCTGCCACGTCACCTGGCCACGTCACCTGGCCACGTTACCTGCCACGTCACCTAGCCACGTCACCTGCCACAAGTTGTGGATTGTCCACTTGCCACGTCACCTGGCCACATCACGTGCCACGTCACCTGGCTACGTTACCTGCCACGTCACCTGGCCATGTCACCTGCCACAAGTTGTGGATTGTCCACTGACCACGTCACCTAGCCACTTCACCTGGCCACGTCACCTGACACAAGTTGTTGATTGTCCACTGGCCACGTTACCTGCCACAAGCTGTGGATTGTCCACTTGCCACGTTACCTGCCACAAGTTGTGGATTGTCCACAATGCAATGCAAGCAATTAGTTTTCTTTTATATTTTTTAATAGTTTTTCATCATTTGCCATCATTTTTGAGATTTCTAATGTTAAAAAATAGGTCACCTTTAAAAACGCTTATAAACGCAAACGCGGAAAAACGCCGGTACCGCGTTTAGCCGCGTTTAGCAGCGTTTAGCGTCTGAAACGTGGAAAACTTTTGCGTCTGAACCCATTTTTTTGCTCCTGAAAAAACGAGGTTAAACGCAACTGCTTGTAAACGCCAAAAAACGAGAGTGTGTGCATGGACACATAGGATAACATTGAATGGGTTCAGGGGCAGTTGAAAAAAGCGTCCAACTGCCTCTGAACGCGCGTTCAACAGCAAATAACAGCGTCTCGTGTGCATGGGGCCTTAATGTCTATGCTAAAAAATGCATTAGACAGATCCAGTACCGTATAGCAGCGAGAATTTGCTTGTATGTTGATAAAAATGGATGTTATGTCTGATACCAGGAGTGGCAAGGGTATTATGTTTTTATTCACACCTCTCAAATCCTAAACCAACCTCCAGGTACCATTTGCCTTTCTTACGGGATTAATAGGAGTATTCCAAGGGCTTACAATTTCCCGAAGGATGCCCAATTTCAGGTACTCCTCAATCTGGGGCTGTATACCCGATACCTTTTCAGTGGATAATGGATATTGTTTTTGGTAATGTGGTGTGGTATCAGAACGCATATTTGGCTTGTATGGAGTGCAAGCAATGTGTCCCACAGCAGTTTTTGATTTTGCCCATATAGGGTGGTTGTCTAATGTTGGTGGCAGGAGCAAAAAACATGACATTGTTTCTTGTCTTTTTGGCATGGTTAGATCACACTTGGTAGATTTGGCTATAATTCCGCCTTGTTGGTCAAATTTAACAGTGATTTGTAATGCAGACATCAAGTCTCTCCCCATAAGGGATAGAGGACAGTCAGGGAGGACTGCGAAGGACATCTCGGTAAGATAGTTACCCTGCATATCAGTTATTAACAAGGGCAGCGTGATCTTGTGGTTGACATTTGTCCCATTTATCCCTATAGAGCATCCCTACGTACATTCCATCTCTCCAAACTCTGCATCATTTAGACAGGAAGTAGTGGCTCCTGTATCGAGAAAAATTTGAACCCTTTTGACCCTGACCTTTAATAAGGTCTGTGGCAGGGTTTTCCAGTGTGGAGAGAAGAAATGCATGACCAGGGCTGGGGCTTGCTCCGGGCATCCCTATTGTGGGTTATTATCTCGATAGTTCGGCCAATCTACCCGTATCTTTTCAAAGGTATTCCTGGGGCTGAAGGGAGGGGCTGCTGGAGCTGACTGGGATCTCTGTTGTAGCTGCACTTCGTCTCCCTGTTGAGGTCTGTGTTGAGATCTCGAGCTATATCCTCCTCTGCCTCTCCTAGCAAAGCTATCTCTAGCTCCTCTTCTCTGTGGACATTCTGACTTCCAATGATTTAAGTCCCCACAATTAAAACAACCCTGTTCCTGACTTCGAGGAGGATAATTCCCTCTAGGTATTGCCCCTGAGCTTGGTCTACTGACCATAGCCACATTTGGATTATCTTCTATGATGGAGGTAAATAATCCTCCTTTTGTGCTAAATATTCCTGAGGATGCTCTGTCTTTTATGTCTGCTATAAATAGATCTGCAGTAGATGCTGCCCACTTTGGATTTATTAGTCTTATTATTTGAGTAGCCTTGGGGTCTCCGTTATTTATGGCTGTACTCAGAAATAATTGATCATTGTCTATTCCGCAATTTTTATACAACTTGTGTAGTCTGTTGACAAAAGTGTAAAAATCTTCTCCTGTCTGCTGTTTGCAAGAGGGTTTAAATCATGCAACATAGATGTATTTTTATAAGCTTTAAGCCAAGCCTGCAACAATTTGTTCCAAAAAACATTCCGATCTTCTGCCTCTGTATATAAATTTGCATCTTTAGCCCAATCATTTATTTTTATGTCAGCAGCGGACTCGGGGTCTATATTTTGAATTATAGTGTTGAGATCTTCAGGAGTAGGGATGAGCTTGGTGTTCGAGTCGAACATAGGTTCGACTCGAACATCGGCTGTTCGCGCGTTCGGCGAACAACGAACGATTTGGGCCGTTCGCGCCAAATTCGAGTGACGTGAACGGCCCACAATACACTGCGCCATCGCAGTGTAATCCCGGCGCTGTGATTGGCCAAGCATGCACTGTGACCCTGCATGCTTGGCCAATCACAGCGCCGGCAGCGAGGAGAGCAATGATTGGCCACAGGCAGGATGCCTGTCGCCAATTATAGCTGAGGGGGTTTAGTACACGCCCCACACTATAAAAGGCCGCCAGCGCGGCGGCCTTGTGTAGTGTGTTCCGGAGCAGGGAAAGTGAAGGATAGGCAGGGACAGTGTCAAATCTTGTCAAATCTATTCTTTGCTAAACCTTGTGTGTAGGGACAGAGAAGGATAGGCAGGGAGAGTGTCAGTGTCATATTCTTTGCTAAACCTTGTGTGTAGGGAGAGAGAAGGATAGGCAGGGAGAGTGTCAGTGTCATATACTTTGCTAAACCTTGTGTACAGGGAGAGAGAAGGATAGGCAGGGGACAGTGTCAGTGTCATATTCTTTGCTAAACCTTGTGTGCAGGGAGAGAGAAGGATAGGCAGGGAGAGTGTCAGTGTCATATACTTTGATAAACCTTGTGTACAGGGAGAGAGGATAGGCAGGGGACAGTGTCAGTGTCATATTCTTTGCTAAACCTTGTGTGCAGGGAGAGAGAAGGATAGGCAGGGAGAGTGTCAGTGTCATATACTTTGATAAACCTTGTGTGCAGGGAGAGAGAAGGATAGGCAGGGGACAGTGTCAGTGTCATTGTTGCTAAGCCTCCTGCACATTATACACCTGAAGTTAGCCCGTATTGCTGCTTTTTCCTGGTGTGTTACACCAACAGGATTTTGCGGCACTTACAGCGGGCGGAGTGTACCTCCTGACCATATTACACCTTAACTTAGCCTGTATTGCTGCTTTTTCCTGGTGTGTTACACCAACAGGATTTTGCGGCACTTACAGCGGGCGGAGTGTACCTCCTGACCATATTACACCTTAACTTAGCCTGTATTGCTGCTTTTTCCTGGTGTGTTACACAAACAGGATTTTGCGGCACTTACAGCGGGCGGAGTGTACCTCCTGACCATATTACACCTTAACTTAGCCTGTATTGCTGCTTTTTCCTGGTGTGTTACACCAACAGGATTTTGCGGCACTTACAGCGGGTGGAGTGTACCTCCTGACCATATTACACCTTAACTTAGCCTGTATTGCTGCTTTTTCCTGGTGTGTTACACAAACAGGATTTTGCTGCACTTACAGCGGGCGGAGTGTGCCTCCTGACCACATTACACCTTAACTTAGCCTGTATTGCTGCTTTTCCCATTTCCCTGCAGGCCATTAGAATGTCTGGAAGGCAAACAAGGAGAGGCAGACAGTCAGGAGCCAAAAAAAGAGGGCAAGCAGGCTCTGTGTCTAGAGACAACAGTGCTGGTCGTGGACGCGGTGCATCGCCATCAGCACGTGGCCATGGGACACGCTTGTCCTTCTTTTCGGCAGCTGGACGTGTTGAGCCGCATCATGCCGAAAACTTGGTAGAGTGGATGACCAAGCCCTCCTCATCCTCCTTATCCTCTCTCACCCAGGCTCAGGGTACTGGCAAAGCAGCTGCCAAAGCGTCCTCTTCCCTGGTATCAATGTCATCATCAGTCACTCCTTCCCTAGACCCACCATGTCCTCCTGAGGAGTCCCCCGAACTGTTTGAGCACAGTGTTGGGTACATGCTCCAGGAGGATGCCCAGCGTTTCGAAGGGTCTGATGATGATACCCAGCTAGAGCAGTAGCGTGAGAGCAGAGAGAGGGGATGCTCAAGAAGGACACCAATCTGGCAGTCATGTTCCAGCAGCTGCAGCATACTGCCAGATTGGCTCCAGTGATGAGGAGGGAGGGGATGATGAGGTCACTGACTCCACGTGGGTGCCTAATAGGAGAGAGGAGGAGGAGGAGGAGGAGGATGAGGAGGAGGCACATCTCCAACGAGGCAGGATGCCCTCGGGGGGCCAGCGTAAAGGCAGCACACCGATGGAATCACACCGCAGAGCTCCGCCTGTGCAAGGCCCTGCCTCTGCCCGTTATTCAAAAAGTTCTTTGGTGTGGGCCTTTTTTGAGTCGAGTGCATCAGATCGCACAGCTGCTGTTTGCAACATATGTCTCAAGCGTATATCGCGTGGCCAAAACATCACCCGCTTGGGCACCACATGCTTGACCAGACATATGTTGACCTGCCATGCAGCTCGTTGGCAAGCCTACCTTAAAGACCCACACCAAAGAACAAAGCTGACCTCTTCTTGCACCGCATCAGCTGGGATCTCCAACCCCACTATACCTTCAGTCCTCTCTGAAACCTGCTCTGAGAGGAATGAAGGTGTAGAATTAGGTGTGTCACAGCCAAGTACTTGCGGGCACTCTGCTAGCAGTACACCAACGTCCGATTCTAGCAGGCAAATTTCCCTGCCCCAGCTGCTGGACCGTCGAAAGAAGTTCACTCCCAGCCATCCACATGCCCAGCGGTTGAATGCTAGCTTGGCTAAATTGCTAGCGCTTCAACTGCTGCCTTTTCAGTTGGTAGACTCGGCCCCCTTCCGTGAGTTTGTGCAATGTGCGGTTCCTCAGTGGCAGGTTCCCAAACGCCACTTTTTCTCACGGAAGGCGATTCCGTCTCTCTACCGGCATGTGGAAGGCAATGTCTTGGCCTCGCTGGACAGGGCGGTCAGCGGTAAGGTGCATATTACCGCTGACTCATGGTCCAGCAGGCATGGACAGGGACGTTACCTTTCTTTCACGGCCCATTGGGTCACTCTTTTGGCAGCTGGGAAGGATGCAGGACAAGGTGCAGTAGTGTTGGAGGTTGTTCCACCGCCACGCCTCCAAAATGCTACTACTGGTTGTGACACACCTCTGTCCTCCACCCCCTCCTCTTCTTCCTCCGTGGCCTCTTCCTGTGCTTTGTCCTCGGAACCAGCGGTGCTCCGTAGGCGTTCAAGGGGCTACGCAAGTACGCAGGCTAAAAGATGCCATGCCGTGCTTGCGCTGGTGTGTTTGGGGGACAGGAGCCACACTGGGGCAGAGGTTCTGTCTGCTCTGCAGGGGCAGGCCGAGAGGTGGTTGACGCCACGCCAGCTTAAGCCAGGAATGGTAGTTTGCGACAATGGCACCAACCTCCTCTCCGCTCTCCGACAGGGACAACTGACCCATGTGCACTGTGTGGCTCACGTCCTTAACCTGGTGGTGCAGCGGTTCTTGGGCAGGTACCCGGGCTTACAGGATGTCCTGAGGCAGGCCAGGAAAGTCTGTGTGCATTTCCGCAGATCTTATAATGCCAGTGCTCGCCTGGCTGAGCTGCAAAAGGAGTTGAACCTGCCCAAGAACCGCCTTATATGTGACATGCCCACCAGGTGGAACTCAACGTTGGCCATGCTGCAGCGGCTGCACATGCAGCAGAGGGCCATCAATGAGTACCTGTGCGACTACGGCACCAGGACAGGGTCAGGGGAGCGCGGGTTTTTTTCACCACGCCAGTGGGGCATGATCAGGGATGCATGCACTGTCCTGGCACCATTTGAGGAGGCCACGAGGATGGTGAGCAGTGACAGTGCATGCATCAGTGACACTGTACCTCTTGTCCACCTGTTGGAACATACGCTGCGTGGAATAATGGACAGGGCACTTGAGGCAGAACAGAGGCAGGAAGAGGAGGACTTCCTTGCCTCTCAAGGCCCCCTTTACCCAGACAGTGTTCCTTCTGTCCCACCCATCACACAGGAAGAAGAGGAGGAGGAGGAGGAGGATTGTGTCAGCATGGAGGTGGAGCCTGGCACTCAGCATCATCAGCAGCAGTCTTTTAGGGATGATTTACAGTCCCAAGAAACCAGTTGACTTGTACGTGGCTGGGAGGAGGTGGCTGCGGATCATGTCGTCCTTAGTGACCCAGAGGACTCCGGACTGAATGCCTCAGCTAACCTACGCTGCATGGCCTCCCTGATCCTGCAAAGTCTGCGAAAAGGATCCTCGTATTCCTCGGATCAAGGAGAGGGACCATTACTGGCTGGCCACTCTCCTTGATCCACGGTACAAGGGTAAGGTTGCGGACCTTATCTTACCGCTGCAGAGGGAGCAGAGGATGAGACAACTCCGGGAGGCCTTGCAGAAAGGTCTGTGCAACGCGTTCCCAGAGACTGGGAGGTTACAAACTCCTGGTCTTGGACAACGAGTTGCTGAGGCTTCGGTCAGTCAAAGAAGGAGCGGTGGGGAAGGTGGCCGTCTGACCGAAGCGTTCAGACAATTCTTTAGTCCGCAGCCCCAAGGTATGATCGGTTCCAGCAACCATCGCCAGCGTCTGATATACATGGTGCAGGAATACCTAGGGGCAAGGTCAGACTTGGACACCTTCCCCACTGAAAATCCTCTGGCTTACTGGGTCTTGAGGATGGATCACTGGCCAGAGCTTGCACAGTATGCAATTGAGCTACTGGCCTGTTCTGCATCCAGCGTTCTTTCAGAACGCACATTCAGTGCTGCTGGAGGATTTGTCACGGATCACAGGGTGCGCCTGTCCACCGACTCTGTTGATCGACTGACCTTCATAAGGATGAACCAGTCTTGGATCACCACCAGCTACCAAACACCTGAAGCTGATATAACAGACTAATTTATTTTCAAATGTCACATCCCTTCAAGACTGATGCTGATGCTGAGAGTTTGTCCTGTTATGTTGACTGACTATCCTCCTCCTCCTCAATGATCCGATTGACGATGATAGCTTGGAAGAACATTTTTGTTTCTGGGTGCCGCCACCAGTGGCTAAGGCCCAATTTTTCAGCCCCTGTTTAACAGGGGTGTGTTATTACAATTTTTTATGCAATGCTTTGCAGCAGGGCTCATTCGTGCACTCCAACTAGAGTATCTGGGAGTGGTTGCAGTGTCGTGGCACCAGCACCAGTGGCTAAGGCCCAATTTTTCAGCCCCTGTTTAACAGGGGCGTGTAATTACAATTTTTGATGCAATACTTTGCAACAGGGCTCATTGCTGTGCTCCAAGTACAGTATCTGTGAGGGGTTGCAGTGTTGTGGCACCAGTGCCTAAGGCTCAATTTTTCTGCCCCTGTTTAACAGGGGCATGTAATTACAATTCTTGATCTAATAATTCACAGCAGGGCCCATTCCTGCGCCCACCAAGACTAACTGTGAGGCCTTACAGTGTTGTGTCAACACCACCACCACCACCAAAGGCCCAATTTTTCAGCCCCTGTTCAACAGGGGCATGCAATTACAATTCTTGATCTAATAATTCACAGCAGGGCCCATTCCTGCGCCCACCAAGACTAACTGTGAGGCCTTACAGTGTTGTGTCAACACCACCACCACCACCAAAGGCCCAATTTTTCACCCCCTGTTCAACAGGGGCATGCAATTACAATTCTTGATCTAATAATTCACAGCAGGGCCCATTCATGTGCCCACCAAGAGTAACTGTGAGGCCTTACAGTGTTGTGTCAACACCACCACCACCACCACCACCAAAGGCCCAATTTTTCAGCCCCTGTTCAACAGGGGCATGCAATTACAATTCTTGATCTAATAATTCACAGCAGGGCCCATTCCTGCGCCCACCAAGACTAACTGTGAGGCCTTACAGTGTTGTGTCAACACCACCACCACCACCAAAGGCCCAATTTTTCAGCCCCTGTTCAACAGGGGCATGCAATTACAATTCTTGATCTAATAATTCACAGCAGGGCCCATTCATGTGCCCACCAAGAGTAACTGTGAGGGCTCACAGTGTTGTGGCAACACCAACATGTAAGGGGCAAATTTCAGCTGAGTATATACGGCAGGCCCCTACTTTCAAACATCCAACTTACAAACGACTCCTCCTTACAAACGGAAGGATACAACAGGAAGTGAGAGGAAATCTACCCCTAGGAAGGCAAATTCTCTCCTGTAAGAGTTAATATGGGAGAAAAGTGTCTCCTCTCCACTGATTCTTTATCACCAATTCTTGTTTCAATAAAAACCCCAAATTTTCAAAAAACATTTGTCATTAGGACGGAAAGTGAGGTGAACTGTTCTGAACAGGTGCACACTGCACAGACAGCAAAACAAATGTTACAGGGGAGATAACCCTTCCCTATGTTTTCCAAAAAGCTTAAAAATATATTTTTTGGCTGGAGCTACACTTCAACAATGTACCTGTTCAAAATTACAAACAGATTCTACATAAGAACAAACCTACAGTCCCTGTCTTGTATGCACCGCCTGTATACGGCTGTTCAGAGTATATAGGGCCTTTTTTATTTTGTGTGCGGGGTTCCCCTTAATATCCATACAAGACCCAAAGGGGCTGGTAATGGGCTGGGGTAGGGGGGGGTGTGTGATGGGGTAGCTATGCCATTTTTCTTAAAGATTTTCATCCATATTACCGGTACCAGACATTACATTAAAGCCGCAAGCAGTTTTAAATGGCTTTTTTTCCTTTAGAAATGTAATTTTGTGCAGGGACAGTTCTAAACACGGGAAACACGTGGCACTTCACAGGCATACTTTAGACACCCCCAGGTACGATATTTAAAGGAATATTTGACTTTTTTTTTTTCACTTTATGCATCATTAAAATGACTGCTCTAGAAAAACGGCCGTTTTTAAAACTTCTTTTTGCATTGATACATGTCCCCTGGTGCAGAACCCGGGTTCCCAAACCCTTTTTAGGACAATAACATGCATAATAGTCGGTATAATTAGCACTTTAGATTTCGAACGTTCGCATTCATTGTATTTAATAGGGTTCTAAAGTTTGTGCAAACTTTCGGTCCGTTCGCGGGTTCTGGTGCGAACCGAACCCGGGGGTGTTCGGCTCATCACTATTCAGGAGACATTCTTGTTCCTGAACAGTATCTCTGTAAAAAAGTGACCGCTTGTCTGGGATCCTTTTTTGGTTTTGGGCATGTATCTCTAATTTCCTTGACTGTTCCTAAGGGCAATGGTATTTGTATCTGTGTATCTCCCATTGTAATGAAGGGGAAAGACCCCTTTGGCTTTTCTGTGTCTAGAGGTGTTCTTTCTGTGAATGCTACGAATGAATCATCGGATTCTGCGGTACCAATTTTGTTTGTGGCATGTGTGGGGGTTTGTCCAGGGGATGACTGCCTGGACAGATCAGGCGCTACAAGATTACGATCGGCTTCAATAAGCTGTTCTGCTTTGTGTATCATAGTAGTTTCTGTTGGGTTAATCTGTTTCATGTAGTCTAATACCTTGCTTAATTCCCTTATTCTTTCATCTTTTTCTGTAATTTGCTGTTTAACTTCCTCCCACATTTGTCTTCTTTCCTCTTTTACTGTGCCCGTACCAATATACTAAACTTTTCCTTTGTCCGCCTTTTTTCCTCTGCTTCCTTCATCCAGCCTTCCCCTTTTTCATTGGCTATAGTTAAGACTCCTGCTATGATATATGGATCCAACGAGGGATATATCTGCTTTGGGACAGGAGACTCATCCTTCACCATAGCATATGGGGGTGGTTTTTCTTGATATAAATTAGAGGGGGGCTGATGGGCTACCCATTATTCCTTCTGCCTTATTTTTCTTTCCCCCTTTCATATTTGTGTGCTTCTCTCTATATTCCTTCATACCTTTTGCCCAAATTTTACAACATTAAGTCATGTAATCCTTATCAAGGTCTGTTATGGGATAATTGTACTGTTTGTGCTGGCCACATATTCTGGTCACTTCTTCCCATTCTCCTTCGGAACATGGTCCGTACTCCCCCAAACATGGCACCTCTAACTGATGTGCTCTTTTTAAGACCAGAACGGATCAGTACAATGATTTCCATAATTGCCTTTTATGTAATCTATCGGGGAGGGTTGATGCTTACCTTCATCATCACTTTTTCCCGACTGATTACCCATTTTAACAAACAATAATATTTTATTCTTATACTTTAAAAATTTAAAAATTTCTGTCTTGCTTTCTCTATTTCGTTCCAGGGGCGGAAAATGTCCTCAAACTTATGACAATTTATAGATTTATGACAAGGAACCCAGTGTTCTCCTTTTTTAAATACAACCAGACACTGTATTTCTGCTACACTTAGTCCCTCGAACACCGGACTGGGGGGTAGTATGTTGTGTATATTAAACCTTAACATATGTTGTTTTTATCCCTGGAACATAGGACCCTTGCCAATTTTGACATGATACCCCCCTGGAACAATTGCCACTAATGACGTGGTCTTCCCTTTGTAAGCAAACAGTAAACCAGTTTTACATTCACCACAACAAGAAATAATAGACATTTGCAAGATGATATTATTAAATCAACCTGGTGTGTACACAGTAAATAGAGTTTCCACAGATCCGCCTTGTAGAAATGAGGGAATTTATGATTCCCTCATTGACTATGACTTGGCCAACCTAGCGAAGTCCCTATATACCTCCTCTCATGACTTGGCCAACCTAGTGAAGTCCCTATATACCTCCTCTCATTATTTCAGAGAGTCCCAGGGATACAGTGTTCCCTCGAGAGTCTAGTCCGGATGAATCAATGAACAAAGTAAGACAATAAATTCCCAAAAAAATAAAGGGGTCTCACCTGTTCAGTTGAATCACCCCACTTCTGGTACCATTTGAGAGGTTCCGGTTCTGGTTCTGCTCGAGCTGAGTCGGACCTGTGGAAGTAACTCTATCCGGCTGTATATTCAATGATACCAACACAAAGTATGGTTATGCATGAATACCATTCTTTATTATTTGTCTTGGGGTTTTATCACTGTGATTCGGGCGTCTTGCCAAAGGCAGGAAGCAACCCATTCTTAGCAAAATCAGCACACTGCAGGTGCAACTGCAAGGTCACATTCCGTGCTTGCAAAATACACTTAATCATCATAATAATATCAGTAGAAAAGCGAGCAGAAAAAACACCCCACGAAACATACAGTTTAAACTTATTATAACAAAATAAAGTGGAACTCTTCATCAATGGTTCATTTAATTATACATTAATCAAAATATTGATCCATTCCTTACACCCTTTACATTACACAGCACCCTGCATCACTGCCCCCCTTTACATTACACAGCACCCTGCATCACTGGACCCCTTTACATTACACAGCACCCTGCACCACTGGACCCCTTTACATTACACAGCACCCTGCATCACTGGACCCCTTTACATTACACAGCACCCTGCACCTCTGGATCCCTTCACACAGCTCCCTGCACCTCTGGACCCCTTCACACAGCACCCTGCATGTCTGGATCCCTTCACACAGCACCCTGCACCTCTGGACTCCTTCTCTGACCATCTTTAGTATGATGTCCTCAGTCTCTAACCATCTCCTGTACCATGCCCGCAGCCTCTGACACCTCCTGTATCATGCCTGCAGCCTCTGACATCTACTGGATCATACCTGCAGCCTCTGACCATCTCTTGTATCATGTCTGCAGCCTCTGACCATGTCTTGTATCATGTTCTCAGTCTCTAGCCAGTCTCTTTGCAAACATAGTACAAGAGATGGCCAGAGACTGCAGTCATAATACAACTCATCAGTGCCCATCAAATGCAGCCTCACTGTGCCCATCAAATGCAGCCTCACTGTGCTCATCATTTCAGCCTCACTGTGCCCATCATTGCAGCCTCACTGTGCCCATCAAATGCAGCTTAATGGTACCCATCATTGCAGCCTCACTGTGCCCATCAATGCAGCCTCGCCATGCCCATCAATGCAGCCTCGCAATGCCCATCAATGCAGCCTTGCCATTGCCCATCAATGCAGCCTCACTGTGCCCATCAATGCAGCCTCACTGTGCCCATCAAATGCAGCTTTACGGTGCCCATGAATGCAGTCTCACTGTGCCCACTAATGCAGCCTCCCTGTGCCCACCAATTTCAGCCTCACCATTTCCTGGATAGGCACTCCCCTCTCTCTGTCCTCAGGCGCTCATATCGTATGTCACAGATCTGGTTCTGTGTGCAAGGTCCCGCCCCCCTAGTTCGGCTCGTGTGATAGGCGGAACACTAGAAGGCTATCACACGAGCCAAACTAGGGGGGCGGGACCTTGCACACAGAACCAGCTCCGTGACATACAATACGAGGACAGAGGGAGGAGAGCTCTGCAGTCGCAGCTTGAAGCGGCCCCAGGGCAGGCTGCCCGGTCACCACGCCTCTGCACTGCCTGAGTTGCCCCACGCAGCCGCGCCCCCCGCTTCACTCACAGGGGGTGCCGGCCTGACACCCCCCGCAGTGTGTGGCACACCTTCTCGATTCCAGGGGGGGCAATCGCCACCCCTTGCCCTATGGAGCGGACGCCCATGGCCCTGCCCAAAGTTGGAAGTCTGACTTCATATGGCACATTGAGATACTGGTGGTAAGTTATGTAGATCACTTTTTCAGGAGACTGAGCCTGTAGTAGTAACAGAACATGCACATTGATTTGCTATAGCTGTTCTGTTAGGAAGGCTGAGTAAAAAAGATGGGCCGATGTAAATTTGCTGTCCCCTCAATATAACACAACACACAGCCATTAATGTCTAAACCGCTGGCAACAAAATTGAGTCCACCCCTAAGTGAAAATGTCCAAATTGGGCCCGATTAGCCATTTTCCCTCCTCAGTGGCATGTGACCTATTAGTGTTACATGCGACCTTGGACACAAAGTTGCATGACAAATCACGGCCCATTGATTTCAATGGCACCCATTCCAATCCATGCGACTCAAAGTCACAGCAACCTAGAAAAGGTCCCAGCACTACCCAGATGCGACTTCTGATGCAATCCCGATCCAGAGGCTGTAAAGTTGGATCAAAGTTGCACTGCAAAGTCGAAACAGAGGAAATGCAGACTGAGTCCATACATTAGATCACATATGAGGCATGAACCACATGGTACCAAAAGAATACAACACAAATAACACAAGCATAAGCTCCAGTGTTGTGTATTTAACCACTTAAGCCCTGAGCCTCTTTCTGAAATTTGGTGTTTACAGTTTTTGCTAGAAAATTACTTAGAACCCCCAAACATTATATATTTTTTTCTAACACCCTAGAGAATAAAATGGCGGTCGTTGCAATACTTTTTGTCACACCATATTTGTGCAACGGTCTTAAAAGCGCAGTTTTTTGGGGAAAAAATCCCTTTTTTTAATTAAAAAATAAGACAACAGTAAAGTTAGCCCATTTTTTTTATATTGTGAAAGATAATGTTACGCAGAGTAAATTCATACCCAACAAGTCACGCTTCAAATTTGCGCCTGCTCGTGGGATGGCGACAAACTTTTACCCTGAAAAATCTCCATAGGCGACGTTTAAAAAATTCTACAGGTTGCATGTTTTGAGTTACAGGAGGTCTAGAATTATTGCTCTCGCTCTAACGATCCCGGCGATACCTCACGTTTGGTTTAAATATGCGGGCGCTGCTCACGTATGCCTTCGCTTCTGTGCGCAAGCTCGTCGGGACAGGGCGCTTTCAAAAAAAAAAATCCTATTTATTTTACTTTCTTTAATTTATTTTGACACTGTTTTTAAAAAAGAAAATACATTTGGGTCACTTTTATTCCTATTACAAGGAATGTAAACATCCCTTGTAATAGAAAAAAGCATGACAGGTCCTCTTAAATATGAGATCTGGGGTCAAAAAGACCTCAGATCTCATATTTGGACTAAAATACAATTAAAAAAAATGATGTCATTCTAAAAAAACAAAAAAAAATGTCCCTTTAAGAGCCCTGCAGTGATATGGCGACGGGTGGGGGCCATCTTCCCCTCACTCGTCTCCATACACAGCAAGAGAGAGGATCCGATTGCCTCCGCTGCTGCCGACAGCATTGGTAAGCAGCGGAGGGCACCGGAGAGAGGCGGGGGGCCCTCTCCCGCCGCCGATAAAAGTGATCTTGCGGGGTATCCTCCGCAGAGACCACTTTTATCTTGTAGCGGACCGCCAGCTGAAGAAGAGGATATTGGGGTTATGGTAGCTAGCTCCTACTATAACAACGATATTCCTCTTCAAACAGCTGACGTAAAATGATGGCGGGCGTAAGTGGTTAAATACACAGAGTTATAACATACTTGGAGAAGTGAGAGGTCAGAGGGGGTTATTTACTAAAGGCAAATCCACTTTGCACTGCAAGTGCACTTGGAAGTGCAGTCGCTGTAGAACCGAGGGGGACATGCAAGGAAAATAAAAAACAATAATTTAGCTTACACATGATTGGATGATAAAATAAGCAGAGCTTCCCCTCGTCTCAGATCTACCCTTCAGATTTACAGCGACTACACTTCCAAGTGCACTTTCAGTGTACTTGCAGGTGCACTTGCAGTGCAAAGTGGATTTGCCTTTCGTAAATAACCCCCATAGTGTACTCATCTAATACCCCACACACATCAATTCATACGCAACTTAATGCCAATGCAACAAAACCCACCATTTGTATAATCACGTCATAGATATTATACAGTAACATCATAGATATTATAGCCTAGTCTCTGGCTACCAATCTATTATACATCTATTCAGTGGTGGAACCCAGGAAACTCCAGGTGATAGAAGTCTAGGCACACAAACTGGAGTGCATAGCAGATACTGTTACCCCATAATAGGTACAGCTTCTGTTCCTAGACATAAACAAATATTTTATTTGGAATAGAATTAAAAGTGAGTCTCCTTGAACTACATATTTAAACAATGTATGTTAACAGAGATTCGAGGTAAAGTACTAATGCGCTACCAAGAAGTGTTTGATAATGAGAAAAGTGATTAATACTAAAGTGCTTGATATAAGAAATGTATGTAGCAGTTTAACAGAGATTGCTGTACACTTAATTTTATATAGCCCACACTAAGGTGGGAGACAGACAAAGCCTCCCAGCTTATAACATGTCCAAATCTAGTGATAAATTAAAGCTTCTGACACCTTTGGATAAGCCCTGAAGTATGCAACAGGAGCAAATCAGAAGGCCAACACCTGCAGGTATTAACGAACAATCATTAAATACGTGTTTGCCCATGCAATGCTTGTGTAGCGACCTCACCCCTCGCACCCTTTCTCATTCTCAGCTTGTCTTTCTTTGTCTAGGGGTGTTAGTGCTGGGGGGAGGGATGAGATACACCACGACCCATGTCCTCCATAGTGAAGAGGTGAAGGCCAGAAAGATCGGGCTTTGTGTAGGTGTCCTAAAGTCAAGTCCTGTACTTCGTCCCTGACTCCTTTGCTCCTAGTAACCAGAGTTCCACACAGTGAATAGGTCCAACACAGTTTTATTCTTCTCAGCGAATAAACACACAGCACGGTTAAGTTGGATTCTTTTGCAACAACTTAGTCTCAATGGGGTTAGGTCGAGGCACAATCCTTTCCCTTCTCTTGCCAACCACTGTGGTATCACCAGTGGCGAATAGTCACTGCCACTGACTATATGAAATAGAACGTGAATTACCTTCGCTAACACGGCCCCTGTCAGGGGAAGGATATCCGTCCAAGGGAGATACCGGAGGCCTCTCTGTCACCAGCGATGCTGCGCCGGACTCTCCAGAGAAGTTCTGAACACCAGACCTCACAAACTCAGACACGGGCACCCAAGGAGTTAGGGCTCCCTCGGATTCCTCCACCCTCGCGGAACTCAGTCGAAGGTACTGAGCCCCAGGCATCCGCCATAGTACCTCATCGCATGCTAAAGGTGCCTGAGATGGACTCCATCTCCGCTCTGGCCAGGTCAAAGGCACCTGGGCCCGGAACACCGGAACGCCAGCACCCAAGCTGAAGGTGCCTGGGTGCGGCCACGTCCTCCGACTCTGCACTCTGAACCCTGTGGTAAGGGCGTCCGCCCCTTTTATCTCCTCTCCCTTCGCGCCACAGCGGGTTCCCTGCCCCACTGTACCAGCTCCAGGGGAGGACAAAAAGGCACAGTCCTGCAGTGTGAGTTCACCTCCGGCCCCCGGCAACAATGCCACCTATAGGCCTAGGGAACCTCACACCACCAGAGTCCTCCAAGAACCATAAAAGAACCTCAGATTCCCTAGCAATCAGTGCATCTGGGTTACACTACCACCCAGATGCTTCCCCTAAATTCAAATATCCGCTACACTCTCCCCCCGGTGATTTGACACTGGTCCCCAGTGTCTGGTGCAAACTCATGTCTCCCAAGAAGTGGCAACATAAGTCTGACCCAGAGACCAACTACACAATTTAACCCTGAATTGTGCCAAGACCTGAAATGGGAAAAGGGAAAATAGAAATGTAAAACAATAAAACTTTCAATAAAATACTCTTTAACATTTACACATGTACAATTCCCCCCCTTGCTATCTAAGGACCACCCCATTCTCAGCAGCCTTGACAGACGAGTCTCCTGCAGAGGGGAAAAAAAACAATACACATCCTAACATCATATATGTGTTTGCTTGGAATGAATGGGTCTGTCCGAGAAGAAACCCACTCACTCCAATGAGTGTTGCATAGTGTTAAAAAAAAAAAAAACAATCGTTGCGCAACACTGCCAACTGGTGACAATGCCGCGGTAAAGACACTTATCACTTCCAGATGAACTTTTCTCTCTTGATCTTTCTTCTCTGTGACCCTACACTGACTAAAACCCCAAAGTCAATAATTTCTCTGAAGTGCAAGGAGAAGGAGGGAGAACAAAACAGTAACAGCTCCCATTTCTCCAAAGAGTAGAACGCCCAAATACAAAAAAAAAAAAACTAAGGCACAGTCCTTGTGTTCCGGCAAGAGCACTCCGGAAAGTTCAGCAATAAGCAGCAAGAAAGAACACACAGGAGTCTTTGTCTCCTAAAGGTAAAACTTTGGATGCGGCAGGAACACAGGCTTCAAATGCTTGTCAAAAGTAGGCTTGTGCAATTCGTTTCGTAACGAATTGAAATTCGTCCGAATTTAGCAACTTTCGGACATTCGGAAGCATTCGAATTTCCAAACAAAGCAATTACGAATAAGACCGAATCCGAAATAAATTATACCGCAAATAGCGAATGCCCGAATGTCTTCGGCATAATTCGTTATGAAAAAGTTAAGAATGTACGAATCCATACGAAGCACAATAACACTCACTCTGCTCTGCTCTCTGCTTCTCCCACACCGTGCTGAACTCCCTCTCAAAATGGTGTACAGGGGCGGAGGTTATAGCCGCATGTAAAAAACGAAAGTAAAATACGAGATTTCGAATCCATTCGAAGCACAATAACACTCTGCTCTGCTCTCTGCTTCTCCCTCACCGTGCTGAACCCTCTCAAAATGGTGTACAGGGGCGGAGCCTATAGCCGCATGTAAAAAACGAAAGTAAAATACGAGATTTCGAATCGTTACAAATAACCGCTATGTATTTAGAAAAGTACAAATCCATTCGAAGCACATTAGGCATAATAGGCAGCGTCGTTGTGAGAGAGACACGGAAAATTACGAATCAACGAACCCAAAAAAAGTTACGAAAGTAGGAGTTGTGTCCAGAATCAACGAAAAACAACGTACTCTACCGAAAGTACGAATTATAAAGCAACAAAAAATTCAACGAAAAATGTCGCTTGCAAAAATACGAATGAGTCCGAACACGAAAAATCCCGTCTAGCAAAATTACGAATGATTACGAATCAACAGGACCGGAAAGAAACGAACCGAAACGGAACGAATTTTTCCGTTGTGCACAAGTCTAGTCAAAAGCCTCCACGTTGTACTCAACATTTCCTCCATCCTTGCGACAAATCACCACTCTGTCCGCATAGATATGCCTTCCCAGCATCCACTTAGCTTTACAGTCCTGAAACTTTTTGGTGACCGGTGGTGAACATAAAGGGTACCGGCGTGCTTGAGGTACTAAGTTTGTCCCAAAAAAAGGTATTGTACCACCTCCGGCGAAAAACTTATACCTCATAGAACAATTCTTGAGGCAGGTATGGGTACTCCCACCCATACTCTTGGGCAACCTTCTGGCTAAAGAGACGCTGCAGCCTGGCCAAAGGTGGCATAGTGGCACGGTCCCCTTCTCCGGGCAACATAATTGCTTCTGGATGGCGAGGTGCGTTCACCACCTCGATAGATCTGGGCACAGGAGCCCGCAGTGACTGGCGTTGCACTCCCGCAACAGGAGCAGGTGAAATGGAGATTGAATCCAGAAGAGGGATTTCAGACAGTGGACCAGATTCTTCCCTCGGCGCCGAGGCCTCCACCCGGGGTGTACTATCCCCAGTAGACATAGGTGGGTCCCTTGTGACATGGGACGAGGGTAACTTCATCTTGTCCCATCCCTTTCGGTGGAAGATTTAGTCTATCTCCCCATCATCGCCATTGTCAGACAATGAATCCAGGTCGGAGGTGTCGTAACACTCAGCGGGCAGATAATTCCCAGTCACGGAATCATCCCCCTTGACGGCCTCCATCGACTGTGGGCTTCTGCCACCTTTAACCACACAGACAGTCCCAACCCCTGGCTCACCTGGGCCTTCAGAAGAACAGGGATGTCCAGGGCTCTTCCCTCCGGATCCATCCAGGCCAGGCAAGCAGCAGGGCAAAGCTCTTCCACGACCACACAAGGCCATCACTAGGCCGACTTTCCTATTCGGTGGCCGGAGCAGGGAGCTGCTGGTGACCGAAGCAGCATCTTCGGATTTTTCTCTTTTAACTTCTGTTTGGGCAGTCACTTCGCCCTGGTCAGCACGCACAGGAATACCCGCCATGGCATCAATCTCTCCCTCCGGAGTGGCAGTACATGTGAGGTAGTTGAGGTGGAAGGCGCGAGTCCTTTCTGTGGATGGTTCCACCTCGAAGAGAAACTCCTTGCAGACCTCACATCGCCCGAATGGCTTCAACTGAACCACCAGTCCCGAACAGCCGGGACAGATCACAACGAGGGCCTCTATGTCTCTGCAGGTATAGAGAGCCAATCGCCCCCGGGGCCTTAGTCTGATTCCTGTATCCGTAACGGGAGCAGCAAAGGAAGTCATGTCCGTGAAAGAAGAAGCTGAAATCCACAGAGTATTTGAAGTCATCTTTCCTGTTCGCTGCCCCAATGCGCACTGACCCATGTTGGGTGGAGGACACTTGTAAAAACAATTAATGTCCCCTTCCATCAAGGCGTTTGGTTCCATTATTCAATAGAGCCAGGTTATCTTCAAAAAGGTTCTTTTATTCTTCCAAAGACAAGAAAAAGACAATGCTTACATAATGACAGCTGGTAACACATGGTAAGTTTGTAGCTTCAGAAGGGGGAATGAGGTGACAGATCGTAGGATGGTATATCTTCGAGCAGGGTCCCTTGACCTTCCATAGCGAAGGATCACTTCTCCCGACAGTTCTCCAGGGCCCCATCGCCCGACATTCCCTTCCTCATGTTCAAAACCCTTGGGTAGATATACTGTTTAATAATGTTATGTCAGCATTATTTACATTTAGCATCGCTCCAAGGAAGGTATCATTAACTGTCCTAGGGAAGTAACACCCACTTGTGTATATTTAGTAACATAACTCCACCCATTATCCTGACATAGTTCCTTAGAATAGATATTACATACACAGCAAATGTCCTTTTGTCTGTCCTCAGCAACCTTCAAATTTAACATGTTTCAATAAAGAGTACAGAAACTTTTATCACTTAAAATAGTAATAAATTCAATATCTAACAATTCCCCCTCAATGCACTATTATTAAAAAACAAAATAAGTGCATTCATCTTAAATAATAAATGTTTCTGATCCTCTTTTTTCCAATACATACAATACAATAAACATTCATACAATTTAGTGTTTCAGATATTGTACATAAGCTTTTTCCAAAACTCTGAGATATTCCTGTGAAATATTTAACCATTTCATTCCATCAAGAAACTATAAATTATTATATTATTTATTAATTTTAATTTATTCTCCATCTAAACTATGTAATATTAAAAATTTTCTTCCTTTACCTTCATAGATTTTTCTTCTTATAACTTTAACCATATCACATAGCTATTTTAACATAAAGGAGAAATTAATATCTTTGATATATTAAATTATATTGTTTTGTAATATAAATTATTAATTAATTAATAAATAAAATTTCTTCCAGTCTTTGAAATTTCAATAACCAAATAATTTCTTCAATATAAGTTTTTATACATTATCCTTGACACTGAACAATTATAAACATAATACGTAATCTACTCGTCTGTTGATACACAAAAACATAACTTTCCCATTATTTGATTGTCATATTTTTATATATTCTATTTATCTTTCTCTTTATTTTTCTATTTATCTTTCTATTTATCTATCCATGACCAACAAGCAACTTTTTCCATTTTCTTTTTTACAACGTTTCATATTATTTAATTCAACAGTAACTCTGTTTAGACACATTAAGATTATTTTCTTCCACACAAGCCTGTATGTACTCTAACTATATTAATACTTCAAATGTACACTTTATTGTACATTCTTGTAATAACAAACTATCCATACAACTTTTCCAAGTTATGTGTTCTATAAAAATGAATACAAAAAATAATAATTGTATGTGAAATAATTCTGTGTGTATTAATATGTATTCCTATAAAAGATTTAAAAACCAAAAAATATCAACTATTATGTAAACTAAGGTAGTATCATTACTATTAGTTATTACTGTGATATCAATCTTTCATGATCTACTAAACTAACAAAGATTGTGTAGGAGAAAGTATCAGATTTCAATGTCAACATAGAGTCAACTATTTTTTCTGTATTTTAAAACATTCCTATACTAAAATTACATCCTAACTCCCCCTCACATAATGATCGACCGATCAATATGTCGTTTTTTTTTTTTTTGCAAGACCATATGAATGAATCATTGAAGTTCATCCAAAAATGATAGTCCTTGAGAACATTTTAAATACATCATTTTGAAAAAACAAGAAAATAATAACAAATTTAGCTGTGCTTGTGTCATGGTCATGTAAAAAATTCATAGAATAGAATAATTTCATTAATCAATATAAACTATTTTAGACTCATAATCCTTTCTGTGTTTACCCATTTTACTCTTATTTTTATTTTTACCAATTATTTTGAAACAAAAATAATTTTAATCCCTATTACCTTAAAAATAATAAAATAATCTTCCCAATTGATATCTCAGTTTGCAACTCTATTGGCATCCCTGGTACCTTCAGATCTATAATTCTTAATCATAACTTTAGCTACTGGAATAAATCACTAAACATACTCATGAGAAGTAAAAATCTCATTCAAAACATCATTTCTATTTAAATTTAGCAAAGGCCTAGCCATGTTTTGTGAACAAACTTCTGAAATTCCTATACAACAGATTGTAAATAACTTAGTATGCTAATTTCAAAAGACATAGAAGAACAGACATTCTTCATCCTGTCATTAACTCCTTATGTTCAGAAAATACTAAAGTTTTTAAACTAAAAATATAACAGGTAAATAAGTCACCTAATCTTTACCTTTTCTTGAATCATCTTACCCTATTTAGACTTTGTAATACTATTCATACGTTCTACAATACCTGAGCATTAAAGATGATAAGAAACATAAAAACGTATTAAATAACTAAAATTGCATACTTGTCCTTCACTACCTGTCCTATAAAATAAAAAATCATTATCTGATTCCATGGTTTGAAATCCAACCCCAATGGAATATGACATCAGTTCACGACAATTTAGCTTTTGTTAAAAATATTTATTTATTCCTAGAATTACCTCAATTAATTTATCAAAAGAAATATTAACTAAAGGAAAAAACATCCTTGTATCCTCCTTTAGCAAGTGAAAAAATAATATAATCAATCTTCATAGATTGACAAATCTCTCAATACTTTGTAGTATCAGGTTACTCTTTCCTTTTGAATTGTTCTATAAACAAATAAAACAATATTCAGAAGTTTGATGACAAGGTGCTCTAAATTGAGTAGTTCAGAATTTCTTTCATTAGCTTAAACAAAAATCAATTAATCAATTTGTCAGTCAGTCAAGTACCTGGATATGCAAAAAGAAATATTTTCATTTAAAAATAACTCTATCCATTATTGTTGGAATCAATTATTTTTACAATGAATTTTATCTCCATTATCAGTCTGTACTGATTTTAACTAAGACAAAATGTCATCGTCCCCCTCTTTATCCTGTGACTAAATTAAATTTTGTAAAAGTAATAATCTTACCAGATTATTGTATTTTTCTTTTACTAAAACTTCACTTATAACTGCTTTAATTTTGCAAAAGAACGTTAATTTAGTCTGGGCTTTCCTAAAAATTATATTTCTGAAATAAACTTGATCATGTTGAAGTACATTTTTCTTTTTAGAACCAATCATGTTTCTCATACAGTATGATTGAATGAACCACACGTGCTCCGTCACTCTGACTGCTAAACAAACACATGGCACACTCAATCATCTTTCAGTGCAGACAAATATACAGAAAGTTCCATTGTGCCAATATATGGATCCATGTACATAAGCACAAGAGATTCCTTCCCAATAAATGTTCACTAAATATTGATAAAGTAATATTGCATGATTTGCTTATACAACTGTGGTTTTATCACACTGCATTATTCTAATCTCAATGTATTTATATCTTACTTCAACTGACCTTACGTTTTAACACCCAGTTGTCCATAAACAACGGTTAATCAGAGCTGTCTGTATTAACACCTCCTGTTTGTCTTGAAATAACACCTTAAACAAATGGTGCAAAACCCACATGTTTTTTCAAAACAATTACTTTGGTAAGTAATAATATATTTTTCTCATCCATGAACCCTCTTCCAGTTTCTGGAAGTTTTAACACAAATATGTGTATTGATCATAGAAGTGAAAAACTGTCATGACGATGGCATGTCTAACTATGCAGTGTAACTCGATCTGCATTTCTCTGACAGTACATTCCTTTTACATGTCACACTTTTCAGAGAAAGATCTGTTACATGTCGGTCTTGGCTACCATGAATTGCATCTCCCCTTCACAGTACAATCCAGTAACAATTTAATTTTATAGTTTTTATCATTTTTAACCTTTTTTACCATTTTTTTAAACATATTTGGTTTGTACATCTGCTAAAAATCATGTACACTAGGTTATATGATGCTCCTGACTATAGTAATGACAAAAAATTGTTTAGAGGACAATCTCGTGAAACTCACAAATTGGTTCCTGCCCATGAACTGTGATTGGCCATTTCCCCGAGAAAAATTCCTCCCTCAACTAAAGTCTCTACTTTTATCAGAAATACTCAATTACAAAAACTTTTAACAATAGTTTTTTTTACAATTTTTGATAGTTTTTAGATTGAACAAAACTTTCATATTTTAATATTTTTCCTGGGTAGCCTTAAGTAAATTAGAACAATCTACTTCTTTTAATTTAATAACCAAATCCTAGTTTGGAATATTTTGTAAAAATTGCTCAATCCTTAACTTATTATTTCCTTCAACCAAAACTGTAGGATTTTTGTTAAAGACTAAATACCATGTTGTTTTCCATTATCTTAATCAATAGTTTTTTCTTAAAACTTTGTTCTGCCCCTTGTTTGTGCTTTGAATGACCACATTTTGTAATAACACATTTTCTGTTGTTTAGGGCTTAAATATTCATAAACATTTTCATGCAGCGTTAAACTTAGTTTCCTTATTAAAGAACCTCTTTACACTCTGGTATTAATTAATTAATTACTCTACTACTGCTACATGCCTGTATTCCATATATATGGAATGTATTAATTCCCGATAGTACTGGGACATACTTCTGAGCTTTGAGATGTTAACCATCCCATGTTATCCACTCACTTAAATAAAGAAACATATTTACCCCTTGTTTAGAATGATTGTCCTGTGTACACTTAAAAAAAAACAAGAGATGAATAATGTCCTTTAGCTTTGCCTGTTGTTTGTTTCTTTTCATTTGTTTTGTCTTTGTTCGTTGCTTTTATTCGTTGCTTTTTCTTGGAATATTGTCCTCATCTTTTTCTTTGAAGAATAGTTTTCTTGTAGCTTTTGCCTTGTTCCTTGACTCGTGTAAATGTAATGTTTCTGTAGGCTGTAAATAGGCCTAAGTAAACACAATGTAAAGATGTGTGTGTATTGAAAATGTCTTTCTCCTTCTGTGTTTGCTGAAGGAATGAGATGTGTAAGTGTTTAGCCTTCATCCTTGGACCGTCCAAAACATCAAAATCCGACTTTTCATATTAGCTCACCCAAAGAGTACATCTGCCTGTTGTATCTACAATGGTGGCCTTTTTTTAACGTGAAGTCTTAGTTCCCATTTCATCACTTCTTCTGTGAGACTTTTCCTCACCTTTTGTAGGAACTGAACTCCCTCGGCAGAAATCTTCACGTACGTAAACGTTTACGCTTTTCATCACAACCTGAAAGTCCTCTCTGGATTTCCTACAATATCTTGAAACATTCTGTCCAAAAGGCCTTGTCAATCAACCTTGTAAGCTGAGTCTTTGTTTTTTTTTTTCTTCTTTTCTTCTGCTTGCAAGTTTACAAGCGATCTGTGGGTGAGAAAACAGACAGAAACTCACCCTTTTGTTTTGGAGTCAAGATCAATAATTGGCTTTATTCGACGGCTGCAATTCTTCTCGCCTTTAGCTGGCTCAGTTTCTCGGACCTTCTGTCCACGTGTGATGGAACACAAACGTCCTTTCTCGTTCTAAGTTCTTTGGTTGTTTTTTTCCCAAGACTTGACAATGTTTTTGTCTCATCTCTTCATCTGAGTCCCTCCTGTTGTCAAGTAGTGAGGAAAAAGAACAGCTGGAGGCTCGCCATAATGTTGGGTGGAGGACACTTGTAAAAACAATTAATGTCCCCTTCCATCAAGGCGTTTGGTTCCATTATTCAATAGAGCCAGGTTATCTTCAAAAAGGTTCTTTTATTCTTCCAAAGACAAGAAAAAGACAATGCTTACATAATGACAGCTGGTAACACATGGTAAGTTTGTAGCTTCAGAAGGGGGAATGAGGTGACAGATCGTAGGATGGTATATCTTCGAGCAGGGTCCCTTGACCTTCCATAGCGAAGGATCACTTCTCCCGACAGTTCTCCAGGGCCCCATCGCCCGACATTCCCTTCCTCATGTTCAAAACCCTTGGGTAGATATACTGTTTAATAATGTTATGTCAGCATTATTTACATTTAGCATCGCTCCAAGGAAGGTATCATTAACTGTCCTAGGGAAGTAACACCCACTTGTGTATATTTAGTAACATAACTCCACCCATTATCCTGACATAGTTCCTTAGAATAGATATTACATACACAGCAAATGTCCTTTTGTCTGTCCTCAGCAACCTTCAAATTTAACATGTTTCAATAAAGAGTACAGAAACTTTTATCACCTAAAATAGTAATAAATTCAATATCTAACAACCCACCCGCGCCGGAATCTCCACGTGCGTACGTCCACATGGCCAGACTCCTCCCACATTCTGCACCAGTTCGCGGGCTTTCCCTTTTCCCCGCTCACGAACTACGCAGCTGTGGTTTGCCTCGTGGCGCGTTGGCCAATATGGCCGACCTACTCGGAACTCCTCCAGGCAGCAAAGTTCAAATTCAGACACCATACACATCTCGGACACGATGCCCCCACGTGTAGCGACCTCACCCCTCGCACCCCTTCTCATTCTCGGCTTGTCTTTCTTTGTCTAGGGGTGTTAGTGCTGGGGGGAGGGATGAGATACACCACAGCCCATGTCCTCCATAGTGAAGAGGTGAAGGCCAGAAAGATCAGGCTTTGTGTAGGTGTCCTGGAGTCAAGTCCTGTACTTCGTCCCTGGCTCCTTTGCTCCTAGTAACCAGAGTTCCACACAGTGAATAGGTCCAACACAGTTTTATTCTTCTCAGCGAATAAACACACAGCACGGTTAAGTTGGATTCTTTTGCAACAACTTAGTCTCAATGGGGTTAGGTCGAGGCACAATCCTTTCCCTTCTCTTGCCAACCACTGTGGTATCACCAGTGGCGAATAGTCACTGCCACTGACTATATAAAATAGAACGTGAATTACCTTCGCTAACACGGCCCCTGTCAGGGGAAGGATATCCGTCCAAGGGAGATACCGGAGGCCTCTCTGTCACCAGCGATGCTGCGCCGGACTCTCCAGAGAAGTTCTGCACACCAGACCTCACAAACTCAGACACAGGCCCCCAAGGAGTTAGGGCCCCCTCGGATTCCTCCACCCTCGCGTAACTCAGTCGAAGGTACTGAGCCCCAGGCATCCGCCATAGTACCTCACCCCAGGCTAAAGGTGCCTGAGACTGACCCCATCTCCGCTCCGGCCAGGTCAAAGGCACCTGGGCCCGGAACACAAGAACGCCAGCACCCAAGCTGAAGGTGCCTGGGTGCGGCCACGTCCTCCGACTCTGCACTCTGAACCCTGTGGTAAGGGCGTCCGCCCCTTTTATCTCCTCTCCCTTCGCGCCACAGCGGGTTCCCTGCCCCACTGTACCAGCTCCAGGGGAGGACATGCTCAGGAGCCTGTCAATTGAATGTTGCAGGGTCCATAATTTATTTTTCTAGGTCAGCCTAGGGGTTGGCTATTGCCAAAATCCCAGTACAAAAAGTCCTGATTAAACCACAGCAGACCCCACTAGCTGTGGTTTAATTGCTGAAATTGAAGGTAAACATGGAGTAGGAAGGAGTTAACAGGTTGCAGCTTCTGCTGATCTCTGAGATTGCCAACCCCAGCTCTGCAGATTGTAGGTGTTATGGCCTCTGCCTCCAAATGACCACATTAATGTGTTTGTAGCAGGTAGTGATGAGCCGAACACCCCCGGGTTCGGTTCGCACCAGAACCCGCGAACGGACCAAAAGTTTGCGCGAACATTAGAACCCTATTAAATACAATGGATGCGAACGTTCGGATTCTAAAGTGCTAATTATAACGACTATTATCCATGTTATTGTCCGAAACAGAGTTTGGGAACCCGGGTTCTGCACCAGGGGACATGTATCAATGCAAAAAGAAGTTTTAAAAACGGACGTTTTCCGGGAGCAGTCATTTTAATGATGCATAAAGTGAAAAAAAAAAGTCAAATATTCCTTTAAATATTGTACCTGGGGGGTGTCTAAAGTATGCCTGTGAAGTGCCACGTGTTTCCCGTGTTTAGAACTGTCCTTGCACAAAATAACATTTCTAAAGGAAAAAAAGCCATTTAAAACTGCTTGCGGCTTTAATGCAATGTCTGATCCCGGTAATATGGATGAAAATCTTTAGGAAAAATGGCATAGCTACCCCATCAACCCCCCCCCCACCCCAGCCCATTACCAGCCCCTTTGGGTCTTGTATGGATATTAAGGGGAACCCCGCACACAAAATAAAAAAGCCCCTATATACTCTGAACAGCTGTATACAGGCGGTGCATACAAGACAGGGACTGTAGGTTTGTTCTTATGTAGAATCTGTTTGTAATTTTGAACAGCTGCATTGTTTAAGTGTAGCTCCATGCCAAATTCCTTTTTTTTAGCTTTTTGGAAAACATAGGGAACGGTTATCACCCCTGTCACATTTTTTTTGCTGTCTGTGCCCCTGTTCAGAACATTTCACCTCACTTTGCGTCCCAATGACAACTGTTTTTGAAATGTGGTGTTTGTATTGAAACAAGGATTGGTGATAAAGCATCAGTAGAGAGGAGACACCTTTCTCCCATATTAATTCTTACAGGAGAGAATTTTCCTTCCAAGGGGTAGATTTCCTCTCACTTCCTGTTGTCTTCTTCCGTTTGCAAGTAGTAGTAGTTTGTAAGTTGGATGTTTGAAAGTAGGGACCTTCCGTATATACTCTGCAGAAATTGGCCCCTTAGGTGTTGGTGTTGGCACAACACTGAAAGCACTCACAGTTATTCTTGGTGGGTGCTGGAACGCCCTGCTGTCAAGTATAATATCAGGAATTGTAATAACATATAATTGTTGATCAGTGGTAGTAAAAATTGGGCCTTTGATGGTGGTGCTGGTGCCACAACACTGTAAGGCCTGACAGTTACTCTTGGTGGGCGCAGCAATGGGCCCTGCTGTGAATTATTAGATCAATAATTATAATTGCATGCCCCTGTTGAACAGGGGCTGAAAAATTGGGCCTTAGGCACTGGTGGCACAACACTGCAACCCCTCACAGATACTGTACTTGGAGCACAGCAATGAGGCCTGTTGCAAAGTATTGCATCAAAAATTTTAATTACACGCCCCTGTTAAACAGGGGCTGAAAAATTGGGCCTTAGCCACTGGTGGCGTCACCCATAAACCAAAATGATCTTCCAAGCTATCATCGTTAATCGTATCATTGAGGAGGAGGAGGAGGATAGCCAGACAACATAACAGCACAGGCACTCAGCATCAGCATCAGTCTTGAAGGGATGTGACATTTTAAAATCAATTAGTCTGTTATATCAGCATCTGGTGTGTGGTAGCTGGTGGTGATCCAAGACTGGTTCATCTTGATGAAAGTCAGTCGATCAACCGAGTCGGTGGACAGGCGCACCCTGTGATCCGTGACAAATCCTCCAGCAGCACTGAATGTGCGTTCTGAGAGAACGCTGGATGCAGGACAGGCCAGTAGCTCAATTGCATACTGTGCAAGCTCTGGCCAGTGATCCATCCTCAAGACCCAGTAAGCCAGAGGATTTTCGGTGGGGAAGGTGTCCAAGTCTGACCTTGCCCCTAGGTATTCCTGCACCATGTATATCAGACGCTGGCGATGGTTGCTGGAACCGATCATACTTTGGGGCTGCAGACTAAAGAATTGTCTGAACGCATCGGTCAGACGGCCACCTTCCCCACCGCTCCTTCTTTGACTGCCCGAAGCCTCAGCAACTCGTTGTCCAGGACCAGGAGTTTGTAACCTCCCAGTCTCTGGGAACGCGTTGCACAGACCTTTCTGCAAGGCCTCCCGGAGTTGTCTCATCCTCTGCTCCCTCTGCGACGGTACGATAAGGTCCGCAACCTTACCCTTGTACCGTGGATCAAGGAGAGTGGCCAGCCAGTAATGGTCCCTCTCCTTGATCCGAAGAATACGAGGATCCTTCCGCAGACTTTGCAGGATCAGAAGGCCAAGCAGCGTAGGTTAGCTGAGGCTTTCAGTCCGGAGTCCTCTGGGTCACTAAGGACGACATGATCCGCAGCCACCTCCTCCCAGCCACGTACAAGTCCACTGGTTTCTTGGGACTGTAAATCATCCCTAAAAGACTGCTGCTGATGATGCTGAGTGCCAGCCTCCACCTCCATGCTGACACAATCCTCCTCCTCCTCCTCCTCCTCCTCTTCCTGTGCGATGGGTGGGACAGAAGGAACACTGTCTGGGTAAAGGGGGCCTTGAGAGGCAAGGAAGTCCTCCTCTTCCTGCCTCTGTTCTGCCTCAAGTGCCCTGTCCATTATTCCACGCAGCGTGTGCTCCAACAGGTGGACAAGAGGTACAGTGTCACTGATGCATGCACTGTCACTGCTCACCATCCTCGTGGCCTCCTCAAATGGTGCCAGGACAGTGCATGCATCCCTGATCATGCCCCACTGGCGTGGTGAAAAAACCCGAGCTCCCCTGACCCTGTCCTGGTGCCGTAGTCGCACAGGTACTCATTGATGGCCCTCTGCTGCGTGTGCAGCCGCTGCAGCATGGCCAACGTTGAGTTCCACCTGGTGGGCATGTCACATATAAGGCGGTTCTTGGGCAGGTTCAACTCCTTTTGAAGCTCAGCCAGGCGAGCACTGGCATTATAAGATCTGCGGAAATGCACACAGACATTCCTGGCCTGCCTCAGGACATCCTGTAAGCCCGGGTACCTGCCCAAGAACCGCTGCACCACCAGGTTAAGGACGTGAGCCATACAGGGCACATGGGTCAGTTGTCCCTGTCGGAGGGCGGAGAGGAGGTTGGTGCCATTGTCGCAAACCACCATTCCTGGCTTAAGCTGGTGTGGCGTCAACCACCTCTCGGCCTGCCCCTGCAGAGCAGACAGGACCTCTGCCCCAGTGTGGCTCCTGTCCCCCAAACACACCAGCACAAGCACGGCATGGCATATTTTTGCCTGCGTACTTGCGTAGCCCCTTGAACGCCTACGGAGCACCGCTGGTTCCGAGGACAAACCACAGGAAGAGGCCATGGAGGAAGAAGAAGAGGAGGGGGTGGAGGAGAGAGGTGTGTCACAACCAGTAGTAGCATTTTGGAGGCGTGGGGGTGGAACAACCTCCAACACTACTGCACCTTGTCCTGCATCCTTCCCAGCTGCCAAAAGAGTGACCCAATGGGCCGTGAAAGAAAGGTAACGTCCCTGTCCATGCCTGCTGGACCATGAGTCAGCGGTAATATGCACCTTACCGCTGACCGCCCTGTCCAGCGAGGCCAAGACATTGCCTTCCACATGCCTGTAGAGAGCCGGAATAGCCTTCCGTGCGAAAAAGTGTCGTTTGGGAACCTGCCACTGAGGAACCGCACATTGCACAAACTCACGGAAGGGGGCCGAGTCTACCAACTGAAAAGGCAGCAGTTGAAGCGCTAGCAATTTAGCCAAGCTAGCATTCAACCGCTGGGCATGTGGATGGCTGGGAGTGAACTTCTTTCGACGGTCCAGCAGCTGGGGCAGGGAAATTTGCCTGCTAGAATCGGACGTTGGTGTACTGCTAGCAGAGTGCCCGCAAGTACTTGCCTGTGACACACCTAATTCTACACCTTCATTCCTCTCAGAGCAGGTTTCAGAGAGGAGTGAAGGTATAGTGGGGTTGGAGATCCCAGCTGATGCGGTGCAAGAAGAGGTCAGCTTTGTTCTTTGGTGTGGGTCTTTAAGGTAGGCTTGCCAACGAGCTGCATGGCAGGTCAACATATGTCTGATCAAGCATGTGGTGCCCAAGCGGCTGATGTTTTGGCCACGCGATATACGCTTGAGACATATGTTGCAAACAGCAGCTGTGCGATCTGATGCACTCGCCTCAAAAAAGGCCCACACCAAAGAACTTTTTGAATGACGGGCAGAGGCAGCGCCCTGCACAGGCGGAGCTCTGCGGTGTGATTCCGTCGGTGTGCTGCCCATACGCTGGCCACTCAAGGGCATCCTGCCTCGTTGGAGATGTGCCTCCTCCTCATCCTCCTCCTCCTCCTCTCTCCTATTAGGCACCCACGTGGAGTCAGTGACCTCATCATCCCCTCCCTCCTCATCACTGGAGCCAATCTGGCAGTATGCTGCAGCTGCTGGAACATGACTGCCAGATTGGTGTCCTTCTTGAGCATCCCCTCTCTCTGCTCTCACGCTGCTGCCTTCCTCTAGCTGGGTATCATCATCAGATCCTTCCAAACGCTGGGCATCCTCCTGGAGCATGTACCCAACACTGTGCTCAAACAGTTCGGGGGACTCCTCAGGAGGAGGGCATGGTGGGTCTAGGGAAGGATTGACTAATGAAGATAATGATACCAGAGAAGAGGACGCTTTGGCAGCTGCTTTGCCACTACCCTGAGCCTGGGTGAGAGAGGATGAGGAGGATGAGGTGGGCTTGGTCATCCACTCTACCAAGTCTTCGGCATGATGTGGCTCAACATGTCCAGCTGCCGAAAACAAGGACAAGCATATCCCATGGCCATGTGCTGATGACAATGCACCGCGTACACGACCAGCACTGTTGCCCCCAGACACAGAGCCTGCTTGCCCTCTTTTTTTGCCTCCTGACTGTCTGCCTCTCCTTGGTTGCCTTCCAGACATTTTAATGGATGGCCTGCAGGGAGATGGGAAAAAGAGCAATAAGGGCTACCTTCAGGTGTATATTGTGCAGGAGGCTTAGCAACAATGACACTGACACTGTCCCCTGCCTATCCTTCTCTGTCCCTAAACACAAGGATTGAAAGTATGGTTCAGCAAAAAAGTTTTAGAACAGAATAGCACACTGACACTTTCCCTCACTGTCCTACTCTGTCCCTCCCTACAAACAAGATTTAGCACAGAATAGCACACTGATAAGTTCTACGAGTGTCCTTCTCTGTCCCTCAACTCAAGGATTGAAAATATGGAACAGCAAAATTGATTTAGAACAGAATAGCACACTGTCAGTTTCACTCACTGTACCTCTCTGTCCCTCAACTCAAGGATTGAAAATATGGAACAGCAAAATAGTTTTAGAACAGAATAGCACACTGTCAGTTTCACTCACTGTACCTCTCTGTCCCTCAACTCAAGGATTTAAAATATGGTTCAGCAAAATAGTTTTAGAACACAATAGCACACTGACACTTTCCCTCACTGTACCTCTCTGTCCCTCAACTCAAGGATTGAAAATATGGAACAGCAAAATTGATTTAGAACAGAATAGCACACTGTCAGTTTCACTCACTGTACCTCTCTGTCCCTCAACGCAAGGATTGAAAATATGGTTCAGCAAAATAGTTTTAGAACACAATAGCACACTGACACTTTCCCTCACTGTAGCTCTCTGTCCCTCAACTCAAGGATTGAAAATATGGTTCAGCAAAATAGTTTTAGAACACAATAGCACACTGACACTTTCCCTCACTGTAGCTCTCTGTCCCTCAACTCAAGGATTGAAAATATGGAACAGCAAAATAGTTTTAGAACAGAATAGCACACTGTCAGTTTCACTCACTGTACCTCTCTGTCCCTCAACTCAAGGATTGAAAATATGGAACAGCAAAATTGATTTAGAACAGAATAGCACACTGTCAGTTTCACTCACTGTACCCCTCTGTCCCTCAACTCAAGGATTGAAAATATGGTTCAGCAAAATAGTTTTAGAACACAATAGCACACTGACACTTTCCCTCACTGTAGCTCTCTGTCCCTCAACTCAAGGATTGAAAATATGGTTCAGCAAAATAGTTTTAGAACACAATAGCACACTGACACTTTCCCTCACTGTAGCTCTCTGTCCCTCAACTCAAGGATTGAAAATATGGAACAGCAAAATTGATTTAGAACAGAATAGCACACTGACACTTTCCCTCACTGTAGCTCTCTGTCCCTCAACTCAAGGATTGAAAATATGGTTCAGCAAAATAGTTTTAGAACAGAATAGCACACTGTCAGTTTCCCTCACTGTACCTCTCTGTCCCTACAAACAAGGATTAGCACAGAATAGCACACTGTCACTGACACTCTCCCTACCTATCCTTATTTGTCCCTAAACACAAGGAATCCAGGATTAGTAAAGGAAAAAAAATGACACTGTCCCTGCCTATGCTTCTCTTTCCCTGCTCCGGAACACACTACACAAGGCCGCCGCGCTGGCGGCCTTTTATAGTGTGGGGCGTGTACTAAACCCCATCAGCAATAATTGGCCACAGGCATCCTGCCTGTGGCCAATCATTGCTCTCCTCGCTGCCGGCGCTGTGATTGGCCAAGCATGCGGGGTCACAGTGCATGCTTGGCCAATCACAGCGCCTGGATGACACTGCGATGGCGTAGTGCATTGTGGGCCGTTCGCGTCACTCGAATTTGGCGCGAACGGCCCAAATCGTTCGATCTTCGTCGAACGATCGAACAGCCGATGTTCGAGTCGAACGTATGTTCGACTCGAACACGAAGCTCATCCCTAGTAGCAGGTATGCAAACACCCACAGCAACCAGTACCCAAAGAAAGGACATCCCCCTAAGGGTAACCACCATGTGGCCATCTACCAAAGTTAAAACAGGTGTCATGGTGGAACATGGTGTAGCTTTGCAAATCAGATGAAGTCTGCTGTAATACTTCGGGGAAGTTCGAGGTCCGCCTACTGCTTCCCTGATCGCGCTGCCTCCCTGGTGTCAGTTGAAACCACCCTATAGCTGTCCATTTAGGAAGACCTGCAGCACAGCAGGCTGCATGCTGTCCTGGCTTACCAACATAGTTCACCTGCCTCTGCAGTTGTGCACCCCTCCCCCCATCTGGAGTTAGTCAGGGACTCTGGATGCCTCTGCTCCAGCCATGCAGTACTCCCTTCAAAAGATTTGGGGAAGCCAGCGGCTGTGATCCAAACATATTAATCAGCAAACATCAGGATTTCAGCCAGCAACAGAGAATATGGTGCTTGACCAAATGTGAGTAAGGGCAGGCTCCCCTAGCGCCTCAGCACCCACGAGGATAGCTGCTTCTCCTCTGGTGGAGAAAGAGCCTTTTTGAAAATCAAGAAAAAAGTTTGTCATTTATTTTTCCAATGCTCTTTAGGATCCCTTAATCTGGACTCCATTTTAAAGAGCGTTGCAGCACTGGAGCTGGTATACAGGCAGTAGATAACTTGTACCGTATTTATCAGCGTATAACACGCACTTTTTTCCCCTGAAAATCAGGGGAAAATCGTGGGTGCGTGTTATACGCCGATATCCACATCCCTGGGCTGTCTCCGCTGACTGTGAGCGGAGCGGAGCGAGATACACATAGCTGAATGTACTCGGCTATACTCGGCTTTTCTCGGCTCCGCTCACAGTCACGCCCAGTCCCGCCATTGGACCTGTGTTATGTCCATCATAGGGCGGGACTCAGCGTGACTGTGAGCGGAGCCGAGAAAAGCCGAGTATAGCCAAGTACACTCGACTATGTGTATCTCTGCGGCGGCTCCGCCCAGTCCCTGCGTCCCTGCGTTCTCGGCGTTCTCGGCGGCGTCCGCACCGCTCCGCACAGTCTCGGCGCCAATTTTAAAATCCGGCACGGCGACACTGGGGCAAGGCTGCACGGCGACACTGGGGCAAGGCTGCACGGCGACACTGGGGCAAGGCTGCACGGCTACACTGGGGCAAGGCTGAAATGGACTCTGGGGCAAGGCTGCAATGGACACTGACAAGGCTGCACTGTGACAAGGCTGCAATGGACACTGACAAGGCTGCACTGTGACAAGGCTGCAATGGACACTGACAAGGCTGCACTGTGACAAGGCTGCAATGGACACTGACAAGGCTGCATTTAAATGTAAGTTATTTTTCCTTAAACTTCCCTCCTAAAAGTTTCTTTCCCTAAAATTTCCTCCTAAACTTGGGGTGCGTGTTATCCGCCGATAAATACGGTACTTGCAGGCTGTGCATCTAGATGGTTCCCATTTTTGCTCCGATCCTCTGTCCTAGAGAGAGAGGACACAAGGTGGAATTAGCCTTTTACAAAGAGAAACAAGGTGCAGACGATCACCCTATGACCAGCACCCATCCACCTAGGGAGACCCAAATGAAGCCCCACCATTAGTAGGGAAAAGAGGGATACACACACAGCCAGACTCCCCAGACCAGCCCTGGGGGTCTGTGCATAGTACAGTGAATCATCTCAAAACCCCTGGTGCCCCCTTCACCAGGGAACAAGAAAAGAGGAACCCACATTTGCCTCTTTCTTACCTTAGGGTCAGAGTCTGCAGGTGTCCAAGACCTGCTTCCCTTCTTACAGTCTCCACACTGGTGACTTACCAGCACAGGACAAAATGGCTTCCACCATCTTCTCTGTAGCCCAGAAAGGTCAAACAGTGAAGATCCCTGTCTGGCGCTGTGGATCAGATGCCTCCCCTGGAACAATGCATGGAGCTTGTAGCCCCGACAACCAGGTCAGTGTTTGCTACCAACTATATGGCTGCTAAGCCACTTCCTTTGCTCTGATTTCAAAGGTAGGAGCACAGACCACTACGCTATTGAGCTGAGCACCAAGCATTCAGGACACCAAGTCCGCACTGTCCCCCGGAAGACTCACCTGAGTTAAAATCCCACACTGCCAGTGTTCCTGAATCTACAGGCATGATGTCAACCAGACTCCTGTGGAGAAAGGGGGTCCCTGGAGTAAAAATTCAAGACTCGCTTTCCAGGGAAACCCGAGAAAGCCAGAGCTACCTGTCTCTCCGGGTTCACTACCCCTGTTCTGGGATGTTGTAGCCAGGAAGCCCCTGTCACCTAGCATGAAGGCCAGTGAAAAATAACCAATTTCTTCAGAGTTCCTGTCTGGCCGGAGAAAACACAAATACTGAGGGCCTACTGTCTGTGGTCTGTCTTTTATAATCTAGCTCATGTGTTTCCTGTGCTAGGTGGGAGTAGCCCATCTCTCTGTAAGCCGCCCTGGAAGATGACTGGGGAAATATTTGTTCAATGATCAGAAAAGGCTACTTTCACTAGAAAAAAAGGAAGTTGAAGTCTAAGAAGCCATTATGAGCTTTGTCAATATACTGCAACATTAACTCTTTTGTGACCAGCTGTCAATGGTGCATAAATGAAAAAGAAAATAAATGCGCTACCCAAAAAACATATGAAATAATAACAACTCTAGAAGGGAAGTGAAGCAGCTGCACTGGAATGTGACAAATTCAAACAAAATGGAGGATAATAATGTAGCGCTACGTGTAAACCAGTTGAAACTGAACTATATCTAAGGATGTGACCGTAAAATACGGCAGGCTGTAAGTGTTCAACCAAATAAACAAAATGTCCAGTGTGTGAACCAATAAACAAAGTGATAAGTGTCCAAAAAGAAAAAGGTGAATATCATGGGGTGGAAGGAGAAATCCCGGCACAATTCTTCACGTGAATGATGACATACGTGTGCGCTTACCGGAAGCGTTGGACCCGAAATGTCATACGACAGCGGATCAATCGAGCTTAGGGGTATCCCAAACGACTGCTACACGAGAACATCACCGAAACCCCGATGGGTGATGAGATGTGCCTCCTAGGCAGTCAGATGTCCTCAATCCAAGTAAGACAGATCGGTCCGATGTTCGCCAGCCACCGATTGCTTCCACACTAAAGGTCCTACCGGAGAGTTGATATGTGGATCATAGTACTCCACCAGACAATGGGATATAATCCAGCTCGAACTAATAAATACCCTGACAAGGGTATTGAGAAAGGAACAGCTGGAGAAAACTAAAAAAAAAATTGTCTTCCACGGATTCATGCAAAGAGAAGAAAAAAATAGGGGCTCCAATGGTGTAGGTCATAAATGAGTTTTTAATTAAAAAAAACAGCATACAGAGTAAAAAGTGATCACAATCTGTAGTATATTAAAAGGCAACATGGGAAGCAAAATGCATAGCCCGACGCGTTTTGTTCCTAACAGGATGTCTACAGGGGCATTAGACGTCCTGTTAGGAACGAAACGCGCCGGGATATGCATTTTGCTTCCCATGTTGCCTTTTGATCTATACCAGTGGAACACAGACCCTGAAGACCCCTTTGGGGATATGCTCACCTTGAAGGACAAAGCCTGGACCCTATACACAGACCAGCAACATTGACAGGTAAGATGGGAGTCACCCTGTTTATTGTACTGTTACTCTAGCCCCTAAATCTTGAATAGTATGCATTAATACATTATAACAATCAAGCAACCGAGACTGTGTTTGAAACCTTTTCACTTTTAGGGCCAGTTCACACCCCGTGCAGTCCAGTGCATCAAAAGCGCATGGAAAGTAGGTTATATGGTTTTCAATGGCATAGTTCACACCAGTGCTTGCAGTTCCAAGTCGTTACAGTTCCATAAAAAAAAGTAGAACATGCTGCATTTTTCTACGCATGCAGAAAAGCACCTGGAACACACCTGGACTGCGTTTCTATGGTGTGAACTGGCCCTTACAGTGTAAACTTGTTGTTGAAATTTAATCACTCAGAGTTTAGTCTTAGGTAGATAATCAGGTGTTACGTCACACCGCAGGTTGCATACTTTACTGCCACTTCCACTTACAGCCATTTGTGAGGTACACAGTCGCTTCCTCCCACCCAGGATGGTCTACAACTTGGTTGCTGTGCTTTCCTTCTCAGACACACTTAGCCGATTTCAGCACCCTATTCCATAAGTAATGCACAGGAAAAAATGGAGCCATACCAAAAGCTCAAGTGAACATTCGCTCTGTCAAAGGCCTGCATGATACTCATAGTGACGATGCTTCCCAAAACAGGACCCAATTTTAACACTGGTCTCTGCCTCCAGTTCTAGCTCTATCTCAGGCACACATCAAGAGGCCTACCTGGCTAATGGCCCGTACTCATGATCAGAAAATCGTACAAAAAATACAGTTTTTGAAGAGATTGTACAATAATCTGATTGTTAGTGCACAGCGTTCGAGAGCCGATAACGACAGTTCATCCAATACTATCCAATGGGACAAGCCCAAATTTTTGGTCTATTCAGTACCCTGCCAATTTAGTCTTACAGTGGTAAAAAAGTGCTTATGGTTTACTTCTTTCTACAGGTAAGCCTAAAATAAGGCTTACCTGTAGGTACAGTAAATATCTCCGAAACGGTGCACGGTTACTATAGTAGCAGCCGGTTACGTCACAGGCGCATGCGCACTGCATGGCGTGCTGTCCATTGAGGGAGCCGTGCTGTGGCCGTGACTTCCGTGTATGTGCGCAGAAGTGAGATCATTGCGGCTCAGCCAGTCAAACAGCCAAACCCGCAAATCCAGAAGGAAGACCGGGTGAAGATGGACATGGCTAGCAGTAACGTCATCAGGCCGGACAGAGTCTGGATGCCATATATTGAAATATGGATGTGACATGCCTAGTTTTATCAGCTGAATTTTTTTTTCTTTTAACCATTTTCAATAAAAAGCGTGAGAACGATCTACACTACTTATGCCGCATACACACGCTCGGAATTTACGACAACAAATGTTCGATGGGAGCTTGTTGGAAATTCCGACTGTGTGTAGGCTCCATCAGACATTTGCTGTCGGAATTTCCGACAACAAAAATTTGAGAGCTGGTTCTCAAATTTTCCGACAAAAAAATTTGTTGTCGGAAATTCCGAGCGTGTGTACACAATTCCGATGCACAAAATTCCACACATGCTCGGAATCAAGCAGAAGAGCCGCACTGGCTATTGAACTTAATTTTTCTCGGCTCGTCGTTGACATTCGCAATTTCCGACAACTAGGGATGCACCGATGCCACTTTTTTGACACTGAGTACGAGTACCGATACTTGACATCATGTACTCGCCGATATCAATTACGATACCTATTGCCTAGGAAGAGGGGTAATTTGGGAAGTGGCGGAAGTTGAGAGTGGGGTGAAATAGGGATTGTGGGGTGGGAGAGTTGGGATAGAAAAGGCTGTGATCGCTGGGGGGAATAGGATTGGGATAGGAGGGCTATTGGGAAACAAGGGGGCAGGGGTGACAGCTGGTAGAGGGAAGGAGGAGGCAACAGGCAGAAGTGACTGCAGGCATGGTACAGGAGACAGTCAGAGACTGCAGGCATGGTTTAGGAGACAGTCAAGGACTGCAGGCATGGTACAGGAGACAGTCAGGGACTGCAGGCATGGTACAGGAGACAGTCAGGGACTACTGGCATGGTACAGGAGACCGACAGGGACTGCAGGCATGGTACAGGAGACCGTCAGGGACTGCAGGCATGGTACAGGAGACTGTCAGGGACTGCAGGCATGGTACAGGAGACCGTCAGGGACTGCAGGCATGGTACAGGAGACCGTCAGGGACTGCAGGCATGGTACAGGAGACCGTCAGGGACTGCAGGCATGGTACAGGAGACCGTCAGGGACTGCAGGCATGGTACAGGAGATCGTCAGGGGCTGCAGGCATGGTTCTTGCGGGGAGGAGCCGAGACAGCCGCCAATGGACCCCAGAAGACCAGGTTCGGGGCCACTCTGTGCAAAACAAGCTGCACAGTGGAGGTAAGTATAACATGTTTGTTATTTTTTTAAAAGAAAAAAATTGCCTTTACAACCCCTTTAATGAGCCTGTTGCACAAATCACTTTATTACACTTTATTTATGATATCTATGGCTGCTGCTATGCATATTTATAGAATCCATATTGAGCACTATATTTGATTGGCTGCTTCTGCTTGACATACACGCACAATCGCACATGATGATGACTTTAAGTCGTCATCATCATGTGCGATTGTGCGTGTGTGGCAGGCCCAAACAGAAGCAAGCAGCCAGTTAAATATAGTGCTAAATATGGATTACCGGTATATAAATATGCATAGCAGCCATAGATATCATAAATAAATTGATTTGTGCAACAGCCTGTTGCACAAATCACTTTATTACACTTTATTTGATATCTATGCTTTTCTGCTTGGGCCTGGCACAGTGGCACACACACATGCACAACATGAACATCATCAAGAGTCGTACCTGCTAGGCTGCACTCAGTGCTAATCCCTGCTGGCTGCTGCTGCCTGGGGGTTCCCCTTCTTTTTCTGGTGGTGACGTCACAGACCCCTGCTCCTGGCCTGGGGGAGATGATGCCGGCTGTGCAGAGAAGGGTACCAGGAAGTCATCACGCGCCTGTCGCTCCCGACCTCCACACAGGCAAAGTGGGGGCTATGTTAGTGCGGGGGGGGCGGCCGAGAGAGCCGAGAAGTCGCCACAGGAGGACGGGGCTGGGGCCGCTGGTAGCCTTGTAAGGAATCCGGCCCCGTCCGCGCGACGTCACTTCTGGTATCGGTTACCGGTATCGGAGCATTTTCACGAGTACCGATACTCGTGAAAATGCCTAGTATCGGCACCGATAAAGATACCAGTATCGGTGCATCCCTACCGACAACATTTGTGTGACTGTGTGTATGCAAGACAAGTTTGAGCCAACATCCGTCAGGAAAAAATCCACGGTTTTGTTGTCAGAATGTCCGATCGTCTGTACGCGGCATATGTGTCTCTCTGCTTCCCACATATTATCTTGCCATTGGGAGACAGTCTGTGAAGAAAGAGGAAGACTCGAGTGTAGTTATGTTTTTATACATGTAAATAAAGTACAGTTGGCCTCCTTTTATCAGTGGGGGTCCAACAATTGAGGTGAGCAGATACCCATGGGGGGGGGGGGGGGTGAAGAACACACTGCTCTTCATGGTGTGGAAACTGAAGCTTTCTTGCACTGTTCGAAGAGTGAATACTAAAGTCTCTGTTTTTTTTGGTTAAAAATAACAAATATGTTATACTTACCTACTCCTCCGCTTCTCGGGTCCCTCGATGGCGCTCCTGGCCCCTCCCTCATGCAGAGTGCCCCCACAGCAAGCAGCTTGCTATGGGGCACCCGAGCCGCAGCTCTGCATGTCCATTGAGACACAGAGCCGCAGGTTGGCTCCACCACCTCTCTCTCCTCATTGGCTCACTGACTTTGATTGACAGCAGTAGGAGCCAATAGCGCACTCTGCTATGTCTCAGCCAATCAGGAGGGAGAGTCCCGAACAGCCAAGTCTCTCGTGCAATATTGCTGGATCAAGATGGGGCTCCAGTAAGTGTTAGGGGGGCTGCTAGACACAGAAGGTTTTTTATATTAATGCATAGGATGCATTAAGATTAAAAAAACTTCTGCCTTTAGAACCACTTTAATTGCAATAGGAGATTGCAAAAAAATGTAGTGGTGTATGGAACTCGCTTTATTTATGGACTTTTACTTTTATTTATTTATATAGATTTTTTTCTACCACTGTTGCACTTTTATTTCACTTTTCAATTTATATTGACTTTGAAAGACCCCTTTCACACAGAGGCGTTTTTCAGGCACTTTAGGGCTGAAAATAGCACCTGAAAAACGCCTCTCAAGCCTCCCCAGTGTGGTTTCACACTGTGGCGATGCGCTTGCAGGACTGAAAAAAAATGTCTGCAAGCAGCGTCTTTGGGGAGGTGAAGGAGTGGGATTTACACCGCTCCTTTACCGCCCCTGCCATTGAAATCAATAGGCAGCACTGCCAAAGCGCCTGCAAAGCGATTTTAACCCTTTCTTCGGCCGCTAGCTGAGTGAAAAGCACACAGTTTCTCACAAAAGTGCGTACATCCCTCACATTTTTGTAAATATTTTATTATATCTTTTCATGTGACAACACTGAAGAAATTACACTTTGCTACAATGTAAAGTAGTGAGTGTACAGCTTGTATAACAGTGTAAATTTGTTGTCCCCTCAAAATAACTCTAGCAACAAAAGTGAGTACACCCAAGTTAAAATGTTCAAATTGGGCCCAATATATATCATATATAGAAAAAAAAAGGGATTTTAGAATCACTTTAAGCCCCAGAAATTGTCCCTCTAGATGGGGTTGATTTACTAAAACTCCTCCTAGATGGGGTTGATTTACTAAAACTGGAAAGTGCAAAATCTGGTGCAGCTGTGCATGTTAGCCAATCAGCTTCTAACTTCAGCTTGTTCAATTAAGTTTTGACAAAATTAACTGGAAGCTGGTTTCTATGCAGAGCTGCACCAGAATTTGCACTCTTCAGTTTTAGTAAATCAACTGTGTCCTGTATTCTGGCCTTTCCTACAAACAAGACTTTTCCATTGTTTTCCCAAAAACGTCGGTCTTTGCTCTCTCTTCTCAAAACCTCTATTCAAGGTGTATCTCAGATCATGCCTCTCTTTAACCACCCTGGCAGTATTCCCGAGTCTGGCTCGGGGTGAATTTTTCATACCAAAAGCGGTAACCCTGAGCCAGACTCGGGGCTGCATCGCAGGATACAGGGAGAGTTACTTACCTTGTCCCCTGGATCCTGCGATGTCTCCCCGCTGTGTCTGTGAGCTGTCTCCTCTCTCGATTCACACAGTGCCGAGCTCCGTTCCCTGCGAGCGTTGCGACGCACAGGGGCAGAGATCGGCGCCAAATTCAAAAAAGTTAAAACACACAATACATACAGTACACTGTAATCTTACAGATTACAGTACTGTATAAAATAAATACACAACCCCTTTGTCCCTAGTGGTCTGTCCAGTGTCCTGCATGCACTTTTATATTATAAAAACTGTTCTTTCTGCCTGGAAACTGGAGATTGTCCATAGCAACCAAAAAGTGTCAGCTTACGTCAAAAGTGGTTTTAGACCAGCTAGAAAACAGCGATAATAAATTAGAATCACTCGCAGAATTGAGCGATAGCGATTTGTGGGGAAATTCGTCATAAAATACTGAAAGTAATGACAGCAACTGAACAAATTTCGGTCTTTTTGATATGATTACATTATTGAATTATTTTTTATTATAATTACATTATTATTTGTTATAATTATTTATAGTTCTTTATTATATTATGTAGCGATACCCCCAGTTAAGAGGGCTGCCTGTATGATTTTGGGCTCTGTAGTGCACCTCTGTCAACCCCTGGCAATCGGCTCTAACCTCCCTTGGCACAGTTAGTAAGGGATGATAGGATTGTGAGGCCTATAACTCACTTCCTTTACCTATCCCTTCCGTAAAGTAAAGAACACAGACACCAATATACTTAACCCTTGTATGTTTAGAGCCCTGCAATAAACAGTGTTAAACAAGCAGACAAGTATACAATGCTATGCAACTCTAACAGTCCCCTTTGCAGCTATTTCCCCTCCTGGACAATATGGCGCCCAGGAATGTCTACGCTACCCAGTCAGGCCTGACTGAACTAAGTGGAAGTTCTGTAGGGAAATCTTCGCTAGCAACGGTGGTGAACTTGAAGAATAGAATTTGTAATCCACCAAGGTAACAGAGATACTGTGTCTGTCTATGAGCAGGTGCTCTCTCACCCAACCGGACCAGTCCACGTCCGTTTCTTCCGCTGCGGTGTCTAAGTACACCGATCCATCGACATCCGGGTCTTCGGTCTTCCTGGCAAAGGTGCAGTATCAAAGGAGAGACGTCCCTCAGGTTCCACGGTGTGCGCGGGAGGGTCTTTGGAGAAAAAGGCCCAGGCTTCTGGCCTAAAGTCACAGGAGCTCAAGCAGCAGTTCAGCTTGCTGGGCGGGTGGTGTCCAAAGAGAAAGAAGTGGGCCCCGCCTCTCCCTTATAAAGTCCACCCCAGCAGTCCTTGCGCAGGGCAATGCACCCTGGGTGCCTAAAAGAATCCTACTACCTACTACTTGACACAGCATTCTGTTTAACCTCCGGACATATTCAGATAATTTCTCTCCCGGCTGTTGGAGGGTATGCTCGAATTGGGACATTAGTTCAGTCACCTTCTCCAGTTGGCCAAATTCCTCCTGCAACTAGGGATGAGCCGAACACCCCCCCCCCCCCCCCGTTCGGTTTGCACCAGAACCTTCGAACGGACCGAAAGTTCGTGCGAACGTTAGAACCCTATTAAATACAATGGACGCGAACGTTCGAAATCTAAAGTGCTAATTATAACGACTAATATGCATGTTATTGTCCTAAAAAAGGTTTTGGGGACCCGGGTTCTGCACCAGGGAACATGTATCAATGCAAAACAAAGTTTTAAAAACGTCAGTTTTTCGGGAGCAGTCATTTTAATGATGGATAAAGTGAAAAAAAAAAGTCAAATATTCCTTTAAATATCGTACCTGGGGGGTGTCTAAAGTATGCCTGTGAAGTGGCATGTGTTTCCCGTGTTTAGAACTGTCCCTGCACAAAATGACATTTCTAAAGGAAAAAAAGCCATTTAAAACTGCTTGCGGCTTTAATGTCATGTCTGGTCCCGGTAATATGGATGAAAATCTTTGAGAAAAATGGCATAGCTACCCCATCACCCCCCCCCCCTACCCCAGCCCATTACCAGCCCCTTTAAGGGGAACCCCGCACACAAAATAAAAAAGGCCCTATATACTCTGAACAGCAGTATACAGGCGGTGCAAACAAGACAGGGACTGTAGGTTTGTTCTTAAGTAGAATCTGTTTTTTCATTTTGAACAGGTACATTGTTTAAGTGTAGCTCCAGCCAAAAAATTGGGCCTTAGGCACTGGTGCCACAACACTGCAACCCCTTACAGATACTGTACTTGGAGCACAGTAATGAGCCCTGTTGCAAAGTATTGCATCAAAAAATTTAATTACACGCCCCTGTTAAACAGGGGCTGAAAAATTGGGCCTTAGGCACTGGTGCTGGTGCCACGACACTGCAACCTCTCCCAGATACTCTAGTTGGAGTGCAGGAATGAGCCCTGCTGCAAAGCATTGCATCAAAAATTGTAATTACATGCCCCTGTTAAACAGGGGCTTGAAAACTGGGCCTTAGCCACTGGTGGCGGCACCCAGAAACAAAAATGTTCTTCCAAGCTATCATCATGAATCGTATCATTGAGGAGGAGGAGGATAGTCAGTCAACATAACAGGACAGTCACTCAGCATCAGCATCAGTCTTGAAGGGATGTGACATTTGAAAATAAATTATTCTGTTATATCAGCTTCAGGTGCTTGGTAGCTGGTGGTGATCCAAGACTGGTTCATCTTTATGAAGGTCAGTCGATCAACCGAGTCGGTGGACAGGCGCACCCTGTGATCCGTGACAAATCCTCCAGCAGCACTGAATGTGCGTTCAGAAAGAACGCTGGATACAGGACAGGCCAGTAGCTCAATTGCATACTGTGCAAGCTCTGGCCAGTGATCCATCCTCAACACCCAGTAAGCCAGAGGATTTTCGGTGGGAAAGGTGTCCAAGTCTGACCTTGCCCCTAGGTATTCCTGCAACATGTATATCAGATGCTGGCGATGGTTGCTGGAACCGATCATACCTTGGGGCTGCGGACTAAAAAATTGTCTGAACGCATCGGTCAGACGGCCACCTTCTCCACCGCTTCTTCTGCTACTGACCGAAGCCTCAGCAACTCGTTGTCCAGGACCAGGAGTTTGTAACCTCCCAGTCTCTGGGAACGCGTTGCACAGACCTTTCTGCAAGGCCTTCCGGAGATGTCTCATCCTCTTCTCCCTCTGCGACGGCAAGATAAGGTCCGCAACCTTACCCTTGTACCGTGGATCAAGGAGAGTGGCCAGCCAGTAATGGTCCCTCTCCTTGATCCGAAGAATACGAGGATCCTTCCGCAGACTTTGCAGGATCAGGGAGGCCATGCAGCGTAGGTTAGCTGAGGCATTCGGTCCGGAGTCCTCTGGGTCACTGAGGACGACATGATCCGCAGCCACCTCCTCCCAGCCATGTACAAGTCCACGGGTTTGTTGGGACTGTAAATCATCCCTAAAAGACTGCTGCTGTTGATGCTGAGTGCCATGCTCCACCTCCATGCTGACACAATCCTCCTCCTCCTCTTCCTGTGTGATGGGTGGGACAGAAGGAACACTGTCTGGGTAAAGGGGGCCTTGAGAGGCAAGGAAGTCCTCCTCTTCCTGTCTCTGTTCTGCCTCAAGTGCCCTGTCCATTATTCCACGCAGCGTATGCTCCAACAGGTGGACAAGAGGTACAGTGTCACTGATGCATGCACTGTCACTGCTCACCATCCTCGTGGCCTCCTCAAATGGTGCCAGGACAGTGCATGCATCCCTGATCATGCCCCACTGGCGTGGTAAAAAAAACACGAGCTCCCCTGACCCTGTCCTGGTGCCGTAGTTGCACAGGTACTCATTGATTGCCCTCTGCTGCGTGTGCAGCCGCTGCAGCATGGCCAACGTTGAGTTCCACCTGGTGGGCATGTCACATATAAGGCGGTTCTTGGGCAGGTTCAACTCCTTTTTCAGCTCAGCCAGGCGAGCACTGGCATTATAAGATCTGCGGAAATGCACACAGACTTTCCTGGACTGCCTCAGGACATCCTGTAAGCCCGGGTACCTGCCCAAGAACCGCTGAAACACCAGGTTAAGGACGTGAGCCACACAGGGCACATGGGTCAGTTGTCCCTGTCGGAGGGCGGAGAGGAGGTTGGTGCCATTGTCGCAAACCACCATTTCTGGCTTAAGCTGGCGTGGCGTCAACCACCTCTCGGCCTGCCCCTGCAGAGCTGACAGAACCTCTGCCCCAGTGTGGCTCCTGTCCCCCAAACACACCAGCGCAAGCACGGCATGGCATCTTTTTGCCTGCGTACTTGCGTAGCCCCTTGAACGCCTACGGAGCACCGCTGGTTCCGAGGACAAAGCACAGGAAGAGGCCATGGAGGAAGAAGAAGAGGAGGGGGTGGAGGAGAGAGGTGTGTCACAACCAGTAGTAGCATTTTGGAGGCGTGGCGGCGGAACAACCTCCAACACTACTGCACCTTGTCCTGCATCCTTCCCAGCTGCCAAAAGAGTGACCCAATGGGCCGTGAAAGAAAGATAACGTCCCTGTCCATGCCTGCTGGACCATGAGTCAGCGGTAATATGCACCTTACCGCTGACCGCCCTGTACAGCGAGGCATGGACATTGCCTTCCACATGGCGGTAGAGAGCCGGAATCGCGTTCTGTGAGAAAAAGTGGCGTTTGGGAACCTGCCACTGAGGAACCGCACATTGCACAAACTCACGGAAGGGGGCCGAGTCTACCAACTGAAAAGGCAGCAGTTGAAGTGCTAGCAATTTAGCCAAGCTAGCATTCAACCGCTGAGCATGTGGATGGCTGGGAGTGAACTTCTTTCGACGGTCAAGCAGCTGGGGCAGGGAAATTTGCCTGCTATAATCGGACATTGGTGTACTGCTAGCAGAGTGCCCGCAAGTACTTGGCTGTGACACACCTAATTCTACACCTTCATTCCTCTCAGTGCAGGTTTCAGAGAGGACTGAAGGTATAGTGGGGTTGGAGATCCCAGCTGATGCGGAGCAAGGAGAGGTCCGCTTTGTTCTTTGGTGTGGGTCTTTAAGGTAGGCTTGCCAACGAGCTGCATGGCAGGTCAACATATGTCTGGTCAAGCATGTGGTGCCCAAGCGGCTGATGTTTTGGCCACGCGAGATACGCTTGAGACATATGTTGCAAACAGCAGCGGTGCGATCTGATGCACTCGACTCAATAAAGGCCCACACCAAAGAACTTTTGGAATAACGGGCAGAGGCAGCGCCCTGCACATGCGGAGCTCTGTGGTGTGATTCAGTCGGTGTGCTGCCCTTACGCTGGCCCCCGGAGGGCATCCTGCCTCATTGGAGATGTGCCTCCTCCTCATCCTCCTCTCTCCTATCAGGCACCCACGTGGAGTCAGTGACCTCATCATCCCCTCCCTCCTCATCACTGGAACCAATCTGGCAGTATGCTGCAGCTGCTGGAACATGACTGCCAGATTGGTGTACTTCTTGAGCATTCCCTCTTTCTGCTCTCACGCTACTGCCTTCCTCTAGCTGGGTATCATCTTCAGACCCTTCGAAACGCTGGGCATCCTCCTGGAGCATGTACCCAACACTGTGCTCAAACAGTTCGGGGGACTCCTCAGGAGGACACAGTGGGTCTAGGGAAGGAGTGACTGATGATGACATTGAGGACGCTTTGGCAGCTGCTTTGCCAGTACCCTGAGCCTGGGTGAGAAAGGATGAGGAGGGCTTGGTCATCCACTCTACCAAGTCTTCAGCATGATGCGGCTCAACATGTCCAGCTGCCGAAAATAAGGACAAGCGTGTCCCATGGCCACGTGCTGATGACGATGCACCGCGTCCACGACCAGCACTGTTGTCTCTAGACACAGAGCCTGCTTGCCCTCTTTTATTTGGCTCCTGACTGTCTGCCTCTCCTTGTTTGCCTTCCAGACATTCTAAAGGCCTGCAGGGAGATGGGAAAACCAGCAATAAGGGGTAGCTTCAGGTGTATATTTTGCAAGAAGCACACAACGCCTGCTGTAAGTGCTGCAGATGCCTGCCTGTGTTACACAACAGGAAAACACAGCAATAAGGCCTAGCTTCAGGTGTATATTTTGCAGGAGGCACACTACGCCTGTTGTAAGTGCTGCAGATGCCTGCCTGTGTTACACAACAGGAAAACACAGCAATAAGGCCTATCTTCAGGTGTATATTTTGCAGGAGGCACACTACGCCTGCTGTAAGTGCTGCAGATGCCTGCCTGTGTTACACAACAGGAAAACACAGCAATAAGGCCTAGCTTCAGGTGTATATTTTGCAGGAGGCACACTACGCCTGCTGTAAGTGCTGCAGATGCCTGCCTGTGTTACACAACAGGAAGAAACAGCAATAAGGGCTAGCTTCAGGTGTATATTTTGCAGGAAGCGCACTACGACTGCTATAACTGCTGCAGATGACTGCCTGTGTTACACAACAGGAAAACACAGCAATAAGGGCTAGCTTCTGGTGTATATTTTGCAAGAAGCACACTACGCCCGCTGTAAGTGCTGCAGATGCCTGTTAGTGTAACACAAAAGAAAAAAAAAACTACGAGCAATAAGGGGTAGCTTCAGGTGTATAATGTGAAGGAGGCACACTACGTCCACTGTAAGTGCTGCAGATGCCTGCCTGTGTTACACAACAGGAAAACACAGCAATAAGGCCTAGCTTCAGGTGTATATTTTGCAGGAAGCACACTACGCCTGCTATAACTGCTGCAGATGCCTGCCTGTGTTACAAAACAGGAAAACACAGCAATAAGGGCTAGCTTCAGGTGTATATTTTGCAGGAAGCACACTACGCCTGCTGTAAGTGCTGCAGGTGCCTGCTTGTGTTACACAACAGGAAAACACAGCAATAAGGCCTAGCTTCAGGTGTATATTTTGCAGGAGGCACACTACGCCTGCTGTAAGTGCTGCAGATGCCTGCCTGTGTTACACAACAGGAAAAAACAGCAATAAGGGCTAGCTTCAGGTGTATATTTTGCAGGAAGCACACTACGCCTGCTATAACTGCTGCGGATGCCTGCCTGTGTTACACAACAGGAAAAAACAGCAATAAGGGCTAGCTTCAGGTGTATATTTTGCAGGAAGCACACTACGCCTGCTATAACTGCTGCAGATGCCTGCCTGTGTTACACAACAGGAAAACACAGCAATAAGGCCTAGCTTCAGGTGTATATTTTGCAGGAGGCACACTACGCCTGCTGTAAGTGCTGCAGATGCCTGCCTGTGTTACACAACAGGAAAAAACAGCAATAAGGGCTAGCTTCAGGTGTATATTTTGCAGGAAGCACACTACGCTTGCTATAACTGCTGCAGATGCCTGCCTGTGTTACACAACAGGAAAACACAGCAATAAGGGCTAGCTTCTGGTGTATATTTTGCAAGAAGCACACTACGCCCACTGTAAGTGCTGCAGATGCCTGTTAGCGTAACACAAAAGAAAAAAAAATACGAGCAATAAGGGGTAGCTTCAGGTGTATAATGTGCAGGAGGCACACTACGCCTGCTGTAAGTGCTGCAGATGCCTGCCTGTGTTACACAACAGGAAAAAACAGCAATAAGGGCTAGCTTCAGGTGTATATTTTGCAGGAAGCACACTACGCTTGCTATAACTGCTGCAGATGCCTGCCTGTGTTACACAACAGGAAAACACAGCAATAAGGGCTAGCTTCTGGTGTATATTTTGCAAGAAGCACACTACGCCCACTGTAAGTGCTGCAGATGCCTGTTAGCGTAACACAAAAGAAAAAAAAATACGAGCAATAAGGGGTAGCTTCAGGTGTATAATGTGCAGGAGGCACACTACGCCTGCTGTAAGTGCTGCAGATGCCTGCCTGTGTTACACAACAGGAAAAAACAGCAATAAGGGCTAGCTTCAGGTGTATATTTTGCAGGAAGCACACTACGCTTGCTATAACTGCTGCAGATGCCTGCCTGTGTTACACAACAGGAAAACACAGCAATAAGGGCTAGCTTCTGGTGTATATTTTGCAAGAAGCACACTACGCCCACTGTAAGTGCTGCAGATGCCTGTTAGCGTAACACAAAAGAAAAAAAAATACGAGCAATAAGGGGTAGCTTCAGGTGTATAATGTGCAGGAGGCACACTACGCCTGCTGTAAGTGCTGCAGATGCCTGCCTGTGTTACACAACAGGAAAAAACAGCAATAAGGGCTAGCTTCAGGTGTAAATTTTGCAGGAAGCACACTACGCCTGCTATAACTGCTGCAGATGCCTGCCTGTGTTACACAACAGGAAAACACAGCAATAAGGGCTAGCTTCAGGTGTATACTGTGCAGGAGGCTTAGCAAAAATATCACTGACACTGTCCCCTGTCTATCCTTCTCTCTCCCTGCACACACGTTTTAGCAGAATATCACTGACACTGTCCCTGCATATCCTTCTCTCTCCCTGCACACAAGGTTTAGCAGAATATCACTGACACTGTCCCTTCCTATCCTTCTCTCTCCCTACACACAAGGTAAATTAACAAATATCACTAACACTGTCCCTGCCTATCCTTCTCTCTCCCTGAACTGGAACACACTACACAAGGCTGCCGCGCTGGCGGCCTTTTATAGTGTGGGGCGTGTACTAAACCCCCCTGAGCTATGATTGGCCACAGGCATCCTGCCTGTGGCCAATTATGGCTCTCCTCGCTGCCGGCGCTGCCGGCTCGAACACCGAGCTCATCCCTACCTGCAACATAGCCAGATAGTCATATGCAGTACAAGCAGCATTGCTGAATCTAAGGTTCTTCACAGCCTCAGCAGCAGCTCCCTTCAAACTTTCACTGATGCGCTGCTTCTTCTGCGCTTCTGGTACTTCCCATCCTTCTACTGCCTGCATTGCCTGTTCAATCCAGGTGTCGAAGTCTTCTTCCCCGGAAGGCACAGGTAGCCTTCCTGAAAAGATCCGGAGCTTCCGGTATCCGGCTTCCACATGTACTGTGTTGCTCTTCTGGCACTTAGTGACAAAGTCTCCCAGAGCATTCAATAGTTCCGGCCCTATGGCTGCCAGTGGTGTCCCCGGGGCTATCGTATCCCGACTGCTTTCCATCCTGGGGAAGAGTAGCGGGGATGATGGCGGAGAGATTTTTGGAGATTCCTTCTTCGCAGCCCTCGTATGCACTAAGCGGTATATCTGGTTATCTGTGGCTTTTATGTTCTGACCTCTAAAATCTTCCGGAACTTCTCCTCTCCATTCCACTAGTGCGTATGTACACAAGATATCTGGCCTTATAGCCATCACCCATGCCTTCTGATTCGGAGACAACGACATTATGAGCTGCTTTATCTCGTTTTCTTGCCAGATCCCCCCCGGGAGTTCAATAACTACCGCCTCGGTTGAATCTGCGCCAACTGCTGCGCACCACTGTGTCATTGCTGGCGGGTCCATGCTGGTACTTCTGACCGGCTTGATTGCAGCGTGCAGTAACAGGAATCCCGGACCCGAGCCCCCACATGTAGCGATACCCCCAGTTAAGAGGGATGCCTGTATGATTTTGGGCCCTGTAGTGCACCGCTGTCAACCCCTGGCAATCGGCTCTAACCTCCCTTGGCACAGTTAGTAAGGGATGATAGGATTGTGAGGCCTGTAACTCGCAGCGGCACAATCCTATGACAAGAACACACAGTGATATTTTAAAACTTCCTTTACCTATCCCTTCCATAAAGTAAAGAACACAGACACCAATATACTTAACCCTTGTATGTTTACTTAGATTAGTGTGTAAGCAGTAAAACAGGTGGGTACATGTCATGTGCAGAGCCCTGCAATAAACAGTGTTAAACAAGCAGACAAGTATAGCATTCTATGCAACTCTGAAGCCCCGTACACACGATCGGTTTGACTGATGAAAACCGTCCGATGGATGGTTTTCATCAGACCAACCGATCGTGTATGGTACCCATCGGTCTTTTTTCCATCGGTTGGAAAAAATAGAACTTGTTTTAAATTTTTCCGATGGATCAAAAACCGATAGCAAATTCCGATCGTCTATGGGCAAGTCCATCGGATAAAAAACCCACGCATGCTCAGAATCAAGTCGACGCATGCTCAGAAGCATTAAACTTCATTCTTTTCTGCTCATCGGACTGTTTTATGTCACCGCGTTTGGAACGGTCGGTTTTTTGACTGATGGTGTGTAGGCAAGACTGATGGAAGTCAGCTTCATTGGATTTCTGATGGAAAAAACCATCGGATTAGAATCCATAGGATATCCGATCGTGTTTACGAGGCTTAACAGTCCCCTTTGCAGCTATTTCCCCTCGTGGACAATATGGCGCCCAGGAATGTCTACGCTACCCAGTCAGGCCTGACTGAACTAAGTGGAAGTTCTGTAGGGAAATCTTCGCTAGCAACGGTGGTGAACTTGAAGAATAGAATTTGTAATCCACCAAGGTAACAGAGATACTGTGTCTGTCTATGAGCAGGTGCTCTCTCACCCAACCGGACCAGTCCACGTCCGTTTCTTCCGCTGCGGTGTCTAAGTACACCGATCCATCGACATCCGGGTCTTCGGTCCTCCTGGCAAAGGTGCAGTATCAAAGGAGAGACGTCCCTCAGGTTCCTCGGTGTGCGTGGAAGGCTCTTTGGAGAGAAAAGCCCAGGCTTCTGGCCTAAAGTCACAGGAGCTCAAGCAGCAGTTCAGCTTGCTGGGTGGGTGGTGTCCAAAGAGAAAGAAGTGGGCCCCGCCTCTCCCTTATAAAGTCCACCCCAGCAGTCCTTGCGCGGGGCGATGCACCCTGAGTGCCTAAAAGTGTACTGGGTAATGTAGTCTCTGAGGGATTTAAAAGGCAATACCCCGCTACACACTCCCCCCACTTAAAATCTTTGGTCCCCAAAGATAACATAAACATTATCTAACAGTAATGCAATTAACCATGGCAAAAGAACTTGGCAGGGAAACCTCCCACCAAACTTGGTATGGGAGGTTGCTCTGACCACAGGCCACATTAGCAGAAGTGACCTGCCTAACTGTGCCAGAAAGTGAGCTGGGGTTGCCCTCCACCAAATGCACAGTGGAGGGACCAGGCTTTTGAAATGTCCTTCTTGCGGTAGTCACTGTGTCCTCAGAACTTTCTCCCATCTGTGTGTATGTCAACTTCCGAGGAGGGCGGATAATTCTTTTCACCCTTTGCTCCCTGGGAGTTATGGGTTCTGGCTCTAGGGGTGTCTCCACTGAGACCGGTACAATGGGACCTTCTTCTTTAGAGACATCCGATTCAGGTGCAGGGAGGTATAGAGAGTTTCTTGGATCTTCATCCGGGACTGATTCCAGTGCATCTTCCCATTCATCACTCTGCATTAGAAGGAATAAACTCTGCAGCTTCTGCATTCAAATTGTCATTTATGGGGGATTCAGTTGACCAAGGATCCACTGTTAGGGGTTCAGGCGCCTGAGACGGCCACAACCAACTGAGTTCTATTTCCTCTTCTTCACTTTGGTCTGAAGTTTCTTCCTCCCTTGTAGGGATGAGCTCGGTGTTCGAGTCGAACATACGTTCGACTCGAACATCGGCTGTTCGATCGTTCGACGAAGATCGAACGATTTGGGCCGTTCGCGCCTAATTCGAGTGACGCGAACGGCCCACAATGCACTACGCCATCGCAGTGTCATCCAGGCGCTGTGATTGGCCAAGCATGCACTGTGACCCCGCATGCTTGGCCAATCACAGCGCCGGCAGCGAGGAGAGCAATGATTGGCCACAGGCAGGATGCCTGTGGCCAATTATTGCTGAGGGTGTTTAGTACACGCCCCACACTATAAAAGGCCGCCAGCACGGCGGCCTAGTGTAGTGTGTTCCGGAGCAGGGAAAGAGAAGCATAGGCAGGGACAGTGAAATTTTTTTTTCTTGCTTAACCTGGATTCCTTTAGTTTAGGGAAAGAGAATGATAGGTAGGGAGAGTGTCAGTGTGTTTTACTGTGTGAATCCTTGTTTCTAGGGACAGGGAAGGACAGTGAGGGAAATTCTCCTTGTGCTATAGTGTGCTAAAGCATTGATCATCAACCATCTTTAAAAAATCATTTTTTCTAGGGACAGAAAACTATAGGTAGGAAGAGTGTCAGTTTCTTTCACTGTGATAATCCTTGTTTCTAGGGACAGGGAAGGACAGTGAGGGAAATTCTACTTGTGCTATAGTGTGCTAAAGCATTGATCATCAATCAGCTTTAAAAAAACATTTTTTCTAGGGACAGAAAACTATAGGTAGGAAGAGTGTCAGTTTCTTTCACTGTGATAATCCTTGTTTCTAGGGACAGGGAAGGACAGTGAGGGAAATTCTCCTTGTGCTATAGTGTGCTAAAGCATTGATCATCAACCGTCTTTAAAAAAACATTTTTTCTAGGGACAGAAAACTATAGGTAGGAAGAGTGTCAGTTTCTTTCACTGTGATAATCCTTGTTTCTAGGGACAGGGAAGGACAGTGAGGGAAATTCTCCTTGTGCTATAGTGTGCTAAAGCATTGATCATCAACCGTCTTTAAAAAAACATTTTTTCTAGGGACAGAAAACTATAGGTAGGAAGAGTGTCAGTTTCTTTCACTGTGATAATCCTTGTTTCTAGGGACAGGGAAGGACAGTGAGGGAAATTCTCCTTGTGCTATAGTGTGCTAAAGCATTGATCATCAACCATCTTTAAAAAATCATTTTTTCTAGGGACAGAAAACTATAGGTAGGGAGAGTGTCAGTGTGTTTTACTGTGATAATCCTTGTTTCTAGGGACAGGGAAGGACAGTGAGGGAAATTCTCCTTGTGCTATAGTGTGCTAAAGCATTGATCATCAACCATCTTTAAAAAAACATTTTTTCTAGGGACAGAAAACTATAGGTAGGAAGAGTGTCAGTTTCTTTCACTGTGATAATCCTTGTTTCTAGGGACAGGGAAGGATAGTGAGGGAAATTCTCCTTGTGCTATAGTGTGCTAAAGCATTGATCATCAACCGTCTTTAAAAAAACATTTTTTCTAGGGACAGAAAACTATAGGTAGGAAGAGTGTCAGTTTCTTTCACTGTGATAATCCTTGTTTCTAGGGACAGGGAAGGACAGTGAGGGAAATTCTCCTTGTGCTATACTGTGCTAAAGCATTCCTCATCAACCATCTTTGAAATCCTTGTTTTTTGGACAGTCAGGGAAGTTGTCGTTGTGCTATTCTGTGCGAAAGCAATCATCCTCAACCATATTTAGAAATCCTTAAGTAAAGGGACAGAGAAGGACACCTGAAGGTAGCCCTTATTGCTTTTTTCCCATCTCCCTGCAGGCCATCTATTAGAATGTCTGGAAGGCAAACAAGGAGAGGCAGACAGTCAGGAGGCAATAAAAGAGGGAAAGCAGGCTCTGTGTCTGGGGGCAACAGTGCTGGTCGTGGACGCGGTGCATTGTCATCAGCACATGGCCATGGGACACGCTTGTCCTTCTTTTCGGCAGCTGGACATGTTGAGCCACATCATGCCGAAGACTTGGTAGAGTGGATGACCAAGCCCTCCTCCTCCTCCTCATCCTCTCTCACCCAGGCTCAGGGTACTGGCAAAGCAGCTGCCAAAGCGTCCTCTTCCCTGGTATCAATGTCAGACTCATCATCAGTCACTCCTTCCCTAGACCCACCATGTCCTCCTCCTGAGGAGTCCCCCGAACTGTTTGAGCACAGTGTTGGGTACATGCTCCAGGAGGATGCCCAGCGTTTCGAAGGGTCTGATGATGAAACCCAGCTACAGGAAGGCAGTAGCGTGAGAGCAGACAGAGGGGATGCTCAAGAAGGACACCAATCTGGCAGTCATGTTCCAGCAGCTGCAGCATACTGCCAGATTGGCTCCAGTGATGAGGAGGGAGGGGATGATGAGGTCACTGACTCCACGTGGGTGCCTAATAGGAGAGAGGAGGAGGAGGAGGATGAGGAGGAGGCACATCTCCAACGAGGCAGGATGCCCTTTGGTGGCCAGCGTAAGGGCAGTACACCGACGGAATCACACCGCAGAGCTCCGCCTGTGCAGGGCGCTGCCTCTGCCCGTCATTCAAAAAGTTCTTTGGTGTGGGCCTTTTTTGAGGCTAGTGCATCAGATCGCACAGCTGCTGTTTGCAACATATGTCTCAAGCGTATATCGTGTGGCCAAAACATCAGCCGCTTGGGTACCACATGCCTGACCAGACATATGTTGACCTGCCATGCAGCTCGTTGGCAAGCCTACCTCAAAGACCCACACCAAAGAACAAAGCGGACCTCTCCTTGCACTGCATCAGCTGGGATCTCCAACCCCACTATAACTTCAGTCCTGTCTGAAACATGCACTGAGAGGAATGAAGGTGTAGAATTAGGTGTGTCACAGCCAAGTAGTTGCGGCCACTCTGCTAGCAGTACACCGATGTCCGATTCTAGCAGGCAAATTTCCCTGCCCCAGCTGCTGGACCGTCGAAAGAAGTTCACTCCCAGCCATCCACATGCCCAGCGGTTGAATGCTAGCTTGGCTAAATTGCTAGCGCTTCAACTGCTGCCTTTTCAGTTGGTAGACTCGGCCCCCTTCCGTGAGTTTGTGCAATGTGCGGTTCCTCAGTGGCAGGTTCCCAAACGCCACTTTTTCTCACGGAAGGCTATTCCGGCTCTCTACCGGCATGTGGAAGGCAATGTCTTGGCCTCGCTGGACAGGGCGGTCAGCGGTAAGGTGCATATTACCGCTGACTCATGGTCCAGCAGGCATGGACAGGGACGTTATCTTTCTTTCACGGCCCATTGGGTCACTCTTTTGGCAGCTGGGAAGGATGCAGGACAAGGTGCAGTAGTGTTGGAGGTTGTTCCGCCGCCACGCCTCCAAAATGCTAGTACTGGTTGTGACACACCTCTCTCCTCCACCCCCTCCTCTTCTTCTTCCTCCATGGCCTCTTCCTGTGGTTTGTCCTCTGAACCAGCGGTGCTCCGTAGCCGTTCAAGGGGCTACGCAAGTACGCAGGCAAAAAGATGCCATGCCGTACTTGCGCTGGTGTGTTTGGGGGACAGAAGCCACACTGGGGCAGAGGTCCTGTCTGCTCTGCAGGGCCAGGCCGAGAGGTGGTTGACGCCACGCCAGCTTAAGCCAGGAATGGTGGTTTGCGACAATGGCACCAACCTCCTCTCCGCCCTCCAACAGGGACAACTGACCCATGTGCCCTGTGTGGCTCACGTCCTTAACCTGGTGGTGCAGCGGTTCTTGGGCAGGTACCCGGGCTTACAGGATGTCCTGAGGCAGGCCAGGAAAGTCTGTGTGCATTTCCGCAGATCTTATAATGCCAGTGCTCGCCTGGCTGAGCTGCAAAAGGAGTTGAACCTGCCCAAGAACCGCCTTATATGTGACATGCCCACCAGGTGGAACTCAACGTTGGCCATGCTGCAGCGGCTGCACATGCAGCAGAGGGCCATCAATGAGTACCTGTGCGACTACGGCACCAGGACAGGGTCAGGGGAGCTTGGTTTTTTTTCTCCACGCCAGTGGGGCATGATCAGGGATGCATGCACTGTCCTGGCACCATTTGAGGAGGCCACGAGGATGGTGAGCAGTGACAGTGCATGCATCAGTGACACTGTACCTCTTGTCCACCTGTTGGAGCACACGCTGCGTGGAATAATGGACAGGGCACTTGAGGCAGAACAGAGGCAGGAAGAGGAGGACTTCCTTGCCTCTCAAGGCCCCCTTTACCCAGACAGTGTTCCTTCTGTCCCACCCATCGCACAGGAAGAGGAGGAGGAGGAGGAGGAGGATTGTGTCAGCATGGAGGTGGAGGCTGGCACTCAGCATCATCAGCAGCAGTCTTTTAGGGATGATTTACAGTCCCAAGAAACCAGTGGACTTGTACGTGGCTGGGAGGAGGTGGCTGCGGATCATGTCGTCCTTAGTGACCCAGAGGACTCCGGACCGAATGCCTCAGCAAACCTACGCTGCATGGCCTCCCTGATCCTGCAAAGTCTGCGGAAGGATCCTCGTATTCTTCGGATCAAGGAGAGGGACCATTACTGGCTGGCCACTCTCCTTGATCCACGGTACAAGGGTAAGGTTGCGGACCTTATGTTACCGTCGCAGAGGGAGCAGAGGATGAGACAACTCTGGGAGGCCTTGCAGAAAGGTCTGTGCAACGCGTTCCCAGAGACTGGGAGGTTACAAACTCCTGGTCCTGGACAACGAGTTGCTGAGGCTTCGGCCAGTCAAAGAAGGAGCGGTGGGGAAGGTGGCCGTCTGACCGATGCGTTCAGACAATTCTTTAGTCCGCAGCCCCAAAGTATGATCGGTTCCAGCAACCATCGCCAGCGTCTGATAAACATGGTGCAGGAATATCTAGGGGCAAGGTCAGACTTGGACACCTTCCCCACCGAAAATCCTCTGGCTTACTGGGTCTTGAGGATGGATCACTGGCCAGAGCTTGCACAGTATGCAATTGAGCTACTGGCCTGTCCTGCATCCAGCGTTCTTTCGGAACGCACATTCAGTGCTGCTGGAGGATTTGTCACGGATCACAGGGTGCGCCTGTCCACCGACTCGGTTGATCGACTGACTTTCATCAAGATGAACCAGTCTTGGATCACCACCAGCTACCACACACCTGATGCTGATATAACAGACTAATTGATTTTAACATGTCACATCCCTTCAAGACTGATGCTGATGCTGAGTTCCTGTGCTGTTATGTTGACTGGCTATCCTCCTCCTCCGAGTCCTCAATGATACGATTGATGATGATAGCTTGGAAGATCATTTTTGTTTATGGGTGCCGCCACCAGTGGCTAAGGCCCAATTTTTCAGCCCCTGTTTTACAGGGGCGTGTAATTACAATTTTTTTAGCAATAATTTGCCATAGGGCTCATTGCTGTGCTCCAAGTACAGTATCTGTGAGGGGTTGGAGTGTTGTGCCACCAGTGCCTAAGGCCCAATTTTTCAGCCCCTGTTTAACAGGGGCGTGTCATTACAATTTTTGAAGCAATACTTTGCAACAGGGCTCATTGCTGTGCTCCAAGTACAGTATCTGTGAGGGGTTGTAGTGTTGTGCCACCAGTGCCTAAGGCCCAATTTTTCAGCCCCTGTTCAACAGGGGCATGTAATTACAATTCTTGATCTAATAATTCACAGCAGGGCCCATTGCTGCACCCACCAAGAGTAACTCTGAGGGCTTACAGTGTTGTGGCAACGCCACCACCACCACCACCACGAAAGGCCCAAATTTTCAGCCCCTGTTCAAAAGGGGCATGTAATTACAATTCTTGATCTAATAATTCACAGCAGGGCCCATTGGTGCACCCACCAAGAGTAACTGTCAGGGCTTACAGTGTTGTGGCACCAGCACCACCATCAAAGGCCCAATTTTTACTACCACTGTTCAACAATTATATGTAATTAAAATTCCTGATATAATAGTTGACAGCAGGGCGTTCCAGCACCAACCAAGAGTAACTGTGAGTGCTTACAGTGTTGTGCCAACACCAACAACTAAGGGGCCTATTTCTGCAGAGTATATACGGCAGGTCCCTACTTTCAAACATCCAACTTACAAACGACTCCTACTTGCAAACGCAAGAAGACAACAGGAAGTGAGAGGAAATCTACCCCTTGGAAGGAAAATTCTCTCCTGTAAGAATTAATATGGGAGAAAGGTGTCTCCTCTGTACTGATGCTTTATCAGCAATCCTTGTTTCAAGAAAAACACCACATTTCAAAAACAGTTGTCATTGGGACGGAAAGTGAGGTGAAATGTTCTGAACAGGGGCACAGACAGCAAAACAAATGTTACAGGGGTGATAACCCTTACCTATGTTTTCCAAAAAGTTTAAAAATAGATTTTTGGGCTGGAGCTACACTTAAACAATGTACCTGTTCAAAATTACAAACAGATTCTACATAAGAACAAACCTACAGTCCCTGTCTTGTATGCACCGCCTGTATACGGCTGTTCAGAGTATATAGGGCCTTTTTTATTTTATGTGCGGGGTTCCCCTTAATATCCATACAAGACCCAAAGGGGCTGGTAATGGGCTGGGGTAGGGGGGGGGGGGGTCATGGGGTAGCTATGCCATTTTTCTTAAAGATTTTCATCCATATTACCGGGACCAGACATTACATTAAAGCCGCAAGCAGTTTTAAATGGCTTTTTTTTCCTTTAGAAGTGTCATTTTGTGCAGGGACAGTTCTAAACACGGGAAACACGTGGCACTTCACAGGCATACTTTAGACACCCCCCAGGTACGATATTTAAAGGAATATTTGACTTTTTTTTTTTCACTTTATGCATCATTAAAATGACTGCTCCCGAAAAACAACCGTTTTTAAAACTTTTTTTTGCATTGATACATGTCCCCTGGTGCAGAACCCGGGTTCCCAAACCCTTTTTAGGACAATAACATGCATAATAGTCGTTATAATTAGCACTTTAGAATTCGAACGTTCGCATCCATTGTATTTAATAGGGTTCTAATGTTCGTACGAACTTTCGGTCCGTTCGCGGGTTCTGGTGCGAACCGAACCCGGGGGTGTTCGGCTCATCACTACTCCCTTGATAGAGTTGTCTGAGACCTGGTCTAGGAGTACAATGAGTGGAAGGTAACTCAGAGGAATCCAGAGTAAGGAACATCCTGACTGCTTCAGAAAGGGGCAGCAGATGGTTTCTGTGCCAGGTCTTCAGTGGCCCCACTCCTCCTTCAGGCTTCAACTGGTACACGGGCAACCCAGGCAGCTTCTTACAAATCACATAAGGTTCTGACTTCCATCTGTCTGCCAGCTTGTGCTTCCCTGGGACTCTTAAATTCCTTTAACAACATTCTGTCTCCAGGCTGTAAATCTTGAATACGGACCCTAAGGTCAAAGTTCCGTTTGTTCCGGGCTCCTCTCTGATCAGAAGTTGATTGGGCCTTCTCATAGGACAGCCTTAAGCTCTTCCGCAGTCTGTCCACGTATCCTTTGTGTGAGGTGACAGATATATGGTCCATGGAGGTGCCAAAGGCCAAGTCCACTGGTAGTCTGGCCTCTCTTCCAAACATAAGTCTGTAAGGGGAATACCCTGTGACATCGCTGGCTGTACTATTATAGGCGTGCACTATGGCAGCTATGTGCTTTCCCCAATGTTGCTTCTCCTCACTGTTCAGAGTCCCCAACATATTTAACAGAGTCCTGTTGAATCTTTCTGGTTGAGCATCACCTTGAGGGTGATAAGGGGTAGTACAAGTTTTTTTTATGCCTAAAGAGTCCAGCAACTTCCGAATCAGTCAGCTATCAAAGTCTCTCCCTTGGTCTGAGTGAAGGCGTTGAGGTAACCTGTAATGCACAAAGTACTTCTCCACCAAGATTTTGGCTACAGTGGAGGCCTTCTGGTCTTTAGTTGGAAAGGCCTGGGCATAACGGGTGAAATGGTCGGTTATCACCAGAACATTTCCGTGTCCACTCAAGTCAGGTTCCAGACAGAGAAAGTCGATGCATACCAAGTCCAAGGGCCCTTGACTCTGCAGATGGCCCATTGGGGCAGCTTGACGTGGCAGTGTCTTCCTCTGTATGCAGCGAGCACATGAGTGACAGTACTCCTCCACTTCAGCTCGCATACAAGGCCAGTAAAATCTATTCCTTACAAGCTGGAAGGTTTGCTCGGCCCCTAAGTGGCCATGGTTGTCATGTAGGGCAGCTAAGACAGTTTTTTTGTGTTTTTCTGGCAGAAACAGTTGCCACTTCTCTTCTAGGTCATCAGAGGGGCCCCTTCGGTAGACCACCCCTTGATGCACCTGTGACTTGTCCCATTCTTTGTGGATTAATCGAGCCTCCTTTGAGGGATCTTGCAAAAGCCTGTCTGGATCCTGGTTTTCTAGAGCTTCCAAGGCCAATCTTCCCCAGGGGTCTTCCAACTGATCTCTTCTTATGTCCTTCTTGGATAATTTTGGCAAGTCGTCTTCGCCAATCTGGGTTATGTCACAATAGCATTTGGGCACCCCCACTACCGAAACTCCAATTTCTTCCACCCTGGATCCGCCACTAGCTTGAAGTTGTGCACTTTGACACAAAGCCCGCACCCCATCTGGGGTTACCTGGGTCCAGTCTTCTGTATGGTAAGTGGGAGCATGAGACTTTCTGGACAATGCATCAGCATCTCTGTTTCCAGTTCCCGGCCTATACTTGAGGCTAAAGTTGAATCCAGAGAGGGCTGCCAACCAACGGTGGCCAGTGGCATCCAGCTTGGCTGTGGTGAAAAGGTAAGTGAGTGGGTTATTATCTGTCTTTACTGTAAAGTCCGCTCCATACAGGTAGTCTTTGAGTTTATCCACAACTGCCCACTTCAGGGCCACAAAGTCCAATTTGTGGGTGGGGTAATTCTTCTCTGCTGGTGTTAGACTCCTACTTACATAGGCGACTGGCTTGAGTTGTCCTTCATACTCCTGGTACAGTACACCTCCCAGACCATCATGGCTGGCATCCACATGTAGTTCATATGGTCTCTTGGTGTCAGCATAGGCCAAGACCGGGGCAGTGGTCAGACTTTTTTTTAGCATTTTGAAGGCCTCTTCACACTTCTCTGTCCACTGGTCTTCCACGGACTCTCCGGGCTTCCTGGGGCCAGTATCATCCTCCTCTCCTTCTGTCTTCAGTAACTCATTCAGAGGTTTGGCAATTTTTGCAAACCCTTCCACAAACTTACGGTAGTAGGAGCAAAACCCCAGGAAGGATCTGGGCTCAGTCACTGTAGTTGGTCGGGGCCAGGAGGTAACTGCTTCCAGTTTGTCAGGGTCTGTAGACACTCCTTCTTCAGACACTATGTGTCCCAGATAGTGAACTGAGGGCCGGTAAAACTGACACTTCTCCCTGGATAGTTTAAGTCCCTCTTCACCGAGTCTCTTCAGGACTTTCTCCAGCCTTTCTTCATGCTCCTCCAGAGTCTTCCCGAAGACAATGATGTCGTCTAGGTACACCAAGACTTCAATAAGATTCATGTCCCCCACTGTCTTCTCCATAAACCTCTGGAAAGTGGCAGGGGCCCCTGACAGGCCCTGAGGCATCCTATTGAACTCATAGAATCCCACTGGGGTGATGAATGCTGTCTTCTCTCTGTCATCAGGGTGCATTGGGATTTGGTAATACCCACTCTTCAGGTCCATGACGCTGAACCACTTGGCTCCAGACAGACTCTGTAAGGCATCTTCTATCCTGGGGGTGGTATACTGGTCGGGTATGGTCCTTCTATTGAGAGTCCTGTAGTCTATGCACAGTCTCAGCGACCCATTCTTTTTCCTGACTACCATGATAGGGGAGGCATATGGGCTTCTGGACTCCCGAATAACCCCAGTTCTCTTAAGCTCCGTCAACTGTTCACGTAAGTCTTCTAAGTCAGCCAGGGGGACTCGCCGGACCCTCTACCGGAAAGGTTTGTCTTCCTGCAAACGGATCTTATGGGTGGCACTCCTTGCACACCCTACATCGAACTCATCATTTGAGAATATTTTTCTCCATCTAGTCAGCTGGGCCTTGGCTCTCTCCTTCCACACTGGTGGTAGGGTGGTGGTCTCTAGGCAGAGATTCTCTAGAGTGTGTTCTCTTCCTTCAGCCTTCTCCAAGTCGGACAGGGCCACTGGGGTGGCAGGGTTTACTCTTCCCAGCAACATCCGGGCCGGGATCTTCATGGGAGAGCTAGTGACATTCTTGATGCTCACTGGGATTTGGCCCTTCCGCTTCTTCAATGCTCTCAACGGGACCACTTCGGGGATCACTTCCAATCCTGGGTGGGTGTCTTGGGGGTCTGGTTCCAAGACCACAAAGGGGCCAGGCTACTCCCATGAGAGTTTCACAATAGCCTGCAGGCAGGTCATCTCACCAGGCTGCAACATCTTCTCCTTCCTTGACAGTCTCCAGATTTTCCCCACCCCCTCTTCTGGGGCCTTCTGTTCCAGTACCAACTTCCGGTAGACCTGCTGCAGCATGGGGTGGATCCTATCTCCTGAAGTACCCTGCTCCTGTGCTAGAGGAGTCAGCAGTCTCCTGACCAGATCAGTCTTGGTCCCTATGATCAGAGAACTTGTGTTGGCTCCTGGTGGGTGAGGACAAACTACTGCCAGGGTGTCAAAGACTTCTGCCTTTCCTGTTACAGAGGGGTCGAAGGCCAGCCTGATTGAAACATAACCGTCGTATGGAAACCTGTGAGTACCAATTCCCCATATCTCTAAGTCTTCCAGCTTTTGTAGGGGCACGTGACTCTGGTAAAAGTCTTTATACAAAAGGGTCACTTGGACTCCTGTGTCCAGGATGGCTTTGGTGTAGACTCCCTCCACTTGAATGGGGACTAAGGGGAGGGGGCCCTATTAACTTGGCTGGAAAACTCTTCTGAGGGGTCTCTTTCTTTGGACTCTTGGACTTTCCTTTTGAGGTTTTTTTTTTCTTCCATTTCTTTCTGGATCTCAACCCTTGTTGGGCCTGGTATGCATTGATTTCTCTTCGATTGTTAGATTTCAACTCCTGACTAGTGGCATCGAGTATTTTAGGAGGGGCATTGTTTCTCTTTCCCTCTTCTGGCTTTTGGATCTTTTTGGAGCTTTCTGTAAATAGTGGGCGCCCGGCTGACTCCTTCACTGGGGCCCTCTGAAGTTTTCCGCCGGCTGGTGGTAAGTGCCTCAGTTCTTCCTTGGACTGGGGCACACTCTTCCAAAATGGCCGACTCCTCCACAGTTGAAACAGACAGTTTCTCTTCTTCCCTGTGGGGATGTTGGAGTGGAAACTCTCTGGTGTGGTTCCTTCCTGATCTCCTCTTGCTCTTTGGCTCCAGAGTTCTTGGCCAATAGAGAGGTCAATAAGTCCAGCACTTGAGTCATCTGGGACTTTAAGGTCTCCACTTCTAAGTCCCGTTCCGTGGGTTACTGCTGCTCTGACTCCCACTGAGGGGGGGGGGGTGATCTTCTCAACCGCCTGTTGGTCCTTCAACAGGGCTTCTTTGTCCCTTATGATCCGCACAAGGTCTGGGTAACTCAAATCCATGACCCCTTCAGAGATCTTCAAGTGGAGCCAAACTGGATCCGAACGCAAAGCTCCCCTCAGGATCTGCTTCATCCTAGTTGCATCTATGACTTGGGGCAGCATTCCCTTTTTGAGTACAATTTGGCACAGCATTCTGTTTAACCTCCGGACATATTCAGATAATTTCTCTCCCGGCTGTTGGAGGGTATGCTCGAATTGGTACATTAGTTCAGTCACCTTCTCCAGTTGGCCAAATTCCTCCTGCAACATAGCCAGATAGTCATATGCAGTACAAGCAGCATTGCTGAACCTAAGGTTCTTCACAGCCTCAGCAGCAGCTCCCTTCAAACTTTCACTGATGCGCTGCTTCTTCGCCGCTTCTGGTACTTCCCATCCTTCTACTGCCTGCATTGCCTGTTCAATCCAGGTGTCAAAGTCTTCTTCCCCGGAAGGCACAGGTAGCCTTCCTGAAAAGATCCGGAGCTTCCGGTATCCGGCTTCCACATGTACTGTGTTGCTCTTCTGGCACTTAGTGACAAAGTCTCCCAGAGCATTCAATAGTTCCGGCCCTATGGGTGCCAGTGGTGTCCCCGGGGCTATCGTATCCCGACTGCTTTCCATTCTGAGGAAGAGTAGCGGGGATGATGGCGGAGAGATTTTTGGAGATTCCTTCTTCGCAGCCCTCGTATGCACTAAGCGGTATATCTGGTTATCTGTGGATTTTATGTTCTGACCTCTAAAATCTTCCGGAACTTCTCCTTTCCATTCCACTAGTGCGTATGTACACAAGATATCTGGCCTTATATAGCCATCACCCATGCCTTCTGATTCGGAGACAACGACATTATGAGCTGCTTTATCTCGTTTTCTTGCCAGACCCCCCCCCCCCCGGGAGTTCAATAACTACCGCCTCGGTTGAATCTGCGCCAACCGCTGCGCACCACTGTGTCATTGCTGGCGGGTCTATGCTGGTACTTCTGACCGGCTTGATTGCAGCGTGCAGTAACAGGAATCCCAGACCCGAACCCCCACGTGTAGCGATACCCCCAGTTAAGAGGAATGCCTGTATGATTTTGGGCCCTGTAGTGCACCACTGTCAACCCCTGGCAATCGGCTCTAACCTCCCTTGGCACAGTTAGTAAGGGATGATAGGATTGTGAGGCCTGTAACTCGCAGCGGCACAATCCTATGACAAGAACAAACAGTGATATTTTAAAACTTCCTTTACCTATCCCTTCCGTAAAGTAAAGAACACAGACACCAATATACTTAACCCTTGTATATTTACTTAGATTAGTGGGTTAGCAGTAAAACAGGTGGGTACATGTCATGTGCAGAGCCCTGCAATAAACAGTGTTAAACAAGCAGACAAGTATACAATGCTATGCAACTCTAACAGTCCCCTTTGCAGCTATTTCCCCTCCTGGACAATATGGCGCCCAGGAATGTCTACGCTACCCAGTCAGGCCTGACTGAACTAAGTGGAAGTTCTGTAGGGAAATCTTCGCTAGCAACGGTGGTGCACTTGAAGAATAGAATTTGTAATCCACCAAGGTAACAGAGATACTGTGTCTGTCTATGAGCAGGTGCCCTCTCACCCAACCGGACCAGTCCACGTCCGTTTCTTCCACTGCGGTGTCTAAGTACACCGATCCATCGACATCCGGGTCTTCGGTCCTCCTGGCAAAGGTGCAGTATCAAAGGAGATATGTCCCTCAGGTTCCTCGGTGCGCGCGGAAGGCTCTTTGGAGAAAAAGGCCCAGGCTTCTGGCCTAAAGTCACAGGAGCTCAAGCAGCAGTTCAGCTTGCTGGGCGGGCGGTGTCCAAAGAGAAAGAAGTGGGCCCCGCCTCTCCCTTATAAAGTCCACCCCAGCAGTCCTTGCGTGGGGCAATGCACCCTGGGTGCCTAAAAGTGTACTGGGTAATGTAGGCTCTGAGGGATTTAAAAGGCAATACCCCGCTACAATTATAATTTATGATTTTGTGTTTCAAACGTTATCATACCCGGGATGTCTACTAGACTCTGGTTTGGACAGATTTAAAGTGGAAGTAAACCCTCCTATCATTTTCAGGCAAGGAAGCTGCCATTTTGGCCTCTGTTTAATCTTCAACTGCCATGATGCTGCACATGTGATCAGTTATGACACAGCCATTGGATGGTTTGACAGTTTGGTTGAGAGCACAACCAATGTGACAGTTGGCATTCCCGGCATGCCGGGAATGTAACTGCTTTTTGAAACTGTTAAATCGATGGGTTTACTTCCGCTTTAAGTGTGTTATTCCTAAGAATTACAGGCCTACAATATAAAACGCCAAATTTCCATGGAAAATAATTGTACCGCTTTCAGCACCTAAAATCATAAATAATCATACCGCCAGGGAGGTTAAGCACTCTGTGCTTCCTTGGGACCTTAATCTGGTTCTCCCTCCCTGCAGAAACCAGTCTTTGAACCCATCAGGAAATCAGAGTTGGCCTCTCCTGAAAAATAACCTTCTTGGTTGCGATTGTTTCTGTCAAGCCTCGTACACACGATCGGATTTCCTATGGATTCTAATCCGATGGTTTTGTCCATCGGAAATCCGATGAAGCTAACTTCCATCAGTCTTGCCTACACACCATCAGTCAAAAAACCGACCGTTCCAAACGAGGTGACGTAAACCACTCCGATGAGCTGAGAAAAACGAAGTTCAATGCTTCTGAGCATGCGTCAACTTGATTCTGAGCATGCGTGGGTTTTTTATCCGATGGACTTGCCCATAGACGATCAGAGTTTTCGATCGGTTTTTTATCCATCCGAAAAATTTAAAACATTTTCTATTTTTTAAAACCGATGGAAAAAAGACCGATGGGTCCCATACACGATCGGGTTGTCTGATGAAAACAATCCATCGGACGGTTTTCATTGGTTAAACCGATCGTGTGTACAGGGCTTCAGACATGTTTTGGAGCGAACGGCCTATCTTCTAAGGAGCCATTCTTCATCCTTCACAAGGACAATGTAGTCTTATACCCAGGGACATCCTTTTTCCTAGGGTGGTATCAGTCATCCACCGCAATGAGGACAGTGTTCTTCCCTCTTTGTGACCTGCTCCTAAGCATCCAAAGGAAATTGCTCTTCACTGCCTAGATGTAGTCAGAGCATCAGAGTCTACCTCAAAGCAACAACTTCTATTAGAGAAAAGGACTCCCTGTTTATCCTACCCTCAGGACCTCACAAGGGACATCCTGCTTCATAATCCACTATTGAATCAGGAAAACCAGGTTCATGCCCATGCTCAAAGAAATGTGCATGCAATCAGAATGGTCCACAGAACTGTGCATAAAGTTAGGGCTGTACGCACATCAAAATGTGCAGGTTTGATTGGACCTTGGCCTTCTGTTGCCTATTTAAACCACTGCAAGACTCAGGATCTATAATTGACCTTTGGCTTGCTTCTGGACTCCTAACCTGCTTATCCATTCAGCTCATCTGCAATTTGTGTGATACTGACCTTAGCCTGGCTCCTGTTTACACTCTCATCTTATGAATCTGTGCTTCTGCTGCCTACCCATTGCCAATGTCTGACCACGTTTCTACCTCCTGCTTCTAAAACTCTGTGACAACATCCGGAACAAGTTCCATTTCCTCAGCTTTTACTTACTGTACTTGCAGAATCCAGTTTTTCTGCTGATCAGGACCTACTTCCGGTGCCTATGCCACTCCGTGTCCTGACCTGCCCTGCTATCAATCCCATCCTCAGCATGGGGTATTGGGTTTTACAGTACCCTCTTAGGTAGGTGCTAAAGAGAGAATAGTTTTGGGTTTCCCTGCATACCAGGGAGGCTATTAGGTAAAATGTAGGTGTTCTCTGCCTACCAGGGAGCAGTTATCCATTGATAAGGTCTGCTCATTGTGCTCAGATGCTGCTTATGTTGTCACACTGGTCCGATAGGACGAGGCATATTGGACAGTGGGAGGAAACCTGACAAATAGGAGTATAGGCATAGTTACAGCCCTGGCCATTGGCAGAAACAGGTGGCTCAAGGCATGCTGGATGACTGTACATGTACTTGGGGTCTTCGGCTGGAGAGCGGGGTCCCGAAAGGAAGAGGGCTGCTGCCCCTCCCCTGTGCAGGCTGCCATGCGGCCTCAGGTGGTCAACCTTAGGGCCGGAACTGCGGAAGCTGCAACCCAGATGTTCTGTAGAGCTGATTAGGAGGGAGAAGGATCTGTTTCTGGCTACAGTGAGTACAGATCTGCGTCTAGGGGCCTGTTCTGTGAGGGCCCCCCCTTCAGGCTAGTGAAGTCAGTGGATGGGTGTCAGCTAAAGGAGATACTATTGAGTGTCCTGAAGAAAAGTGGTGCATTGAGTCTGCTGCCAGAGCGAGCAAAGGACTTATCTTCCCACACAGCTATAGTGTGGTACAGCAGTAAATCTGTTATCCGAATCAATTTAATGGGGTCAAGTGAGAGTCAAAGACTCCCCAGTAATGGTATATATTTAATGAAAAGAAGGAGAAAACTCATAGTGCATAATGTACAAATCCAGACTTTGGCCTCTGCTGGTTGATATTATATTGATATCAGTGGTGACTGGTGCTCAATTTTTGGGGGGGGGGGGGCGCAAACAGAGCCCCAACCAACAACACCCCCCCCCCCCCGTCACTCGCCCTTGATAGGGCCTACAGACAGACAGACAGATCGATAGGCCAGCAGACAGACAGACCGATAGGTACACAGATCAATAGGCAGACAGATCGATAGGCAGACAGATCGATAGGCAGACAGATCGATAGGCAGACAGATCGATAGGCAGACAGATCGATAGGCAGACAGATCGATACGCAGACAGATCGATACGCAGACAGATCGATACGCAGACAGATCGATACGCAGACAGATCGATAGGCAGACAGATCGATAGGCAGACAGATCGATAGGCAGACAGATCGATAGGCAGACAGATAGGTACACAGACAGACAGATCGATAGGCAGGCAGACAGACAGACAGACCGGTAGGTACACAGACAGACAGACAGATCGATAGGCAGACAGACAGACAGATCGATAGGCAGGCAGATAGGTACACAGACAGACCGATCGTCAGGCAGGCAGATCGATAGGCAGGCAGACAGACAAACAGATCGATAGGTACACAGATCGATAGGCAGACAGACAGACAGATCAATAGGCAGACAGATCGATAGGCAGACAGACAGATCAATACGCAGACAGATCGATAAGCAGACAGATCGATAGGCAGACAGACAGACAGATCGATAGGTAAACAGACAGATCGATAGGCAGGCAGATCAGTACACAGACAGACAGACAGATCGATAGGCAGGCAGATAGGTACACAGACAGACAGATCGATAGGCAGACAGATCGATAGGCAGGCAGATCGATACACAGACAGACAGATCGATAGACAGACAGATCGATAGGCAGACAGACAGATCGATAGACAGATCAATAGACAGACAGATTGATAGAGAGAGCGAGAAGAGAGAGGGAGAGAGATAGATAGAGAACTGGTGAAGGTGAGGATATACTGTATACAATGGCTGTAGCAGGACACAGTGGTGGGACCCCTCATGGCACACATACAGGAGATCATGTGTCATGAAATGCTCCTGCAGATTGCTGGGTGAATGGAGGTTAATTCCCAGGCACAGAAGAAGCAGGGCACCCCCTCCCTCCACCGTCTGATCACAGCATGAGATTACAGTACAAGGTATGTGGAGGAAAGACACTGACATAGTGAGATCACATTACCTTGATTCTTGCTTCATGGAGCCGACTTCCCACTGGCACAGAAACTGAAAGTGACACGGCTGCCTGGGGAAAGCACCTCCCAAGTCCTACGGCGGTGCTAATGGTCAGATAGATAGACAGACAGAAGACTGACCCAATGAGAGTGCAGAGGCGCTTAGCTTTGCGCCTCAAAGCAACACAAAACCCTGCAAATGTAGCGTCTCGCCTGCCTTTACGGGTCTGCATTGGCATGCTGCTCCCACTGGGGCCGGCGCCCGAGCACAGTGAACTTAAAGAACTTATTTTTTTTTAAAGGGCCCCTTTTTTTGCCAATAGCTTTGTGGGGGGGGGGCGGCGCCCGTGCACCCGTTATGGATGGGCCGCCACTGATTGATATAATAGGTAGGTATGGTTGACAGACAGTCCTCGTGGCTCTGGCTTGAACTGTCATCCATACTTACCCATTATATTATTATAATATCAACCAATATCAACAGAGGCAAGGGGTGTTGGCGCCCTCCGGTGGTTTATTATACATATGGTCTTCATCCAGGACCCTTTGTCTCTTCTATGGCCACCTGTAGGCCTCGCATCTGTCATCTAATATGATGGGCTCTAAAATCCAGTTTTAATTGCCGCAAGATCAATAATGATGTGCAAATGGAAAACTAATGAGACTCCCAGTCTGAGAGAAACAATTGCGAAGGTTAATATGGTGGCAGAATATGAAAGAGTGTTGGCCTATATCACATTCCAGATATGAGTATAATTGGTCTGTATGGAAATACATGAAGCGTTCTTAGTAAATGTCCTGCTCTCAGTTTTTTATGTATTCTCCCTCCTGCACTATTGGTAACTAACTATAATGGTTTATTCAATGATCACGCTAATGTTTCCACTACTTTATAGTGTGCGCTCTAGCCTACGTTACGCTTAGAGTATTTAAGAAACCCTACATATTTCAACCTTTGCTTATCCCTTTCCCTGGTTCTGACGAGAATAAAGTGTTTAATGCGAAGCTGGTCTCAGTAGAATCAGTATAAGCTGCATGTTAAATGTACGTGTTTCATTTTGTAACAACTATTTTATTCTCTGTATGTTGATAATTTTCAGTAAAAATCATTTGTTTAAAATCCAGTTTTAAAGCAGATGGTCCTTCTTATTCTATGTGAGAGTATCATACCTTAATAATTTATTCTATTTAGCTACAATAACTCCTGAAGAAGCTGCGTATTCGGCGAAACATGTTGAGAATGTAACATCTTTGTAGCATGGAAAATGTTGATCCAGTTATGTACTGTTGAGACCAGAACATGACTATTGGTTTTATTGTGTTTATAATGGATCGAATAAAATGTAATTGTTCACTTTTAACGTATTGTATTGATTGAGCACCTTAACCACTTAACGACCGCTCACAGTATATATACGTCGGCAGAATGGTACGGACAGGCACAATCACGTACCTGTACGTGCCTACCTTCGAATAGTTGGGGGTCCCATCGGACCCCCCTTCTATGCAGTGAGTGGTCGGCATCGTTCCGGGAGCGATCCGTGATAAGGGGACGGCCATTCGTTTCCGGCCACCCCCTCGCGATCGCTCCCGCGAATGAAAAGCTTCCTCTGCCTGTGTAATGTTTACACAGGCAGGAGGAAGTGATGTCATCTCTCATGCGGTGCTCACATATACCGAGCACCGCATGAGAGAAGACACAGAGGTTAGTGCACTAAGCTGCACACTGACACCACACACATAGGCACACGATCGCCCCCCCCCCCAGACACCCCCAGATCACCCCCCAGCCCCCAGTCACAGTGTCACTGATTGCAGTGACCATTTATTTACTGATCACTGCAATCAGTGACATTTGTGACTGTAAAAGTGTCAGGGCAGAGTGTTTTAGGTCCAGTGTAGCCCCCTAACCCCCCCCCCCAATAAAGGTTTAACCCCTTGATCGCCCCCCAGGTAACCCTTTCACCCCCTAGCACCGCTGTCACTAAGCGATCGTTTTTCTGATTGCTGTATTAGTGTCGGTGATGCCGATAGGTAGCCAGTTATTTTTTTTAGGTTCGCCGCAGGTTTTTATAGCGTCAGGTACCCCCATATATTACCTAATAAAGGTTTAACCCCTTGATCGCCCCCCAGCTAACCCTTTCACCCCCTTTTGCCAGTGTCACTAAGCAATCGTTTTTCTGATCGCTGTATTAGTTATGCTGGTGCCGATAGGTAGCCAGTTACTTTTTTTAGGTTTGCCGCAGGTTTTTATAGCGTCAGGTACCCCCATATATTATCTTATAAAGGTTTTAACCCCCTAACTGCCCCTAGTTAACCCTTTCACCAGTGATCACCGTATAAGTGTTACTGGTGATACTGGTTAGCCAGTTAGTTATTTTGTTATTTAGGTTCCCCGTCAGGTTTTTATATAGCGTCAGGTACCCCCATATATTACCTAATAAAGGTTTAACCCCCTGATTGCCCCTAGTTAACCCTTTCACCAGTGATCACCGTAAAAGTGTTACGGGTGACGCTGGTTAGTTAGTTTGCTTTTTATAGTGTCAGGGCACCCGCCGTATATAACCCAATAAAGGTTTATTAACCCCCTGATCACCCGGCGGGTGATATCAATTAGGTTTTAGCATCAGAGAGGGTCTGCATCGCCCCAAGCAGCATCAGGTTAGTGCCAGTAACGCTAACACCCACGCGTGAAGCATACACCTCCCTTAATGGCATAGTATCTGAACAGATTAATATCTGATCTGATCAGATCTATACTAGCGTCCCCAGCAGTTTAGGGTTCCCAAAAACGCAGTGTTAGCGGGATCAGCCCAGATACCTGCTAGCACCTGCGTTTTGCCCCTCTGTCCAGCCCAGGCCACCCAAGTGCAGTTTTGATCGATCACTGTCACTTACAAAACACAACACACATAACTGCAGCGTTCGCAGAGACAGGCCTGACCCCTGCGACTCCAGTGCTGTAGGAGGTGATTTCACCACCACAGTTAAAAAAAAAGAGCATATATGCCGAAGCATGGGGGCAGCAGGGGGCGGAGGAGCGATTTTGCTCCTAATGCCGCGTACATACGGTCAAAATTCCGACAGAGGCATGCCCGTGGAAAAGTCTGACCATGTGTGTGCGGCATAACTTTTGCGGGAGGATGCCCCCATGATTTGGCATATATAAATGGTGCATGTATGCCCATAATTAGAAGTGGGTGGATGAAGGGAGGTATTCTAATGGTGGGCATACCCACCGATCAATCTCTTTTTTTCGTTCAGCCAACAGGCTGCATGAAAAAAAAAGATTACAATACGTGTCCAACAAGGACCAGCAACGTACTGGTATGTTGCTGGACTTTGAATGGTTATACCAGATTGATGCCTGCGGGTTTAGGTATCATCTTGGTATCATTCTTTTCAGCCAGCGGCCGACTTTCATGTAAAAGCAATCCTAGCGGCTAATTAGCCTCTGGACTGCTTTTACAAGCAGTGGGAGGGAATGTCCCCCCCCCCCTGAATATAAAAAGCGCCATTGGGAAATTGGGAAAGCATTTTATCACACCGATCTTGGTGTGGTTAGATTGAGGGCAGAGGAAAGATCTAGGGTCCAATAGACCCCAGTTTTTTCAAAAAAAGAGTACCTATCACTACCTATTGCTATCATAGGGGATATTTACATTCCCTGAGATAACAATAAAAATGATAATAAAAAAAAAATATGGAAGGAACAGTTTAAAAATAAAATGAAAAAGCAAAATTAATAATAAAAAAAAAAAAATCACCCCTGTCCCGCCCTGCTCTTGCGCAATGGCGAACGCAAGCGTCGGTCTGGCATCATATGTAAACAGCAATTGCATCATGCATGTGAGGTATCACCGCGAAGGACAGATCGAGAGCAGTCATTTTAGCAGTAGACCTCCTCTGTAAATCTAACGTGGCAACCTGTAAAGGCTTTTAAATGTCGCCACTGTGCATTTGTGCAAAATTTTAAAGCATGTCGTGTTTGGTATCTATGTACTCGGCCTAAGATCATCTTTTTTATTTCATCAAACATTTGGGCAATATAGTGTGTTTTAGTGCATTAAAATTAAAAAAAGTGTATTTTTCCCCCAAAAAATGCGTTTGAAAAATCGCTGCGCAAATACTGTGTGGAAAAAAAAAATGCAACACCCACCATTTTAATCTGTAGGGCCTTTGCTTTAAAAAAATATATCATGTTTGGGGGTTCAACATAATTTTCTTGCAAAAAAAAAAAAAAATGTTTTCATGTAAACAAAAAGTGTCAGAAAGGGCTTTGTCTTCAAGTGGTTAGAAGAGTGGATGTAAGCTTCCTAATGTTGTGTATAAAATGCCAGGACAGTTCAAAACCCCCCCAAATGACCCCATTTTGGAAAGTAGACACCCCAAGCTATATACTGAGAGGCATGTCGAGTCCATGGAATATTTTATATGTTGACACAAGTTGCGGAAAAAAGACATTTTTTTTTTTTGCACAAAGTTGTCACTAAATGAGATATTGCTCAAACATGCCATGGGCATATGTGGAATTACACCCCAAAATACATTCTGTTGCTTCTCCTGAGTACGGGGATACCACATGTGTGAGACTTTTTGGGAGCCTAGCCGCGTACGGGACCCCAAAAACCAAGCACCGCCTTCAGGCTTTCTAAGGGTGTACATTTTTGATTTCACTCCTCACTGCCTATCACAGTTTCGGAGGCCATGGAATGCCCAGATGGCACAAAACCCCACCCAAATGACCCCATTTTGGAAAGTAGACACCCCAAGCTATTTGCTGAGAGGTATTGTGAGTATTTTGCAGATCTCGCTTTTTGTCACAAAGTTTTGAAAATTGAAAAAAAAAAAATATATATATTTTCTTTCTTCATTTTCAAAAACAAATGAGAGCTGTAAAATACTCACCATGCCTCTCAGCAAATAGCTTGGGGTGTCTACTTTCCAAAATGGGGTCATTTGGGGGGGTTTTGTGCTATTTTGGCATTTTATGGCCTTCGAAACTGTGATAGGTAGTGAGGAGTGAAATCAAAAATTTGTGCCCTTAGAAATCCTTAAGGCGGTGCTTGGTTTTCGGGGTCCCGTACGCGGCTAGGCTCCTAAAAAGTCCCACACATGTGGTATCCCCGTACTCAGGAGAAGCAGCAAAATGAATTTTGGGGTGTAATTCCACATATAACCATGGCATGTGTGAGCAATATATCATTTAGTGACAACTTTTTGTAATTTTTTATTTATTTTTTGTCATTATTCAATCACTTGGGCCAAAAAAAAAATATTCAATGGGCTCAACATGCCTCTCAGCAATTTCCTTGGGGTGTCTACTTTCTAAAATGGGGTCATTTGGGGGGGTTTTGTGCTATTTTGGCATTTTATGGCCTTCGAAACTGTGATAGGTAGTGAGAAGTGAAATCAAAAATTTGCGCCCTTAGAAATCCTGAAGGAGGTGCTTGGTTTCCGGGGTCCCGTACGCGGCTAGGCTCCTAAAAAGTCCCACACATGTGGTATCCCCATACTCAGGAGAAGCAGCAAAATGTATTTTGGGGTGCAATTCCACATATAACCATGGCATGTGTGAGAAATATATCATTTAGTGACAACTTTTTGTAATTTATTTTTTATTTTTTAGTCATTATTCAATCACTTGAGACAAAAAAAAAAATTCAATGGGCTCAACATGCCTCTCAGCAATTTCATTGGGGTGTCTTCTTTCAAAAATGGGGTCATTTAGGGGGGTTTTGTACTGCCCTGCCATTTTAGCACCTCAAGAAATGAGATAGGCAGTCATAAATTAAAAGCTGTGTAAATTCCAGAAAATGTACCCTAGTTTGTAGACGCTATAACTTTTGCGCAAACCAATAAATATATGCTTATTGACATTTTTTTTTACTAAAGACATGTGGATGAATACATTTTGGCCTAAATGTATGACTAAAATTGAGTTTATTCTATTTTTCTTATAACAAAAAGTAGAAAATATGATTTTTTTTCAAAATTTTCAGTCTTTTTCCGTTTATATCGCAAAAAAAAAAAAAAATCGCAGAGGCAATCGAATACCATTAAAAGAAAGCTCTATTTGTGGGAAAAAAATACGCAAATTTCGTTTGGGTACAACATTACATGTCCGCACAATTTCCAGTTAAAGCAGCGCAGTGCCAAATTCTGAAAACACCTCTGGTCCTTAACCTGCATAATGGTCCGGGGTTTAAGTGGTTAAAAGTCCCACTTCACGTACATTTTTCTATAAAAATTTTGGGATGTGGTGTAAAATATAAACCTTATCCTACCTATACTGGATACTGTATATGTTAAAGCTATAGGAAGCCTGTCATATGAGAAATTTAGAAGCTACTTGCATACTAATGCTGACCTCCTTCTGAACATGCGGCTTGCCTGACAGTCACTTACAGACCTGAAACAAGCATACAAGCAAACCAAGATTGAAGTCAGAGCTACTGATCTGCATAAATATATTCTACGTCAATGACTCGGATAGTACTAAAACCAAATGTATGCAAAAAACAACCAAAGCAGCCTATCGTTATCTGTTACTATGGAAACCATTAAACAATTCAAAATGACAAAAGGTTCCCTTGATTTGACTATTTATTCAATAAAAATGTAGTTAATAATTACTAGAAAATTTTGCATGGACAGCATAAAAGTGGATGTGGCTGCATTGGCTATTGAAAGTCCTTAGTATGAGTTTTGTAAAATTTTCCTCATACACATGTAAGCTTTTTGGAGGGTGCAAGTGCTGAAGTTAGTTTTCATGCAAAAAAATTGCATGATTATCAGGATTGTGCATTAAAGAAATACAGTGTTTGCCATTAATGATCTGCTCCTGAAGACACAAGTTGTTTAACCTTTAGTTTCAGTAGAAAAAACATAAAATAATAGTAAACTTGTTGATAGTGGTTTGTCCTGCTTAGCATCTCTTTGACACATGTGATAACACAGACGCATAATGCTAGCAAGGCTAGAGGGGGTTGGGGATGTTGGCATGGGGTGCAGTAACAAAGCATGCCAGAAAGGCTCTTTTTTTGCTTTTAGAATATTTTATTGGGTATGTGTGCATTTATATATTTTATTTATATCCAAGGGGCCTGCAATAATATACAGTGGTCAGTAGATGGCAGCAAAGCAACATTAGAAATATGTCTTGTAGATTACTCATGATGTGAGAGTTTAAAGCAGGGGACTTCAAACTTTTAAGTAAGAGGGCCACATCGTATGTTTTACATATATTTGTGGGCTAAAAAAAAAAATCAGTTGTATAAATCAATAAATAAATAAATGTGTGTTGCTTGGATCTTTTTTATAAACCAAAGCAAAGCCCCCCTGACTTTATGGTTTGCATCAGAGCCCCCCTTTCATTAAAGTCCACTTTAGGAGTCTCTCTTAGGGCCCATTCACACTATGTACAGTTATCTGCTTTTTTCTGCATGAGAAAAGGCAGGTAACTGCAATGACACATAGAAAACAATAGTATTCTATGTGTTATATGCACACCAGAATGCCTTGTTTCTCTGCGTTCCATAGCAGTGCAATTTGGTGCAGAATGGTTGCATAATATTGCACCACAACGCTGGTAAATGTATCAAAATGCACTGTTATGCAATGCACCCCTGACCCTCAAATATAGGTCAGAGGAAACATGCCTTTGGAAAAGAATATGTAGAAAAAAAGCACATAAAAAAGTTCATAAAAACACACATGGAAATGCGTGGAAAAAAGCTCCAAAAATCCAATGCATTGCAGACAAGTTTTTATGTGTGTTGTAGTGTAAATGGGCCCTTACATCACAGTCCTCAGAGTTTCTACTTACATTAGGGTCCTCAGAGTTTCTGCTTACATCAGGGTCCTCATCATAGCCCCCTTTACATGAGAGTCTGCCAGAGGAGCCTCCCCTTGCGTCAGAGGCATCATCAGAATCTCCATCTTACATCAGGGTCATCCAGTGCTCCTTGCTGTGAAGACCAGTCATAGATGAGGGCAGTGACATTTTTGTTATATGTATTGTTGTCATTGTGGTCAGGCAACGCACTAGCACCTTTGCTTCCATGTGCTGGGTGTTTAGTGTGCTCCTGCCCCTTTAATGGAGGGTGGGCTCCCCCCAGTCACCTGCCCTATATCTATCCATCAGCATACATGTGCTTCCATTGAGGAGACCTTAAATTTTAGAGTTAGGACTGCAGCATACAGGGAGCCTTGACGAGGCCTGCAGCTTACACATGTATTTGCAAATGCGTGCAACTAAACCCCTGTTTTTAAACGCACTGTTAGACAGGTGAATTTGTTTTGTTGCTGATTGGTTGGTAAGTTGAGCTTGGATATTTTGTGTGTTTTTTATTGACATGCGTCCGCCCATCCAGTGCTCCTTGCTGTGAAGACCAGTCATAGATGAGGGCAGTGACATTTTTGTTATATGTGTAGCGCTACCCCCAGTTAAGAGAGCCGCTGATATTGATTTGGGCCCTGCAGTGCACCGCTGTCAACCCCCGGCAATCGGCTCTAACCTCCCGTGGCACAGCTGGTGATAGAGAGATAGGACCGCGTGATCGCAACTGTTGGTGACGCAGTCCTATAACAAACATACACAGAATATACTTTAAAACTCCTATTAAAGTAAGCGGAACTGACACCAAATGTACTTTACCCAGATATTTTACTGAGGCTAATGGGCAAGTAATAAACAACAGTATAACAAGTTGCAGATCCCTGCAATAAACAGTAATAAAGATAAACAGAGTAATCAGAATAATAAAGTATTGCTATGCAACTCTAGCGCTGCCCTTTTACAGCTACTTCCCCTCATGGGTAGACTAACACCCAGCAATGTCTACCTATGCAGTCAGGCCTGACTGATCTAAATGGAAGTTCAGTGAAACAATATTCGCTAGCAATCTCTCGGTGGTGCACTTGAAGAACAACTTTGTAATCCCAACGAATAGTAAAGATAAAGGATCTGTCTTTAAACAGCTCTCACCACCTGGACAAGTCCAAGTCCGTTCCCTCCATCGATTCGTCTAGGAACAGGAATCCACCGACATCCAAGTCTTCAATCCTTCTGGTGTACTGCAGCAAGGAGGATTAGATGTCTCTAAGGCTCTGCTAGGCTGGCAGAGGGCTCTTTGGAAAGGAGCACACGGCCCAGGCTTCAGGCCTTGTGCACACAGCAGTTCAGCACAGACATCCTCTTGCTAGGAGAGGGGTGTCCAAAGAGGCCGACCAAAACTCCGCCTCCCCTTTATAAAGTCTGCCCCAGCAGTCTCTGTTCTGGAGCAATGCACCCTGGGTGCTGCAAGATGTACTGGGAGATGTAGTCTCTCTCTCCTCTGCTTTCACTTCCATAATGTCTCTTTACTTCCTCCCGACTCACCTCTCACCTGGAACTTCTTGTCTCTCTGCATTAAAGGGGAACACCCCGCTACACACTCCCCCCACTTGAACTCTTTGGTCCCCAAAGATAAACTTCAACAAATACTGTTTACCATTTTGGACAATGTCGAGCATGATGTTGGCATAGGGAATTCCCACCAAAACTTTGGGATGGAACTCTCTTGCCCAAAGGTCACACTACCATGAGTGGCCTGCCTAACTGTGCCAGAGAGTGAGCTGGGGTTGCCCTCCACCAAATGGACGGTGGAAGGATCAGGTTGTTCAACACTTCTCCTAGCCGTTACAACAGAGTCCTCTGAGCTCGTCCCCATTTGGGGGTAAGTTAGTTTCTTGGGAGGCCTGATGACTCTGCGAGCCCTCTGCTCTCTTGGTGCTTCTGACTCTGGCACCACAGGCTCTTCTTCAGGAGTAAGTTCAGGTAACATTGCTGGTTCTGGAACCTCTGATTCAGAAGTCGACTGACGTATGGAATCTCTAGAGTCCTCCTCTGCGCAAGTGTCAGGAACATCTTCCCAGTAATCAGCTGAGGGACTGAAGGGTATGAATTCAGTAGCCTCCGGATTCAGCGTTGCATCTGGGGTATCCCCTCCATTTGGGAGATCTATGGCGGACGTTCCCAGAGTCGAGGGAGGCCACAGCCAGTCCAGTTCTCCACCTTCTTCTGTACTCAATTGGGAGGCCTCCCCATCTTTGGCTCGAGAGGTCTGGGACCGAGTGTTCGGCCTAGGAATATCCAGGATAGAGGCCGGTTCAGGGGAGTCTCTCACGGGAGGTATTCTGACTGCCTCAGCAAGTGGGAGCAGGTGGTTCCGATGCCACGTCTTCAGTGGACCCACCTTTCCTTCTGGCTTTAGTTTGTAGACAGGCAAACCGGGCAACTTCCTACAGACAACATAGGGCTCAGATCTCCACCTGTCGGCAAGCTTGTGTTTTCCAGGGACCCCCAGATTGCGTAGCAGTACTCGGTCCCCGGGCTGCAGATCTTGCACTCGAACCTTCAGATCAAAATTTCTCTTGTTGCGGGCCCCCCTTTGATCCGAAGCCGCCTGGGCTTGTTCATAGGCCACCTGCAAGCTACGTCTAAGTCTGTCCATGTATCCCTTGTGGGATGTAGCTGAGGTATTGTCTATAGAAGTGCCAAAGGCCAGGTCCACAGGTAGCCTTGCTTCTCTCCCAAACATAAGTCGATAAGGGGAGTAGCCAGTGGCGTCACTTGTGGTACAGTTATAGGCATGTACTAGGGCTGATATGTGCTGACTCCAGTGTTGCTTCTTCTCTGTTTCTAAGGTTCCCAACATGTTGAGCAGGGTCCGGTTAAATCTCTCCGGCTGAGCATCTCCTTGTGGGTGGTAAGGCGTGGTTCTGGTCTTCTTTATTCCTAATGAATCCAAAAGTCTTCGGATCAACCGACTCTCAAAGTCCCTTCCTTGATCTGAGTGGAGTCTCTGTGGTAGTCCGTAATGGACAAAATACTTCTCCATAAGTATCTTGGCCACGGTGGATGCCTTCTGGTCTTTGGTTGGGAAAGCTTGAGCATAGCGGGTGAAATGGTCGGTTATTACCAGAACATTCCCCAATCCACTCAGGTCGGGTTCGAGGCAGAGAAAGTCAATGCATACCAGATCCATTGGGCCTTGACTCTGTAAGTGGCCCATTGGGGCAGCTTGATGGGGTAGGGTCTTTCTCTGAATGCATCGTGCACAGGAATGGCAATACTCCTCTACTTCTGCCCTCATGCAGGGCCAATAGAACCGATTTCTGACAAGCTGGAAGGTCCTTTCTGCCCCTAGGTGACCATGATGGTCATGCAGGGCAATTAGTACAGTCTCTCGGTGCTTCTCTGGAAGAAATAACTGCCACTTATCTTCTGAGTCATCAGAGGGGCCCCTTCGGTAGACCACTCCCTGATGTACCTGTAGCCTGTCCAATTCCTTCCTCAACAGGCGAGCCTCCTTTGAGGGGTGATGTAGGAATTTGTTGGGATCCTGATTCTCCAGGGCTTCGAGGACCAATCTCCCCATGGGGTCTTCCAATTGGTCACACCTCAACTCCTTCTTGGACAGTCTCGGTAGGTTGTCTTCCTCCAGTTGAGTTACCCCACAATAGTGTTTGGGGACTCCTACCATGGTAACCCCTATTTCTTCTGCTCTGGAGCCTCCTCTGGCTTGGAATTCAGCCCCTTGACAAAGGGCCCGCACCCCGTCCGGTGCCACTTGGGTCCAATCTTCCCAGTCATTTGTCGTGGCATGAGACCTCCGGGACAGGGCATCTGCATCCCTATTTCCGGCTCCTGGTCTGTACTTCAGACTGAAGTTGAATCCAGACAATGCGGCCAACCACCTGTGTCCGGTGGCATCTAGTTTCGCGGTGGTGAAGAGGTAGGTCAGGGGGTTGTTGTCTGTCTTCACAGTAAACTCTGCCCCATACAAGTAGTCTTTTAGCTTGTCTACTACCGCCCATTTGAGGGCCAGGAATTCCAGCTTATGAGTGGGGTAATTATTTTCTGAGGGGGTCAGGCTCCTGCTCACATAGGCCACTGGTCGCAGTTGTCCTTCATGTTCTTGGTAGAGTACACCACCTAGACCCTCATGGCTGGCATCCACATGTAATTCATAAGGTCTGGTAGGGTCGGCGTAGGCCAGGACTGGGGCAGTGGTTAAGCTCCTCTTCAGAGCATGAAAGGCCTCTTCACACCTTGGGTTCCACTGATCTTGAACTGACTCACCAGGCCTCCTGGGCCCTGAGTCATCCTCTTCCCCTTCTGCCTTTAGCAATTCATTCAACGGGCGGGCAATCCGAGCAAACCCCTCCACAAACCTCCTATAATAGGAGCAGAACCCCAGGAAGGATCTGAGCTCTGTTACTGTGGTGGGTCGTGGCCAGGAAGTGACTGCTTCCAACTTCTCAGGATCTGTGGCCACCCCTTCTTCAGACACTATGTGCCCCAGATAGTTCACAGAAGACTGGTAGAACCGACACTTCTCGGGGGAAAGCTTAAGTCCCTCTTCGCTGAGTCTTCTCAATACTTTCTCCAACCTGGCTTCATGTTCTTCCAAGGTTCTTCCAAAGACAATGACATCGTCCAAGTACACAAGGACTTCTATAAGATTCATGTCTCCAACAGTCTTCTCCATAAGGCGTTGAAAGGTAGCAGGAGCTCCAGACAGACCCTGAGGCATCCTATTGAATTCGAAGAATCCCACCGGGGTTATGAAGGCTGTCTTCTCCCTGTCTTCTGGGTGCATAGGGATTTGATAGTACCCACTCTTGAGGTCCATCACACTGAACCATTTGGCTCCAGACAAACTTTGTAGGGCATCTTCTATCCTTGGCGTGGTGTATTGGTCAGGGATGGTTCTCCTGTTGAGAGTCCTGTAATCGATACAAAGCCTCAACGACCCATTCTTCTTTCTGACCACCACGATTGGGGAGGCATAGGGACTTCTAGACTCCCGGATCACACCAGTCTTCTTTAGTTCTACAAGTTGTTCCCTCAGATCCTCCAGATCTGCCAGGGGGACCCGCCTGACCCTCTCTCGGAAGGGCTTATCTTCTTGGAGGCGGATCCGATGGGTGGCACTTCTTGCACACCCCACATCGAATTCATCTTCGGAAAAGATCTTCTCCCACCTGGTCAGCTGGGCCTTGGCTCTTTCTTTCCAAGCCCTGGGTAGGTTCGGGTTTTCCACGGACAGTTTCTCCCAAACATCTCCTCCGTCACCCGTCCCCTTGACTTCGGACCAAGTGACCGGGGCAGCAGGGCTCACCTGACCAAGCAACACTCTGGCAGGGATCTCCATGGGTCCTCCCGTAGTGTTCCTAACACTCACCGGAACTCTGCCATGGGCCTTCTTCAGGGCCTTGAACGGAATCACTTCTGGTATCACTTCCAGGCCTGAGGACTCTTCCCTTGGGTCTGATTCCAGCATGACAAAGGGGCCAGGTTGTTCCCACGAAAGCTTCACAGTGGCCCTAAGACAGGTTACTTCTCCGGGCTGTAGCACTACTCCTTCTCTGCCAAGTCTCCACACCTTCCCTATCCCCTCTCCCGGGGTCTTCTGCTCTAAGACCAGTCGTTGGTAGGCCGTCTTTAGCATGGGATGGATTTTGGTGGCTGAATGGTTTCTCTCTTTCACTAGAGGGGTCAGGAGTCTCCTGACTAGATCCGTGTTTGTCCCAATGATCAGGGAAATCTTGCTGGCTCCAGGCGGCCGGGGACACACAACTGCCAGGGTGTCAAACACTTCAGCCTTCCCAGCCACGGATGGGTCGAAAGTCATCTTTATGGGCAGGTACCCATCATAAGGGAAACTCTGGGTTCCAAGTCCCCATATCTCCAGCTCTTCTATCTTCTGGATAGGCAGATGACTCAAGTGCCTATCATAGAAGTCCCGGTATAGTAAAGTCACCTGTGCTCCGGTGTCCAAAAGAGCTTTAGTATAGACTCCTTCCACTTGAATGGGCACAGTAGGAGACGGGCCCACCAGTTCCTTTGGGTATGGCCGGACTGGGGTCACCTCTTTTTTTTGGCTTTCGACCCTTGCCCTGCTCCTTTTGGACTTTAATTTTTCCTGAGCCTGGCATGCATTGACTTTCTCCCTCTCAATGGGGGCACAAACCCGCTGAGGGATGTTATTGTTCCTTTTTAGGTGGATGTTCCTTCTTTGGGGTGCTGTACTTCCACTGAGGGGTCTTGCCCCCTCCCTCTGGGGTACATCTTGGTGGGGGTGTACTATACCTCCTCCTAGGAGTTTTGTCTCCTCCATTCTTGGCCTTTTTTTTTAGTTTGGAGCGCACTGAAGATGATGGGCACCCGGTTGACTACTTCACCGGGGCCCTTTGGAGTTTCCCGCCGGCTTGCAATTATCTGTTCTCTTCTTCTTTGGGCTGGAGCATACATTAGCAAAGTGGCCACTCCCTCCGCAGTTATAGCAAATCACCTCTTCTCGGTCCTGTAGGGAGGCCGGTGCTGAGGTGTTCGGGAACAACTCCTTTCTTGGGCTTGGTTTCTCTCGTCTTCTCTGATCTTTCTCCATCAAAGAGGTCAGCATCTCCAACACTTGGGCCATTTGCGATTTCAGAGTGTCAACCTCCGCATCTCTTTCTGGGCTCTTGACAGAATGGACCAACACTGGTACAGGTGTGACATTCGCCTTGGCCACCTGCTGATCTTCCTGCAGCGCCTCTTCGTCCCTAATAATTTTTATTAGATCAGAGTAGGTTAGTGACATTCCTCCTCCTGAGGTTTTCAGGTGCAGCCAGACCGGGTCTGAGCGCCACGCTCCCCTCATGATCTGCTTCATGCGTGCTTCATCTGCATCTTTGGGCAGCATTCCCTTCTTCAGTACAATCTTGCATAACTGCCTGTTCAGCCTTCTAACATATTCTGACAGTTTCTCATTCGGCTGCTGGAGAGTGTGTTCAATTTGATAAATCATCTCTGACACCTTCTCCAGCTGACCAAACTCTTCCTGCAGCATGGCCAGGCAATCTTGAGCTGTACAGTTTTCATTTCCAAACCGGAAGCTCTTCACCGCTTCTGCCGCGGCACCTTTCAGACTTTCTAAGACTCGCTGTCTCTTCTGTGCCTCAGGCACCTCCCATGCTTCTACTGCCTGCAATGCCTGTTCCATCCAAGTGTCAAAATCTTCCTCCCCCGCAGGGACGGGGAGCTTCCCTGAGAAGGTGCTAAGCTTCCGGTAACCGGCCTCCACATGCACCGTACTGCTTTTCTGGCACTTAATTACAAGGTCTCCTAGAGCATTCAACAATTCAGGCCCTATAGCGGCCAACGGTGATCCCGGGCTTAATAGTTCCTTAAGCTTTTCTGCTTTAGGGGATAGTGGTGGAGATAATTGTGGGAGCGATGGCTTTGGTGTCTGAAACCATTCTTCCTTCACTGGCAGCGTATGTATCAAGTGATAGATCTGATTATCTATGGCTTGTATACTCTGACTTTTAAAATGTTCTGGGATTTCGTTTTTCCATTCTACCAGTGCGTATGTAAACGAGATCACTGGATCTGGCCTAAAATCCATCACCCATGCTTTGTGGCTCGGAGACAGTAACAATACGAGCTGTTTTATCTCCTCTTCCTTCCATCTTTCCCCCGGGAGTACAATGACTACCGCCGCGGTTGGATCGGCGCCAATCGCTGTGCACCACTGTGACATTGCCAGCGGGTCCATGCTGGTACTTCTGATCGGCTTGATTGCAGCGTGCAACGTACAAGGATCCCGGACGAGCCCCCACGTGTAGCGCTACCCCCAGTTAAGAGAGCCGCTGATATTGATTTGGGCCCTGCAGTGCACCGCTGTCAACCCCCGGCAATCGGCTCTAGCCTCCCGTGGCACAGCTGGTGATAGAGAGATAGGACCGCGTGATCGCAACTGTTGGTGACGCAGTCCTATAACAAACATACACAGAATATACTTTAAAACTCCTATTAAAGTAAGCGGAACTGACACCAAATGTACTTTACCCAGATATTTTACTGAGGCTAATGGGCAAGTAATAAACAACAGTATAACAAGTTGCAGATCCCTGCAATAAACAGTAATAAAGATAAACAGAGTAATCAGAATAATAAAGTATTGCTATGCAACTCTAGCGCTGCCCTTTTACAGCTACTTCCCCTCATGGGTAGACTAACACCCAGCAATGTCTACCTATGCAGTCAGGCCTGACTGATCTAAATGGAAGTTCAGTGAAACAATATTCGCTAGCAATCTCTCGGTGGTTCACTTGAAGAACAACTTTGTAATCCCAACGAATAGTAAAGATAAAGGATCTGTCTTTAAACAGCTCTCACCACCTGGACAAGTCCAAGTCCGTTCCCTCCATCGATTCGTCTAGGAACAGGAATCCACCGACATCCAAGTCTTCAATCCTTCTGGTGTACTGCAGCAAGGAGGATTAGATGTCTCTAAGGCTCTGCTAGGCTGACAGAGGGCTCTTTGGAAAGGAGCACACGGCCCAGGCTTCAGGCCTTGTGCACACAGCAGTTCAGCACAGACATCCTCTTGCTAGGAGAGGGGTGTCCAAAGAGGCCGACCAAAACTCCGCCTCCCCTTTATAAAGTCTGCCCCAGCAGTCTCTGTTCTGGAGCAATGCACCCTGGGTGCTGCAAGATGTACTGGGAGATGTAGTCTCTCTCTCCTCTGCTTTCACTTCCATAATGTCTCTTTACTTCCTCCCGACTCACCTCTCACCTGGAACTTCTTGTCTCTCTGCATTAAAGGGGAACACCCCGCTACATATGTATTGTTGTCATTGTGGTCAGGCAACGCACTAGCACCTTTGCTTCCATGTGCTGGGTGTTTAGTGTGCTCCTGCCCCTTTAATGGAGGGTGGGCTCCCCCCAGTCACCTGCCCTATATCTATCCATCAGCATACATGTGCTTCCATTGAGGAGACCTTAAATTTTAGAGTTAGGACTGCAGCATACAGGGAGCCTTGACGCGGCCTGCAGCTTACACATGTATTTGCAAATGTGTGCAACTAAACCCCTGTTTTTAAACGCACTGTTAGACAGGTGAATTTGTTTTGTTGCTGATTGGTTGGTAAGTTGAGCTTGGACATTCTGTGTGTTTTTTATTGACATGCGTCCGCCCATCCAGTGCTCCTTGCTGTGAAGACCAGTCATAGATGAGGGCAGTGACATTTTTGTTATATGTATTGTTGTCATTGTGGTCAGGCAACGCACTAGCACCTTTGCTTCCATGTGCTGGGTGTTTAGTGTGCTCCTGCCCCTTTAATGGAGGGTGGGCTCCCCCCAGTCACCTGCCCTATATCTATCCATCAGCATACATGTGCTTCCATTGAGGAGACCTTAAATTTTAGAGTTAGGACTGCAGCATACAGGGAGCCTTGACGCGACCTGCAGCTTACACATGTATTTGCAAATGCGTGCAACTAAACCCCTGTTTTTAAACGCACTGTTAGACAGGTGAATTTGTTTTGTTGCTAATTGGTTGGTAAGTTGAGCTTGGATATTCTGTGTGTTTTTTATTGACATGCGTCCGCCCATCCAGTGCTCCTTGCTGTGAAGACCAGTCATAGATGAGGGCAGTGACATTTTTGTTATATGTATTGTTGTCATTGTGGTCAGGCAACGCACTAGCACCTTTGCTTCCATGTGCTGGGTGTTTAGTGTGCTCCTGCCCCTTTAATGGAGGGTGGGCTCCCCCCAGTCATCTGCCCTATATCTATCCATCAGCATACATGTGCTTCCATTGAGGAGACCTTAAATTTTAGAGTTAGGACTGCAGCATACAGGGAGCCTTGACGCGGCCTGCAGCTTACACATGTATTTGCAAATGCGTGCAACTAAACCCCTGTTTTTAAACACACTGTTAGACAGGTGAATTTGTTTTGTTGCTGATTGGTTGGTAAGTTGAGCTTGGATATTCTGTGTGTTTTTTATTGACATGCGTCCGCCCATCCAGTGCTCCTTGCTGTGAAGACCAGTCATAGATGAGGGCAGTGACATTTTTGTTATATGTATTGTTGTCATTGTGGTCAGGCAACGCACTAGCACCTTTGCTTCCATGTGCTGGGTGTTTAGTGTGCTCCTGCCCCTTTAATGGAGGGTGGGCTCCCCCCAGTCACCTGCCCTATATCTATCCATCAGCATACATGTGCTTCCATTGAGGAGACCTTAAATTTTAGAGTTAGGACTGCAGCATACAGGGAGCCTTGACGCGGCCTGCAGCTTACACATGTATTTGCAAATGCGTGCAACTAAACCCCTGTTTTTAAACGCACTGTTAGACAGGTGAATTCGTTTTGTTGCTGATTGGTTGGTAAGTTGAGCTTGGATATTCTGTGTGTTTTTTTATTGACATGCGTCCGCCCATCCAGTGCTCCTTGCTGTGAAGACCAGTCATAGATGAGGGCAGTGACATTTTTGTTATATGTATTGTTGTCATTGTGGTCAGGCAACGCACTAGCACCTTTGCTTCCATGTGCTGGGTGTTTAGTGTGCTCCTGCCCCTTTAATGGAGGGTGGGCTCCCCCCAGTCACCTGCCCTATATCTATCCATCAGCATACATGTGCTTCCATTGAGGAGACCTTAAATTTTAGAGTTAGGACTGCAGCATACAGGGAGCCTTGACGCGGCCTGCAGCTTACACATGTATTTGCAAATGCGTGCAACTAAACCCCTGTTTTTAAACGCACTGTTAGACAGGTGAATTCGTTTTGTTGCTGATTGGTTGGTAAGTTGAGCTTGGATATTCTGTGTGTTTTTTTATTGACATGCGTCCGCCCATCCAGTGCTCCTTGCTGTGAAGACCAGTCATAGATGAGGGCAGTGACATTTTTGTTACATCAGGGTCCCCTCTTACATCAGGATTGCCATCAGTTCCCCCTGACATCAGTGTCCCCGTTAAGAGTTTCCTTTGCATCAGGATCACCCTTAATTGGAGTACCCTTCAGAGCCCCACCTTATATCTGGGTCCCAATCAGAGTGCTGCCTTACATCAGTGTCTACATCAGAGCCTCTAACATCAAAGTTTGCCAGAGAAGCCTCGCCTAACGTCAGAGGCATCATCAGAATCTCCATAGGAGTACCCCTTACATCAGGGTTCCCATCAGAGTCCCCCTCACACCAGTTTCCCCTGGCCCCCCTAATTAGAGTCCCGCCTTACATCAGTGTCCACATCAGAGGCCCCCTTACATCTGTGTCCACCATCAGAGCCCCCCTTACATCTGGGTCCCCATCAGAGTCCCTCTTACATCAGGGTCCCCATCAGCAGTGGCAAACTGATCTGGATCCTCAATCTGTGCACATCAACTCCAGGCCATATAAAAATCTTATAGCGGGCTGCATGTGGCCCATGAGCCATAGTTTGCAGACCCCTGGTCTAAACATCAGTGATGGGGTTATTTTTTTATCCACAGACACCAATGATGTGGTGTACATTCCTCTCAATGACACCAACTTTGTGCATAGCTTAGGGTGACCAGACATCCCCGGTTTCAGGGGACAGTCCCCGGATTGAGGACACTGTCCCCGGACCAAATCTGTCCCCGGATTGGATTTGAACAGGGGCTGGGGCAATTTCAAAGACAGTCAGTGCAGAATAAAAAAAAAAAAAATCTTAATTGATTTTCCATTATCTGTGCCCGTTTCTGATGATCATGTGCTGGTCGGAGCGAAGGGAATATTTCTTCAGTTTCGGGTGCATGCCCATTCAGCTCCGCTCGCATGTTCTTCTGCCTTGGCTCAAGTCCCAGCCAGCCGCCTGCCTGCTTATCTCCTTGCCTTCCCTGGCAGGATGATCTTCCTCCGCACCGCACCCAGTAGTAGCCTGGGGCCCGGAGAATAAGACTTGACAGGCTGTGAGGTGGGTGGCGACGGGCAGAGAGTCGCTGATTGCTGCCATTACAAGTAAAAAAAAATATATGTCCACTGATTTCATTTTAAAAATCTGGTCACCTTAGCATAGCTGGCAACTGTCTGTCACGTACCTTATCTGAGGACAAGATGCTGAGAGAGGCTCCCCTTGCGGCTAAGTGCAGTATACCCCTGAAGGTGGTACAGGAGGTATAGTGTTCAAGGAAGCACAGGTTGCCAGCAGGGTGTGCAAAGCTTGAGCAGATGACAGGGATCACTTGGAACTTGCTTGAGATAGCAGCAAGGTACAGGAGCGAGTTCTCAAAAGGCTGTAACCGAGTACAGCTGGCTGCGTATGCCGGATACTCAATGAAGGCTCAGCCGAGGGTCAAACACAGTGGTACAGGCTGGTAACTGTTGCAGAATGTTAGTGAAACAGGCCGAGTTCATGCACGGGTAATCAAGCAGATAGAGATAACAGCGTCCGTAAGGCAAACCGGGGTCATACACAGGTGATCAGGCAGATTTAGGCAGTAGCAAAGTCCGTGAGACAAAGCCGGGTTGTACACTGGTGATTAAGCAGATTAGGCATAAGCAGAGTCAGTGAGATAAGCCAGGGTCATACACTGGAGGACAAGCCAAATGAAAGTCAGTAGAACAAGCCAGGGACCGGTGCCAGGAGAAGAGATCAGAGCAGGTCAGAGAGCAAGCCGGGTCACAACAGGAATTACAAAGGAGCAGATGTAGGTTCAGGAACAGGGGAGAGCTGAAGACAATCCAGCACTTAGGAAAGAACATGGGCAGCCTTTTATAGGCCAGCAGGGAATTGCGTTTGTCACTCTATGCACGCGTGCCTGCGCCGTCCCATCGCGAATCCGCATGCACGCTGGAAAGAGCCAATAGCGCCTGTTATTGTTGCTGACAGTTCTGCCATTATCTTCACTGCCATTTTCCAGACACTGTCCCTGATTTCGAGGGACTGTCCCTGATTTGGAATAAAGTCCCCCTGTCCCTCTTTCCTCCTCATTTGTCCCTCATTTTAGCCTGATCTACCGTATTTATCGGCGTATAACACGCACCCCAAGTTTAGGAGGAAATTTTTGGGAAAAAAACTTTTAGGAGGGAAGCTTAAGGAAAAATAACTTACATTTAAATGCAGCCTTGTCAGTGTCCATTGCAGCCTTGTCACAGTGCAGCCTTGTCAGTGTCCATTGCAGCCTTGTCACAGTGCAGCCTTGTCAGTGTCCATTGCAGCCTTGTCACAGTGCAGCCTTGTCAGTGTCCATTGCAGCCTTGTCACAGTGCAGCCTTGTCAGTGTCCATTGCAGCCTTGTCACAGTGCAGCCTTGTCAGTGTCCATTGCAGCCTTGTCACAGTGCAGCCTTGTCAGTGTCCATTGCAGCCTTGTCACAGTGCAGCCTTGTCAGTGTCCATTGCAGCCTTGCCCCAGAGTCCATTTCAGCCTTGCCCCAGTGTAGCCGTGCAGCCTTGCCCCAGTGTCGCCGTGCAGCCTTGCCCCAGTGTCGCCGTGCAGCCTTGCCCCAGTGTCGCCGTGCCGGATTTTAAAATTGGCGCCGAGACTGTGCGGAGCGGAGCGGACGCCGCCGAGAACGCAGGGACACAGGGACTGGGCGGAGCCGCCGCCGAGATACACATAGCCGAGTGTACTCGGCTATACTCGGCTTTTCTCGGCTCCGCTCACAGTCACGCCGAGTCCCGCCCTATGATGGACATAACACAGGTCCAATGGCGGGACTGGGCGTGACTGTGAGCGGAGCCGAGAAAAGCCGAGTATAGCCGAGTACATTCGGCTATGTTATCTCGCTCCGCTCCGCTCACAGTCAGCGGAGACAGCCCAGGGATGTGGGTATCGGCGTATAACACGCACCCACGATTTTCCCCTGATTTTCAGGGCAAAAAAGGGTGTGTTATACGCCGATAAATACGGTATATAGCTGTATATAAAATTCAATATTTATCTATCAAAAATTATTTTACAGTGTTAAACCTTTCATCCAGTTTCTAAGTGCTGCATTTGTAAATTTCAAAAGCCAGTATATAGTAATAATGGTGCTAAAAAAAGCACTATTGGGTTTAACCAATCTTTTTGTTTATATATAATTCTCGTTTTAAGGTGGCGTGGCAGGGGGTTTGTCTTATGCCTACATACTTTTGCTAATAGATGTCTCTCATTCCCATCTTAGAAAGTTGGGAGGAATGACTTTGGGGCATATTATTTCTCCTATCAACACAGACGATGGGGCATTCTTTCCACGGACAGCAAGGCTATGGCATTCTTTTTTCCTATTGACAGAAATGTCATGGCAAACCAATTCTGGGACAATTCTGAGACAAAAAATGTCATGTTATTTTTTATCTCACTGACCACTAGAGATGGGCCGGTTTGCAGCAGAACTCCTGAAAAGGAGAAATGTTCTAACCCGAACAGCGAACACAGTATATACAGAACATGCTACAGCAAAACTGACATTTCTAAAGAAAAAAATCCCATTTAAAATTACTTGCGGTTACAATTGCTGGCACCCGGCTATTAATATATTTTTTTTAAATCTGCATGGGGTCCCCCCCAAAATCCATACCAGACCCTTTTCCGAACATGCAGCAGGTCAGGAACCATACCAGGCCACATGCCCTCAACATAGGGGCACCTTGTTGATGGGGACAAAGGCCTCTTCCTGACAACCCTGGCCTGTGGTTGTCAGGGTCTGTGGGTGGGGGGCTTATCGGAATCTGGAAGTCTCCTTTAACAAGGGGGCCCCCAGATCCCGGCACCCCCCCCCCCTATGTGAGTGGGTATTGGGTATCGTACCTGTACCCATTTACCAAAAAAGTGTCAAAAATTAGGAAAAACAAGAGATAGTTTTTGACAAATTCTTTATTAACCACTTCAATACCGTGCATTTTTGCCCCTTCTTGCCGAGGACAATTTTCAGCTTTCAGCACTGTCGCACTTTGAATGACAATTGCGTGGTCATGCAACACTGTACCAAAAACTACATTATTATAATTTTCTTTCCACAAATAGAGCTTTCTTATGGTGGTATTTGATCACCTCTGCAGTTTTTATTTTTTGCTAAACAAACTAAAAAATACCGACATTTTTGAAAAAAAAACTTTTAGTTTCTGTTATAAATTTTTATTTTCTTCTTCACTGACGGGCACTGATGAGGTGGCACTGATAAGGCGGCACCTATAAGGTGACACTGATGAGGAGGCACTAATATGTAGAATTGATGGGCACTGATAGGCAGCACTGATGGACACTGATAGATGGCGCTGATATGTGGCACTGACGGGCACTGACAGGTGGCACTGATGGGCACTGATGAGGTACTGACAGGTGTTATTGATGGGCACTAGTGATGAGCCGAACACCCCCGGGTTCGGTTCGCACCAGAACCCGCGAACGGACCGAAAGTTCGTACGAACATTAGAACCCTATTAAATACAATGGATGCGAACGTTCGAATTCTAAAGTGCTAATTATAACAACTATTATGCATGTTATTGTCCTAAAAAGGGTTTGGGAACCCGGGTTCTGCACCAGGGGACATGTATCAATGCAAAAAGAAGTTTTAAAAACGGTCGTTTTTCGGGAGCAGTCATTTTAATGATGCATAAAGTGAAAAAAAAAAAGTCAAATATTCCTTTAAATATCGTACCTGGGGGGTGTCTAAAGTATGCCTGTGAAGTGCCACGTGTTTCCCGTGTTTAGAACTGTCCCTGCACAAAATGACACTTCTAAAGGAAAAAAAAGCCATTTAAAACTGCTTGCGGCTTTAATGTAATGTCTGGTCCCGGTAATATGGATGAAAATCTTTAAGAAAAATGGCATAGCTACCCCATGACCCCCCCCCCCCCCTACCCCAGCCCATTACCAGCCCCTTTGGGTCTTGTATGGATATTAAGGGGAACCCCGCACATAAAATAAAAAAGGCCCTATATACTCTGAACAGCCGTATACAGGCGGTGCATACAAGACAGGGACTGTAGGTTTGTTCTTATGTAGAATCTGTTTGTAATTTTGAACAGGTACATTGTTTAAGTGTAGCTCCAGCCCAAAAATCTATTTTTAAACTTTTTGGAAAACATAGGTAAGGGTTATCACCCCTGTAACATTTGTTTTGCTGTCTGTGCCCCTGTTCAGAACATTTCACCTCACTTTCCGTCCCAATGACAACTGTTTTTGAAATGTGGTGTTTTTCTTGAAACAAGGATTGCTGATAAAGCATCAGTACAGAGGAGACACCTTTCTCCCATATTAATTCTTACAGGAGAGAATTTTCCTTCCTAGGGGTAGATTTCCTCTCACTTCCTGTTGTCTTCTTGCGTTTGCAAGTAGGAGTCGTTTGTAAGTTGGATGTTTGAAAGTAGGGACCTGCCGTAGATACTCTGCAGAAATAGGCCCCTTAGTTGTTGGTGTTGGCACAACACTGTAAGCACTCACAGTTACTCTTGGTTGGTGCTGGAACGCCCTGCTGTCAACTATTATATCAGGAATTGTAATTACATATAATTGTTGAACAGTGGTAGTAAAAATTGGGCCTTTGATGGTGGTGCTGGTGCCACAACACTGTAAGCCCTGACAGTTACTCTTGGTGGGTGCAGGAATGGGCCCTGCTGTGAATTATTAGATCAAGAATTGTAATTACATGCCCCTGTTGAACAGGGGCTGAAAAATTGGGCCTTAGGCACTGGTGGCACAACACTCCAACCCCTCACAGATACTGTACTTGGAGCACAGCAATGAGCCCTATGGCAAATTATTGCTAAAAAAATTGTAATTACACGCCCCTGTAAAACAGGGGCTGAAAAATTGGGCCTTAGCCACTGGTGGCGGCACCCATAAACAAAAATGATCTTCCAAGCTATCATCATCAATCGTATCATTGAGGACTCGGAGGAGGAGGATAGCCAGTCAACATAACAGCACAGACACTCAGCATCAGCATCAGTCTTGAAGGGATGTGACATGTTAAAATCAATTAGTCTGTTATATCAGCATCAGGTGTGTGGTAGCTGGTGGTGATCCAAGACTGGTTCATCTTGATGAAAGTCAGTCGATCAACCGAGTCGGTGGACAGGCGCACCCTGTGATCCGTGACAAATCCTCCAGCAGCACTGAATGTGCGTTCCGAAAGAACGCTGGATGCAGGACAGGCCAGTAGCTCAATTGCATACTGTGCAAGCTCTGGCCAGTGATCCATCCTCAAGACCCAGTAAGCCAGAGGATTTTCGGTGGGGAAGGTGTCCAAGTCTGACCTTGCCCCTAGATATTCCTGCACCATGTTTATCAGACGCTGGCGATGGTTGCTGGAACCAATCATACTTTGGGGCTGCGGACTAAAGAATTGTCTGAACGCATCGGTCAGACGGCCACCTTCCCCACCGCTCCTTCTTTGACTGGCCGAAGCCTCAGCAACTCGTTGTCCTGGACCAGGAGTTTGTAACCTCCCAGTCTCTGGGAACGCGTTGCACAGACCTTTCTGCAAGGCCTCCCGGAGTTGTCTCATCCTCTGCTCCCTCTGCGACGGTAACATAAGGTCCGCAACCTTACCCTTGTACCGTGGATCAAGGAGAGTGGCCAGCCAGTAATGGTCCCTCTCCTTGATCCGAAGAATACGAGGATCCTTCCGCAGACTTTGCAGGATCAGGGAGGCCATGCAGCGTAGGTTTGCTGAGGCATTCGCTCCGGAGTCCTCTGGGTCACTAAGGACGACATGATCCGCAGTCACCTCCTCCCAGCCACGTACAAGTCCACTGGTTTCTTGGGACTGTAAATCATCCCTAAAAGACTGCTGCTGATGATGCTGAGTGCCAGCCTCCACCTCCATGCTGACACAATCCTCCTCCTCCTCCTCCTCCTCTTCCTCTTCCTGTGCGATGGGTGGGACAGAAGGAACACTGTCTGGGTAAAGGGGGCCTTGAGAGGCAAGGAAGTCCTCCTCTTCCTGCCTCTGTTCTGCCTCAAGTGCCCTGTCCATTATTCCACGCAGCGTGTGCTCCAACAGGTGGACAAGAGGTACAGTGTCACTGATGCATGCACTGTCACTGCTCACCATCCTCGTGGCCTCCTCAAATGGTGCCAGGACAGTGCATGCATCCCTGATCATGCCCCACTGGCGTGGAGAAAAAAAACCAAGCTCCCCTGACCCTGTCCTGGTGCCGTAGTCGCACAGGTACTCATTGATGGCCCTCTGCTGCGTGTGCAGCCGCTGCAGCATGGCCAACGTTGAGTTCCACCTGGTGGGCATGTCACATATAAGGCGGTTCTTGGGCAGGTTCAACTCCTTTTTCAGCTCAGCCAGGCGAGCACTGGCATTATAAGATCTGCGGAAATGCACACAGACTTTCCTGGCCTGCCTCAGGACATCCTGTAAGCCCGGGTACCTGCCCAAGAACCGCTGCACCACCAGGTTAAGGACGTGAGCCACACAGGGCACATGGGTCAGTTGTCCCTGTCGGAGGGCGGAGAGGAGGTTGGTGCCATTGTCGCAAACCACCATTCCTGGCTTAAGCTGGCGTGGCGTCAACCACCTCTCGGCCTGGCCCTGCAGAGCAGACAGGACCTCTGCCCCAGTGTGGCTTCTGTCCCCCAAACACACCAGCGCAAGCACGGCATGGCATCTTTTTGCCTGCGTACTTGCGTAGCCCCGTGAACGGCTACGGAGCACCGCTGGTTCATAGGACAAACCACAGGAAGAGGCCATGGAGGAAGAAGAAGAGGAGGGGGTGGAGGAGAGAGGTGTGTCACAACCAGTAGTAGCATTTTGGAGGCGTGGCGGTGGGACAACCTCCAACACTACTGCACCTTGTCCTGCATCCTTCCCAGCTGCCAAAAGAGTGACCCAATGGGCCGTGAAAGAAAGGTAACGTCCCTGTCCATGCCTGCTGGACCATGAGTCAGCGGTAATATGCACCTTACCGCTGACCGCCCTGTCCAGCGAGGCCAAGACATTGCCTTCCACATGCCGGTAGAGAGCCGGAATAGCCTTCCGTGAGAAAAAGTGGCGTTTGGGAACCTGCCACTGAGGAACCGCACATTGCACAAACTCACGGAAGGGGGCCGAGTCTACCAACTGAAAAGGCAGCAGTTGAAGCGCTAGCAATTTAGCCAAGCTAGCATTCAACCGCTGGGCATGTGGATGGCTGGGAGTGAACTTCTTTCGACGGTCCAGCAGCTGGGGCAGGGAAATTTGCCTGCTAGAATCGGACGTCGGTGTACTGCTAGCAGAGTGGCCGCAAGTACTTGGCTGTGACACACCTAATTCTACACCTTCATTCCTCTCAGTGCATGTTTCAGAGAGGACTGAAGTTATAGTGGGGTTGGAAATCCCAGCTGATGCGGTGCAAGGAGAGGTCCGCTTTGTTCTTTGGTGTGGGTCTTTGAGGTAGGCTTGCCAACGAGCTGCATGGCAGGTCAACATATGTCTGGTCAGGCATGTGGTACCCAAGCGGCTGATGTTTTGGCCACGCGATATACGCTTGAGACATATGTTGCAAACAGCAGCTGTGCGATCTGATGCACTAGCCTCAAAAAAGGCCCACACCAAGGAACTTTTTGAATGACGGGCAGAGGCAGCGCCCTGCACAGGCGGAGCTCTGCGGTGTGATTCCGTCGGTGTACTGCCCTTACGCTGGCCACCAAAGGGCATCCTGTCTCGTTGGAGATGTGCCTCCTCCTCATCCTCCTCCTCCTCTCTCCTATTAGGCACCCACGTGGAGTCAGTGACCTCATCATCCCCTCCCTCCTCATCACTGGAGCCAATCTGGCAGTATGCTGCAGCTGCTGGAACATGACTGCCAGATTGGTGTCCTTCTTGAGCATCCCCTCTGTCTGCTCTCACCCTACTGCCTTCCTGTAGCTGGGTTTCATCATCAGACCCTTCGAAACGCTGGGCATCCTCCTGGAGCATGTACCCAACACTGTGCTCAAACAGTTCGGGGGACTCCTCAGGAGGAGGACATGGTGGGTCTAGGGAAGGAGTGACTGATGATGAGTCTGACATTGATACCAGGGAAGAGGACGCTTTGGCAGCTGCTTTGTCAGTACCCTGAGCCTGGGTGAGAGAGGATGAGGAGGAGGAGGAGGGCTTGGTCATCCACTCTACCAAGTCTTCGGCATGATGTGGCTCAACATGTCCAGCTGCGGAAAAGGACAAGCGTGTCCCATGGCCATGTGCTGATGACAATGCACCGCGTCCACGACCAGCACTGTTGCCCCCAGACACAGAGCCTGCTTGCCCTCTTTTATTGCCTCCTGACTGTCTGCCTCTCCTTGTTTGCCTTCCAGACATTCTAATAGATGGCCTGCAGGGAGATGGGAAAAAAGCAATAAGGGCTACCTTCAGGTGTCATTCTCTGTCCCTTGAAACAAGGACTTGCACAGTGAAAGAAACTGACACTCTCCCTACCTACAGTTTTCTGTCCCTAGAAAAAATGTTTTTTTTTAAGCACAATATAGCACAAGGAGAATTCACTCACTGTCCTTCCAGGTCCCTGGAAACAAGGACTTGCACAGTGAAAGAAACTGACACTCTCCCTACCTACAGTTTTCTGTCCCTAGAAAAAATGTTTTTTTTAAGCACACTATAGCACAAGGAGAATTCACTCACTGTCCTTCCCAGTCCCTAGAAACAAGGACTTGCACAGTGAAAGAAACTGACACTCTCCCTACCTATAGTTTTCTGTCCCTAGAAAAAATGTTTTTTTTAAGCACAATATAGCACAAGGAGAATTCACTCACTGTCCTTCCAGGTCCCTGGAAACAAGGACTTGCACAGTGAAAGAAACTGACACTCTCCCTACCTACAGTTTTCTGTCCATAGAAAAAATGTTTTTTTTAAGCACAATATAGCACAAGGAGAATTCACTCACTGTCCTTCCAGGTCCCTAGAAACAAGGACTTGCACAGTGAAAGAAACTGACACTCTCCCTACCTACAGTTTTCTGTCCCTAGAAAAAATGTTTTTTTTAAGCACAATATAGCACAAGGAGAATTCACTCACTGTCCTTCCAGGTCCCTAGAAACAAGGACTTACACAGTGAAAGAAACTGACACTCTCCCTACCTACAGTTTTCTGTCCCTAGAAAAAAATGTTTTTTTTAAGCACAATATAGCACAAGGAGAATTCACTCACTGTCCTTCCAGGTCCCTGGAAACAAGGACTTGCACAGTGAAAGAAACTGACACTCTCCCTACCTACAGTTTTCTGTCCCTAGAAAAAATGTTTTTTTTAAGCACAATAAAGCACAAGGAGAATTCACTCACTGTCCTTCCAGGTCCCTAGAAACAAGGACTTACACAGTGAAAGAAACTGACACTCTCCCTACCTACAGTTTTCTGTCCCTAGAAAAAATGTTTTTTTTAAGCACAATATAGCACAAGGAGAATTCACTCACTGTCCTTCCAGGTCCCTAGAAACAAGGACTTACACAGTGAAAGAAACTGACACTCTCCCTACCTACAGTTTTCTGTCCCTAGAAAAAATGTTTTTTTTTAAGCACAATAAAGCACAAGGAGAATTCACTCACTGTCCTTCCAGGTCCCTAGAAACAAGGACTTACACAGTGAAAGAAACTGACACTCTCCCTACCTACAGTTTTCTGTCCCTAGAAAAAATGTTTTTTTTAAGCACAATATAGCACAAGGAGAATTCACTCACTGTCCTTCCAGGTCCCTAGAAACAAGGACTTACACAGTGAAAGAAACTGACACTCTCCCTACCTACAGTTTTCTGTCTCTAGAAAAAATGTGTTTTTTAAGCACAATATAGCACAAGGAGAATTCACTCACTGTCCTTCCAGGTCCCTGGAAACAAGGACTTGCACAGTGAAAGAAACTGACACTCTCCCTACCTACAGTTTTCTGTCCCTAGAAAAAATGTTTTTTTTAAGCACAATAAAGCACAAGGAGAATTCACTCACTGTCCTTCCAGGTCCCTAGAAACAAGGACTTACACAGTGAAAGAAACTGACACTCTCCCTACCTACAGTTTTCTGTCCCTAGAAAAAATGTTTTTTTTTAAGCACAATATAGCACAAGGAGAATTCACTCACTGTCCTTCCAGGTCCCTAGAAACAAGGACTTACACAGTGAAAGAAACTGACACTCTCCCTACCTACAGTTTTCTGTCCCTAGAAAAAATGTTTTTTTTAAGCACAATAAAGCACAAGGAGAATTCACTCACTGTCCTTCCAGGTCCCTAGAAACAAGGACTTACACAGTGAAAGAAACTGACACTCTCCCTACCTACAGTTTTCTGTCCCTAGAAAAAATGTTTTTTTTAAGCACAATATAGCACAAGGAGAATTCACTCACTGTCCTGCCAGGTCCCTAGAAACAAGGACTTACACAGTGAAAGAAACTGACACTCTCCCTACCTACAGTTTTCTGTCCCTAGAAAAAATGTTTTTTTTAAGCACAATATAGCACAAGGAGAATTCACTCACTGTCCTTCCAGGTCCCTGGAAACAAGGACTTGCACAGTGAAAGAAACTGACACTCTCCCTACCTACAGTTTTCTGTCCCTAGAAAAAATGTTTTTTTTAAGCACAATAAAGCACAAGGAGAATTCACTCACTGTCCTTCCAGGTCCCTAGAAACAAGGACTTACACAGTGAAAGAAACTGACACTCTCCCTACCTACAGTTTTCTGTCCCTAGAAAAAATGTTTTTTTTAAGCACAATATAGCACAAGGAGAATTCACTCACTGTCCTTCCAGGTCCCTAGAAACAAGGACTTACACAGTGAAAGAAACTGACACTCTCCCTACCTACAGTTTTCTGTCCCTAGAAAAAATGTTTTTTTTAAGCACAATATAGCACAAGGAGAATTCACTCACTGTCCTTCCAGGTCCCTAGAAACAAGGACTTGCACAGTGAAAGAAACTGACACTCTCCCTACCTACAGTTTTCTGTCCCTAGAAAAAATGTTTTTTTTAAGCACAATATAGCACAAGGAGAATTCACTCACTGTCCTTCCAGGTCCCTAGAAACAAGGACTTACACAGTGAAAGAAACTGACACTCTCCCTACCTACAGTTTTCTGTCCCTAGAAAAAATGTTTTTTTTAAGCACACTATAGCACAAGCACAAAACACACTGACACTCTCCCTACCTATCCTTCTCTTTCCCTAAACTAAAGGAATCCAGGTTAAGCAAGAAAGAAATAAAAGTCACTGTCCCTGCCTATGCTGCTCTATCCCTGCTCCGGAACACACTACACTAGGCCGCCGTGCTGGCGGCCTTTTATAGTGTGGGGCGTGTACTAAACACCCTCAGCAATAATTGGCCACAGGCATCCTGCCTGTGGCCAATCATTGCTCTCCTCGCTGCCGGCGCTGTGATTGGCCAAGCATGCGGGGTCACAGTGCATGCTTGGCCAATCACAGCGCCTGGATGACACTGCGATGGCGTAGTGCATTGTGGGCCGTTCGCGTCACTCGAATTTGTCGCGAACGGCCCAAATCGTTCGATCTTCGTCGAACGATCGAACAGCCGATGTTCGAGTCGAACGTATGTTCGATTCGAACACGAAGCTCATCCCTAATGGGCACTGATTGGCACTGTGGTGGGCACGGATTGGCACTGTGGTAGGCACTGTCTGGCAGCTGGTGGGCACCTCTCATGAGGGGCTCTGACAGGGAGAGCCGCCGATCGTCTCTCCCTGTCAGCGCGAACCAAGGAAAGCCGTTTACCGGCACTTCCTGGTTCACGCAATGATCAGCTGCGATTGGCCTCCCAGAAAGCGGAAGCATTTTTTTTTTTTGGTCCGTCAGGCGTCGTGATTAACGGTGGATTTTCATCGAGGAACACTTTTTTTTCTTTTTTAATAAAGGATTTGTCAAAAACGGTCTCCTGTTTTTCTTACTTTTTGACACTTTTTTTGAGAATTGGTACAGGTCCTATGTAGGGCGGGGGGGGGGGAATCTGGGGGCCCCCCTGTTAAACAAGGCGGATCCCGTTCTGACAGGGGACAATGCATTGATCTGCTGTTCCTAGTGATCAGGAACAGCAATCTCTGTGTTGTCCCAGTAAACCCATCCCCTACACAGTTAGAACACACCCAGGGAACAGTTAACCCCATTTATCGCCTCCTAGTGTTAACCCCTTCCCTGCCAGTGTCATTTATACATTATCATTTATACATTGGTGCATTTCTGTTTAGCACTGATCACTAAAAATGTCACTGGTCCCCAAAAAGTGTAACTTGGGGTGAGATTTGTCTGCCACAATGTCGCAGTCCCGCTAAAAATCGCAGATCGCCGCCCTTACCAGTAAAAATTTTAAAATAAAAGTCCATAAATCTATCCCATATTTTGTAGACGCTATAACTTTGTGCAAACCAATCAATATATGCTTATTGCAATTTTTTTTACCAAAAGTTTGTAGAATACATATTGGGCCTAAATTGATGAATAAATTATTATTTTTTATATATTTTTTTGGGATATGTATTCTAGCAGAAAGTAAAAAATACTGTTTCCTTTTTCAAAATTGTCAGTCTTTTTTGTTTATAGCGCAAAAAATAAAAACCACAGAGGTGATCAAATACCACCGCTACCAGGGATGAACCTCCTTGTGCTTTTATTTATATATATATATACACGTGCTGAAACGTGCCTGCGTGTTCTTTTTTTTTTTTCTTTTTTTCAAAAGATTTTATTGAATTTTTTCATTCAGATTAAAAAACAGTATATGAAGAACATAACACAAGTCTGTATAAGGGTATATAAGATATAAGATACAACAAACCAAGAAAATAACTGTCATATAATGGATAGCAGGAAGGAGTCTGTAGTGGATAAGTCCGGAGATTACAAGGTAAAATAAAATAAAATAAAAAATATAAAAATAAAAATCGTTATGAGGGAAAGGAAGGGAAGAGAGAACTGGGGTGGAGGGTGTGCACCAAGTCGGAGGGGGGGAGATGGCACCAAGGCATTAGCCGAGACCCGAGATAGTCAATCGCAGTAGTTGGGGTAGTAGAAGATGAATTGATGATGACGTAGTGGACATCTTGGTGAACGATCAGAGATGTTTAGGATCCAGCGTACATTTGATGGTTAGTTCGCAGAGGGGGGGGGGTCCGACCCCTGAGGAGGTGAGGGGAGGGCCCCAAAGTATGAGTATGAGAACTTGTCAAAGTTGTTATGTTCCTCCAAGGATAATGTCAAGTCCATGAAAGCTTGCCATTTGGAGAAGAAGCGATCCTTGGATCCTTTGTGTTTGAAGTCAGTGTTTAGTCTATCCTTATATAGTAGCTGCAGGAGTTCACGTTTGACTTGAGAGGTGTGTGGACATAGGGGGATGCTCCAATTTTTCAATATGGATCTTCTCGCTATTAAGAGGTAGATCAGAGACCAGTCCCAGCAAGGAGGGTAGGTGTTGGGTGACCAGGGTAGCAGCAGAGGATCCCAATGCCCGAAGATGAGGAGCAAAGGGTCTTTGGGCAGTTTCAGCAGGGTTACATCAAATATGTAGGATATGACCTGGTCCCAGAAGGTGGATATGTATGAGCATGACCACAAACGATGAGTTAGGGTGGGTCTTGGGAGTTGGCAGAGAGGGCAATTGGCGCTGCCCGGGTCCTTTTTGTCTGAGAGAAAAGGTATGTAAGCACGGTGAAGGATTTTTAATTGGGTTTCTCTCCATGATTCATTAGGAATCAGTTGGTGGACTTTGTTGAGTCCTTGTAGAAGTTTGTCTACCAGCTCCGCATCCGGGAAATCCTTTTTCCAGTTAACTGCTGAGGAAGATGCCAGTGTAGGGGTGGTCTTTTGGAGAAAGGGTTTGTAAATATCTGAGATGGTATAGGAAGTATCCAGGAGCAGTTGGTCCATGAAGGCTAGTTTAAATCGTTTACTCTCCTCTCTGCATGAGTCCTTCAAAAAGCTGATGCATTGCCCATAATGAAAAACGTGGGATTGGGGGAGTGAGAAGGTCTTGGCTATGGTTGAGAAATTGAGAGGGCGCCCTGTTTCTACATCGCATAGAGTAGAGAACTTTGTGAGGCCTTTCCGTAGCCAGATGGAAAAGGCTTTGTGTTCCAATCCGGGGGGGAAGCTGGGGTTCCCTTGTATCGGTAGGTATCTGGACATGAAAGGGGAAAGTTTGAGGCTCTTTCTAACCTCTCGCCATGCTATAGCAGTGTCCCGCAGCAGGGGGTTATGTTGGAGTAGAGGTGGGACAGATTTCCATTTGCAGTGGAGTAGTGCCGCCAGGGAAAAGGGTTGAGCCATTATAGATTCTAAGGAGTAGTTCGAGTACCGGGAGCACTGGGATATCCAGTCGAGGCCTATCCTCGTAGGCACGCCAAGTTATAAGCTCTGATATTTGGAAGGCTGATACCCCCTTCGCGTCTGGGAAGATATAGTTTTACGAATGCTATGCGTGGTCGTTTGCTTTGCCAGATGAATTTAGATATGGCCTTGTTGAGGGTTTTCGTATCTTTGTGTCGGAGGAGCAAAGGTTTAGTTTGGAGTGGGTATAATAATCGCGCAAAACTGACCATTTTCACCAGGTGGCATCTTCCCAGGAGCGAGAGGGGCAGGTCCATCCAGTTTCCCAATTCGTGTGTAATTTTTGTGATCATGGGTGGGTAATTGAGGTGGTATATGGATGAGGGTAGTTTCCCTATTTTGATTCCTAAGTAGGTAATGTGGGATTTTGCGACCGTGAAGGGTGAGTGGAGGGCCCAGTGTGGGCTAGATAGAATGCCTATGGGGAGGATTTCACTCTTACCATAGTTTATACGGAGGCCTGAACACAACCTGAATTCGTCGAAAATCGTTTTGATCGTGGACATGTCGGAGGAGGGCTTCGCTGAGAATATGAGTACATCATCAGCGAAGAGTGATGTGCGCAATTCGTGGGAGCCCGCCTTGATGCCATGAAGAGGGGCATTTTGGATTAAGTGTCTGGACAGAGGTTCCAAGGCAATGTTAAAAAGAAGTGGGGATAGGGGACAGCCTTGTCTGGTGCCCTTGTGGAGGCGGAAATCGTCCGAGAGGAGACCCGCTGTCACCAGCCTGGCCGCAGGAGAGGCGTACATGGCGTCAATGAGATGGGAGAAGGGCCCAGTAAACCCCATTTTCGACATGGCCAGGGATAGCCATTCAAAGCTGACATGATCAAAGGCCTTCTCCGCGTCCAGAGTGATGATATTGTGGTCCCCCCGGATTAGATTTGGCATATTCTAGGGCCATCATTACCTTTCGAATATTTAGGGTGGCTGTTCTACCTCTCACAAAGCCTGATTGGGCAGGGTGGATTAGAGAGGGCAAGATGTCGGCTAGTCTGTTGGCTATAATTTTAGAGAGGATTTTGACATCCAGATTCAGCAGTGATATGGGTCGGTAAGAGCCTGGTTCTTGGGGGTCTTTCCCCTTCTTGTATAGTAATTTGATGATGGCGTGATTCCCCGTGGGTAGATAAGGGCCACCAGACCAAATGCCACAGTAAACCTTGTGGAGAGTGGGTTCTAAAATCGTTTTTAAGGTCTTATAGAATTCGCCTGTGAAGCCATCGGGACCTGGGGCTTTAGAGGGTGCTAGATTGTTGATGGTAGTAGATATTTCGGAGAGGGTTATGGGTGCGTTCAGGGTCTCAAGTTGAGAGGGGGTGACCGTGGGCATGATAACATTCTCAAGGAAGGATTGGGCTTTTAGTTTGTCTATAGGGTCTAGAGCATACAATGAGGAGTAATATTGTAACATGACTCTATTAATGTCCTGCTGCGTGGAGTGGGCAATGCCCGAGGCGTCTCGTAAGGAGGTTATGTGGGTCGGGCAGAAAGGGCCTTTGCAGAGCCTAGCTAACAGTTTTCCTGCTTTGTTGCCATATTTATGGAGGGTGGCATCCATATGTGCCTGTTTTGTCAGTTCGAGGGTGTTGGCCCATGTGTCAAAGGCCCTCTTAGCTGAGTGCCACTTTTTCCTATTGTCTGGTGAGTCCGTGGAGTATAAAGAGCGTTGTGCCTGGTGTAGTCTAGAACTGGCCAATTTGTAGTTTGCCAGAGTGTTTCTCTTGAATGAAGCCGCATAGGAAATGACTCGACCCCTGAGAAAAGCTTTGCCAGCTTCCCAAAAGAGATTTGGGTCGTCAGAGTGTGGTGCATTAGCAGTGGAGAATTCCGACCAAGCCTTCTCCATGTACTGCTGGAAGTCAGTATTATTTTGGAGGTAGGAAGGGAAACGCCAGATTTTGGGGTTGGGGTGAATGTCGGGGCTATCTAGTGTCACCGAGATGGGGGCGTGATCAAAAATGGCGATATCGTGGACGTCAGCATTGGATATCATCGGGACCAGATTGTCTGAGCAGAAGATGTAATCGATTCTAGTGAAAATGTTGTGTGGGTTAGAGTAGAAAGTGAATTCCCTATCAGCCGGGTGTAGGAGGCGCCATACGTCTTAGAGGCAAAGGGATTCTATAGTAGATGCGAAGAGTGTCAGATCACCGGAAGCATATGTGTTTTGTAGGCGTTTGGGAGAGGATCTGTCATCTATCGAGTGTAGAATGGTGTTGAAGTCTCCGCCAATTATGTGTGGGAGGTGCGGGCGCCGGAGTAGCCAGGAAGATAGTTCTCCAAAGAACTGCCTACCTGGGCTGTTAGGAGCGTATATGTTGGAGACCATAAGATCCCTTGTCCCTATTTGAAGGTGTGCGGAGAGAAGACGGCCCTGACTGTCAGAATTGACAGCCACGACCGTAGAAGGGAGGCTTTTACGTATCAAGATGAGGACCCCTGCTTTGCATCCAATGGCTTCAGAGCCGAGAACCGTGCCTACCCAAAGCTTTTTCATACGATGGAAATTGGGGGCGGATAGGTGAGTTTCCTGGAGTAGAGCAATGTCAAGTTTTAAGTCTTTGGAGGTGCCGAAGGATCTTTATTCTTTTATTAGGGGACCTGAGTCCCTTTATGTTCCAGGAAACAATTTTCATAGTGAGGGAATCGTTAAGGGGGCTTGGGCCGTTGGTGTATGATTATCTCTGGGTATTGTGTGGTGAGATGCTGCCGCTAAGATTCGGGGTAGTGTATAGTACTCATGATAGATGGTTGGTGTCTGAGTGCCTGGTGGTGTGTGTGCGTGGGGGGAAAGGGGTGAGAGGGAGGAGTGGGGGAGGTGCGGAGAGGTACAAACAGGAAGCAAAAACAAGAATGCAAACTGGAATAACTTCACTTTTTTCCGCATGGAGTCACAGTGTAAGCCAGCTCGCAATGCAGACCCATGTAGAGCGGCATATTTGAGCCCATGCATCTATGAAATAACAGGAACAGCCGGGACGGGTATGGGAGGAGATGAAGGTAATAGACAGTGAAGTCATTTGGGGCAATGTCTGAGAACCTTGGGCTCAATAAAAAAACGATCAGAGCATAATATAATAACATACAACATAACGACATGAATTGGCCTACCATAAAGTTGGCGTTTGTAACGGCAAAAGGAGGTAAACATAGGTTAGAAAAGATGCTGCCTGAGATAAACTCGGGGGTAGCTTAGTGTGCCCAAAGAGGATAAAGACCTGAGTTTACGTTAATTGTGTTAGTGCGGAGAAGGGGGCTGATGATCCGTGCCGGATGGCCTGAAGCGTTTTGGAGAGTCTTTACGTGGGCTCCTTTGGTCCAGAGGGCGGTTAAGTGGTGCAGACCTTGAAGTGGGGCTCGGGTGCGGACCCGCGTGAAGTGTACGTATGAAGGCCGCTGCATCGGAGGGATCCTGGAAGGAGAGCTGATCGCCGTTGGGGGCCTTGAGACGGAGTGTAGCGGGAAAGGCCAGGGTGAATTTAACCTGGCGTTGGTACAGTTCCGTGCATATATGCTGGAAGGCTTTTCTCTTTTTTGATACTTCAATGGAATAGTCAGCAAAAATCAGGACCCTCACGCCGTCGATTTGGAGAGATCTGGATTGACGGAATTTCTGTAGAATGGTGGTTTTGTCAGCATAGTTCAGATATTTAGCAATGATCAGCCGAGGAGACTTACGATCAGTGTTGAAAGTCCCCATGCGGTGTGCCCGTTCCACTGAGCAGGGGCCTGAGAGGCCTAGGGCTTCAGGTACACGTCTGGCGCAGAATTCAGTGAGGGCAGCTGCTTGTAAAGATTCTGGGACACCCACAATGCGCAAATTGGACCTTCTGGATCTGTTTTCCAAATCGTCCAGCTTTTGTAGAATATACTGATTTGTTTTGTCTTGGGCCTGTTCAGTGGCCTGAGCTTGGTATAGCTCTTCTTCAACATTAGATAAACGATGCTCCATTTCATTCAATCTAGTGCTGTGCTCCCCCAGTTGTGCTTTAATCTGTTGCATGCCTGCATGGACTGCTCTCTCCACAGAGGCAGCTATTGTGGGGGTGAGGAGAGCTGCCACCGTCTGAGCTATGCGCTCTATGTTATTATCCCCATCCTGGGATGCTGAGGAGACACCCTGAGAGGGAGGGGGGGCCGAGCATCCACTCACCTCCATGTCCGGGGCGTCCACTAGGGGGACCGGGAAGGCCGAAGCCGGGGCCTCGATTTGCGGCTGGGCCGCGGGGATCGGTGCGGCTGTTTGTGAACGAGTGCCGTTTTTGAGCACAAAACGGTCCATATATGTGTGGGGGAGTCCCGAGGAGGCTGTAGGATCACGGGGCTTGCTGGGCTGGTTTTCTATGCCGGTTTTTGGGTCGCGCTGCGGGAGCTGAGGAGAAAGCAGCTACTCCATGCGGCGCCGGAACCGGAAGTGTTCTTTTTATCATGGTCTTACGACAACAGAAAAATTGAAGACAGAATTTCCAGTGGTGTCGGCTCTTCTATGTACATTTATGGTTCGTTTCTGGATGTGGGAGGGACAACCTGAGCCAGAGCACCTGGACTAGGTGTGCTACCGTCCATCTCCATCTAAATTGCATTCAATTTATTACCGCAGGTCACAGGCTGTCTTGTGCAATTCTTCCAGAAAGAATGCACACTTGTATAAAAGAAGCTGAAGAAGATAACACTGCTGGGCTCTAAGGAAGAAGGTATCCCTTCAAAACGCGTCAGCGGCAGTGGCCCTCAAAGTCTTCTCTATTACCATCTGTAGACTGTTGTCGCCAGACCAATTGCCATCATCTGAAGGCTATTTTATATTGCGGTTTTCTTTCACATGTTTGTGAGTAGTTAGATATATTTTATTTAAAAAATATATTAAAAAGGATAATGCACAAGGTTTGTGTGCCCTTTTTTCTATTTTTTATTTTTTTTGAGGGCAGCAAGGCATTGTCCACTAAGAACTTTAGTCCACCTGGTTAACACACGTGTGCAAGAGAATTTTTTTTTTTAGGAAGAGAGTAACAAGAGCCTAGAGAGAGGGGGTGGCACAGAAGGACAAGAAACTAGCAGTCATGTTCTCCCAGCTACAGCATACTGCCAAGTTTTCTCCGGTGATAAGGAAGGAGGGGATGATGAGGTCACTGACTGTACTTGGGTGCCTAAGAAAACAGAGGAGGAAAGTGAGGGGGAGGAGGCACAACTCCAATGAGGCAGGATGTCCTCCAGGGGTCAGCTTAAGGGGAGCCACCCTATTGCAACACATCACAGAGCTCCACAGGTGCAGGGCGCTGGTGACTCCCCGCTGACTTCCAAAAGTTCATTGGTGTGGGATTTTTTCAACACGTGTAGTAGATCGCACCATTGCTGTTTGCAATCTTTGTCTGAAGTGGATCAAGCGTGGCCAGAACACCAGCCGCATGGGCACCACATGCTTGACAAGACATATGACGACCTGCCCTGCACCTGAAAGACCCACATCATTAAAAAATGCAGACTTCTCCTTGCTCCTCGTCTGGGATCTCAACCCCTACTATACCTCAAGTCCTCTCAAAAACCTGCACTGAGAGGAATGAAGGTATAGCAGTAGGTGTCACAAGTACTTGCACCCAATTTGCTAGCAGTACACCACCTGTTGATTTCACCAGGCAAATTTTGCTACCCCAGTTGCTGAACCATAAAAAAAAATACTGTCCCAGCCATCCACATGCTCAGTGTCTAAATGCTAGCTTGGCCAAATTGCTTGCACTACAACTGCTGCCTTTTTATCTGATAGACAGATGAAAAAGGCAGCAGTTGTAGTGCAAGATTGAATTTGTGGAATGTGCTGTACCACAGTGGCAGGTTTCAAAAAAAAATATTTTTTCATGTAAGGCCATTCCAGCTCTGTAACATCATGTGGAAGGCAATGCTTTGGCCTCGTTGGACAGGGCAGTCAGCAGCAAGGTTCACATTACCGCTGACTCATGGTCCAGCAGGCACGGTCAGGGACATTACATTTCCGTCACTGTGCACTTGGTAACTCTGCTGGCAGCTGGGAAGGATGCAGGACAGGGTTCAGTGTTGGAGCTTGTTCCGGCACCATGCCCCAAAAAAGCTGGTGGGGATTCTGCCACATCTGTCTGCTCCAGCCCCTCCTCTTCTTCCTCTATGGCCTCTTCTGCTGAATTGTCCTCTGAACCAGCATTGCTCCCTAAGCATTCAAGGGGCTACGCAAGCAGTCTAGCTAAAAGATATCATGCAGTGCTTCAGTTTGTCTGTCTAGGAGACAGGAGCCACACTTGGGCAGAGATTCTGTCAGCTCTGCAGGGGCAGGCTCAAAGGTGGTTGGCACCACGGCAGTCTGAGTCAGGAATGGCTGTATGCGACAATGGCACCAACCTTCTTTCTGCCCTCCGACAGGGACACTTGACACATGTCCTGAATTTGGTGGTGCAGCATTTCTTGACCGGGTACCCAGTCTTACAAGATCTTCTGAGGCAGGCCAGAAAAGTCTGTGGGTATTTCCGTCGGTCATACAATGCCAGTTCTCGGCTGGCTGACATTTTAAGGGGAATTCAACCTGCCCACCAACCGCCTCATTCGTGACAGGCCCACCAGATGGAACTCAATATTGGCAATGCTGCAGCGGCTGCACACACAGCAGAGGGCAATCAATGAGTACCTGTGTGAGTATGGCACCAGGACAGGCTCAGCGGAGCTTGGCTTCTTTTCACCACACCAGTGGCTACTGATAAAGGATGCATGCATTGTCCTGTCACCATTTGAGGAGGCCACAAGGATGGTGAGCAGCGAAACATGCATACATCAGTGACATTGTCCCTCTAGTCTTCCTGCTGGAGCACACGCTTCGTGGAATCAGGGACAGGGCACTTGAGGCGGAATAGCCTTCCTTTCTTAAGAATCCAAGGAGATTCATGTTCTAATGGAGTATTGATGAGAAGATTCCACTCCTGACTCTGAAAGGCCCTCTATATCTATTGTGAGGGGGTTAGCTCGGCAGCGGGTGTGTGTGACCCCCGGGATGGGCTCCCCACACAAAACAGGCCCAGCAAACGGAGGTTGTGGTTTTCAAAATCAAAAAAAGGTGCGGTTTATTTTCTATTTACAGTGACAAAACACAGCAAAGCAAAAGAAACATAACCAAAATAAATCCTGGTCAAGTTGACCTCTGACTAAACATACAGGTTTCCTAACTAACAACTGGGATCAGCCTAGTGCTGTCCTAGTCCCTAAGTCCCTGGTTTTAAATGTCCAAGCAAATAGCCACACAGGCTTTGTCTCACCGTACAGGGGTTCACTCTCCCTAGACAGTCCACACAGGTCTGGTTCCAGGCATGAGCTAACATCTAATGAAGCTGGGAGTTCTTATAGAGGCCTTAAACGAACTGACAGGCTTCAGCTGGCCTCATCAACTCCCTGTCTGCACGACGCCCAGCACTCTCCCTAGAGGTATGAGTCATCCATGAGCCCACTAGCCTTAGCTGGGCTTATACAACTCTCCACCTAGTTGTATAAGTCGGCGTAAAGCCTGAATCTGGGCGAAATATATCTACCCCCCTGGATGCAACCAGGTGACTTTACCTTCCTGCTGTCACATACCCCCCCCCCCCCTCTTGTTTTAACCTCGGGGTTGGAACACCAGCAATCAGGCATTCATGTACTCGAGACAAAGCATCCACATTCCCCATTTGAACGCCAGGGCGATGCTTTACTGTGAAGTTGAATTCCTGGAGGGCCAGGAACCATCTATTCACTCTTCTATTTGTTTCCTTGTTTTGAGCCATCCACTTTAACGGAGCGTGATCCGTAACCATGTCAAAGTGCCTACCTAGCAGATAGTACCGAAGGGAATCTAGAGCCCACTTCACCGCTAAACACTCCTTTTCAACGGTGGCATAATTTACCTCATGGGACTTCAACTTCCTGCTGAGGTAAATGACTGGGTGCTCTTCCCCGTTCCAGACCTGGGACAATACTGCTCCTAACCCCACATCTGACGCATCACTTTGTACGACAAAGTCTTTAGAGAAGTCGGGTGAGTACAACACTGGCTGGCTACATAAGGCTTGTTTCAAGAATTGGAATGCTGCCTCAGCCTCGGGGGTCCATTTAATCATGACCGACCCTTTCCCCTTCGTCAGGTTGGTTAGGGGCACAGCCTTAGAAGCAAAGTGGGGAATGAATCGCCGATAATACCCAGCGATTCCCAGAAAGGCTCGTACCTGCTTCTTGCTGTTGGGACGTGGCCAACTCTGGATGGCCTCGACTTTGTTGAGTTGGGGTTTTATTACTCCCCTCCCAATGGTGTACCCAAGATATTTGGCCTCCTCCTGCCCAATGGTACACTTCTTGGGGTTAGCCGTAAACCCCGCTTCCCGAACAGAGTCCAGGACTGCTTGCACTTTTGGCAGATGTGAGGCCCAATCTGTGCTATGGACAATTACGTCATCCAGGTAAGCCGCAGCATACTTCCGATGGGGCCTCAGCATCTGGTCCATTTTCCGCTGGAATGTGGCCGGCGCATTCTGTAACCCGAACGGCATTCTTTTATATTGGAACGCCCCGTCTGGGGTTACAAATGCGGTTTTCTCTTTGGCCGACTTGGCCAGGGGGATTTGCCAATACCCTTTTGTGAGGTCAAGAGTCGTCATGTATCGGGCTGTTCCCAGCCGGTCGATCAACTCATCTATACGTGGCATGGGGTAGGTGTCAAATTTTGTAACTTTGTTCAACTGACGAAAATCGTTACAAAATCGCCAGCTCCCATCCGGTTTAGGCACCAACACGATGGGACTAGACCAATCACTTTGGGACTCCTCTATCACCCCTAAGTTCAGCATTTTCTGTACTTCCTCCCGTATTGCCTCCCGTCGAGCCTCTGGGATCCGATAGGGTTTTAACTTCACCCTTTCACCGGGCGGGGTAATGATGTCATGCTCTACCCCAGATGTTTGTCCCGGCAGCTCAGAGAATACCTCCTTGTTGCGAAGCACAAACTCCTTAACCTCCTGTTGTTGGGGTTGTGACAAGGTGGCTGCTATTCCAACCTCAGGAATCACACAACCAGTTTGAGCTGGTGACCAAGTGTCTGCGACTAGGGACTCTCTATCCCTCCAGGCTTTCAACAGATTAACGTGATAGATCTGTTCGGGCTTTCGCCTTCCTGGTTGTCTGACCTTGTAATTCACTTCACTCACTTTTTCCATTATCTCGTAGGGGCCTTGCCATTTGGCAAGGAATTTACTTTCAACCGTAGGGACAAGTACCAATATCCTATCCCCCGGGGAAAAGGTACGGGTCTTGGCTCCACGGTTGTACACTCTCTGCTGTGCCAACTGCGCTTGGGCCAAATGTTCCTTCACGATGGGCATTACCTGTGCAATTCGATCTTGCATCAGGGCGACATGCTCAATCACACTCCTGTGGGGAGAACCCTCACTTTCCCAAGTTTCCTTGGCAATATCCAACAGCCCTCTTGGGTGTCTCCCATACAGTAACTCAAAGGGGGAGAATCCCGTAGAGGATTGGGGCACCTCCCTAATAGCAAACATCAAATAAGGAAGTAAACAGTCCCAATCCTTTCCATCTCTATCCACCACTTTCTTCAACATTTGTTTTAGGGTTTTGTTGAATCTTTCAACCAGCCCATCGGTTTGGGGGTGATACACAGACGTACGCAATTGCGTCACTTTGAACAATTTACACAGCTCTTTCATAACCCGGGACATAAAGGGTGTACCTTGGTCCGTAAGCAGTTCTTTACAAATACCCACCCGGCTAAAAACAAGAGATAGCTCTTTGGCTATGGTTTTGGCCGAGGTATTTCGGAGAGGGATCGCTTCTGGATAACGGGTGGCATAGTCCATTATAACTAATATGTACTGGTGCCCCCTAGCGGACTTGATTATAGGACCTACCAAATCCATGGCGATCCTCTCAAACGGGACCTCAATGATGGGTAGAGGGACCAGCGGGCTACGGAAATGTGGCATCGGGGCCCACCTCTGACACACAGGGCAGGAGGAACAATAATTTTCTACGTCCTTCATCACCCCCGGCCAATAGAATCTCTGTAATACCCTCTCTCGGGTTTTCTCTGTCCCCAGATGACCTCCAAGAATGTGCCCATGGGCCAACTCCAACACCAACTTCCTGTAAGGTTTGGGCACCACAAGCTGCTCAACGGTTTCTTCTGCCCTTTTTGCCACCCGATACAGTAGGTCCTTCTCTACGCTGAAGTATGGGTAAGTGCAGGTATTATCTGGGTTCACTAACTCGCCATCTATTTTCACTACGTTTTCCCGTGCCTTTATTAGGGCGGGGTCTTTCAACTGTTCTGTGGCAAAGTTTTCCCTGTGAACCTCAAGATCAGAAAACTCCACAGACGGTAGGTTTTCGTCTGAGGAGGTGGGCTCCTCTCCAGTTTCTTGAGTCTCCCCTGCCAATACTGATAAGGGAAATTCCGGAGAGTCCTCACCACTCTCAGGGGAGTTCTGGCTATCACATTCCTGGTACATAGGGGCACCAGTGAGGGGCTCAGGATCATCCCACAGTTCCCAGAACTTCGGAAAATCCCTTCCCACAATGGCGTCATGCGGTAACTGAGATACTAAGCCCACTGGATGAGAGAGGGTACCTTTGGGGGTCTCGAAACACACTGTAGTCACTGGATACTCTCGGGTGTCCCCATGCACACAAATAACAGCTACCTTGCTATTCCCAGAGACCTCTGTTTTAACTAACTCAGCCTTTATCAGGGTCACAAGGCTACCTGAATCCAGCAATACCACAACATTTCTACCATTAACACACATTTTGCATAAATGTTTCTCAGTTCCTCGAATGGCAGTGCATGCGACTGTCGCACACAGCGACTGACGTCTGCCCGTCAGAAAGTCACACTGCATGGGTTCCTCCACAACCGGGCAATTGGCTGCAATATGTCCCGCTTGCCGGCAGCGGTAGCAAACGATCCTTCTTGCCGCCTCTTGAGCCGCTGATTTCCCAGGCTGTTCTCGCCAAACTTGGGGTAGAGCTCCCACCCTCTCACTCTCTCCACCCTCACCCCTTGGAATCCTCTTATCCGCCCCTGGGGATGGTCTGGTCTTAGGGTGGAAAGTCCGAGTGTCTCTGGAAGAGGCCGTCAGGTTCTCTGTAGCCAAGTATTTCTCCACACGATCCACAAGACCATCGGCCGTCTCTGGGTCTCCATGGCTTACCCACTTTTGGATGGCAGTAGGAAGAGCTCTCAAAAACCGATCCATTACAACACGTTCCACAATCTTTGGTGCGGACAAAGTCTCTGGCTGTAGCCACTTTCTGCTCAGGTGAATGAGATCATACATTTGAGACCTGGGGAGTTTTCCAAGCTGGAAAGTCCAGTTATGCACACGCTGAGCCCGGACAGCCTGGGTGACACCCAGCCTTGCCAATATTTCAGCTTTTAGCATCACATAGTCTTTTGCTTGGTTAGGCTCTAGGTCATAGTAAGCTTTCTGCGATTCACCAGTTAACAGAGGAGCCACCAGTCCAGCCCACTGCTCCTCAGGCCACTTTTCTCTTTCAGCGGTCCTTTCAAATGTGGTCAAAAATACCTCTGGATCATCCTCTCCAGTCATTTTTGTCAATAAACGACTCACCCCAAAGGACGCGGTATTAGTGGAACGGCTTTCCTCACTGGTCTGCGGACGTTGCTGCATTACTGCTTCCATCTGTTGTTGTAGTCTCTGCTCTTGCTTCTGCAACAGGTCTATGAAGCGGGCCTCAGATTGCTGCTGGGCTCGTTGCTGAGCCTCCAGACTCTGTTGCAAAGTTGCGTTTGTCTGCTGCTGGGCTGCAAGGCTCCTTTGCAAACCTGCATTTGTCTGCTGTTGATTGGCATTTGCTAGAGCCAGCTGCTTCAGTATCTCCTCCATGCTGGCTTAAAAAAAAACTGCCACTGGTTCTCCACCAACTGTGAGGGGGTTAGCTCGGCAGCGGGTGTGTGTGACCCCCGGGATGGGCTCCCCACACAAAACAGGCCCAGCAAACGGAGGTTGTGGTTTTCAAAATCAAAAAAAGGTGCGGTTTATTTTCTATTTACAGTGACAAAACACAGCAAAGCAAAAGAAACATAACCAAAATAAATCCTGGTCAAGTTGACCTCTGACTAAACATACAGGTTTCCTAACTAACAACTGGGATCAGCCTAGTGCTGTCCTAGTCCCTAAGTCCCTGGTTTTAAATGTCCAAGCAAATAGCCACACAGGCTTTGTCTCACCGTACAGGGGTTCACTCTCCCTAGACAGTCCACACAGGTCTGGTTCCAGGCATGAGCTAACATCTAATGAAGCTGGGAGTTCTTATAGAGGCCTTAAACGAACTGACAGGCTTCAGCTGGCCTCATCAACTCCCTGTCTGCACGACGCCCAGCACTCTCCCTAGAGGTATGAGTCATCCATGAGCCCACTAGCCTTAGCTGGGCTTATACAACTCTCCACCTAGTTGTATAAGTCGGCGTAAAGCCTGAATCTGGGCGAAATATATCTACCCCCCTGGATGCAACCAGGTGACTTTACCTTCCTGCTGTCACACTATATACAATATTATATCGGCTCCGGTGGTGGTTGGCAAATCTCCCTAACAACATACAGTCTATTGGAGAAGATTTGAGTGGAGCGTCCATATCTAGGTGTTGATATGCTTATCTGAACAATTTAGTGTGTTCCGGTAAGCCTCCTCATATTCCATTTGGTGGCAGAATTTCTCACAGCTGTGATTTCCTTTTTTCTTGGGTGACTGATCATCACTAGCTGGATCACGCATCTTATATATTTTTGTGGACTCACTAATTTAATTATGGACTGTTCATGAGTTCTCTTACGACTGTGACATACTTTCCAAAATTTTGTATTCACATAATGATTTATCACTATTTTCACCTATATGAATTTATGTTAGCGCTGCACTGTTTATATTCATTACTTTTGCACAAGTTGTCCATTGTAGTGCTGGCTGCTGCTTTACTAGTTATTTTTAAATTTTGAACACTAGCGTATAACATCTTACTTTATACCCAATTTTTCTGCATGTAATTACAAATTTTTAACAGCAGGGCCCGTTCCTGCACCCAACAAGATTAACTGTGAGGGGTTACAGTGTTCAGGCACCACTTGGGATGGGCGAACGGTTTGGGCCGAGCATAAGTTTGGCCTGAACATCGCACATTCACGTACTCACCTAACACCCAAACTTTCTGGGCACTTAGTGGCATGTTCGCCCGCCAAGAGCACAGTCAATAGGTTGTTAAGGCTTCCCCGCTAAGAGCCAAGTTTAAAATTATATATTGGCCAAAAAAAATTGGGGGAAAAAACACAATGGGGGTCCCTTTGGGTCTGGTATGGATTTTAACCACTTCCCCACCGGCATATTGTAAAATGATGCAGGTAGAAACACTCCCTCCCTCCTGCAGCCCATCAGAGTACCCAAATACCTATATGCAGCCCACGCCTCATAGAATATACGTTGGGGATTTTTCTTTCCAAAATGGGGTCATTTTGTGGGTAATACCACTGTCCTGGTGCTCCAGAACCTTCAAAAGTGTGATAGGTAGGAATGAAATTAGATGTGGTGCTCCCTGCATGTTGGGCCTCTCTATGTGGCCAGGCTGTGAAAAAGTCTCACATGTGGTATCGCCATACTCAGGAGGAATAGGAGAATGTATTTTGGGGTCCAACTGGAAGTATGTATTTGCTGTGTGTGAGAAATAACTTGTTATTCTGACAATTTTGTGTAGAGAAAAAATGTATTTCTTCATTTTCCCAAGAATTGTGGGAGAAAATTATAACCTCAAAAGACTCACTATGCCTCTTACTAAATAACTTGGACTGCCTACATTCCAAAAAGGGGTCATTTGGGGGGTATTTGTACTGTCCTGACAGTTCAGGGCCTCAAGAAATTAGATAGGCCGTCAGTATATTAGGTGTGATCAAATTTTTATGATCTCACCATAGCTTGTAGCTTTCACACAGACTAAATAGAATCAACTAATTTGGGTTATTTTTACCAAAGATATGTAGCAGTATAAATTTTGGCCCAAATTTATGAACAAACATTACTTATTTGCAAAATGTTATAATAGAAAATAAAAAAAGTGGGTTTTTTTCCTGAAATCTTTGCTCTTTTTTCACTTACCGTATTTATCGGCGTATAACACGCACCCCAATTTTAAGAGGGAAGTTTAAAGGAAAAAAACGTTTAGGAGCGAAGTTTAAGAAAAAAAAACTTACATTTTAAATGCCCATCAATGCAGCCTCATCAGTGTCCACCTGCAGCCTTGCCCCCATCCATCTGCAGCTTTGCCACCTTGCCATCCATCTGCAGCCTTGCCCCCATCCAGTGTCAATCTGCAGCCTTGGGGAAACGAGCGCCGCCGAGAAACACAGAGCCGGATGTCCTGTGTACTCGGCTCCTCTCGACTCGTCTCTGTCATGGATATGCAGTAATGTTTGTCTGTCAGCTTAAAACAAGTGGGGGGGGGGGGGGGGATTTTGCACTAAAGTATATAAATACAACACATAAAATACCTCTGTGACAGAGTAAAACTGGTAGGTGTAAAAAACTGTCAGAAGTTAAAAGTGAGAACCATAAGTGATAAATGCATATAAATGAATAAAAAGTGCTAATTGGTGCTAGTATGCAAAATAAAATAAAGTGCAAGTGCATGCATAAACTGCCAAGATGCGTGCAAAAAAGTTAAATATTGCAATTGATGGTGATCGATGAAATTGTTTTATATTATGTTTATGTGTAAAGTGAACACAGATTGATTTTTCAGCCATTGTTTACATACCTCAGTTCCCACTCTAATACTCTTGAGTAGCGCGAAAGAACACCCATTACAAATGTCTGTCAGCTTACCTTCCTCTCCATGTGTTCACCTTAGAGGCCAGACACTCTCACCTGGCTGTTTAAATAATCTCTCCTCCTAGCATGGCCCCACTCCAGGCCCCATGGGGCAGCACAGTGGTGTAGTGGTTAGCACTTTCACCTAGCAGCAAAAGGGTCGCTGGTTCAAATCCCGACCACAACACCATCTGCCTGGAGTTTGCATGTTCTCCCTGTGTCTGCATGGGTTTCCTCCGGGTACTCCGGTTTCCTCCCACACTCCAAAGACATGCTGGTAGGTTAATTGGATCTTGTCCAAATTGGCCCCAGTGTATATGTATATATGTGTGTACGACTGTGTGTCCCAAGCATGTCGAGATCCTACGGGGTAAAATGACCGCACCAGCCAAGCAGACACTGGCTGCAAAAAAGCGCCTAGAGGCAATTCAGTTCGCATGTGTAGCGCTATACAAGTTACTTATCCATTCACTCATTCTGTCAGAGAACTCTATATTAACCTGTGCACTGCAAGTCTGCCTTGCTGATCAACATTGTTTGTTAAGAATTGTGTGTTTGGGTTCCTGCTTGCCGTGTGCTACGTCTGTCTCTGTGTTACCGATCTTGGCTTGTTCTCGACTATCCCTGTCTGCTTGTTGGCTTGTCCTTTGTTTATACTTGTCTGCTTGTCACCCTGACCTTGGCTTGTCCCCTCACTATCTCTTGTATCCTGAGTTGCTGCTTCCCCTTTATCCTCTATACCAGTGATGGCGAACCTTGGCACCCCAGACGTTTTGGAACTACATTTCCCATGATGCTCATGCACTCTGCAGTGTAGGTGAGCATCATGGGAAATGAAGTTCCAAAACATCTGGGGTGCCAAGGTTCACCATCACTGCTCTATACCCTACGGAGCTTGAGCTAGGGGACTCTGGGGGCCTGGGGACATGGATCCATTTGCAGCTCAGTCCATCCTCACCACTAGAGGCTCTGGTGAACACCTGCTGGATCTTAGACTTCCTTAACCACCCAGTGTTCTATCCGCAGCAGTCAGCCATAGGGTTCACTACCTTAGCGGTGCACTCCTTTTTCACATTTTTACTTTATTTTTTTTAGTCATAGGACATTTTCAAGATATACATATATCATTACACAGCTTTATCAGTTAACATATCTTTAAGATAACTTATAATAACAAAAAAAATAAAAATTATCAAATTTTCCCAAAATATCATCTCTATTTCTCATCATTAACCAACAAGTGTTATCTAATATCTATAATTATCTCTCTTCTCTTTAACGCTTCGGAGTGCAGTCTAATCATCTCCTACCACCACCCATTCTCCACTCCATAGCCTGTCCCGTTCCATTTTAACCCAGAATAACCCCAAAAACCCACCCAAAAAAAAAAAAGGGGGGAAGGGGACCAAACACGCCTGAGACCGAGACTCCTACGAATCTTCCTAATTTTTGTCATAAAGAAATCTCCCTTCTTCTGATAATGCAAAATCATTCTATTCTAACCAAATCCTGAGATATAATTCCCGTTGATGTTGTGCTGAAAATACCAAGTCTTCCAGTCTACTAATTTCTTTAACCTTAGCTAACCACATCCTTACAGTCGGTGGCAGTGCTGATTTCCACTTCAGACTTCAGAGGAATACATGCCCTTGCCGCCTCAAAGAGGTGGCCGATAATCGATTCTTTATATGTTTTCTCTGGTATATATGATTTATGGAAAATAAAAAAGGCTGGGTCCTCTGTTAGCGTATGGCTAGTAAACCTCTGAAGCGTATGTCCCACTACTGTGCAGAAATGTTTTAATTTAGGACAATTCCAAAACATATGAAGACAAGTACCTTTACTTCCTTGGCATCTCCAGCACAAATCCGAGCATTCAGGAAAGGCTTTATTCAATTTTTTTCTGGAGTTTTATACCATCGGCTAAAAATCTTATAGTTAGTTTCTTGTGTTTTTGCACAGATTTATGTTTTATGAATAGACCTAAAAATCTGCTTTCTTTGTGTACTATCCCATGCTTTTCCTAAGTCCTGTTCCCATTTTTGAATAAATTCCGGTACATATTCTTCCCCAGGCGTATTTAGCAGTTTGTAGTTAACTGATAATGTATGAGATGTTGTCTCCCTCTCATAGCAGTACCTCTCAAATGTAGTCAGGGCTCTAGCAAACACCTCCAGATTTGAAAGAGTCTTAAAAAAATGTGTAATCTGAATAGAACTCCATAGTCCTAATTTATATATATCTGCTTGTGTCATTAACTCCGGAATCTCTACCCACCTTCCCTCTCTTATATATGATGATTGTATGTATCCTGCATCTGATAAGTGCCGGAAACTTAGATCTTCATACCCCGGTGCAAAAAGGGGATTTCCCAATATCGGGTATAGGGGAGATGCTTCAGGTGTTATACACATACTGGGTAATAGATCAGAGCAAATTTTTACAGTATTCCCTATCAATGGGTGGTTTATTATTTGTTTCGGGAGAAAAGCATAGCACCAAGAGGCTCTGCCCAAGGGTATCAAAGACTGTGCACATTCGATCTGCACCCAGAGTTTAGTATCTTTAGGCCAATTCCAGTCAATTACCCTACATAAGTGGGTTGCTAGATAATATTTTCGTATATCCGGCACTGCCAATTCTCCATATTCTTTTGGACACATCAATACCTTACGTTGTATCCTAGGGTGCTTATATGCCCAGATAAAGTCAAACAATAGCTTTTGACTCTGCTTAAAATAGCTAGGAGGAATGCGTATTGGCAGTGTCTGAAATAGGTACAATAATTTAGAAAGTATGTTCATTTTGATAATGCTACATCGTCCTAACCAGGAATGAAAGCCTGTATTCCAACTCAGTAACAATATCTTAATTTTTGAACATAAAGGGGGGAAATTCAACTTGAAAATGTTTTCTATTTTAGGAGGGATCAGCGTACCCAAATATGTCAATGCTTTCTCAGTCTATTTAAATTTGAAATTTTGCTTAAGTTTCTTTATTAATTCTTGAGGCAAATTCACCCCCATTGCTTCCGATTTTGAGAAATTGATGCTGAGATTAGATAGCAAGCCATATTTCTCAAATTCTTTCATCAGATTTGAAAGTGTAGTCACCGGGTTCCTTAGTGAGAATAGCATATCATCAGCATATGCCGAAATTTTATGCTTACTCTCTCCCATCTAAATCCCTGTAATATTTTGATTTAATCGAATAGTGCAGAGAAATGGTTCCAATGACAGGGCGAAAAGGAGGGGTAAAAGGGGACAACCTTGCCTCGCTCCATTTTTATTTTTAAGAGTATCTGACAGTATCCCATTTACCCGTATTCGGGGCATTATTTGTTCCCGAAGCCACCATATTTTAGGACTGCTAGCATAAAATTCCAGTTCACCTTGTCAAATGCCTTCTCTGCATCTGTATTCAAAAATATACATTGAGTTTGGGATACATTAACCTTCTGTAAAAGACTGCGGAGGAAGTTCCCCATCAGGTCCGCTCAGGCTCAGCCAATGACGGACAGCGCTGGACATCGGATCGCCGCGGGACACTGGATTTCATCGCTGGAATGTTTTTTTTTTTTTTTTTAATAAAGGACTTTTCCAAGGTGTTTGTGTGTTTTTTTTTTACATTTTTTGACACTTTCTTCGTGAAATGGTAGGGGTACAATGTACCCCTTACCAATTCACATAGGGGGGGCGGGATCTGGGGGTCCCCTTTGTTAAAGGGGTCTTCCAGATTCCGATAAGCCCCCCGCCCGCAGACCCCCACAACCACCGGGCAAGGGTTGTGGGGATGAGGCCCTTATCCCCATCAACATGAGGACATCCTCCCCATGTTGAGGGCATGTGGCCTGGTACGGTTCAGGAGGGGGGGCGCTCTCTCGTCCCCCCTCTTTTCCTGCGGCCTGCCAGGTTGCGTGCTCGAATAAGGGTCTTGTATGGATTTTTTGGGGGACTCCACGCCATTTTTTTTTTAATTTGGGGTGGAGTTCCCCTTAAAATCCATGCCAGATCTGAAGAGCCTGGTATGGATATTTGGGGGGAACCGCACGCATTTTTTTTTTAATTTGCGGCGGGGTTCCCCCTAATATCTATACCGGACCTGAAGGGCCTGGTAATAAAATTTGGGGGGACTCCCGCGCTTTTTTTTTATTTTTTTATCAATGACTTTTCTATGTATTGCCGGGAGCCGACAATTCATTAATAGCGGCGAGTGAGTTTTAAATTACTTTTTTTCCTTCAGAAATGACATTTTGTGCAGGGACAGTTCTAAGCACGGGAAACAAGCGTGACTTTACATGCATATTATACACACCCCCCATGTACGAAATTTTAAGGAATATTTCACTTTTATTGTTTCACTTTAAGCATTATTAAAATCACTGCTCCTAAAAAAACGTCAATTTTTAAAACTTTTTTTTGCATAGATACATGTCCCCTGGGACAGGACCCGGGTCCCCAAACACTTTTTATGACAATAACTTGCATATAAGCCTTTATAATTAGCACTTTAGATTTCTCCCATAGACTTTTCGAATTTGCTGCGAACACCCCAATTTGTTCGCTGTTCGGCGAACGGGCGAACAGGCAATGTTCGAGTCGAACATGAGTTCGACTCGAACTGGATGCTCATCCCTATAAGGCAGTATAGGTTCACAGAATATCTCCAGATATCCCCCCCTCTTCCATCCCCCCCTCTCCCCCAACCCCCCCCCCCACACCCCCCCTCCCTCTCGCCCCTTCCCCCTGTAACCCTAGGTTTACTACCTCAAAAAGGCTCCAGCCACCTCACTTAGCTTGGCCTAACTCTATTAGCCAACCCCCCCCTCTTCGACCTCTTCTTATTTCTCCTTATCTCCTCCGACCGAACCTATCTCCCCTTTTCCTCTACAATTCCCCATAAGGGGATATAATATATATTTATATATTTATATATTTTATACCTTTATGCAATTTCTATCTTACACGTATATACTATATATTTATATGTGTCTGTCTATATTCTAAGTACATCCTTTAACAACCGTATAAAAGTGCTTCCTTTCTCCCCCACCCATTTTCTCTATACCCCAAAAAAAAGGGGGGGGGTGGTTAACTGTGATACCTTCACTCTTCCCCCTCTTCCCCTTTCTCGCTTTGCATGTCTGTGATATTCTTCCATACATGATATTGTGTACCTTGTGTATCTTATTTACTTTATACATTATGTATCCCATGTGTTATGTGTTATGTGTTTTCATCTCTTTAAAGAGCAAAAAATAAAAATAAAAAAAAACAAAACAAAACAAAAAAAAAGGGGGAGAGAGACCCCCCCCCAAAAAACAGCCTCCCCCTCTACCTATTCCATATTCCCTTATATCTAATCCCTCCCTGTGTGAAAGAAAATAATTACTGTATATACTCGAGTATAAGCCGACCCGAGTATAAGCCGAGGTACCTAATGTTACCACAAAAACCTGGGAAAACTTACTGACTCGAGTATAAGCCGAGGGTCAACAATGCCCACCCATTGCAACTTCACTAAGCCCATTGCCACCTTACTGTTCCCATCCTCACTGTTCCCATCCTCACAAGTTCCCATCCTCACAAGTTCCTATCCTCACCTGTGCCCATCCTCACCTGTGCCCATCCTCACCTGTGCCCATCCTCACCTGTGCCCATCCTCACTGTGCCCACCCTCACTGTTGCCCTAGAATTATAATTGAACATTGTAAAATTGTACCTGAAGGCTGCGGCGTCCATCGTTTAAAACTCGCGCTCTCTTCCTGGTCTCTTCCGTGATAGGCGGAACTGCCTGCTGAGAATTGCCTGTCACGAACGTTCTCTCATCTTCACCCATCCCAGCAGACACTGTGTTCAGTTTCCGCCAATCACGGACATCTGCTGGGAAACTGAGGATGAGAGAACGTTCGTGATAGGCGATTCTCAGCAGACACAGTTATTATATACATGTATACATCACATATTCATCACATATTCATATATTTATATCTTGTTTATATATTATTTATATTCATATAGTCTTTTTCTATATCCCCTTTAGGGTCTGCAAAAAAAAAAAAAATGGCAAAAAAAAAAAATTGCAACACAGAGAAAAAATAAATAAAAACCCAAATAGAGAGTTCCTATTTTCATTTTCAACCCAGCTCTTTATCCATGGGGAAAGGGGAGAGGGGTTTGAAGGGGGAGTGGTTATGTTCCCCTCTCCATTTTTAGGTCTTCTAACTCTATTTGCCTCTTTATATACCATCCTGGCCTACCTTCCCTCAAGGGTCATAAAGGGGATCAATTCTATTATTCAGATCTATACCATTCTAAAAAGTAAAAAAACCCAGGCACCAAAAAAAAGAGGGGGGAAAGGGGAGGGAGGAAAGGGGAGAGGAAAAAAAAGCTGGGCAGGAGGGGGCCAAGGGGGGCATCGGGGGCGATACCCTACAGGAAAAAAAAACCAAGGGTTAAAAAAAAGGGAATTTTTCCTTTCTTTTTTTCTGCCAAATAACTAAAGTCCATGTTGAATCAAGGATAAAATGTCTGTAGACCAAGGCCATGCTTTGATATATCCTTTTATTTCTGTTCTCTTTTCCTTTTCCCTTCCCTTCTCTTTCCCTTTCCTTCCTTTTCTCATTTTTCCATGACCCGTACTGAGGCTTCTGCAATTGTCATAGGAGGCTTAACTCCCCGCTGTCTCTTCAATAGTGGTTGAAGCCAGTCCGGGACCGCACACTGTTCCATTTCTAAAAACAAAAATAAAGCTGGGAGATCTGACGGTTGTAATAAGGAAAAAGAGGAAGTCCCCTTCTTTACTATAAGGGATATGGGATATCCCCACCCATATGATCCCCCTGCATGTTTGATTTTTTCTAACAAGGGGCGCAGTAGTGCTCTCCTTTGAAGAGTGGTCCGAGATATGTCTGGTAAAATCTTAATCATATTCCCTTCATATTCAACAGCACCGACTTCACTGACCCCAATGGTGTGCATCTGTCACCTGGCTTCAGGTGACCTGACAGTCTCGCAGTCCCGCCCCTTGGCCCGGCTCCTATGATGGACATAACACTGGTCCAATGGTAGGAGGCGTGACTGCGAGTGGTGCTCATTCCCTCTGAGGCAGCCGTTCGGCGTATAACACGCACCCACGATTTTCCCGATTTTAAGGGGAAAAAAAGTGTGTTTTATACGCTGATAAATACAGTATATCGCGAAAAAGAAAAAACCCAGTGGTGATTAAATACCATCAAAAGAAAGCTGTATTTGTGTAAAAAAAATTATAAAAATTTTGTTTGGATACTGTGTTGAATGACTGAGTAATTGTCATTCAAAGTGTGAAAGCACTGAAAAATGAAAATTGGTCTGGACAGAAAGGGATAAACATCCCCTGTAAGTGAAGTGGTTAAGGGGAACCCTATGACAGAATTAAGGAAAAAAATGGCGTGGGGTCCCCCCAAAATCCATACCAGGCCCTTTAGGTCTGGTATAGATTTTAAGAGGAACTCCACACCATTTTTTTTTTAAAACAGCGTGGTGTTCCCCCTAAAATCCATATCAGGCCCTTTGGGTTTGGCATAGACTTTAAGGGGAACTCTACGCCAAAATAAAAAATAAAATTGGCGTGGGGTCCCCCCAAAATCTATACCACACCCTTATCCGAGCATGCAGCCTGGCAAGCCAGGAAAGGGAGGGGACGAGTGAGCGCCCCCCCTCCTGAACCTTACCAGGCCGCTTGCCCTCAACAAGGGCCTCTTCCCGACAACCCTGGCCGGTGGTTGTGGGAGTCTGCGGGCAGGGGATGTATCGAAATCTGGAAGCCCCCTTTAACAAGGGGGCCCCCAGATCCCAGCCCCCCCATGTGAATGGGTACATTGTACCCCTACCCATTCACCAGAAAAAGTATCAAAAAGTAAAAACCCCAACAGACAGTTTTTGACAATTCCTTTAACCGGTTCCCGACCAGCTCCTGTACATATACGTCGGCAGAATGGCACGGCTGGGCAAAGTAGCATATATATACACACGTCACTTTGAAATTCCCGCCGTGCGGGCGCGCGCCCCTGGTGCGAGCTCCGTGACCATGACTGCAGGACCCGCGGACTCGATGTCCACCAGTGTCCCGCGATCGGGTCACAGAGCTGCAGAACGGGGAGAGGCAAGTGTAAACAAGCATCTCCCCGTTCTGCCTAGTGACACTGTAACTAATCTTCTGTTCCCTCTCATCGGGAACAGCGATCAGTGACGTGTCACTCATAGCCATGCCCCCTAACAGTAAGAATCACTCCCTAGGACACACTTAAACCCTTCAGTGCCACCTAGTGGTTAACCCCTTCACTGCCAGTGTCATTTTCACAGTAATCAGTGCATTTTTATAGCACTGATCGCTGTAAAAATGACAATGGTCCCAAAAATGTGTCAAAAGTGTCCGATGTGTCCGCCATAAACTCACAATCACGATAGTCCGCCTGCCAGTTTTCCACGCCCGGAATGTAAACTGCTGATAGAGCTGGCAAACTCCTTTTGGCCCATCTTAGGATGTGAGCGACCTCTGACGCAGCGGCCGAGCTCCTTGTTCCTCCCTGATGGTTGACATAAGCCACCGCCGTGGCGTTGCCTGTCTGGATCCTGACCAGATGCCCTTGAAGTCTCTGCGACCACTTGGAGAGGCACAGTCTGATCGCTCAAAGTTCGAGGACATTGATCAGTAGGAGAGATTCTTCCGGAGTCCAGCAGCCCTGGGCCAACTGAACCCCCCCAGACTCCCCCCAACCGGTCAGGCTGGCGTCCGTCGTGACCACCGTCCAGTGGAAGCGAAGGAAGACTGAAGTGCCGGGGATGTCAGAGAGGCCCTGACTAGGTGACTCACCTGAATCTGATGATCCAGGGACAATGGGGATTTGTTCTATTTGGACAGAATCTCCTTTTGCAGCACCCGAGTATAGGATTGGGCATACGGTACTACCTCGAAGGAGGGTACCATGAGGCCCAGGACTCTCATGCAGAAACGGAGGGACGACAATTTGCGGGATGTTAACAACCTTACTGAAGACTGGAGCATCTGCAACATCTCTGGAGAGAGAAAAATGCTCGCCTCCGATGAGTCCACAATCAGCCCCAGGTATTCTAGGCGCTGAGTCGGAGCTAACACCCACTTCTGGAGGTTCAGTATTCATCCAAAGTCTTGGAGAGTCTGACTATAGACACGTCCTCCTCCAATTTAAATCTGGAAACAGGGTACAGAAGACCATCTAAACAACCTATACACGTCCTCCTCTAATTCTGAGCTGGAAGCAGCTCTCAGAAACTCCGTCCTTCTTTGGGACCACGAACAGATTCAAGTAGAATCCCTGAAACCTGTCTTGCCGCAGTACGGGTATGATTACCCCGCGCCTTAACAAGTCTTGAACTGCACCAGTCAGGGCAGCCCGCTGAGATGGTAGGAGAGGAAGATTTGAGGGAAAGAATCTGTTTGGTGGACAAGAAAGAAACTCGATCTTGTACCCTGAAGAGATCACTTTGCAAACCGACTGGTCAGAAAGCAGAGAGGTCCAGTGAGCTGTGAACTTGCGAAGACGTCCCCCCACCAAAATATCGGGTGGGGGCAAGACTTCATGCGGAAGCGGACTTGTTTGTGGGCTTAGATTGCTTGCGCACCCAGGGACGCCTCTGTCCCCCAGCTGAACCCTTATTGGCTTGGGAGGGTCTGCTAGTGGGCCCGACCGACGAAAATAGCGCTTTTGCGCAGGGAAGGAAGGCCCCTGTTTATGGGGCAGCCCTTTACCCTTGGTGGACTGAGGTAGAAGAGTGCTCTTACCACCAGTGACATCCTTAATAATGTCGTCCAGTGAGGCGCCAAAGAGCCTCCCACCTTTGAAAGGCAAATCTGTTAGAGCTTTTTAAGAAGCCTGGTCAGCGGCCCAGCACTTCAGCCTTATCAGGCAGCGCAAGACCACCACGGATACAGAGGCCCTGGAGATTAAGGGAGTCGCATCCAGGATTGCATCACATACCTACACCAGACCCTGCACCTGCTGGTCGGCCATTGTAACAATTTCTTGTGGGAGCTGATGCTCCTCTACTGCCTGATGCAAAAGTTTAGCCCATTCAGTGAGTGTCTGAGACACCAAAGTTGCAGCCACTAACGGCCGCAATGCTGACCCCAGCATAGCGAACACTGTCCGAGTCACCGCTTCGGATCTCCTATCAGTAGGGTCCTTAACCACTTAAGACCCGGACCATTATGCAGCTTAAAGACCTGGCCACTTTTTGCGATTCGGCACTGCGTCGCTTTAACTGACAATTGCTTGGTCGTGTGACGTGGCTCCCAAACAAAATTGGCACCCTTTTTTTCCCACAAATAGAGCTCTCTTTTGGTGGTATTTGATCACATTTGCGGTTTTTAGTTTTTGCGCTATAAACAAAAATAGAGCGACAATTTTGAAAAAAATTTAATATTTTTTTCTATAATAAATATCCCCCAAAAATATATAAAAAAAATATTTTTTTCCTCAGTTTAGGCCGATACGTATTCTTCTACATATTTTTGGTAAAAAAAAAGATCGCAATAACCGTTTTTTGATTGGTTTGTGCAAAATTTATAGCGTCTACCAAATATGGGATAGTTTTATTGCATTTTTAATTTAAAAAAAATTCTAGTAATAGCGGTGATCAATGATTTTTATCGTGACTGCAACATTATGGCGGACACATCGGACACTTTTGACACTATTTTGGGACCATTGTCATTTTTACAGCGATCAGTGCTATAAAAATGCACTGATTACTGTAAAAATTACAATGACACTGGCAGTAAAGGGTTAACCAGGAGGGGGCGCTGTAAGGGTTAAGTGTGCCCTGATGTGTGTTTCTTACTGTGGGGGGAGTGGCTTAGCGTGTGACCTCACTGATCAGTGACAGGCTCACTAGGAAGCACGGGTTGAGGTTTGTTTACACTTACCTCTCCCTGTTCTTCCTCTGTGACCCGATCGCTGGACACCAGCGGCAATCGGGTCCGCTGTTCCCGCGGGGACGGTCACGGAGAAGAGGACCAGGTCGCGACCCACGGCTGGGCTCTTAAAGGGGACGTACCTGTACGCCCTTGTGCCCAGCCGAGCCATTCTGCCGACGTACATCGGCGTGCGGCGGGCCTCAAGTGGTTAAAGGCAGGGGTCCCCTCCACTGGCATAGTGGTTACTTTGTTCAACCTCGATACCGGGGGTCAACAACAGGGGGAAATGCCCATTTTTTCAAAAGGCTCTCTTCAAAGGGGTAACGGACCGCCATGCGCTGAGGGACCACAAAGGACCTCTGCGGCCCTTCCCATTCCTTATCTAGGAATCTGTCAAAGAAATCAACATAAGGAAAAACCTTTACAGAGCGGGTCGTTTTGTGTGACCCAAAAGGGACCGACACCCCAGTGGATGTCCCAGCAGCATCTTCAAGCTTAAGGGTGTCCCTTACTGCATTGATATGTGCTCCCACAAGTGCTCTGTCCTGCACTGACCCAGACGAGGGGTCTTCCTCAGTGCCCGGACGGTCCTGGTCCACATCCTCTGACGCCTCAGAACAGGGGTCCTGTGCTGCAGCCAGGCCCGAGTCAGTCAGAGCATTCCAGGAGATGGCAGGGGAGGGGGCGCTTTTTACCCCCTATACGCCCGCATGCCACTTCCACCCTGGCAACAAATGGCTCCAGGACTTCGACAAATTGTCCATGGTAACCGCAGGTGCAGGGGCACCAGTTGCTGCCACCGGAATGTCTGGGGAAGAAATACCAGCTTCAGACTCCATTCCGACCCACTGACAGTCCTTAGCGACTAAGTCAAGACACTTGTTACAAAAAAAGTCCACCCTCCTGACCGGGGGGGGGGGTTACCCAGGGACTCACCACCCAGCCAGAGACTGCTCAGCGCTGCTTGTCCGCCTGCCTCACAAGGTGTTCCGTGAGGTAAATAGCGCTATTCGTGGAAAAGAAGGGAAAAGAGTCACGGGCTACAAGAAAATGGCCGTCCGCAATGACGACCTGCACCACAGCGCTGCCACAAGAAAATGGCCACCAATGGAATTTTTCAATGTTAAATGAAAACCAACAGAAAATGGCACCGGTGCTACCAAAAATGCCGCCGAGCATGAGGTGGACGAGAAGGCCGCAGGGACACCTAACGGAGGCCCCCAGAAAGCATGGCACCTTCACAGAAGCGGACCCTGACAGCTCTACAGCCCCCAACCGGGATACGGAGACCCCTACAGGTACACCCCGCCGACACAGTAGGCCCCGCACTGGGGAGGAGGAAAGAGGAGGGGGACAGAGGGAGGGAAAGGGAGGACAGGGGACTCCCTAATGACCCTCTAGGAAGCCCAGCTGTTCCAAACTGACAGAAAACAGGAGGAACTGTACTTACCTGTCCACGCGAGGACATGCTGGTGCAAACCAGACAGACTCACCACCGGACATACGGAGTGGCTGTCGGCCATGGCTCACTGTGACTGAGTAGGTCAGTCATATGTGGACCCCGGAGCAAAAAACTCACCGGCCACCCCTGGAGCAACGGGCCATGTCGTGGCCGACCCAGCGCTCAGCTAAGGTCTGCTCACGCTCGATGGCCGGACTGGGGAGACTACCAGGATCTATAATATCCAGCTTGTCACCCAGCCGGCACTTGATAGAAGATCACAGGATCAAAAAATTAAATAATAAAATAATAAAAAAGTAACAATTTCTGTAGGACTCTGGGCCCAAGGGGGAGCCAGGTCCATCTCTACTAGGCAGAAAAAAAACTGAGCTGCATGCTACAGGGTGAGGGGTTATGACCGGAGGGACCGCCCCCTGGGTGGGGCTGTTCAACTCTGTTAAAGTTACATGTTTTAAGATAACTAACATGTTCTGCCTAGTCCTTTCCTAATAGACGGAACATAACCCACTTTGTCAAGATTTAAAGGAACTGTGTCCGTCCATGGACGAAAAGAGAAATTGCATTTTTTTCTAAATCTATTTTTGTTTATAGCACAAAAAATAAAAACTGCAGAGGTGATCAAATACCACCAAAAGAAAGCTCTATTTGTGGGAAAAAAAGGACGTCAATTTTGTTTGGGAGCCACATCGCACGACCGCGCAATTGTCAGTTAAATCGACGCAGTGCCAAACCGCAAAAAATGCTCTGGTCTTCGGCCAGCGAAATGGCCGAAGACCTTGTTAAAGGGGGCTTCCAGATTCCGATAAGACCCCTGCCCGCAGACCCGACAACCACAGCCCAGGGTTGTTGGGAAGAGGCCCTTGTCTCCATCAACATGGAGACAAGGTGCTTTGGGGTGGGGAGGCGCAGAGCCCCTCCTGCCCCAAAGCACCCACCTCCCCATGTTGAGGGCATGTGGCCTGGTATATTTCAGGAGGGGGGAGCACTCGCTCATCCCCCCCTATCCTGACCTCCAGACTGCATGCTCGGATAGGGGTCTGGTATGGATTTGGGGGGGGGCACGCTATTTTTTTTTTAATTTTGGTGTAGAGTTCCCCTTAACCACTTCAGCCCCAGAGGATTTGGCTGCCCAATGACCGGGCCATTTTTTGCGATTCGGCACTGCGTCGCTTTAACTGAGAATTGTGCGGTCGTGCAACATTTTTCCCACAAATAGAGCTTTCTTTTGGTGGTATTTGATCACCTCTGCGGTTTTTGTTTTTTGCGCTATAAACCCAAAAAAGTGACAATTTTTTTAAAAAAAGCAATATTTTTTACTTTTTGCTATAATAAATATCCCCACAAAATAAAATAAACAAATTTTTCCTCAGTTTAGACCGATATGTATTCTTCTACATATTTTTGGTATAAAAAAAAACAAAAAACGCAATGAGTGTATATTGATTGGTTTGCGCAAAAGTTATAGCGTCTACAAAATAGGGGATAGTTTTATGGCATTTTTTTATTCATTTGTTTTTTTTAATTAGAAATGGCAGCGATCTGCGATTTTTATCATGACTGCGACATTATGGCAGACACATCGGACACTTTTGATGCTATTTTGCGACCATTGTCATTTATACAGCGATCAGTGCTATAAAAATGCACTGATTACTGTGTAAATGACACTGACAGGGAAGGGGTTAACCACTAGGGGGCGAGGAAGGGGTTAAGTGTGTCCTAGGGAGTGATTCTAACTGTGTGGGGGCTGGCTACCAATAGTTATAATGTTTTCAACATAGATAGCTTTCAGTGGTAATTGTAAATACTTACCATTTTTAGATTTATATTAATGTGAGCTGTTTACAAGATATAGGAGTTAGGCGTTTTGGAACTGGGGCATATATGCATATAGGCAGTGTTTTTGCAAATAATAGATGGGAAAGTAAGGGCGGAAGTGATTGTATAAAAGTAGATTCCTGGCTAGGCGTTCACATCCTCTTGAAAAAGTAATCTGATGAATAGGGATGAGCTTCGAGTTCGAGTCAAACTCATGTTTGACTCGAACATTGCCTGTTCGCCGAATAATTTGGGGTGTTTGCGACAAATTCGAAAATCCGCGGAACACCCTGTAAAAGTCTATGGGAGAAATCTAAAGTGCTAATTTTAAAGGCTAATGCCGCGTACACACGACCGCTTTTCTCGACGAGAATAACGGCATTTTTTTTTTCCGCCGAGAAAACCGATCGTCTGTGGGCTTTATGTCGTTATTTTCAACGAGAAAAACGGCATTAAAAACGACGAGAAAAATTAGAACATGTTCTAAATTTTCTCGCCGTTTTTCACGTCGTCGTTTTTTTCATCATGAAAAATGATCGTGTGTAGGCTTTAACGACGTGAAAAAAGCGCGCATGATCAGAAGCAAGTGAGGAGAAGGGAGCGCTCGTTCTGGTAAAACTACTGTTCGGAATGGAGATGGCACATTCGTCATGCATGAAATTATTACATCGTTTAATGCAGCGCATTCTTTTCTTCGTTCTAATGCTGCAATATTCCAATTCTCTTGCTGCTGATATTCTCCCAGAGTTAGGACAATCTTTGTTCTTTAGTATTTATTGTTTTATCATGATTAATCTCTATTTTGGTGAGCCAGATCTCCCTAAATACCCAAACATTTTTACATTATTTTTTTTAGGTTTTAATTTGTGGTATTAGATTTTAGACTGTTTTTACATATTATTTGCTATTTTGGAGTGTGTCAAGTTACCACAACATTATTATTTATTCTAATTTGGCCTCAATGAGGTTAGTGTCCCTTGTTAATTTCACAATTTTTTATCCACTGTCCCTGCCTACTCACTTACAAACTGGCTATTTAGCAGAAAAACACATGTTCATTTTGTATCTTACAAAAAAATTCCATTTATTATGGCCTAATAACAAATTAAAAGGTAAGCTAAAACAAAACCATATGTAAAGTACAAATCAAGAAGCCAGGAAGACAGCACTGGAGACCCTGCTGAAATTAGTGCAGACCCAGATCACCACAGCAAACACCAAAGCATGTGAAGACAAAAATTGGGCCCATGTGAGGCACATATCCTGGGCTCATTTTCGGGTTTTTTGTTTGACCTTCCCTGCAGCCTTCCTTGGAGGCTGTGTCCGTGGAGGAGGGACTGGAGCAGGAGCAGGGTCTGGAACAGGAGCAGGGACTGTTACAGGAGCAGGGACTGTTACAGGAGTAGACATGTGCAAAAGGAAAAAATTTGTTTCGTTTCGTTTCGTTTTAATTCGTTAATTAATTCATTTTGTTTAGTTAGATTCGTTAAATTTGTTAAATTCGTTTTCGGATTTCGTTTTGTTTTCGACCGAATTCGAAAATCAGTCGCATTCGAAAATATTTCAACCGAATTCGAAAATATTTCTACCGGATTCGAAATTATTTCAACCGCATTTGAAACTATTTCAACCGGATTCGAAAATATTTTGCGACCCGACTTTGGGTCCACGTATCTCAGGGTCACTTAGTAATAGAAACCCCAAATTTGGAGATGTTATAGTGCTAGTTCTACTGTGTTTGCATACCAAATTTGGGGTTTCTATCTACAAGTGGCCCTGAGATATGTGGACCCAAAGTCGGGTCGCAAAATGTCAAGCACTTTACTGGAGCAGAGAATGACATTTTGCGACCCGATTTTGGGGCCACATATCTCGGGGCCACTTGTAGCTAGAAACCCCAAATTTGGTATGCAAACACAGTAGAACTAGCACTACAACATCTCCAAATTTTGGGTTTCTATCACCAAGTAACCCCAAAATACATGGACCCAAAGTCGGGTCGCAAAATATTTTCGAATCCGGTTGAAATAGTATCAACATGATTCGAAATTATTTCAACTGCATTTGAAACTATTTCAACCGGATTCGAAAATATTTTGTGACCCGAATTTGGGTCCATGTATCTCGGGGTTACTTGGTGATAGAAACCCCAAATTTGGGGTTATTGTTTTTCTAGTCTATTTTCTATTTTATTATAATCTTTTCTATCCAAAGTTAAAATTAATTAAATAATTAAAAAATTTGAATTCATACTATTCGAAATTCAAATTTATTCTATTCGAAATTCGAATTTCAGAAGATGGTTGTATGTTCTTTCTATTTTATTCTTCTAAATTATATTTTTTTTCTATTCTGTTCTAATCTTTTCTATTTGAATTATAAATTTTGGAAGAAGGTTATTTACTTACTTATATACATCTGTCACATAAAAAAAAAGATGTGAAATGGCTGTCACGGATGTCGATCGCAAGGCAAGTACATATGCTGTATGTCATTGTCCACTTACCACAACACCTGCCATGAGTGCCACGACACCGGCCACGAGTGCCACGTGACCTGCCACGAGTGCCACGTGAACGGCCACGAGTGCCACGTGACCTGCCACGTGACCTAGTTGTGGATTGTCTACTTGCCACGTCACCTGCCACAAGTTATGGGGCTCCTGGCACCAAGTGACCCCCAGATATGGGCGATATTTCAAGTACTTTTCTGCAGCAGAGAATGACATTTTGTGACCCGACTTTGGGGCCACGTATCTCGGGGCCACTTATAGCTAGAAACCCCAAATTTGGTATGCAAACACAGTAGAACTAGCATTACAACGGGGTTACTTGGTGATAGAAACCCCAAATTTGGGGTTATTGTAGTGCCAGTTGTAATGTGTTTACATACCAAATATTTTGGGATTTCTAGCTATAAGTGGCCCCGAGATACGTGGCCTCAAAGTCGGGTCACAAAATTTAATTCTCTGCTGCAGAAAAGCACTTGACAGATCGCCCCTATCTGGGGGTCACTTGGTGCTAGGAACCCCATAACTTGTGGCAGGTGACGTGGCAAGTGGACAATCCACAACTTGGTCACGTGGCACTCATGGCAGGTGTTGTGGTAAGTGGACAATGACATACAGCATATGTACTTGCCTTGCGATCGACATCCGTGACAGCCATTTCACATCTTTTTTTTTATGTGACAGATGTATATAAGTAAGTAAATAACCTTCTTCCAAAATTTATAATTCAAATAGAAAAGATTAGAACAGAATAGAAAAAAAATATAATTTAGAAGAATAAAATAGAAAGAATATACAACCATCTTCTGAAATTCGAATTTCGAATAGAATAAATTTGAATTTCGAATAGTATGAATTCAAATTTTTTAATTAATTAATTAATTTTAACTTTGGATAGAAAAGATTATAATAAAATAGAAAATAGACTAGAAAAACAATAACCCCAAATTTGGGGTTTCTATCACCAAGTAACCCCGAGATACATGGACCCAAATTCGGGTCACAAAATATTTTCGAATCCGGTTGAAATAGTTTCAAATGCAGTTGAAATAATTTCGAATCATGTTGATACTATTTCAACCGGATTCGAAAATATTTTGCGACCCGACTTTGGGTCCATGTATTTTGGGGTTACTTGGTGATAGAAACCCAAAATTTGGAGATGTTGTAGTGCTAGTTCTACTGTGTTTGCATACAAAATTTGGGGTTTCTAGCTACAAGTGGCCCCGAGATATGTGGCCCCAAAATCGGGTCGCAAAATGTCATTCTCTGCTCCAGTAAAGTGCTTGACATTTTGCGACCCGACTTTGGGTCCACGTATCTCGGGGTCACTTAGTGATAGAAACACCAAATTTGGTATGCAAACAGAAGAACTAGCCCTACAACATCTCCAAATTTGGGGTTTCTATCACCAAGGAACCCCGAGATACATGGACCCAAAGTCGGGTCAAAAATATTTTTAGATTCGAAAAAATTCGGATTCGGTTAAATTCGTTAGTATTGTAATTCGGTAATTCGGATGCATCCGAATGTCCGAATAATGAAAAATTCGTCCGAATTTCGATTCGGAACGAAACGAAATGCACATGTCTATACAGGAGCATGGAGTGGGGTAGGAGCATGGAGTGGGGCAGGAACTTGAGCATAAAAATATGAAAGGTCCACAACGTCTGTGAAATCCTTCAGTTTGTTCAACAGGCCCATATTGACCACCTTCAATATTAGGGTTTCACATTTCAGCCTCTGGTCCAGTCCCATTTGGGGCAGTTTCTCCCCAATAAGGGCAGCAAATCCCTCTGCAGCGGTGGGGGGCTCTCGGAGTGCAGCAGTAGCCTCCCTAATTAGGGCCTGGGTCTCCTCCTCCATTTGAAGCAGCCTCCTTGATCTTTTTGCTGGAATCCGCAGCAGAGGGATCTGGGGCCTGGTGTTGTGCTGGGTCCCACTGGGGCCTGCCTCTTCCTGGTTCCCACTGGGGCCTGCCTCTTCCTGGGTCCCACTGGGGCCTGCCTCCTCCTGGCTTCCAGTGGCACCTGCCTCCTCGTGTGTCCCACTGGGGCCTGTCTCCTCCTGGCTTCCAGTGGCACCTGCCTCCTCGTGTGTCCCACTGGGGCCTGTCTCCTCATCCTGTTTAAAAAAGGTACATCGAGTTAGTTTTGCCTTCATCTTTCACACACATTTGTCACCTCATGACATTTGTTAATTGAATGCTACTAAATATTAAAGTGAATCATTCTGACACCAGTATATTTCTTTTTGGTGCCCTTAATTTTTGGCCACTGCTCTCTATTGATATGTCAGACACTTTTTTATAACTCTTAACATTTTTCACACTTTTTTACAAACTTTTACAACATTCAACTTTTATTACTCTAAATATTTTGTGAAATATTATACCTGGCTCCAAATATTTAAATCAGGCTCCTCCAGGACTTGAGGTTGTTCCTCCAAAGAGACCTCAACTTGGCTGGAGGCTTGGCTGCAGGGAATGCTGGAGGGAAGGCTGGAGGGAAGGCTGGAGGGTTGGCTGCAGGGAAGGCTGGAGGGTTGGCTGCAGGGAAGGCTGGAGGGTTGGCTGGAGGGTTGGCTGCAAGGAAGGCTGGAGGTCGTTCTGGGTGGAAGGCTGGAAAGGGATTCCCTGGATTCCAGGTGTTCATCCAGGAAACTCAGGTGCTGATAGTACCACAGATTTGGGATGTATCGGTCCTCTGCACCTGCTCCTGACCGCAGGGATTTTAGCACTTTATTCCGTTGAGCCCGGTATGTGCCCCTAATGGTCCCAATTTTTGTGTTCAGATCCTGTAGTGTTGCTGTGGGGATCTGAGTTTTCACAAATTCCAGCAAGGTCTCCAGTGCTCTCTTCCTGGCTTCTTTATTTTTATTATGTTTATTTTTAGTCTGCCATAAAATTGGAAGATTCTTCCATCTTTGCAGGAATTCCAACATAAAATCTGGGTCCTTAAATACCTTCATTTTCTCTGCAATTCAAAACCCAAATCAAAAAAAGGAATGTCAGTCAGGACTTCTCCAAATCTTTCTCACCATATATAGGCCACTAACGTAGCAATTGATCAGTCATCATAGAGTTGAGTGGACACCTGGATGTTTGTGTTGAACTCTTTTTAGCTAACTTTGTAAAAAGCTAGAGTTCGTGACCTGACTTTCCCCGAACCCAAACCCCATTGAAGTAAATGTTGCCCTGTAAATCGTGGGAATAAAAGGACTCCCCAAAAATAAAGGAGTACCTCGAACTGTCCCTGCACCAAGTGTCATTTTTGTTTTTAAAAAATAAAACTAAATTCACTCCTGGGTATAATTAATTGTTGTCTCCTGTCAATTGCAATACATAGGAAAGTCATTGATACAAACAATGGGAAAGCATTGTGGTTCCCCCAAATATCCATACCAGGCCCTTCAGGTCTGTCAAGGATTTTAAGGGGAACTCCCCCCCAAATTCTGGGAAAAAATGGCGTGGAGTCCCCCCCCCAAATCCATAACAGACCCTTATCCGAGCACGCAACCTGGCCGGCCACAGGGGAAGAGGGGGGGACGAGAGAGCGCCCCCCCTCCCTCCTGAACCGTACCAGACCACATGCCCTCAACATGGGGAGGATGTCCCCATGTTGATGGGGACAAGGGCCTCATCCCCACAACCCTTGCCCGGTGGTTGTGGGGGTCTGCGGGCGGGGGGCTTATCGGAATCTGGAAGACCCCTTTAACAAAGGGGACCCCCAGATCCCGCCCCCCCCCTATGTGAAATGGTAATGGGGGACATTGTACCCCTACCATTTCACCTTAAAAAATGGCATTATCTAAAAAATGACACTACACGGTTTTTGACAATTCCTTTATTATTGGTTTTGTTTTTCAACCATCTTCTTCCTTCTTCTTTTCTGCATTCGAGTTTCTTCCTCCATCTTCCTCTTCATCTTCATCTTCCTTCTTGCTTCGGGCTTCTCGTCCGCATCTTGCTTCGGCTTCTTCTTTGTTCTCCCGCCGCTCCATTTGAATTGGAGTTTCCCGCTGTGTGACGCAAAGTTAGGCAGTTCTCCTCTAGGTCCGCTGCGAGCCGGGGGACCCGCCCCCCTCTGACTGCACGGGGAAAGTACCTGTGAAATCTCTGTGCGTCAGAGGGGGGTGGGGTCACCGGACCAAGAGGAGAACTGATGAACTGAGCGTCCCACAGCGGGAACCTCCAATTCAAATGGAGCGGCCGGAGAAAGAAGAACCCGGAGCAAGATGCGGACGAGAACACCGAAGGAAGAAGGAAGATGAAGAGGAAGAGGAAGATGGAGGAAGAAACACGAAGCGAGAAAAGAAGAAGAAGGAAGAAGATGGAAGAAAGCCAAACTAAAAATTAAAGGAATTGTCAAAAACTGACTACTGTCATTTTTTACATTTTGTACACTTTCTTCGTGAAATGGTAGGGGTACAATGTACCCCTTACCAATTCACATAGGGGGGGGCGGGATCTGGGGGTCCCCTTTGTTAAAGGGGTCTTCCAGATTCCGATAAGTCCCCCGCCCGCAGACCCCCACAACCACCGGGCAAGGGTTGTGGGGATGAGGCCCTTGTCCCCATCAACATGGGGACATCCTCCCCATGTTGAGGGCATGTGGCCTGGTACGGTTCAGGAGGGAGGAGGGGCCACTCTCTCGTCCCCCCCTCTTCCCCTGCGGCCGGCCAGGTTGCGTGCTCGAATAAAGGGTCTGTTGTGGATTTTGGGGGGGACTCTACGCCCTTTTTTTTCCTGATTTGGGGGTGGAGTTCCCCTTAAAATCCTTGACAGACCTGAAGGGCCTGCAACTCGAATTTGGGGGAACCCCCACGTTTTAATTTTGCAGGTACAACTCACTTTTCAATGTCTTGCCATTTGCCGGGAGGCAAGAATTCATTTAGAGCCGCGATTGACTTTTCAAAGTTTATTCACAATTAAAAAATGACACTTTGTGCACGGCCAGTACTAACAGCACGGGAAGCAAGCGCCAAGTTACATGCATATTGCCCAACCCCGGCCCCGAACATACAGTGAATGAATGTTTATAGGTTTAATGCTCCTGGACACAGCCAAATTTAAAGGTCTGTACGGTCACTACATTTGCTGTTCGGGGCCGCTCAACCCTCGACATATCAAGTATGAAAAATGTTACGTACCCGCGATCTACACGTTCGTCTCTTCCGACCTTCTTCCACTCACTGAACGTCGCTTTCCACGATGTTTTTTGGAGTTATATACAGTGCGCATGCGTGACGCTCCGCACGCTTTCCCGCCCCTGACGTTCGTTACACTACTTTCCCCGCCCCTTCTCGCTACTCCTTAATGACGGAGAGTGTAAACATGTCGGCGAATCACCAACATGATGTGGAAAGTGGGGAAGAAAGCAGGCCCCGACCCAGAAGGTAGAAAACGCCACTAACATGAGCTTTGAGGAGATGGTGGAGATGGTCACCATATTGCTCCGGGATGATTATGATGCCAAACATGGGCCCTACAAAAAGCCAAATCAAGTGAAGTCCAATATCATGGATAAAGTGGTCAAAGCGCTATTGCAGAAATTTGGTGTTCGCAGGTCGCGGGAACAGATCCGGAAACGATGGTCGGACATTAAGTTGCGTGAGCCGGATCAATATAAAAAGATTAAAAAAGTCATCAAAAAAAGTAAGTAGATCTACATTAAATGTGATTTTTGGTAATAACGTGGTGTTGCATGTGCTTTTAAAATAATGTATGTAGTACAGTTAAAAATTTCATGTTTCATGTTTTTGGGCACACGAATCGATCGTATAAATGGTCGTTCAAACGTTCACTCAATCACAAGCTTTTGGCCCGATTCATTGTTCGAACGACATTTTATCAATCCTAAAATAATAGGCATGTTCAAATGTTTTTAGCAATGTATTCCACCAAAACATCGTTTGGGTGGTATTGAACGAGGATTTCAACGTTGGATTCTTGTGCCCAAGAACATGAAACAGGACATCATGAAATGTTTATGTGAGAAGTAATTATAAACATGTTTGTGTAGTTGTTGGTAATTAGATTTGGCTAATGTAACTAGATTCAGTGTACGTTTACAAGAGTATGCTCAGCAGCTGCTTACACATCTGGACTCATTAGCACAAGTGTGGGCCACAAGAACAACCTTTTGATGGTGTCACACACAGGTGATCCAGTGGATACCTGGTGTGTTTCCATGCGTGAAACATGACCAAAAGAGATTAATCTACCATCTTGGGAAATGGATACAATCATGTGTTCATCTCCTAAAAAATTATCACTAATACAATTGTAACACACTTCCCAAGAATGATTAATATTCCTCTTTCACGCCAAAATATATTTAGTTACACAAGTCTACCTTTTGGTTATATCTCCTAGGGCTTCAAAGAGCTAAGAGACACAAGGCTGCAAACCCCGCACCACCAACTCAAGACCCACAACCGCAGGATGTGGCAGAAGAGGGAAATGGCAACTCACCAGGTCAGTGTCATACACCACAGCCTCAGGTAATAGATGTTGGCCTGTATATTTAGTAAGACGTTTTCTTTTCACTACTTCAAGGGACTTTAATGCCTGCGGCACCAGCAACCTTCACCAGAGCCACTGCCCAGATGTTGCTGAAACAAGTGAGGGTCTGCTCTCGGGAGGTTGAAAAGATAAAAGACAACCTGTTCCAGATGTGCCAAACCAACAAAATCATGGAGAAAAGACTGAAAAAACTTGAGCATATTCTTGGGAGGGTGTAAAACTTGTATATATATTCTAAAAAATATTGTTTTATTTTTTGGGGGGGAAATCTTTTATTTCTATAAAGGTATATTGTTCGTGTTGTACATTTTTGTACTGAGTTGTAAAAAGAGAAAAAAAAAAAACAATTCCCAAAAAAATTTGGGGTATATTTTGATACAAACGTGAAAATTTTTAAACTCCTATAAAAAAAATTAATCACTAAACAATGTGTGGCTTCTTATATCAATGTTGCCCCCCCCCCCCTAAAAAAATGTGTGTATTTAGACTATAAATGATTGTAATTTACTTGTTAGGAAAAAACATGGGACTACAACTGCACTAGTATAACCGAGGACAGTGATGGTGAACATTGGCAACCCAGATGGTTTGGAACTACAATGTTACTAATGTTACTCAGGCACTCTGCAGTGTAGTTGAGCATCATGGGAAATGGAGTTGCAAAACATCTGGAGTGGCAAGGTTCACCATCACTGACCTAGGAGAAAGAACAAATACAACAAAAGAAAAGCAAACAAGATGTTTTCAGTATATTATTTTTTATTATGACCAAAATTGGTTTAAAAATGATCAGGCATTGCAATGGCCCCCCTACCCATAAAATATTCTAGATAGCGTTGCCGCACATCACGGCCGCTTTGGGGGGCCAAGCCTGTAGGGCCAGCTAACTGGGCTGCCAATGGTCCATCCAAGCACTGTGTGCCCTGAAGGTCAACTGTAGCTAGATAATTGTTTGAGTTTTTGAGTAAAAAATTGTGCAGTATGCAACAGCACATGACCAAATGGTTCCATTTATACTCCGCCATGTTTATCGCAGTCAGAAAAAGGCGGAAGCGACTGGCCATGATGCCAAAGGCATTTTCGACCACCCTTTGCGCTCTGGCCAGACGATAATTAAAGACCCTCCTCTCAGGGGTGAGGGACCTTTGGGGAAAAGGCCTCATCAAATGTGGTCCAAGCGCAAAAGCCTCATCTGCCAGGAACACAAACGGGAGGCCATGTTCATTATCTTCAGCAGGTGGCAATGCCAGGTCCTCTGAAAGAAGCCGGTCTGCAAACTCGGTCTGGGCGAAAACACCACCATCAGACATCCGCCCATTTTTCCCAACATCAACAAATAGAAACTCATAGTTGGCAGACACCACCGCCATGAGCACAATACTGTGGAAGCCTTTATAATTTAAAAAAAACGAGCCAGAATGGGCCGGTGGCACGATGCGGACGTGCTTGCCATCAATGGCTCCTCCACAGTTGGGAAAGTTCCACCGCTGAGAAAAATCAGATGCCACATTCTGCCATTCCTGTGGCATCGATGGTAACTGTGGAGTCAAAGGAACAAAAAAATTAATATACTTTACTACCTATACATTGCAAGCATGTTAGCACAAAACACTCTGGGCAAAATATCAGTATAGCATTAATTTGGAAGGAGGATTTTAGAGCGGAGCTACGCAGCCAAAATACTATAAAATAACACAGCAGCTGCAGCTACAGCAGCTGCAGAGGTTTGCTAATTGTACACTTACCTGTCCTGGAGTCCAGCAACGTCCGCAGCAGAGGACGAACAATTGCTCGTCACTCTGCTGCCCCCTCTGCCATCCTCGGTGAGGGAACCAGGAAGAGAAGCCTTGCGGCTTCACTGCCCGGTTCCCAAACGCACATGCACGAGAAGCACTGCGCAGTTCAGACTGGTCCTCCTGTGTTCTGTGAGACAAGTGTTTCCAAGAACACTACGGGTCTTCTGCGGGAAGTGACTTGGCTCAGGCAGAGATGACTCCCGGATGTGGGTGAAAATACCTGGCTTAAACAGGTATCTTCACCCCCCTCCCCCCTGAAAGGTGTCAATTTTGACACCGGGGGAGGGTTACGATGAGCGGACCCCCAAAATTTTGGATGGAGGTCCGCTTGAATAAGATAGAAAAATAAGCAACAAAAACATCACCCACTCTGATGGACCTGTGAAATTCTTTAGAGGGTGGAGGGGTTGAGATGAGTTGGGGACATCATAATTCAAATCTATAGTACTATGTAATTTATTTGTGTAGATTAGACAAAAATCAAAGAATTGGGGGGGGGGGGGGATCAGGCAATCTAAGCACTACAATGGAGCGTCCAAAACAAAAATGGGGATTGACTAGGCTAGGTGTGTTTGGGCCCAGGATCTAATGCTGGAGATTGGTTTAAAAACAAATATGCATGTAGCCAAAAAACATAGAATATTCAAAGCTTACAACATGCAGGGGGATAAAGGGGACATTCACAGCATATTCAAATCATGGTAATTAGAGACAGTTCAAACTATACTATACATTAGCAAGCATAAAAAAACATAGATTGTGATGTTTATAAAGGAGAAAACTTACCTTAAGATAGTCCTCATGAAGGACCTGGATAATGGCAGAGCAGGTCTCAGGGATAATGACGCCCAGAGCCTGGGGGGAGATGCCTGTCGAGAACTTGAGGTCCTGCAAGCTTCTCCCAGTCGCAAGGTATCGCAACATGGCGATGAGCCTCTGCTCAGCAGTAATGGCTTCCCGCATAACGGTATCCTGCCTGGTGATATAGGGGGACACCAAAGCCAAGAGCTGCTGAAAAACGGGGTCAGACATCCTAAGAAAATTCCTGAAATCATCAGGGTTATTCTCCCGGATCTCCCGCAGCAGAGGCATATGACATAATTGGTCCCTCTGGAGCAACCAATTCTTGGTCCATGAACTCCTCCTCACCCTCCTCATGGACCAGATCTGGGACATAGCAACAAGCCCAGCAGCAAGCACAGCACGATCTCGGCGACAAGAACGTACCCGCAACATGGCTTCAAAACGGTCGCCTAATCAGAACGAACTAAAAGAACGCACTGAAGAACAGCAAGGCCTATGAAGAACGAGCTGAAAAACAGTAACGAGCGGACAAGAACGCACTGCAAAAACAGATACGAACTCACTACACGCACTGAAAGCCAGATACAAACCCACAAGCACAAACTGAACTCCCGAAAACGATCTTTAAAGCACGAAGACTGAAAAGCGCGAATCGTCTCTTCCCAAACTTTTACTAACACGCGGTAACACGAAGTCAGCAAAAGCAGCCAAAAGGGTGGCGCGAACAGAATGAAACTTCCCCTTTATAGTGCCGTCATACGTGTTGGACGTCACCGCGCTTTGCTAGATCAGTTTTTTTTTCACGATCGTCTGTAGGCAAGGCAGGCTTGAGAGGAAACAAGAAAAATAACGTTGAGAAAATCGACGTTTTTTTTCTTGACATGAAAAGCGGTCGTGTGTACGCGGCATGATATGCAAGTTATTGTCATAAAAAGTGTTTGGGGACCCGGGTCCTGCCCCAGGGGACATGTATCAATGCAAAAAAAAGTTTTAAAAACTGCAGTTTTTTCGGGAGCAGTGATTAAAATAACTAAAAAGTGAAATATTCCTTTAAATTTCGTACCTAGGGAGTCTGTATAGTATGCCTGTAAAGTCACACTTGTTTCCCGTGCTTAGAACTGTCCCTGCACAAAGTGTCATTTCTGAAGGAAAAAAGTAATTTAAAAGCACTCACGGCTATAATGAATTGTCAGCTCCTGGCAATACAGAGAAAAGTCATTGATAAAAAATAAAAATAAAAAATGCGTGGGGGTCCCCCCCAAATTCAATTACCAGGCCCTTCGGGTCTGGTATGGATATTAAGAGGAACCCTGCTTCAAATTTAGAAAAAAAAAAAGACGTGGGGTTCCCCCCAAATATCCATACCAGACCCTTCAGGTCTGGTATGGATTTTAAGGGGAACTCTACGCCAAATAAAAAAAAAATGAGCGTGGAGTTCCCCCCAAAAATCCATACCAGACCCTTTATCCGAGCAGGCAACCTGGCAGGCTGCAGGAAAATCTCTCAAAGCACCATGTCCTGATGTTGATGGGGACAAGGGCCTCATCCCCACAACCTTTGCCCGGTGGTTGTGGGGGTCTGCGGGCGGGAGGCTTATCGGAATCTGGAAGACCCCTTTAACAAAGGGGACCCCCAGATCCCGGCCCCCCTATGTGAATTGGTAAGGGGTACATTGTACCCCTACCATTTCACACAGAAAAAAAGTGTACATTTTAAAAAAACAAACACACAGACACCGTTGGGAAAAGTCCTTTATTAAAAATAAAAATTAAAAAAAGGATTCCAGCGGTGGTAATCCACTCTCGGTATCCTGCGATGGATGCTCTCCTCTCCGGGGTCCAGAGGTGGATGATCTCCTCTCCATCCAGGTCAGGGCTCCAGCGATGAGATGTCAAGCGCAGCGCATCCCGTCTCCACCGGAGACACCCCGGGAATGATGCAGCTTCAGCCAGTAACAGCTCTTATGTAGCTGAGGGCGGGGGCACCCGTCACATGACCCCACCCCCCTCTGACGCAAGGGGAAACCCGGGCTTCCCCAGTGACGTGCGGGTGACCCCGCCCCCCTCTGATGTAACACAGGTTTCCATTACCCCGCCCTCAGCTACAGAAGAGACCCGTCAGGCTGCCAGGATTCCCGGGGTGTCTCTGGTGGAGACAGGATGCGCTGCACTGGACATCTCATCTCTGGAGCCTGGAAATGGATGGAGAGGAGATCATCCACCGCTGGACCCCAGAGAGGAGAGCATCCATTGCAGGATACCGAGAGTGGATTACCACCGCTGGAATCTTTTTTTTTATTTATTTTTTTAATAAAGGACTTTTCCCAACGGTGTCTGTGTGTTTTTTTACAATTTTTTACACTTTCTTTGTGAAATGGTAGGGGTACAATGTACCCCTTACCAATTCACATAGTGGGGGCCGGGATCTGTGGGTCCCCTTTGTTAAAAGGGTCTTCCAGATTCCGATAACCCCCCCACCCGCAGACCCCCACAACCACCGGGCAAGGGTTGTGGGGATGAGGCCCTTGTCCCAATCAACATTGGGACATGGTGCTTTGAGGGGTCAGAGACCCCCAAAGCATCCTCCCCATGTTGAGGGCATGTGGCCTGGTATGGTTCAGGAGGGGGGGCGATCTCTCGCCCCCCCCTCTTTTCCTGCGGCCTACCAGGTTGTGTGGTCAGATAAAGGGTCTGGTATGGATTTTTGGGGGGAACTCCACAGCATTTTTTTTTTAATTTGGCGTGGAGTTCCCCTTAATATCCATACCAGACCTAAAGGGCCTGGTAATTAAATTTGGGGGGACCCCACGCATTCTTTTTTTTATCAATGGCTTTTCTCTGTATTGCTGGGAACCGACAATTAGGGATGAGCCGAACACCCCCCCTGTTCGGTTCGCACAAGAACCTGCGAACAGCCAGAATGTTTGCGTGAAATTTTGGAACCCTATTAAATACAATGGACTCGAACGTTCAAAATCAAAAGTGCTAATTATAAAGGCTAATATGCAAGTTATTGTCCTAAAAAGTGTTTGGGGACCCGGGTCCTGCCCCAGGGGACATGTATCAATGCAAAAAAAAGTTTTAAAAACTGCAGTTTTTTCAGGAGCAGTGATTTTAATAATGCTTAAAGTGAAACAATAAAAGTGAAATATTCCTTTAAATTTCGTACCTAGGGTGTGTGTATAGTATGCCTGTGAAGTTGCGCTTGTTTCCCTTGCTTAGAACTGTCCCTGCACAAAGTGTCACTTCTGAAGGAAAAAAAGTCATTTAAAACTCACTCGCGGCTATAATGAATTGTCGGCTCCCGGCAATACATAGAAAAGTCATTGATAAAAAAAAAAAGCGTGGGGGTCCCCCCAAATTCAAGTACCAGGCCCTTCAGGTCTGGTATGGATATTAAGGGGAACCCTGAGGCAAATTTAAAAAAAAATGTGTGGAGTTCCCCCAAATATCCATACCAGGCCCTTCAGGTCTGGTATGGATTTTAAGGGGAACTCCACCCCAAATTAAAAAAAAAATGGCGTAGAGTTCCCCCAAAAATCCATACCAGACCCTTTATCCGAGCACGCAACCTGGCAGGCTGCAAGAAAAGAGGGGGTGACGAGAGAGCATCCCCCCCTCCTGAACCGTACCAGGCCACATGCCCTCAACATGGGGAGGATGTCCACATATTGATGGGGACAAGGGCCTCATCCCCACAACCCTTGCCCGGTGGTTGTGGGGGTCTGCGGGCAGGGGGCTTATCGGAATCTGGAAGACCCCTTTAACAAAGGGGACCTCCAGATCCCGGCCCCCCTATGTGAATTGGCAAGGGGTACCCCTACCATTTCACGAAGAAAGTGTAAAAAAAAAAATGTAAAAAAAACACACAGACACCTTGGAAAAGTCCTTTACTAAAAAAAAAAATAACATTCCAGCGATGAAATCCAGTGTCCAACGGCGATCCGATGTCCAGCGCTCTCCACACGAAAGGTCATTGGCTGAGCCTGAGCGGACCTGATAGGGAACTTCCTCCACAGTTTATAAAATGAATAGACCCGCCCCTTCTAAAGTTCACCATCAGGTCCGCTCAGCCAATGACGTAGGTGTAAGGCTAAGCGGACCAGATGCAGAATGTGAGAAGGGGCGGGTCTATTCATTTATTACACTGTGGAGGAAGTTCCCCATCAGGTCCGCCCCCTCGTATGTCATACCCCGCCTACGTCATTGGCTGAGCGGACCTGATGGGGAACTGTCTCCGCAGTGTAATAAATGAATAGACCCGCCCCTTCTCACGTTCCGCATCTGGTCCGCTTAGCCTTACACCTACGTCATTGGCTGAGCAGACCTGATGGGGAACTTTAGAAGGGGCGGGTCTATTCATTTAATTTACTGCAGAGGAAGTTCCCCATCAGGTCCACTCAGGCTCAGCCAATGACGTTTTGTGTGGACAGCGCTGGACATCGGATCGCCGCGGGACACTGGATTTCATTGCTGGAATGTTTTTTTTTTAGTTTTAATAAAGGACTTTTCCAAGGTGTCTGTGTGTTTTTTTTACACTTTCTTCGTGAAATGGTAGGGGTACAATGTACCCCTTACCAATTCACATGGGGGGGCGGGATTTGGGGGTCCCCTTTGTTAAAGGGGTCTTCCAGATTCCGATAAGCCCCCTGCCCGCAGACCCCCACAACCACCGGGCAAGGGTTGTGGGGATGAGGCCCTTGTCCCCATCAACATGGGGACATCCTCCCCATGTTGAGGGCATGTGGCCTGGTACGGTTCAGGAGGGGGGGCGCTCTCTCGTCCCCCCTCTTTTCCTGTGGCCTGCCAGGTTGCGTGCTCGGATAAAGGGTCTGGTATGGATTTTTTGGGGAACTCCACGCCATTTTTTTTTTATTTGGGGTGGAGTTCCCCTTAAAATCCATACCAGACCTGAAGGGCCTGGTATGGGTATTTGGACGAACCCCACGCATTTTTTTTTAAATTTGTGGCAGGGTTCCCCTTAATATTCATACCAGACCTGAAGGGCCTGGTAATTGAATTTGGGGGGACCCCCACGCTTTATTTTTTATTTTTTTATCAATGACTTTTCTATGTATTGCCGGGAGCCGACAATTCATTATAGCCGTGAGTGAGTTTTAAGTTACTTTTTTACCTTCAGAAATGACACTTTGTGCAGGGACAGTTCTAAGCACGGGAAACAAGCGCGACTTTACATGCATATTATACACACACCCTAGGTACAAAATTTAAAGGAATATTTCACTTTTATTATTTCACTTTAAGCATTATTAAAATCACTGCTCCCGAAAAAACGGCCATTTTTAAAACTTTTTTTTGCATTGATACATGTCTCCTGGGGCAGGACCCGGGTCCCCAAACACTTTTTATGACGATAACTTGCATATAAGCCTTTAAAATTAGCACTTTAGATTTCTCCCATAGACTTTTCGAATTTGCCGCGAACACCCCAAATTGTTCGCTGTTCGGCGAACGGGCGAACAGGCAATGTTCGAGTCGAACATGAGTTCGACTCGAACTCGAAGCTCATCCCTACCGACAATTCATTATAGCCGCAAGTGCTTTTAAATGACTTTTTTTCCTTCAGAAATTACACTTTGTGTAGGGACAGTTCTAAGCACAGGAAACAAGCGCTACTTTACAGGCATACTATACACACTTCCTAGGTACGAAATTTCAAAGAATATTTCACTTAAAGCATTATTAAAATCACTGCTCCCGAAAAAACAGCAGTTTAAAACTTTTTTTTTTAATTGATACACTTTTTATGACAATAACTTCCATATAAGCCTTTAAAATTAGCACTTTAGATTTTTCATGTTCGAGTCCCATAGACTTCTTCTAGGTAGGGTTGCCACCTTTTCTTCAAGCCAAACCCGAACACTTTAGTGGCGCACAGCATTTTTTTTTTTGTTGTAGTATACACTATGCATAGTTATTGTGATAAAAATAAACTTTATATTCATATGTAGTTAATTACAACATTCCTGTGCATTGAAAGACTGCCAATATATAGAAAATATTACTCCCTATAAGAAAGCAAATAGATTGCGTGTAATGAGTAAAAAGTCGAGATTTAAGTAAGTTTTCACCTTACAAGGAAAGAGTTTAGTTACATATATCTTCTATAGTTTAGCAAAATAGTAACAGAAGGAAACAAAACAAATTAGTAACATATTTATTTTATTTCTTAGGCCCCTTTCACACGTGCAGACCATTCAGATCCGCCTGTCAGTTTTTTCAGGTGGATCTGAACGGGCGCTCCATGTACCTCTATGGAGCGTTGGATGTCAACGGTGACATGTCCGCTGATACCCGATCAGCCCCGATCCGATCCTCTCCTTCATTGTAATGCAACAGCGTGTATTATACATTATAAATAATAAGAGTGACCCAGCTTGGGTACATAAATAAAATATTATTTTAACTTTTAGGAAACAAAGTGTACCTGATACATAATAATGACCAATACAAAAATACTACATCCAGTAGTAATAACTAATAAACCCCAAAGAGCTTTTCAAATATAATAACAAATGACAACCCATCCTAGGTTGATAAATAAAATATTGATTTTCAGATCCTTAACTAAATAAGACATTGGTTTAAAAAAAAAAAAAATTGAGATGAAGTAAAAAATAAAGTGCACATTAAACAATGAAAACAATTCAAATGCAACAGTAAAGAGTCTTGCAGTAAGAGAAGGTCTGGTGGCCCCCAGCTTTAGTGTTTCCATACCAGAATATCCAAGTAAAATTAAAAGGAATACAAATAAATGTATAAAATGATACCAAAAAAGGACATATACACTTGCAAAAAAGAGAAAAGCTGCTAGTAAACTACATTTATATATGGATGTCACACTACGGTATCATCATATTTACCCTAGACATCAAAATCCAACTAAAAATAATAAACGTACACATTATTTCTTCTTCTACCATATGTACTTTGAATTAGACTTTGCAGCTTTTAGTAGTGGTTTGTTATTTACTATAAAGTAAAACATTTCCACACAAGACATTTTGAAGTTGAATTGTTTGCATATTTCCGCTTTTACCAGATTGGAGGATATTCGATCTCTCATCACTCCAAAGGTTTTGCATAACACTAAAGACACGCTCCACAAATGCATTGCTTACAGGTATTGCTAAAACGCGTTTCACAATTTTCTGAATATTTGGTGCAGGGCATTTCTCAAAGAATGTTACCCATCTTTGGTCCACTGAATGTTCTCCTTCAGGATCCAATACGTGAAGAACTTTTCTAAGAATGGTGAACTCACTGAAGAGCTCATCACCATCTATGTTGAACATATTCTGAATTTCACATAAACGTTCAAATGTTAAAGTCTCTTTTGCTTTAAATATGAATCTGATCCAAAATTAAATTGCTTCTCCAAATATTGTACATATGAGTTATAAACTTCTAAAGCATTTTTCTTGAATGCCTTCTGTGAACTTGGAAGATTCTTCAGTGCCTGGTTTACTTTAATACAAGTAGTGAACCACTGGGTAGAAAGTTAAATTCTCACTAAAGTGTTGCCAACATCCCAAATATTTGTTAGGTAAAAAACCCAAAAAGGAAAAAGTACCACCAGGAGGGTACTTTTTCCTTTTTGTTTTTTTTTACCTGGTTTACATTGAAGTCAAAAAAAATTCTCTGCAATTCGCAACTTGAGATTGTTAAGAGCTTCCTCAAGAATATTAAAGATTTAAGTTGACTGTATTGTGTAACTCTCCACTTTTAAGATGGCAGGTTAAAATACATTCATAAAATTGTGTACAAAAAAAGATAACATTCATGGAGTGCGAGATCTGAATCTGGATAAAGACCATGTTCCTGAGACCTAATGAAATTCCAAATGAGAAGTAGACAGTTCTCTTCTCCCTTTTGAATAAAGTACATCTTCACAGGCCAATTCTTCAATGACCGATCCAAAACTTTGAATAACGATAGCCATCATGTTGGTACAGGTCGTAAAAGTTTATGATATCCCATATCAAGAAATTCAAAGCATGACCTCAGTTCTTTAACATGCTTAGTGCTGCAGGAAAACTTGTATACTTTAATTATGAATGCTTCCACATCATGCATCAACCTTTTACAGCCTTGTTTTGCAGCGTTATGCAACAGATGGAAGTGGCAACCTGCAGCTAAAAGGTAAGAATTTTCCGACCTTAGGTTGGTATAGACGGAATGATGGATACCATAGTTGACAGATTCATTATCTGCACCATAAGAAATTACTTGCTTGAGGGCGGAGCCGGCGGCCGGAGAGGATGGTGGTGTGAGAGGAGAGCTCCGACACATCAGGGGACCTTAAGCAACCTTTAGCGGCTTTTGAGGCTCAGAAACTGCACACCCGAGCGGCGGAAGACAGAAGGAACCCCGCTGATAACATGGCCAAACGCAAGGACAGAGAGGGGCCCAGGAAATTAACAGACTTCTATCCCCCCATGACAGGCCGGAAGAACCAAGATGGCGCCGCAGCGGGACTGCATGCGTCACACTGCCATGAGGGAGAGAACGGCGCGACCTTCACTTTGCAGGGTGAGCCACCTGACGACACACTAAATCAGCCCCCATATTCTTCCCCATTCAACAGCCCCCTCAAACAAAAACGGAGGGTCAGTGCCCCAGGGGATGACAGCAATGAACAAGAAGGGGGGGGAGATGACATGGAGCAGGCTGACTCATATACCCAGAAACTGGATGCTATGCCTGTCTCTGGTCAGCCCATGACTGATACACTAATGAAGGATATGATCCTGACGCTGAGAGGGGCCATACAACAAGACATAGCTCACATCACTCACTCCACACGCAGGGAGCTGAGTGCAATGGGAGATAGAATCGCCTATGTGGAAAACAAAATGGGGGATTTCTCTGCAGCCCACAACGAACTGGTGGATGCTCATGTGGACCTAGAAGATGAGCTCAAAGCACTACGCCTAAAGGTCTCAGATCTCGAGGACCGCGCACGCAGGAACAATGTGAAATTCAGAGGGATCCCTGAAACAGTTAAGCCTGCTGAACTGAGTTCATTCCTGCAGCAGCTAATGAAAAAAGCAATGGGACCGTAGTCATAACGTCTTAATATTTCATTAGATAAATAAATAATACTTCAGTAAATACCTGTGGTTGAAATGGCCGTGGCCTTTATTTATAGGTATAAATATTAAATTGATTATATCAACTTTCTTAAATGAAAAATAAATAATCAACTTAAGAATATTAAAATCTTCTTTCAGTAACAATAACCATATATAAATATATATATATATATATATATATATATATATATAAATTAGCTTAGCCATTTAAGCTCAAGCTAAACTTAAAAACATGAAACATAACATCCCCTTACAAATTAAGGGATTAAAACCTCATAAAACAGGCCACGACAGGGAGGGAGGGTGGGATGTGCTCCTCTTCAAATCTTCTCCGTCTTCTGCCCACTGATGACGCATCCTCTTTGTTTATATATGGTGCTAGAGGACCGTTGTTTGGGGCAACTGTCAACATTGTTAACCAATCATGGGTAAGTAATTTTTTATTTTTATTTTAAACTGTAACTTTAATTTAATTTACAGGTATGACACGGTCCCATAGGTGGCGGGGGGGGCGGGGACATTTCATGCCCCGCCCTTCACCTTCATGGGACCGTAGTCATAACGTCTTAATATTTCATTAGATAAATAAATAATACTTCAGTAAATACCTGTGGTTGAAATGGCCGTGGCCTTTATTTATAGGTATAAATATTAAATTGATTATATCAACTTTCTTAAATAAAAAATAAATAATCAACTTAAGAATATTAAAATCTTCTTTCAGTAACAATAACCATATATAAATATATATATATATATATATATATATATATATATATATATATATATATATATATATATATAAAAATTAGCTTAGCCATTTAAGCTCAAGCTAAACTTAAAAACATGAAACATAACATCCCACACGCCAGGCCCAAATTTCAAGGAGCCTGGCACCCCACCAAGGCGACAGCCAATTCAACACATGTTTGTAAATCTAAATTGAAGATGTCAAGAGCAATATCAGATAAATGCACATTGTCTGGTCTATAAAAACCAGGCAAACCGCCCTCTAAGTTCACATGTCGAAAAGACAGACCATGAACCAAAGGCATGAATTTATCTAAAGCCCTATTCAGTCGCTTACGAATTTTTTCCAAAAAATTACGCTCGGGGCAGAGCAACCAATCAAGACGAGGGATTACTTCAGAAAAAATTCAAATAGCATTAGGCAAAACAGCATGCCAACATAACAAATGAAGCTTAATCTGAGAAATTAACTCATTCCCTCTCTTACCGCAGCGGATGTCATTATTGACAGAGCACACAGGCTGCACAAACCACAACATCTCCCTGAGAAGATTCCTAGGGATGTTATAGCCAGAATTCATTTCTTTCATATTAAAGACCAGCTTATGAGGTTTTCCAGGCAAAACAACACCCTCCCAGACCCATATGCTGGAATCACACTTTATGCTGACCTATCACAGGCCACCATGAAGGCTAGAAATAATCTGATACCGGTTACAAAAGAAACCACAAGATTCTCTACAGATGGGGCTTCCCTGCAAAAATCATTCTGGAGAAAAACAACGAATGGTATACCATTTCCTCCCTGGATAAAGGTCTGGAACTACTTCGCAAGTGGGGACTCCTTCCCCAGGAAGGTTTCCCTGAATCCATGGACCCGTCTTCACCCAGATCAAACCTTAACAACTACCGCAGTGCCAGGAACAACCGTGACAAATAACCACATCTGTACTACACTAATAATGGTTCTATGGTGCTGAACTTCCTATTTTCCAAATTAACCTTACTGTGCCTCTTTCGCCTTCTTATGCTGAAAAGATGGTCCCCGGATGTTCGGCTGAAAAGGTAAACACCTGAATGTCTTTACCCAGATACTGCTTTTGGGATTGTCCCAAATCCATCCTGTTGATGATGACGGTTCTATGTTTTGATTTTCTGACCATTGACGTTGCAATGGTCATTTGTCTCTATATAATTTTGAGACTCCAGGTTAATGTATTGAAAACCAAATTATAGCTTCTCACTGCTCAGAAATTAATGCTTTGCTTCAGCCAATTCTCATACTGCGCCACTAGATGTCACCGAAGCACCATGAATGAAATAAATGACACTTAAACTGCTATCTATCAACGCTAGAGGACTTAACAGCCCTTATAAACGGAGATCCCTATGGAAAACTGCCCTGGACAAGAACTGTGATGTACTGTGTGTACAAGATACTCATTTCCTGGACCAAAGTACACCCAAATGCTCCCATAAGAAATTTCCACATGTCTTCATGGCAAATAACTAAAAAAAAAACAATGGAGTATTGGTAGCTATTAAGGACTCTGTATCTTTTAAACTCCTAGATGAACACTATGATGGTAATGGTAGGTATATCATCCTGGTTACCGAAATTAACAATGAGGTATACACACTGGTGAATTTGTATGCTCCGAACAAAAGCCCGATTAGATTTATACGCAAAACCATACAAAAAGCAAAAGCAATGAAAAAAGGTAACCTGGTCATTTGTGGAGATTTTAATGTACTTATGAATGACATGCTTGACTCCTCCTCTGGGGAGCGGAGACGAAGACCATCCCTAGGTAATTTCTGCCTAGGGGAAGATCTCTATGACCCATGGCGCTGTCTCCGCTCCACAGAGAGGGACTACACCTATTTCTCACCGGTCCACAAGAGTTACTCTAGGATTGACTTCTTCCTTACGGACAAATATACTTTACAAAAGGTACTCAAAGCAAATATTCACACCATCACATGGTCTGACCACGCCCCCATCCCCATTGATATAACCTCCACCAATAAAACTACAGCCTCCCCACTTTGGCGTAACAACACATACCTACTCTCCCAGCCCAAAATTAGGGAGGAAATTCACGAGAAGCTAAATGAATTCTTTGAGTTCAATGAAACCCCTGGCACTTCCCCCGCAACAATCTGGTGCGCTCATAAAGCCTTCACGAGAGGCGCCTTGATCCAGATAGCAGCTAGGGAAAAAAGGAAAAAAAACAGATTTATATCGCAACTCCATGACCGCATAGCTGGCTTAGAAAGTAAGCATAAAAAAAATGGGGACCACTCCTTATTACAGCAACTGAACTCCAGTAGGGAAGAGCTGAGACTGGTATTGAAATCAGACTACGACCTTTACTATAAGAGACTTAAACTAACATTCTACTCCCAGAACAACAGAGCGGGGAAGTTGCTAGCATCCCAATTAAAGAAAAGGCAAGCACAAACCAAAATATCTATAATTAAACATCCCACTAACAATACTTCATATCAGAACCCCAAAGACATAGCGAACACGTTTAAAGACTTTTACGAAATCCTATATAACCTAAACCAGGATAAGTCTACCCACCAACCCACAGAAAATGAGATTACTGACTTTCTCAAAAGGATTGACCTCCCGACCATAGATAAGGGGACCTTAGGCACAATTAATGCACCCTTTACAGAAGATGCAATCAAGGACGTAATTAAGAAACTTCCCAAACACAAATCACCGGGAGCCGACGGGTTCTCAGCCGAATACTACCAAACATTCTCATCTTTGCTCGCCCCCCGACTGGTAGATCTATACAATACGGCGGCACACACATGTACATTCCCAAAGGAAATGCTCCAAGCAATTATAGTGACTATCCCAAAACCCGGGAAGGATCCTGCCTACCCCCAGAATTATAGGCCCATTTCACTCTTGAACTTGGACCTAAAGATCTATGCAAAGATAGTAGCAAACAGACTACTCAATGTAACCCCTACACTCATTGGGCTAGAACAAGTGGGCTTTGTCAAGGGCAGACAGGCCCCAGATGGCACTAGAAAAATGATCAATCTCATGAGACACGCGGAACTCAATCGCACGCCTAGCATATTTGTAGCCTTAGACGCGGAAAAGGCGCTTGATAGAGTTCACTGGTCATACCTGTCACACACACTACATAAATTCGGCATAAGCGGATTCTTGCATTCAGCGGTCATGTCTCTATACACGAATCCTTCCGCCAGAGTATTTACGTCAGGGATGCTCTCTGATTCCTTCAACCTCACAAATGGAACGAGACAGGGATGTCCGCTGTCTCCGATTGTTTTTTCACTAGCAATAGAACCCCTTGCAGAAATTATTAGATCCACTGGGGAGATCACAGGCCTCCGAATTGGACACACGGAACACAAAATAGGTTTGTTTGCAGACGATGTGATTCTTACCATGACCAATCCATCCATCTCACTAAGTAAAGCCACGGAAATTATCAATGAATTTGGGAAAATAACATATTACAAAATTAATACCTCTAAATGTTTTGCCCTGCCACTTCATATAACCCAAAATAAGGTCGCCAAACTCGAACTACTATTCCCATGCACCTGGGATGCCCCCTCTATTACCTACTTAGGTATCCAACTCACCCACCCTACATCCAAGCTATACTCTGAAATTTTTTTACCCCTTCTAGAGCAGATCAAGAAAGACTTTTCACAGATGTCCAAATTCCAACTGTCATGGATGGGGCGGATTGCAGCATATCAGATGCAAGTATTCCCCAAGATTCTATACCTTTTCAGAACCATCCCAATCCCTATACCCCACAAATTTTTCTCGGATCTTGCAAAGCTTCTGAATGCCTACATATGGGAGAATAAAAAACCTAGAATAGCGATGAAAACTCTCTACTTACACAAAAAGGTGGGGGGAGGAAGCTTACCGAACGCGTACGCCTACTATACTGCCTCTCTATTGGACCAACTGAAATTTTGGTTCTCTAATCAGGAAGATAATTTATGGAATCAAATAGAAAGGGAGGTTACACCAACTCATGATCTAATTGCACTCCTGATGGCATCCACCATACATCACAAACCCCTAATACCTGATTACCCTACAATAAAGGCCTCAATTGCTGCGTGGTTCCTATTCACCAAGATGAAATTCCCGGAGGAGGCTACTCATAAACTAGAAATTCCTCTCACGACCTACACATTCCTCATTCAAAACTTTTCAACACATCACTGGAAAAAAAAGGGCGTACATTTTCACACTGTAGATATTACTCAACCTTCAGCACTTGATACCCTTATGATACAGCAAATTAGGAGTTATAATAAAATGAATCCTCATGCTACCACGGAAATCCCATTAGTCCTATGGGAATTCTTCATGTCCAGAAGCAAGACAAACATTAGGGGTATATCTCTCTGCTATAGATTCTGTAACCAACAATTAAAGAACTCCAAAACCCCGAATATGCTCAAATGGGAGGCTGAACTACAGACAATCTTTACATTCCCACAATGGATGACTGCTATTAAATACAATAGGGTATCCTCAGCCTGTGTGGATCACTGGGACAATTTGTGTAAGTTACTACATAGGTGGTATATCACCCCAACACGCCTACACATAATGAACCCCACTCTTTCCCCACTTTGTTGGAGAAACTGTCAGCACAGAGGTAACCTCCTACATGTTATGTGGCACTGTAGTATATTAAATAACTTCTGGAGAGATGTATTTTCACTTATCTCAGATATTTCCAAAACGAATTGTAAACCCACCCCAGAATTAGCACTTCTTACATTAGGGATAGAATCCTTCCCATGTGCACAAAGGAAAGTGATTGTACATATCCTATTTGCTGCCCGTATATCAATTGCAGCCAAATGGCGATCCCCAGACTCCCCTACAGTGTTGGAAGTCATAAACAGAGTAAATGCTCAATGTTTAATGGAAAAGATGCTAGCGTATAAACTAGGCAGAATACATGTTCATCAGAAATATTGGGATCTATGGCCCACCACTACATGACATCCTCTAGCGTTGAGTAAACTGTATGTTGATTTCTAATGTATATGCGAAGACATGTAGAGGGGCGCAGTAGCATGTTTAGAGCAGTGAACCTGGTAACATCACTATTATTCCTGAAAACCTGAATACAGGTATTGTTGTAGTGTTAACTTAGTTATTGGTCATACTATGAATATTTTCTCAAGTACCTTGATACTCTGTTCCAGTAGTATAGTAACAACTTAAACCCATGTGCAATTGGGGTCGGCCAAATTCTGGGCTGCGCTCTCTGTGCCTGGACCTACATATAAATGGCCTGCTCACAGAATGTTCCCGAAAGGGGTGACAGGCTCTCTAACCTAAGTTTACTGTCGCTTATAGTTCCAGGACTGATACTATGGAGCCAACGCTCCTAAGACATGATAAAGTTCCAAGAAGGACGGAGATGTATTAATTAGATTTTTGTTAAGCCCTTAGTATGCAATACTTGGAGATGTATGTAGCTAAAGTAATGTATGAAAATTGCAACTGTACCTGTATGTAATGTCCATCTTATCATTAAATTAAAAAAAAAATGTAAGTCAAAAAAAAATAAGAAATTACTTGCTTGAGGCCCAGAGCAAATGAGCTCAGAAACCGACGTATGGTCAGACATTGCATCAGATGTTTGATCAACATCCTCATAGAAATCCAGGACTTTTTTCTGAACTCTCTTATCCTTTGTGACATAGGGCACTGCAAGCGGAAAATATTTTGAGTTGCCTTTGTTCGAAGCATCAAGCAAAGCTGACAGAGGTTTTCCATCTTGGTACTGCTTTACAACTGAAGAAGGGGAGAAAACATTTGACAATAACTTCACATTTTGTTCACATTTTGTTCTTCCACAGTGCATTTTCCTAGCAATCTGAGAGTCTGGGAAAACTTTAGAATAAAGTTTATTCCCACAGTCCTAAAATAGATGTAATAATATATATATTAAAAGAAAGTACAGTACATGTTATAGTATATTCTGAAGATTATTTATGGATCATAATCTCTATATTCTGAGTAAATACTTCATAATGTTACTATTAAAGTGGAGACAAACATACCCCATAATGTGGGGGCAAACATACATTATAATATTACTATTAAAGTGGTTGTAAACCCCCCCCCCCAAAAAAAAAAAAAAACCTGCAAGACAAAGGCATAATGAGCTAGTGTGCATAGCATACTAGCTCATTATGAAATACTCACCTTAGATTGTAGCCCCCGCAGTGATCCCAGTACACAGCTCCAGCCGGTGACATCACTCCCGGAGTTACTTCTGGGTATCGCGGGCTCCAGCGCTGTGATTGGCCAGAGCAGCAGGTAACAGCACGTCAGCTGAAGCAACGGCACGAACGAGCCACTGCTTCAGTGCGCATGTGCCGATGACGTTGGCACATGCTTATACAGGGGATATTTCCTAAACCATGCCTTATTATAGGCTTACCTGTAGGAAAAAGTGGTCTGTAAGGGTTTACAACCACTCTAAAGTGGTAGAAAAACTCCTGAATTCGATTTTTACCTACAGGTAAGCTTATAATAAAGCTGTATAATTTACCTGTAGGAAAAATGAATATCTTCTAAACATGTACTGTTTTTAACATTTCCTTTTTAACCAAATATGTACCATGAATAATTAGTAAAAATACATTAACTATATTGATGGAAGAATGCAAAGTATGTGATGTAAACTAAACTACCACTACTAGGAAAAGTTAGCATTATAACAATCAAATAATTATTTCACATGAGACAAATATCTGTGGTGGTGTGTTACCCCATGATTATATTGGTGCCACAACCCCCCCCCCCCCTTAGAAACCCCTTATTAGACCCCATCAATTTAAAAAATGCAGGGCAACCTCCACCTATAATTATATTAATTCATTTGTGAAAAACATAATTGTGAATGATGGTGGAAACCCCTAAGGGCAATCCAAATATTACTACACTCCATTGTTTCAAACATATATACTGTGCAAACAAAATACACATAATAATTTCCTGGCCCACCTCATGTCAACACAGGATGGGTTAACACCCCACAGGACCACCTGTTCCTAGCTAAATAAAAGACAGCCCCTCCCCCAACTAAAGTGTTCTTTTTTTTTGTTGGTCGCGCTCCAGGCCACCTGTTGATTGCAGTTGGTACTTTGGCTGCTGCAAGTATATCCGCCGAACCTACCCCTCCATGTTCAGTCTCTCATTGAGTTGGAAGACCCTGAACGTTGGATGGTAAACCCTCCTAAAAACGGTGTGCAGGCTGTGCGCAAAATGATGCTTAAACAGCATTGACATTGCAGAGCTTGTATAATACCACACCTGCACAATGTCATCATTGCCTCTCCCTTGAGGTTTTTTTCTGTCTCTTTTACATGCAGATCGCCCACACTCCTCTTCTGGCTTTGTCAGTCTGAGAGCGGCTGTGAATGATGTCACAGGGGGCTGGGAGATGGGCAGCATGAGATGTAATGAACCAGTGGCCATGCAATGGCGTAAATGATCTGGGAGGTTTGCAGTTGAAAGGGCTTCTCTCCCACTCTCTCTGCAGTCCTGTCAGGTAAAGGACTTGCCCCAGACTCTGACTGTGTCTCCTGTCTGACTCTGGATATGCTGTCCTGGCTCCCCTGCTATGCGGTGTACTTCTGTGGGTTTGATGGTCTGACTGTTTTTGTCTCAGACTGACTGTGTCTGCCTCTGGAAGTGTTGCCTGAGCTCACCTGCTACTGCTTCTGACGTAAGTGGACGAAGGCAGATGGGTCTTAAAAGGGACAGTGTATCAGTTTTTTGGTGAGAGGTAATAGGATTTGATTTTTTCCATATATTTTATGCAAATATGAGCATGCCAAACCTGTTAGTGGAACAGAAGACTAGCTAAGGTAGGAGGGAGCAACAGGGAACATGGTTTTTTAAAAGAGTGCTCAAGGAATGCTAATTAAAGGTGTATTGCATTATTTTAGAAGCAGAAACCCTGAGCGCATACGCTCCAAAACACATAAGACCCACCAAAGATTATCTTATCCTGACCAGGACAATCCACATCCCATTGTGTCCTCCACAGGGTGGCTTTCATGCTTCCCAATCACCCCATGTGGCACTGGCTCACATGCATGTATGCCAGCAGGATATGAAATGCCTCGCCCAGCTCAGGGTGCATTTTGAGCTTGCATGCAGTCTGCAGTGGCAGAGAAATGAAATTGCACAGGTTGCCTCACAAGGATGTGGTTGTGCAAAATTCTAAGACCTATTAAGGCGGCAATAGCAGTAAGTGTGCTGAAAATATCCACGCCACAAGCAACACCCATAATGACAGAGCGTAAAGAGCTTGTTGATGAAGGATGGCAGAGAACTCAGAATCAGAAGACCAATTTACAGTAACAGGTTCTCTAAGCTTTATCCAAATAAGATGGCTGATGTATGTTTATGCATTGCACTTCCGGGGTGAATGCTGCCCTCTAGCATATGGCACATCAAGTGTCTTTGCCTTTTTATAACTCAGTTGCCTTTAGAGATCCTATGGATGGGAAAGTGAACTTGTTCACACCAGATGCAGGCCAGTACATTTGTATTCTGCATCAAGAACGCATGGACAGTGTTTACCTTGGATTCCAAATTACCTAGTTCACACCAGTGCAGCGCATTCTAGTGCAGTCAACAAAAGTAGAATATGTTACATTGTTTCTCTATGGAACACATCTGGAAAGTGGCAAAACATATTGAGAATGCATTAAAAACTCTCATGCAGAAACACATCTGGAACACTGAAAATTGTGGTGATCTGGCCATCAGGCTTGGCGAGAATCTATACAGTGACAAGTTTTGCCTGTCAACCAGCAATAGCATTAACTTAGATATATAAACTGTTTAGAAATGGCATTAAATTCAAGACTGTAAACTGCAAGATTTGGCACAGTTTCTGGAGGAGTTGAACCTGGCAACGGATATTTGGTGGATGCTTTGATAGACCTAGTACAAGCGCTGGCGCACTCAGTCACTTCCATGAGAGCGTTGTGGCTACACCACTGGAGAGCAAATGGAACTTCTATACAAACCTTCAACGTTTCCTTTAAGGGGAGGTTATTGACTAAACGTTGAACAACACAATTAAGTGAATGACAGAAGGAAAAGTCTGGACTGTGGCCACAGACTAGAAAAAGAGGTCGCCATCTTTCACTCAAGCCTATTGAACTTCAAAAGGGTGCAGGAGGCCAAATCTTATAGGACATGCTGCAGATTTAACAGATCACAGGGGAGGTGCCTCAAATTTTTTTTTACATAAAGTCCAGAGCAAGTTGCTAAGATGGCTGGAAAGTCTTTTGAAGGTGCACCCAACCAACCAGTCTCTTCCAGTTGGGGCCAGGGGGCCTGCGTGGAGTTGATGATTGTAGCCTCCTTCTGGGGGGGTTTGGACAACAATCGTCAAAGACCAGTGGGTCCAGAAGACAGTTAGGTAGGAGTACAATGGAGATTTCCAAAGTTGACCACTGAATCCATTTAATTTTGGACCAACTGATCTCAGAAGAGAAAATGTTTGCAAAGATTAGATATAAGAATTTATACTGCAACAAGGCCATCATGCCAGTCCCCAGTTTTTCTAGTATCCAAGGCAAGAGCCTTCTGTCCGGTTTCAGTTTGAAGGAATCAAATGTGTACATACACACCAAGAGTTTCAAGATGGAGTCCATGCATACAGACCCAGGGATAGTTCAGCAGGAGGACCAGTTAGTGTCAATCGACCTGCCGACTCATACTTCCATATACCAATCAATCAATGCCAAGCACCAAAGGCATGCGAGATTTGTGGTGGCCAGATGTCACTTCCAGTTCAGGTGTCTGCTATTTACAGAATTGGCACAGCCTCAGGAATCTTTTGAAGATCTTGTTGGCAGTGGTAAAACCTTGGGCCAGGTGGCACATGAGGGTGTTTCAATTTGCCTTCTTTAGTCTATGAGCTGGGCTGTCTATGGATCAGAAAATCTTTGTGCCTATACAAATTCAGCAAGGACTGGAATTTTGGACATCGCCACTGTGCTTCTTTTGGGGGAAGTGCCTCTCAGCCCAGGGGATAGGATGATTCCGAAGCCAGATGCCAGTATCTGGGGCTGGGGAGTCCACAATCTGAGGAATCAGGTGCAAGGCCATTGGAGCACGGTGGAATGCAGACTCCCCAATCTCTTGAATGGAAGGAAGCCTTTTCTAGCATTGCAAGCCTTTCAGGATCTTCTTCAAGGGGGCCTGATTAAAGTTGATTGACAAGACAGTAGTACCCTACATTGCCTGCCAAAGGGACACCAAAAGTCATTTCCTGTAACATCTTGCAAAGAAACTTTTTGCTGGGCAGAGAACCACTTACAGCCAGTTAAGGTTGATCCTCTTGCCATGAAAGCAAAATCAACTATTGGTTCGGTTAGGCAGAATATTTTTCAACAAGTGCCTCAAACCAATATTGGCCCTATGGGGCTTTCCAGCAGTAGTTCTCAGGAAGACTCCACTGAACACACAGCTTCTGATATTTGCAACAGGATACCAATGCAAAGACTCCATCATACAAGATAGGTTTACAGTGTATGAGGGGGTTAGCTCGGCAACGGGTGTGTGTGACCCCCTGGATGGGTTCACCACACAAAAACAGGCACAGCAGACAGAGTTTGTAGTTGCAAAAACAAAAGGTGCGGTTTATTTACACTATTTACAGGGGAAAAACAGCAAAACAAAAAGAAACAAACAAAAAGAAATCCTGGTCAGCTTGACCGCTTACTACACACGTTGGTGTCCCTATCTAACAACTGGGTACAGCCTTGTGCTGTCCCAGTCCCTAGCTCCCTGTTTTTTTGAAGTTCTTACAATAACCACACAGGCTTTGGCTCACCGCACAGATATTACACTCCCCAGACTATCCACACAGATCTGGTTCCAGGTTTGCGCATCTCCCTTAGCATGCTGGGAGTTCTTGTAGAGGCCTCAATGAGCCACTTAATTAAGCTGGGCTCATTAACTCTTCCCCTACAAGACTCCCAGCACTCCCCCTAGTGGTATAAATCGGCATAAAGCCTGAATCTAGGACATATATATCTTCCATCCTGGATGCAACCTGGTGACTTTACCTGCCTGCTGTCACATACCCCCCCCTCTTGTTTTAACCTTGGGGTTGGAACACAAGCAATCAGGCATGCATGTACTCGAGACAAAGCATCCACATTCCCCATTTGAACGCCAGGGCGATGCTTTACTGTAAAGTTGAATTCCTGTAGGGCCAGGAACCACCTATTCACTCTTCTATTTGTCTCTTTGTTTTGAGCCATCCACTTTGAAGGAGCGTGATCAGTAATCATGTCAAAGTGTCTACCTAGCAGATAGTACCGAAGGCAATCTAGAGCCCACTTCACCGCTAAACACTCCTTCTCAATCGTGGCGTAATTTACCTCATGGGACTTCAATTTCCTGCTGAGGTAAATGACTGGGTGCTCTTCCCCGTTCCAGACCTGGGACAATATTACTCCTAACCCAACGTCTGATGCATCACTTTGTACGACAAAGTCTCTAGAGAAGTCTGGTGAGTACAACACTGGCTGGCTTCATAAGGCTTTTTTTAAGAATTGGAATGCTGCCTCAGCCTCTGGGGTCCATTTAACCATGACCGACTCTTTCCCTTTTGTCAGGTTGGTTAGGGGCACAGCCTGAGAAGCAAAGTGGGGAATGAATCGCCGATAATAACCAGAAATTCCCAGAAAGGCTCGTACCTGCTTCTTGCTGTATGGCCTCGACTTTGTTGACTTGGGGTTTTATTACTCCCCTCCCAATGGTGTACCCAAGATATTTGGCCTCCTCCTGCCCAATGGTACATTTCTTGGGGTTGGCCGTAAACCCAGCTTCCCGGATAGAGTCTAGGACTGCTTGCACTTTTGGCAGATGTGAGGCCCAATCTGTGCTGTAGATAATTACATCATCCAGGTAAGCCGCGGCATACTTCTGATGGGGCCTCAGTATCTGGTCCATTTTCCGCTGGAAAGTGGCCGGTGCATTCTGTAACCCAAACAGAATTCTTTTATATTGGAACGCCCCGTCTGGGGTTAAAAATGCGGTTTTCTCCTTGGCCGACTTGGCCAGGGGAATTTGCCAATACCCTTTTGTGAGATCAAGAGTTGTCATGTATCGGGCTGTTCCCAGCCGGTCGATCAACTCATCTATACGTGGCATGGGGTAGGTGTCAAATTTTGTAACTTTGTTCAGTTGTCGAAAATAGTTACAAAATCGCCAGCTCCCATCCGGTTTAGGCACTAACACAATGGGACTTGACCAATCACTTTGGGACTCCTCTATCACCCCTAACTTAAGCATTTTCTGTACTTCCTCACGTATTGCCTCCCGTCGGGCCTCTGGGATCCGATAGGGTTTTAGTTTCACCCTTTCACCGGGCGGGGTAATAATATCATGCTCTACGCCAGACGTTTGTCCCGGCAGCTCAGAGAAAACCTCCTTGTTGCGAAGCACAAACTCCTTAACCTCCTGTTGTTGGGGGTTTGACAAGGTGACTGCTATTCCAACCTCAGGAATCCCACAATAAGAGTGAGCTGGTGACAAAGATTCCGCGACTAGTGATTCCCTATCCCTCCAGGCTTTTAACAGATTAACGTGATAGATCTGTTCAGGCTTTCACCTTCCTGGTTGTCTGACCTTGTAATTCACTTCGCTCACTTTTTCAATTATCTCATAGGGGCCTTGCCATTTGGCGAGGAATTTGCTTTCAACCGTAGGGACAAGTACCGATACCGTATCCCCCGGGGAAAAGGTACGGGTCCTGGCTCCACGGTTGTACACTCTCTGCTGTGCCAACTGCGCTTGGGCCAAATGTTCCTTTACGATTGGCATTACCTGTGCAATTCTATCTTGCATCAGGGCGACATGCTCAATCACACTCCTGTGGGGAGAACTCTCACTTTCCCAGGTTTCCTTGGCGATATCCAACAGCCCTCTGGGGTGTCTCCCATAAAGTAACTCAAAGGGTGAGAAACCCGTAGAGGATTGGGGTACCTCCCTAATAGCAAACATTAAATAAGGAATTAGACAGTCCCAATCCTTTCCATCTCTATCTACCACTTTCTTTAACATTTGTTTTAGGGTTTTGTTGAATCTTTTAACCAACCCATCTGTTTGGGGGTGATACACAGATGTACGCAATTGTGTCACTTTGAACAACTTACACAGCTCTTTCATAACCCGGGACATAAAGGGTGTACCTTGGTCCATAAGCAGTTCTTTACAAATACCCACACGGCTAAAAACAAGAGATAGCTCTTTGTCTATGGTTTTGGCCGAGGTATTTCGGAGAGGAATCGCTTCCGGATAACGGGTGGCATAGTCCATTATAACCAAGATGTACTGGTGCCCCCTAGCGGACTTCATTATTGGACCTACCAAATCCATTGCCATCCTCTCAAAGGGGACCTCAATGATGGGAAGAGGTACCAGCGGGTTACGGAAATGTGGCATCGGTGCCGACCTCTGACACACAGGGCAGGAGGAACAATAATTTTCTGTTTCCTTCATGACCCCAGGCCAATAGAACCTCTGCAATACTCTCTCTCTGGTTTTCTCTGTCCCCAGATGACCTCCAAGAATGTGCCCATGGGCCAACTAACACCAACTTCCTGAAAGGTTTGGGCACCACAAGCTGTTCAATGGTTTCTTCTGCCCTTTTAGCCACCCGATACAGTAGGTCCTTTTCCACGATGAAGTATGGGTAAGTGCAGGTCTCATCTGGGTTCACTAACTCGCCATCTATTTGCACTACGTTTTCCCGTGCCTTTATTAGGGTGGGGTCTTTTAACTGTTCTGTGGCAAAATTTTCCTTGTGAACCTCGAGATCAGAAAACTCCACAGACGGCATGTTTTCGTCTGAGGATGTTGGCTCCTCCCCAGTTTCTCGAGTCTCCCCTGCCAATACCAACAAGGGAAATTCTGGAGAGTCCTCACCACTCTCAGAGGAATTCTGGCTATCACATTCCTGGTATATAGGGGCACCAGTGGGGGGCTCAGGACAATCCCATAGTTCCCAGAACTTTGGAAAATCCCTTCCCACAATGGCATCATGAGGCAAGTGAGACACTAGTCCCACCCGATGAGAGAGGGTACCTTTGGGGGTCTCAAAACACACTGTAGTCACTGGATACTCTCGGGTGTCCCCATGCACACAAATAACAGCTACCTTGTTATTCCCAGAGACCTCTGTAGTAACTAATTCAGCCTTTATCAGTGTCACCAGGCTACCTGAATCCAGCAACACAACAACATTTCTACCATTAATACACATTTTGCATAAATGTTTCTCAGTTCCCCGAATGGCAGTGCATGCGACTGTCGCAAACAGCGACTGACGTCTGTCCCTTAGAAAGTCACATTGCATGGGTTCATCCACAAACGGGCAATTTGCTGCAATATGTCCCTCTTGTCGGCAGCGGTAACAAACAATCATTCTTGCTGCCTCTTGAGCCCCTGACTTCCCAGGCTGTTCTCGCCAAACCTTGGGTAGAACTCCCACCCTCTCACTCTCTCCACCCTCACCCCTTGGAATGATCTTACCCGCCACTGGGGATGGTCTGGTCTTAGGGTGGAAAGTCCGTGAGTCTCTGGAAGAGGCAGTCAGGTTCTCTGTAGCCAAGTACTTCTCTACTCGATCCACAAGATTATCAGCCATTTCTGAGTCTCCATGGCTTACCCACTTTTGGATGGCAGTAGGAAGAGCTCTCAAGAAACGATCCATCACAACACGTTCCACAATCTTTGGTGCGGACAAAGTCTCTGGCTGTAGCCACTTCCTGCTCAGGTGAATGAGATCATACATTTGAGACCTGGGGGGTTTTCCAAGCCGGAAAGTCCAGGTATGCACACGCTGAGCCCGGACAGCCAGGGCAACACCCAGCCGTGCCAATATTTCAGTTTTTAGCATCACATAGTCTTTTGCTTGGTCAGGCTCTAGGTCATAGTAAGCTTTCTGCGATTCACCAGTTAACAGAGGAGCCACCGGTCGAGCCCACTGATCCTTAGGCCACTTTTCTCTTTCAGCAGTCCTTTCAAATGTGGTCAAAAACACCTCTGGATCATCCTCTCCAGTCATTTTTGTCAATAAACGACTCACCCCAAAGGATGCAGTATTAGTGGAACGACTTTCCTCACTGGTCTGCGGATGTTGCTGCATTACTGTTTCCATTTGTTGTAGTCTCTGCTCTTGCTTCTGCAACAGGTCTATGAAACGGGCCTCCGATTGCTGCAGGGCTTGTTGCTGAGCTTCCAGACTCTGTTGGTGAGCTTGCTGCTGGGCTGCAAGGCTCTGTTGATGAGCTTGCTGCTGGGCTGCAAGGCTCTGTTGATAAGCTTGCTGGTAGGCTGCAAAGCTCTGTTGTTGAGCTGCAAGGCTCTTTTGCAAACCTGCATTTGTCTGCTGCTGATTGGCATTTGCTAGAGCCAGCTGTTTCAGTATCTCCTCCATGCTGGCCTTAAAAAAAACTGCCACTGGTTCTCCACCAACTGTGAGGGGGTTAGCTCGGCAGCGGGTGTGTGTGACCCCCTGGATGGGTTCACCACACAAAAACAGGCACAGCAGACAGAGTTTGTAGTTGCAAAAACAAAAGGTGCGGTTTATTTACACTATTTACAGGGGAAAAACAGCAAAACAAAAAGAAACAAACAAAAAGAAATCCTGGTCAGCTTGACCGCTTACTACACACGTTGGTGTCCCTAACTAACAACTGGGTACAGCCTTGTGCTGTCCCAGTCCCTAGCTCCCTGTTTTTTTGAAGTTCTTACAATAACCACACAGGCTTTGGCTCACCGCACAGAGATTACACTCCCCAGACTATCCACACAGATCTGGTTCCAGGTTTGAGCATCTCCTTTAGCATGCTGGGAGTTATTGTAGAGGCCTCAATGAGCCACTTGATTCAGCTGGGCTCATTAACTCTTCCCCTACAAGACTTCCAGCACTCCCCCTAGTGGTATAAATCGGCATAAAGCCTGATTCTAGGACATATATACCTTCCATCCTGGATGCAACCTGGTGACTTTACCTGCCTGCTGTCACAAGTGTTATGGCATTTTCTGTTTGATCTCGGTCTCTCTCCAGTTTCCTTGAATATAAAAGTGCTTCTGAAAATTGCCATGCAGGTCCTTTCCACCTACTGAGAAGGCCTTGGATTTCACTGCTTCCCCAGATGTCATCAGTGCCACCAAACCTGTTTCTGGTCAAATTAAATATTTTATGGCAAGGTCAGTGACAGCACCCCAATCCAATGAGACAACTTTTATCAGCCTGGCTATGGAATAGGCTAGACTAGAAGTGCAGGGATTCTCATCCGAGGTTGTTCAGACCTTGGTGACCAGAAGATTATCCATGAATGCTACATATGAGAGGATATGAAAGAAGTTTGTTAAGTTTGCTCAGCAAAGGCTTTCTCTCCTGTGTTCCCTGATATAGCCAGCGCTAGAGGTTGGTCTGGCATACAACTCCATTCAAGGTACAGATCTCTACCTTATCTTTCACAGGCTGCAGATGTGTGGAAAAGCCAGTGACCAGATGCTTCTTGCAGGCGACAATCTATATATGACCGTGAAGGAGATCCTTGTTCACTCTGTGGGTTTGGATCTGAGAGTACCCTTTGCTCCAATGGTTTCATTTCCATTGAAGTACCTCACGGTAAAACTAGTTCTTCTGACGGCAATTACTTCAGACAAAAGGAGGTTGAAGATTGCAACACTTTCCTGCAAGGGCCCTTTGGTGCCTTTTCTTTTTTTGTACCAGAAATAGGGATACTACGTCTATCTCCAAAGTTCAATTTTAAAGTGGTATCCAGTTTCCAGCAAAACTGGGAAGTAGTTCCTCCGAGTTTTCACACGAAAGTCCCTGAGTGCAAAGCAGGAAGACTTCAGTTCTTTATACATGGTCAAGTTACTAACAGTGTACTTGGTCAAAAGAGGAAAGTGGACAATCTTAATTTAGCCATCAGGTCCTCAAGGGTCACCCACTGTTAGGTTACCAGAGTAATTAGATTGACATGCAGGAAGTAGGCTTATCTGCTCTGAAACAGTTGCCAGCTTATTTGACTAGAGGAGTGGCAGTCTTCGGGGCAGTTATGCCAGGATTGCTTGGAAGATATATGTAAGATGGCTAGTTTGAAGTTCTTGTGTGGCCTCCTTTCAACCTTACAAAATAGATGTGTGATCAGTAGTGGTGCAACGGATTGGTGACGATCCGTGATCCGAACGGGTCACCCCGTTCGGATCGGCACACACCGCGATCCGCGGCCTCGGCCTTAGGAAAGGCCGCGGCTTCGGCCTAGCTCCGGAGCTGCGGCCATCTTGGTACACCCGGGGGCGGCAGCCGCCTTGTGACGTCATCACCCCTCGCTGCTCGTGGATTTGAACTGGCCGGCGGGAGAGACTGGTAAGTGGGGGAGATGCCCATTACTGGGGGAGATTGTGGATATTACATACAGGGGGAGAGTGTGGATATTACATACAGGGGGAGAGTGTGGATATTACATACAGGGGGAGATTGTGGATATTACATACAGGGGGAAGATTGTGGATATTACATACAGGGGAAGATTGTGGATATTACATACAGGGGAATATTGTGGATATTACATACAGGGGAAGATTGTGGATATTACATACAGGGGAAGATTGTGGATATTACATACAGGGGAAGATTGTGGATATTACATACAGGGGAAGATTGTGGATATTACATACAGGGGAAGATTGTGGATATTACTGGGGGAAGATTGTGGATATTACTGGGGGAGATTGTGGATATTACAGTGGGGGGGGTGACGTGGATATTAGTAATTTTTTTTTTTTGCCGATCCGAAAATGATCCGATCCGTGGCTCTGATCCGAGGATCGATCCGATCCGTGAGTTTTTTGATCCGTTGCACCCCTAGTGATCAGCAAGTTTGAGACAAGAGAGATCAATTATTTTTGGCTTTAGCAGCTTTTTTATGATTATTAGTGTCTTTTCATTTGTTCTCGCCCACCTATTTATTCAGCTATGGTATATCCCGTTATGTGCTGACGCGAGGTGGGCCAGGAAAACAGAAAATTGTTATCAAATACTTACTGTAAAGCCTCATACACACAACCGGTTTTCTTGGCGAGAAAACCGTGCGTGTGTACGAGGCTTTCAGGTTTCTCGTCAAGAAAACTGCCCAGAATCCCGACGAGAAAAAAAGACCGCTTTCTTTTTTCTCGTCGGGAGTCACGTCAGACTGTATTTGGACGAGAAAAACGTTTGTGTGTATGGTTTTCCGAGTCTTCAAAAACCGCGCATGGTCAGAATCAATTATGAGTCGGGAGCGCACCTACTTGTAAAACTAGCGTTCGTAATGGAGATAGCACATTCGTCATGCTGTAACAAACTGAAAGCACGGAGACTGAAAAGCGCGAATCGTCTCTCACTAAACTTTTACTAACACGCAGTAACATAAGATTAGCAAAAGCAGCCCAAGGGGTGGCGCCATGAGAATGGAACTTCCCCTTTATACTGCCGTCGTACGTGTTGTACGTCACCACGCTTTACAACAACGAGATTTTGGATCTACAGTGTGTATGCAAGGAAAGCTTGACAAGAATCTCGTCAAGCTTAAAAAAGAAACCCGTCGAGAAAAACGACTTTTTTTGCAACGAGATTCTCCTTTCCTTGCCCATCCTCACATCAGCACGACTCCCTCCCTAGTGGCTTGTTGCAGGCTAGGTTATCAAACACTTTAGTTGGGGGAGGGGCTGTGTTTTATTTAGCTAGGAACAGGTGGTCCTGTGGGGCTCCAGAGGAGGTGTTAACCCATCCTGTGCTGATGGTCCAGGAAAGGAAAATTACAGTAAGTATTTGATAACAATTTTCCATTATATGAATAGTGGTGGAAACCCCCAATCCATTCTAAAATGTGTTGCACCAATATCCAACTTGAAACAACTCTATAAGTTGGATATTAGCACAACACATTTTGGATTGGATTAGAGTTTTTCACAACTATTCATATATTATGAGTATCAAGACTGCATAGTATATATGATTGAATAAGAATGGAGTGTATCAATATTCGGATTACCTATAGGGGTTCCATTATAATTCACAATTATTTTTTTCACATATGAAGTAACCACTTGACCTCTGAAAGCTTTTACTTTCTCTCTGACCAGGCCATTTTTTGCCATTTAGCACTGTGCTACTTTAACTGGTAATTGTGACCTCATGCAGCAATTTACCCAAATTATATCCACTTGACAACTGGGCACATAACCCCCTTCCTGCCCAGGCGAAATTTCAGGTTTCAGCGCTGTCACGCTTTGAATGACAATTGCGCGGTCGTGCGACGTGGCTCCCAAACAAAATTGACGTCCTTTTTTTCCCACAAATAGAGCTTTCTTTTGGTGGTCTTTGATCATTTCTGCGGTTTTTATTTTTTGCGCTATAAACAAAAATAGAGCGACAATTTTGAAAAAAACACAATATTTTAAAATTTTTGCTATAATTAATATCCCATTTTTTTTTTAAAACTATTTTTTTCCTCAGTTTAGGCCGATACGTATTCTACATATTTTAGGTAAAAAAAAAAATCGCAATAAGCGTATAGTGATTGGTTTGCGCAAAAGTTATAGCGCCTACAAAATAGGGAATAGAATTATGATTTTTTTTAAATTATTTTTTTATTTATTTTTTTACTAGTAATGGCGTCGATCTGCAATTTTTTTTTGTGACTGTGACATTACGGCGGACACATCGGACACTTTTGACACATTTTTGGGACCATTCACATTTATACAGCGAACAGTGCTAAAAATATGCACTGATTACTGTATAAATGTGACTGGCAGGGAAGGGGTTAACCACTAGGGGGCGATCAAGGGGTTAATATGTTCCCTGCTAGATGTTCTTACTGTGGGGGGGAGGGGACTGACTGGGGGAGGTGACTGATGGTTGTCCCTATGTACAAGGGACACACCATCCGTCTCCTCTCCCCGACAGGACGTGGATCTCTGTGTTTACACACAGAGATCCACGTCCCTGGCTCTGTGACAGCCGATCGCTCGTACCTGGCGGACATCGCGGCCGCCAGGCACGCGCATCGGCACTCGCCTGACACGGCGGGCACAGTTTTTCCCCGACGCGCGCCCGCGCGCATCACGGAAGTAAATAAGAGGACGTCCATAGACGTCCTATCAGCAATTGACGACCGCTTTGCGGACGTCTTTTGCTTATAGCCCGGGCGCGAAGTGGATATTTACTGTATTTATTGGCGTATAACACTCACTTTTTTACCCTGAAAATAGAGGGTAAACTGTGCCTGCGTGTTATACGCAGGGGGCTGTGGAAAGTTTTTTTCCTGAAACTTCCCTCTTAAAGTTAGGGTGCGTGTTATATGCCTGTGCGTGTTATACGCCGATAAATACGGTATATAATTTTTTTTTCACACAAATAGAGCTATCTTTTGGTGGTATTTGATTACCACTGGATTTTTTATTCTTTATTATACAAAATGGAAAAAGACCGAAAATTTGGGAAAGAATCCCCAATATTTTCTACATTGTGTGATATTGGGGTGTTTTAGCTCAAGTGGATAGATGCATTTTTATGCAGTGAGTTCATATCAGACAGGCGTTCTAGTTAAGGGCCTGGTAGCCCACGTTTATTAAAACAGAAAAACAAAATCAAAAAGGTCCATTCAGGATTCCCACGCAGGAGTTTAACTTAATTTAGCTGTCCAAAAAATAAGGAAAAACATACCGAGCCACCTGGCTCTCTTGTCAGCAGTTCCTCTGCTTGCTTTCAACAGATTTCACAATTCTTTCCAGCCCCCTGGACTTACTGGTTTTCTCAGTCTCCTCAAATCTCAAGGCTGGCCAGCCTTTCCCAGTCACTGGGCAAAGAATCCCCTTTACATGGGCTGCAGTCTCCCACAGGGCAGACCGCTCTCCAAACATAGCTCTGTCACACAGCAGTTCGCAAGCTGCTCACTCTCCACCATCCTCCACTCTCTGCTCTCACCAGCCCCTCATTATATTGGTTGTGTGCACCTGAGCACACACCATGCTGGTTGTCCACAAGACCCAGACACAGGGTTGGAGATCCCATCCCACCCAAGACTCTGAAGGATCTCCAAGCCACAGAGCCCCATGCAGAAATAGCAAAATCTGAGAAAACTGCCAGAGCAGTTTTCTCTGTTTTAAAATTAACGCTCTGTAGCTCTGCACTCAGGCGATATGCAGCCTCTGTGTCCACTTTAACCCCATTTTCATTGGGACAGAGCCTCGCTCTGCCACAATTGTTATAAAATCAAAAATCAAATTTAGGCCAAAATGTATTCTGGTACTGGTCTTCGGTAATAAAAAATACCAATAAGTGTATATTTATGGGTTTGTGTGAATGTTATAGTGTCTATGGTATATACTGGAAGCTATGCAGCTATGATGCTATACTAGTAATGGCAGTAATCAGCAACTTATAGTGGGACTGTGATAGTGTGGAGATCAATCTGGCACTAACAGACCCTCGCTGGGAGGTACACTGACTGACACTGACATCAATAGTGACACTAATACAGTGATCAGATATAATACTGTACTAATGACACTGACTGGGAAGAGGTTAATATCTAAGGGCAATCAAGGGGTTAACTGTGTGCCTTACAATGTGTAATATGTGCTGCTTTTACTAATAGATTTGGTTGTTTTTTTCTCCCTGCTTTGCAGGGAGAAGAAACAGCCAGATAACTGCTTTGTGTACAGAGCCCTGCATGTATGTAAACAGAGTTCTTTGCTGTGACTGGACAAAGCCGATCAGCAGGTCTTAACCATAAATCGTTGGCCAGGACCTACTGACAAAATCCTGCTGTAGCCAGTGCTAGCACGGATCAGCATGCAAGCCCCTAGCTCAGAACAGGCTGGATGACGTACATGCACATTATCCAACCAGTGGTGTATTTTGGCTTTGTGCTGCCCTAGGCAAGACTAAAATTGGGCGCCACCCCCTTCTAAATGTGTCCTACCCCAGCCGCAGTATACTGTTCTTGTCTCAGGGTCTGATGAACAGCTACGGCTTCCTCATCAGACCCGGAGACATGATTCATCCAAGAGCCACATATGTGGTCAATGGAGCAGAGGATGGGGTCAGTGGGACATAGGATGGGGTCAGCAGGGCAGAGGATGAGGTGGCACCGATGAGGAGGCACTGATATACGCCAACATACAAAAGGTGGCCACAACTAAAAGCGCTGATCAGAAACATCCGGTGTGGGCAAATTCTTAGATAGAGTCAATGTGATCAGATCATAAAGCAGTTCATTGAAAACTGTAGTAAAATTAATAATGAGCAACAGTAAAAAATCTCCTTGCATAGATGGAAAGGCTGGTGTGACGAAATCATCATTTGCACAGTACCTTGTAAAGGAGCAGAATTGTAACTTGCTGTATGAAGCAATGCTAAGGTGGTGAGTATCTCATGGCTCCAGCAAACTCCACTGTGACAGGACAGAGGCCAGATGGAGGGTTAGATGTGTGGTCCGGTGGTGGGCGGCAAGGCAGCCATGGAAAATGGGAAGCCAGGGAGCAGCGGGAACAGCTGTTACCAAGATCCGGCCGATGGAAGCATCCGAGCGTGATGTAATGCGCTCAGAGATCCTAGATCCAGAAGTACACTTGGAGTGCAGGGAGGTGAAGCGCAAGCCAGAAGGAGGAAAGGAGATGTAAGGCTGTTGTCATAACAACGCATTTTGGGGCGTGGCTCTTCAGGATTTTGGTTTAGCTTGTTTGGCTGGCCTAGGTGTGTCTGACATCTTTCTCATCTGCACTCTTAAACAACTCATTGAGGGGCCCGGTTATCTTAGTGAATCCCTCAACAAATCTTCGGTAGTATGAGCAGAACCTCAAGAACAACCTCAGCTCAAAAGCTTAGTCACATTGGTATGTCTTGGCCAGAAAGTAACAGCTTCTAGCTTCTTGGGCTCAATGGCCACTTCCTCGGCAGAGACAACTTGTCCGAGGTAAGCGACAGAAAGTTGGTAGAACTGAGAGCTTCAGCCCCTCATCATGAAGTGCATCACCTAAGCCATTAGGTCTTGCATTACCAGATCAGATGTTACTTGGAATGTGGACTTTATTACCTTTATTAGCTAATTAGCTCAACACCTGACTTGTCATCATCCTCTGTAAGATATTCTCCCACCTGGCTAGGACATGTAAGGACCTTCTTTTTCTTGAGCACTTGTTTTGGCCTGGTTGTGTAATCTTGATTTTCTCCTCCAATAAAGCTTCTTCCTCTCTTACTTCCTTCACCAGCTTTGGATAGGTAAGAGTGTTTCTGGAACCACTGAGAAGAGACTCAAGAATAATAGGACGATTTGGGTGCGCTCCCAGTAGAATTCAGTCCAGCTGGACCCTGTCAAAATTTTGTTGATCCATCTCTGTCTTCTGTATAATCCGATGCAGAATCTTGCCCACTCAAAAAATATTGTCTGAGAGTTTCTCCCCCTGTGCTGGTGGGTATGTTGAAACTTGTACATCAGATCTGAAAGTTTCACTACTCTACCAAACACAGCATACAGTGTCTCAATGTAGTCTAAGGCTACACAATTCTGTTTCCCTAATTTTAAGTTGCGGACCACTTCTGCAGCTGGTCCCCTCAGACTCTCACGGATTCTTCTCTTCCTTAGGTCCTCTGGGATCTCTCACTCCTCTAATGCGTGAGAGTCTTGATCCAGGCATGTTTAAAAGTCATCCTCTACCTGATGGAACTGAAACTTTTCCTAAGAACAACAATTTCCTACACCCAAGGTTAACAGGGATGCAATCATTCTTCACAAAGTTCTTCATCAGCTTTCCCACATCTGAAGGAGGCAGGAGGGAATCATGAAATTGATGCAGAGACTGCAATAGCTACTTCAAGCGCTGCTGCTGTCTGACTGGGACTCTCCTTCACTCTAATGCCGTGTACACACGATCGGAAATTCCGACAAGAAAAGTTCGATGTGCGCTTTTGGTTGGAAATTCCGACGTGTGTAGGCTCCATCTCCAAAAATTTGAGAGCTGGTTCTCAATTTTTCCAACAAGAAAAGTTCTTGTCGGAAATTCCGATCGTCTGTATGCAATTCCGACGCGCAAAAAAACACGCATGCTCTGAATCATCGAACTTAATTTTTCCCGGCTTGTTGTAGTGTTGTACGTCACCACGTTCTTGATGGTCGGAATTTTGTGTGACCGTGTGCATGCAACACAAGTTTGTGCCAACATTCCGTCGTGTGTACGCGGCATAGATTTGTTTTCAAGTCCAGTATAAACACTCTCTGATCAGGAGCTTTGACTGTCACTGCTTGGCGGATATGCTCTTTTATTCAGGTGCCACTGGGAATATCAGCCACCATGTTTGTCTCTAGACAACCTATTTGTTCCTTACACCACTGGGTTGTAGCAGTGGGGTCCATGATCGCTGCCTCTGGCTTGTTATCTTGGTAACTTGCTTGCAGAACAGAGGTATCCTGCATGAGCTCCCAAACATAGCGCTTACCCTTGCAGGAGTCACTTGAGATAATGGGTTCTTTGTTCTGCTATAACTCTTTAAACTGCTTAGTCCCCACTGACACACCTGGTTATAGGTTGAAGGCTGCTTGTACCTGTGTAACTCGAACGTTAATTTACTACCACTCTATAACAGTACACAGAAAATAGGCCACAAGCAACTGGATAGTAGATAAAGTAAATGTATTATGGCAAGTCTAAGTAACCACAATGTATAAAGCCGTATGCAGGCAACGGAACACATTAAAAGATACTGTACTAAGTAGGGAGAACACTGACCTATTGTGTGACAATCGACTATACTGTGACGATGCTAACCAAATTTTAACTGGTATTAGTGAGTAATATAACTTTATTACCTAACCCAAAAAAGGTGTCCTCAAGTGCACTCAGAGCATACAGAACTTTGTGTGTGGGTGTATGCATTCCTGACAATGGGAACCCTAGGTGGCTACAAAATACCAGGAGCATAATCTTCACTAAGCCGGGTAACGTTGGGGCCTGTCTTCAGAGGTGGTACATGTGAAGATGTTCCTTTAAGAATGTACACAGTGGATGGCTGATGGACTGCTAAGTAAGGAGCAGTCTTTATTGGCATTACATGTCAGCAGTGAGGGGTTAAGCAGGGTTGTTCTGCTCACCACTGCTGGTAGGCAATGGATCTGGTCTAGTGCGCATGACGGTCTGTTGTCAGAAGGCCGAGTCACAACAATCAGGTACTCACAATCTAGTCCGCACAAGGCTCAGTCTCTCAGCTCTGGTGTAAGCTCCCACAGCAACGGGTCCCAGTAGTCCTTGTTCCAGCACCACAAAAGCCTTTTCAATGACACCCCAGGCTCTTGATTGTGGACACAGACAACCCAGTGACAAGCTCTGTCTCTTCTGGTGTAGTGCACAGACCCCAGAAGCAAGTCTGCACACTGTGGTTTCCGTAATAGACTCCCAGACCTCCAGTGACTTGCCCAGGAAAAGTCCTGTCCTCTCCTCCTCTGTGTGCAAGGTAATCTAGGTATTGAAGCCCACAGCGCCATAGCCTCCACTGCACTCCTTTAAATACTACATTAACTTCTAGCCTCCTGCAGATTGGTCAATGGCCACTGCTATGAGGAGGGGGGGGGATGTTACACAGAGTTTATACATTTTGCTTACTTTTAAACATGTTTGAATGTGATAAATAAGTGCCAATACTCTTCCTTAAAGCTTATATAGCAAGCTGTAACACAGCACAATATACTGTACTACTTTTATTGTCTTGGGACTGTTTCTTTCCCTGGGGTGCCATTTGGGTTCTTCCTGGGGTTCCATGTGCATGAGACCCAGTTTGCCCTGGAACAGCGATGGATGAGACAACTTTATGATCCAGGGGGACTGACTCTGTAATAGGGGGAGTTTGTGGTGGTGGGGGGACTCTAATGTGTAGAGAGGACTTTGATGTAAGGGGGGACTAGGGTTGCCACCTTTTCTTCAAGCCAAACCCTAACACTTTGGGTGCCCCAAGGAGAGTAGTAATGCAGTGCACATAGTGTGCTGCAGCAAAATGTGGGTGTGGCCAAATTGCTTTTGCTGACATCACCCTGCCCGTAGATAGCAACAGATTTGTGTGCGACTTATCTTGGTTATTTGGGGAGCCACAGCCAGTCTGAATAATGTGTCCGGATTTCAGTCCATCTGAAACCCGGACAAATGATTCAAAACCCGGACTGTCTGGGTGAATCCCGGACAGGTGGCAACTCTAGGGGGGACTCGACATGTAAGGGTACCTCTGATGTAATGGGGGCCTCTGATGTGAAGGGGGGATTCTGTTGTTAAAGGGGGCTTCTGCTGTGAAGGGGCACTGATTTAAAGGTGGTCTGATGTAAAGTTAACTTCACCAAGATTGTTGTATGCATCGTCCCAGGCTCAGGTTTACCACTGATAAACAAGACTAAAATTTTTAACGTTTCACACTGTTCTATCCCGGGATTTTGCATGATTTTAAAGTATGCCGTAACTGAAAAAAAGGTTGAGAGACATTGGGTGGAGATTTACGAAAACTGGAGCATGCAAAATCTGGTGCAGCTCTGCATAGAAACCAATCAGCTTCCAGGTTTTATTGTCAAAGCTCAGCTGAACAAGCTGAATTGGCTACCATGCACAGCTGCACCAGATTCTGAGTGCTCCAGTTTTAGTAAACCCCCCCATGTCTTAGTACATAGCTGCTACACCAGCTACAGTGTAAAAAGTTTACAGACAATTTTAGCAAAAAGCAAACTGATGACAGTGCCCGTCCTAAAAGAGCAAAAGAAACACTTTGTTCACTTAGTTTGCTATCCTGCATCATATCCAATTAGATTGACTTGTATGTGTTTTATCAAATAAATACAATTTTGGATTAGTGTTAGGCAGTTAGCCACATATGTGGTAATACAAGTGAAAAGAATGTGACAGATTTGATCAGAGCAGCATACTACGGCTGAAAATAGGATATCTAAATTAGCAGCGTAGTCTGGGTGATGCCTAACAGCCCGAATACAATGCGGAATGAGGTATGCCTCTCCACTCTTCCATTTTTAGATTTCATATTCACAGATTCAATTGCTCAAAAGAATGACGCTGTGAGCAAAGAAAACACAGTTGATTGTTTTATGTCAGTTCTTTTTAGACGCAGGAGATAACAGTGCAATGATAATAGATGTTTTAGACACAACTTTAGCTAGTAATTACAGGAAGCCCATCTTGTAACTAAGCAGATGAGAATGGTTTAATTCGACTTTTAAATATCCTAGTAACCAATGACAGCATCTGCTCTACCTATGTTTTCTTTACTCTCTCTCTCCTGCGTGCAGTCCGTGTACAATTAAAAAAAAGTTAATATTCAAATTTCTTGAGCTGTGATTTCGGTTTGTGGTATCATTAATTATAGGTAACATTCTTTGAAAATTTCCACAGAATGCACTCAGTGACCTTTTTGTCTGGACAGTTTGAGAAGATATTGATGATTTTATTATAATTGTTTTACCTTCTTCAGACAGGTTAATATATCTACTGCAACCATGTCTTTTAAAATTAATAGAACAAAATATATTAAAAGGAAAAACAATGACGATACTTAACTTATCACAAATATTTATTACTGATGACTCAGCAACCTGTTTGGCTACATGCTCCCTCCCCATTATGTATAATAAATACAATAACAGGGAGTGTGGGAACCCATCGGAAAGATCACGTTAGGTGTGCTGACCCACAAACTCAAGCACCGAAAATTCTATCCAAATGATATAAAAACTATTCAGCATCTACTAAATACTGAGATGCTAGTACTGAGTCGGGCAGACCATTTAAAGTAAATCTAAAGTACTTTTTTTCTCCCCATTTAGATTAGAGTAGGGGATAGTTAAACCGCCCTGACAATTTGTTCCTGAATCTCTGTCCCTTTTAGGGATTTCTCTCCAATAAAAGGGAGTGAGAAGAAATGTCTCCAAAGTGAGGGAAATCCCTCCTTATAAAGTTTTCAGCAGAACAAGTGTCCTCATTGGATGATTTTCCTCTTTCTTTTCTGGAGACAGCTCAACATTTAGAATTTTCCTCCACTTTCACTCACTGAGACAAATAAAGAGAGTTAATCTCTAGTGAGAGCAAAGCATTAAAAATCTTAAAGTGGTTTTAATTGCCCAACCCTCTATCCAAAACTAAGAAGTTTTGGGTCTAGGTAGATGCACTTTAAAAATTGATGGGAATGAATAAAAAAGTTATGAGCAAATTGTTCAAATGTACAAGCTTAGATTATAATCATACCCACTTAAAGTAGAACTAAAACCGTCTATCCTTTACATCTGAAAATCAGTCATTAGATGGCTTGACAGTTAGGTTGACAGCTTACATAAGCACACTAGTAACTGACAGTTATTATTTAAGGCATGCCTTCATGCCTTCAATGTAACCGTTTTGGAAATGGTGAAATCAATGGGTTTAGCTCCATTTTAAGTGGTGTGATTTAGTCAGTATACATCCTGGTGGCAATCTGTAACATTACAAAGATCTTGTTATCTCAGTGATAAAAACAATATTATTTTGTTTTTCATGCTTTGTGTGTTTTATACTAGTTTAACGATTTGATGCCGAAATTCATATTTGACAATAGCTGTGCTCTAATTATTGCATTTGTACAAATTTATGTGGGTTCATTATTTACTGGTCCGTGTCAAGTGACTTGTCAGCAGGGTAATTACACCTTGGATACCAAGAGGCACAAAGCAATACATATCCATCAACAATATTAGTCTATTTTACAATTTTAACACACCTCATTGCTATATAAACATGGAAGTATAAAACAAAGTTATCCATTTAGTTAAACGTACCATGAGTCTACCGTGTGTCATAAAGAATGAGAAAAAGTGTCCACTCAAAACATTTGTTGTTACAGAAAAGATGCCATAAAAAAGTATCCTAGAAGGGTAGAAAACAAGCATAAGAAGGAGGCGCATCAGCATAGTGCATTACTGTAGGACTCTTTAATAATACAATATAAATACACCAATATGCTCCCAAAAGAGATAAGGTCAAGTGCATGTAACAACTCATCACACTACCAGACGCGTGTACATCAGCTAGGGTGCAGCTTAAACGTTTCAAGGGCTATGCCCTCTTCCTCAGAGCTAACAAAAGCCCTAATACTGCAATCAATATATAGAGAACAACAAAACAGCCTATAGGGGTGTATAAATAAAATCTGGTCAAATATTCACAGTGCACAAAGATCTTCAAACAATTGGGTTCCCCTAGAAGCTTGGCTGAAAAACTCCCAATTAGCAACCCACACATGCGGGCTTATTGCTAGGACGCAAAACTGTTGGTTTTTACTCCTGCAATGCAACGTGGGGGTTGCCAAATGGGAACTTTTCAGGTAAGCATCTGGAGGACCCAATTGCCTCATTCATATGGGCAATGATGATGTGACATCATAAGCCCACCTCTCTAACTCAGCCAATAAGAGGAAGCTTTGTAGTCATTGATAGAATACATTGCTTGTTCTGAGCGACTCTGCTGTAGACTCTTCTGTATTCCAGGTATGAGACAGGAGCAGCTTCATATAGTTTATACTGCACATCCAGGGGCCTCACAGGTTAGTGTGGGACATAGTTCTATAGAACTTTGCAAAGTGTGTGGAAAGATAGAGTTCTTTAAGAATTGAAAATAAAAATTATTTGAGATGAGACCATACTGTAAAAAAGCATTAAAAATGTTATAGAACCCAATAGCAAGATACTCTTTCTAAACAATTGGCCAGTGGATTCTAAACACAGATGGCACCGGGACTCTGTATCTTGAATTGGAGCACTCACTCCCAACTGGAAATATTTACAGTCCCAAAAGGTTAACCAGGTAAAATTGGAACAAATGACCAGAGGCCTCTTACCACTTCAAATGACACAGCAGCGCCCCTGATAACAGTCCTTCACTTATGGAGTTTCCTCTGCAGTTACGCCACACTAATCTCACTGTAACTCAGTCGCTGGGAGGCACAATGTGATTTTTCAAAAAGCTTCTGCAGCTGGTACCCATTTTAACAACACTTTTTTTATTTATTATTATTTGTTTATTTTTTTAAACTGCGATCATACAAAAAAAAAAAAAAACTTTTCGTCAAAAGTACAACTTTAAATATAGCATTAATACAATTTCAATTCCAAACCCCCACCTCCCCCGCTCTGTACCCTTCCCTTCCCATGACCCACATCCTACCTCTCACTAAGATCTTTATCTTATTACTATTCCGTCCCGGCCAGTTCCCCTACGCCTATCCGCTTATTGCCTCAACATATCTCCCCGTCTTTTTGAAAGCCTTCCATTTATTTGCCAACCCCTCAGTTTCTTCCACTCCACTATACCTCAAACACTCCATATTATATATGTCTCTTCTACCCTATTTATCCAGTCCCGAATTTTAGGGCTTGCTATTTCTTGCTACTTTTTGGGTATCGGGCTTTTGGCAGCATTCATCATATGGGGTATTACTGATTTCTTATATTGCTTTATTGGACCTTCCACCCCATGTAACAAGCACGTCCATGGTTCCTCGGGTATTACTCTATTGGTGATCTCTTTTATAAGTTGTAAGACCTCCTTCCAATATTTTTATATTTTTGGGCAGTCCCACCAAATATGGGCCATCGTTCCTACAGCTTTGCAACCTTGCTAACACTCCGGGGATTTCCCTGGATGATATTTACATATTTTTGTCTGGGGTTATATACCACTTTGTCAGGCATTTATAGTTCATTTCGGCAGTCTTTAGGTCTACTGCGGAGCTGTGTGCTAGTTTCAAAATCTTTCCCATATTATGCTAATTTTCTTGTGTCCCCAGTTCTGTTTCAAATTTTTTTTATATATGGCGGGACCTCCAGCTCCTCTGCCTCTATTAGTATCTTGTAGATCTGGGATATACTATTTCTTTTACCACTGTACATAGTCGCCCCATCGGCATTAGGTCCTCCCCTGTTCTTATTGGTTGGGGCAAATTCGCATCAAAGTGTTTCAGCTGGAGATACCGCCATTCGTTTACCACCATCAGATCTGTTTTGTGTTTTAACTCTTGGAATGTGCGTATTTGTCCCTTTTTTATTATGTCTCTAAGTTGTGCATTTTCTTTTATCCAAATCCCCCCTACTGTCCTCTTCCCCGGTGTAAACAAATTATTTTCATTCAGTGAGAATAAAGGCGAATTATATTTCCATTTGCTTTGTTTGTGTGTTACTGTAAAATCCCAAATTTTGAGTGCATTGCATGTCATTACGTGTGTTTCCTCCTAGTCCCCTATGTTGTGAAGGGTTCCATATTATCTTTCCTAATTGTGCACCATACATTGTGTTTTCTAATTCCCCCCCCCCTTTTTTTCTCTTCTTTTTTTTTTTGCCCATTCCACTACCTGTGATAGCACCACTGCATTGTAATATTTTTTTTAATATTTTTTTTAATCTGGTACCGCTAAACCTCCTTCATTTTTTTATTGTCTTAATACTGAAAATGAGATTCTAGGTTTCTTATTTTGCCAAATAAATTTTGTTGTTAAGGTTTTTAATACTTTAAGATATGTCTGCGGTAGTGCAATCGGTAGCATTTGAAACGTATCCATAATTTTAGGAAGTATTACCATCTTTAAAGGTGTTTATGCGCCCTATCCATGAAAGAGGTATTATTGCTATTCTTTTTATTTCATTTTTTATTTCGTCCAGTAAAGGAATATAATTTGCTTGATATATTTTCCTTAAGGATGCTGTTAGCCTTATACCTAGATATTTTAATTCTGTCTTCCTGCATGGGAATTGGAATTCCTTTTGTAAACTCTGTTCTTCCTGTTTATTTATATTTAAAATCTCTGATTTGGCAAGGTTTATTTTAAAGTTTGATAATTCTCTGTAGTATTTTAGTGTCTTCAGTAGGTTTGGCATTGTAATCCTGGGGTTTGATATATAAAACACCACATCGTCGGCAAATGCAGCCAACTTTTGTTCGTCCTGCCCTGTCTTGATACCACCAATATCTGGGTTGTTTCGGATCGATTCAAGGAAGGGTTCTAATGACAACACAAATAAAAGTGGTGAGAGGGGACACCCGTCTCGTCCCGTTGTACATTTCGAAAGAGGGCGAAGCTGCACAATTGATTTTTACAGTTGCAGTCGGGTGTTTATATGGCACTTTATTCCATTGGATCATCCTTGGGCCTATTCCCATAGTTTCCAATGTGTTCATCATAAATCCCCAGTCCACCCCGTCAAATGCTTTAGCATCTATTGACAAGAATAGACCTGGGGTAGTTATTTTTTACATTTTCTGAAGAAGGAGCAACGTTCTCACTCCGTTGTCTCTCCCTTCTCTTCCTGGGAACGTTCTCTTCATATTAGCTGTCTCTTTGTCGATTAATATTAAATTACTCTAAAAATAATATTGTATATAAAACTATAAAGCTAATTACCTGTTTTATCCGATGAGAGACGCTTGCAAACATTTCTTTAAACCTTAACATGCTGTTATTTACTAATACTTTACAGAATGTAAGACCCCCTGAGGAAGACCCGAACGGGTAGAAATGCATCGGGGCTTTCTTTGCATCCCATGGTTCAATTATGTATGATCATTTATTTTGTATCTAATATCTGTAGATGTATCTTTGCCCTTGTATGTACTGTGTTCGGCTTTTATGAAATACCGGAGCTCATACAATCATGAATTGATGTTCTTTTTATTTCAACTATGTGCTAAGCACTTCCTTTTTCATCAATAAAATCTATTTTTACTAATTTGGATCTTATTATACTTTTTTGCTGCTTAAAAATCCCTCGGGAAACCTTCTGTCCATGTCCATTCTCTTCCTGGGATAAACCCCACCTGGTCAGCATGTACCAGGTCGGTCATCAAGTCTTTCATCCTTGTAGCTAACACTTTTGCAAAATAGTTTTGTATCTGCGTTCAACGAGGATATTGGTCTATAGCTTTAACATAACCTACTATCTTTCCCCTCTTTCGGAATGATTGATATCGAGGCCAGTAAGGCCTCCAAACTCATCTCATATTTTGTTTCCAATCCGTTCATATATGAACATAACTTTGGTACTAAAATCTCTTTAAACTTTTTTAAATAATAGGTTGTGAATCCATCAGGTCCTGGCCTTTTACCCGGGGCAGAGTCTTTTAACGCTATATTAATCTCCTCTTCTGTTATAGGTTTTTCTAAGATGGATCTTTTGTTAATTGGTCACTTGGGGTAGCCTGGCTTTTTTTAAGAATTCTTTAATTTTTTAAATTTTTTCTGTTTCCTGTAACCCTTCTGATTTACCGAGTATAAACGCCCCATAATAATTCTGAAACCCTTTCGCTATCTCGTTTGTCGAATATACCATTTCCCAGTTCTTATTTTCTATATAGTTTGTGGATTTTTTTCTTTAACATTCTAGCTAGGTGTTTACTCGCTTTGTTTCCCCATTGGTATCTTTCTTTTGAAATTCTATTAAATACCATTCTCGTCTCTTATTCTATTAGGTCCTTTAATTCATCTCTTTTTATTATGAATGCCTGGTATAGCTCCAAATGCCGTCCTTTGTGTTTTTTATGTCCTTGTTCTAATCTATATATTTATTTTATTAGAATTTCCATATTTTTTTATTTACATTTTTTTTTCTGCTCCTATAGCAATCAGAATACCCCTAATGTAGGCTTTATGAGCCTCCCATAGGGTTGCTTCTGATATCTTTGTGTATTTTATTAAAAAATATTGTTCTATTTTTTTTATTTTTTTATTTCTTCATCTTTCTTATCCTGTATTAATTATTTGTTCAGTCGTCATGTGTAAGGACGTCTTTGTGCTCCTGGTACCATCATTTCCATTGTGACAGGGGAGTGGTCTGACAGCGTAGATACTTCTATATTTGTTTCAGTTACCAGATCTAACAAACTATGTTCTACCATTATGTAGTCAATCCTAGACTACGACAACACTTTAACACACATATTCTAAGATTGGTATAGCACAGTAACTTTTGTACTCACAGCTACCAACAGCACAGCCTTGAGGCAGAACACATGGAACAGCAGATCTCTGAAATAGAAGGTCTCTAGAACAGCAGATCTCTGGAGCCACAATTCATTGAAACAGCATATCTATATAACAGTAGAGTACAGTCTTTGCAGCCAGCACTGTACAGCAACACCTCAATATCTGAGGTAGTCCTGTAAACACTGTCCATCTGTACAACTTAGACAGCAAAAGTCATCCATGTGCTCTCCCCTTAGCATAGGTAACCTCTTTCTCCTGCCCAAGCCCCAGGCCTTTAGCCAGCAGCAGTTCTCTTCAGTGCTTGGTCTCCTGCACAATGGGCACCTCTCCCCATGTAGTGTTATCTGGAAATCAAACCTATTTTGTGACTCATTTTCTAGAAAACATGGTAGCCTAAGGAAATTCCTACCAAGGTGGGAGACTGGTGCCATGACGGGTAGTAATTGTACACCCCTTAGGACCTACCACTGTAGGAATGATCTTTTCTAAATTGTTGCCCTGGGAGTCATAGGTCAGTCTCTCAGGGGGCGGATTTGTTTGTGGGTCTTATTTCTTTAGGCTCATGTGTACTCCCATCCAAGGGTTCTTTGTCAGATTCAAGGGTTGGCTGAGAGATTTTTTCCCCCCCCTTAATTAGTCAGACGTCTCCTGCTCTACAGAGCAGCTAACCACCAATGTTTTGTGGTGTCTAGCTTGGCAGCGGTAAGTACCTATGTGAATGGCTTATCTTTTTCTGTTTTCAATGGATCCATAATTCTTCTGAACCACCACAATATTAGAAACGCCAAGACTTCTAGACTCCTGGTTGATTCCAGGCCTCTTCTGCTCTGCCAGCTGTTTCTTTGGGTCCTCAACATTTTTTAATGTAATCTTCGGGGGGCTCTCTCTCTAAAAAGGTTTATCCTCTTGAAAGTGGATACAATGTTGGATGCTTTTGGCACACCTAACATAATCATTCATAAAGAACAGTGGTTGCCACTTCAGGAGTAAGGCTTAGAGCCTGTATTTCCATTCAGGCAAGATCTGTGTATTTGTTGGATAGAACACCTACCAAAACAGATCTTGAGATGGAGTTGGTTGAATTCACCTGGGCCTGTAACATCACAAAGGAGTCAGTGATATTGCGGTGACTGACTGAGATTCTAATTCAACCTGTTGCAATGCTCTAGTTGAGACTACTTCAGGAATCATTTCTACTCCAGAGTGCTTCTCTCCCTTCAGATTAGCTTCAAGGATGATTTAGGGGGCTGGCTGTTCCCAGCTCAATTTGACTAAAGCCTGGAGACAAGTCACTTCTCCCGATTGCAGTACATTTTCCATTATCTCTAGCCTATGCAGCCTTCTCACTACTCCTGCTGGAGCCTTCTGCTCTCAAACCCAGCATTAGTACACTGACATCAGCATGGGATGAACATCTTCTGATGCAGAGTCACTCTCTGAGATGGGGCTTAGGAGTTTCTTTAGCATGTCTATTTGTTCCCATGATTCAGGAACTCTTTTTGAACCCAGTAGGGTTGATGACACACAATAGCGTGCATATTAAAGATCCCTGGTTGTCCAAGGATTGAGGGATCAAATGCCAGCTTAACTAGAAGATACCTGTCACATGGGAACTTCTCAGCTCCAAAACCCACATCTCTTGATCAGGCTTTTATCATAAAAGCCTCTTTATATTAAAGTCACTTTTATAGTCTAGAGAGCTTTTATATAGATGCTTTAACCTGAACAGTAGTCAACGGAGAAGGGCCTACTAGCTTATCGATAAGCTTGCTTGAGGAAGCTGAGGTCACTGATCTAGTGGTCTAAGTTTGAACCCCCAACTTAGTTTGATGGTACATTTGATGACATCCCAAATGGTGAATAAATATAGTCAGTTAGTATTGCTCTCCCATGACAGAAAAACCAAGGCTGAGGGACATAATGTTGATACACTAGGTGGGACCCTAAGAATTTATTTAGCCCCCCCCGTTTCTTATATTTGTTTCGGGAACCTTCGCAGTTGTAGCAGATTACAGTACCCATCAACTTCTCAGCAGGAGAGTTTGGGGTGGTAGGACCCATTTTGTCAGCAAAATCATCATCTCCATTATCTGAGATACTTGAGCTTTCAGGGGATCTTTCTCAGAGTTTGCATCAGCTGCACTAGTCACTCGAAATGCATTAGTTACATGGCACCAGACTCTTCCATTTGTCCTCCAACACGGCTTGCTCTTTCAGCACAATGTTATCATCTCAGGGTACCTCAGGTTCCAACTGCCTTTTTAAGTCTTTACCTGGAGCATAATGGGGTCTGGGGGCTGAGCTCCATTCAAGACCTGCTGCACCCAAACTTTGTCAACCATATTGGAGGTCTATGTCCTTCTTTAGTAGAAGCTTGGACAGTATCCTGTTAGGGTGTCTCATGTAGTCATGTAGTCAGACAACTTCTTCCCTTTCCTCTGATAAGTATGTTCAAACTGGTACACAATGTCGGAAAGCCTTTTCTGTCTGCCAAAACAAGTCCTGCAAAATATTTAGGTAGTCATAGTTGGTGCAGTGTTGTTGATTGAGCTTTAACTTCTGTATGGCCGGCGTGGCTTGATGGTGGAGCGAGCGGACGTGTAGAGACACAGCTCCCGCTCACGAACAGCATCCTACAGCGATCCTGGGTCCCTTCTTCTCCGGACCAGCACTAAACTACTCCCCACAGTTGTGGGCACCTTTCAGGCTGGCGTCCATGGTAAAATACGGGCCACTCGCACCAACATCTGCGGCGGGACAGCTCGCCCGTTTCAGAAGACAAGATGGCGCAAAGACACAGACAGAGCGGCATGACGCACTCAGCCTGAATACCTGCTGCCCCAGGACACCCTCCTGGATAGTGAGGATGGCCAGGCCCTCGGTTCCCCCTCTGCTGAGCCTACACTAGCTACTATAATGCTGGCCATATAGGACTGCAAGGCCTCCCTTTCTACCCCGATTGCATCTATCCACATGGACTTTTCACTATTGAACAAGGTGTGCAAAACTTGAGAGATAGAATCGGGGCCAATGAAGAATGTTAAAGCTCCCTAGGAGGATGTTGTACACCCCTCATCTGCCGCTGTGCGGGATCACACGTGTTAAATGTTGGCTCTCCGCGCTAAAATTGATGATTTAAAAAATTGTTCGCGCAGGAACAATCTTCGCTTTGTGGGGTTCCCGGAGCGAGCAAAAGGTTCTCACCCAGAAAAATGATTGTACACCTAAGGGACATTTTTGGTACTGATGCACGCTCCATGATTGCATGAATCCTTAACTTTCAGGATACGGTTGCCATTTTACGCCTTGCCAGATAGAAAGGTCCTCTAAAGTACAACGGTGTTGTGAATTTATGGAGAAGAAAATAATAAATGTAATACGTGAGATTCGCTTAGGCCTCAGAAAACAGATGAACTATGATGTTGCAATAATGCTCTTGGAATCAGTTAAAGCAAGATGGGTGGTCTCAAAGTCTATGTGAATTCTCATGTTTGCCAAGTCTCCAATATATGATCTATCTGTGTTTCACAAGACCTGTGTTGAAAACTGTTACAAACCTGATGTTGACGAAAATTTATCTGAACAATGGTGCCACCTCACACCAAACAAGAACTGACTTCAAGTGGAGAAATAAACCCATTGTGAAGTAGATTTTAGTAAACACCAATGTTGATTCTAGCTGTCTTACAGACAATGGACAAGCTGTAAGGTACCGTATATAGAATTTGTTTATACAGCTGGACTGGTATACTGTTCTCAGTAAGAGACAGTCTGAAGTCCACTTCGAACAACTAACAAAACACTTGTATACACGTTGCATTATAAATACACAGGAAATAAGAATGTGATATATTGATATGGAATAAATGAAAAATTATGTTTAGATTATATATGATATTGTGAATCAAAAAGATGATAATTGTAGTATCTGTTGATATAACAAATTTGTTATAAGAAAGAAATATATATGAAAGAGTGATTTTATAAGTAGAAATGTTTGGAAAAAATAATCAGCATTATGATTATAACCATACAAAAATTAAAGTGGAGTTCCACCCTGAAATTTTTTTTTCACCAAAAAACCCTAAAAAAACAAACAAAAAAGGTTTTACTTACCAGAAATAGCAGTTGCTATGTGGAAGTCCCTAATCTGCCTCTTCATCTTCCTCGGCTGGTCAGCTTCCTCCGTCCTACTCATGGTGTCTTCTGGCGAATGGGACGCGCTGCCTTCCGGGAACTGTGTGTATCCCAGAGAGCTGCCGTCCCATTCACAAAGCGCCGCACGGATCGCGCATGCGCAGTAGGAAACTGGCAGTGAAGCCACACGGCTTCACTGCCCGTTTCCCTTACTGAGGATGGTGGCGCCGGGAGCTGCCAGGATCGAGGGTATCGGCCTCGGGGGGGGGGCTGACATCTCGGGCGAGTAGGACAGGTAAGTGTCCTTTTTAAAAGTCAGCAGCTACAGTGTTTGTAGCTGCTGACTTTAAAAAAAAAATCGCATTTAGAGATTAACACATATTCATCGGATATCAGAATTATTCATGTATCCGTATAGATAATTTTTTGGTGATATTGATTGATATCTAACCTGTGTCATGTTTAGAAAAAACAGGTTTTAAAAGATATACATTTATACAGGAATATAGAACCATGTTAAGTTATGTAAATGAATCAAAATGTATATTAATCGTATGTTATGTATGTAGCGGGGTATCGTTTTACCCGCAAGACTACATTTCCCAGCACGCTTTGCGGCACCCAGGGTGCCATTCCCCGCGCAGGGACTGCTGGGGTGGACTTTAAAAGGGGAGAGGCGGGGCTCGCTTGCTCTCTCGGAACGCCGCCCTCCTTGCAAGAGGATCCCCTGCACTCACCTGCTGCGCGCGCTAGGCCTGAAGCTTGGGCCTCGCGCTTTTGTTCCAGAGAGCCTTCCGTTCCGCTGGGGAATCTGTGAGGCATCCGATCCACCTGAGGTGCCATCATCTTCTGAAGGACCGAGGACTCGATGCATCGGGGGCACTGTGACGCCACTCACAGTAGCGGAGGAACCGGACGGGAATCGGTCCGGTCTGGGTGAGAGAGCGCCAGCTCAGAACCATATTTCAATAACTTTGTGGATGAAACAGATCCTAAGGGGAGCCTTACGGTCGGACCCAGTCTGGCTCCACCTGAAGACCTCTGACAGAGTCATGGCCCTGAACTACACAGACCTTGTGCGGATCAAAAGGGACGAGGAGGCCCTGATGAAGGATCAAGAGGGGTTTGAGAGAACCACCCCACCTGTTTCGGTAGGAGTCAGAACGACAGTAGTCGCAGAACGTGACCCAGAAGTAGAAACCTTGAAGTCTCAAATGGCTCAAGTACTGGACTTATTGACCTCTTTATTGTCCAAGAACTCTGGAGTCAAAGAGAAAGAAGAGATCCGGAAGGAACCGGACCGGAATGTCCCTATTCCAGCATCCCCAAAGATCAGGAAGGAAATCATCTGCTTCAATTGTGGAGGAATTGGTCACCCTGAAAGAGTGTGTACCAGCCCAAGGAAGAACCGAGGCACTCAATACCAGCCAGCGGTAAACTTCAGAGGGCCCCGGTGAAGGAGTCAGCCGGGCGCCCGCTACCTACAGAAAGCTCCAAGAAAATCCAGAGAAAAGCAGAGGAAAAAAAGAAGGGCAATAATGCCCCTCCAAAAAACTCCCATACTGTCTGTTGGGAGATGCAATTTGACAACCAGAAAAAGATCAATGCACACCAGGTTCAAAAAGGGTTGAGGTCTAGAGAAAAATGGAAAAAGAAAAAAAAACATTGGAAAAATCAAGGAGTCCCAGGGAGAAAATACCTCCTAAGAAGTTCCCGGATAAATTAGCTGGACCCTCCCCTCTAGTCTCCGTTCAAGTGGAGGGAGTCTACGCAAAGGCACTCTTAGACACAGGAGCCCAAGTGACTCTCTTATACAGAGACTTTTATCAGAAGCATTTAAAATCACGTACCTTTGCAGAAGCTGGAAGACCTGAAGATAGGGGGGATTGGCACTCGCAGTTTCCCCTACGATGGCTATGTTTTGATCAGGCTGGCCTGAAGCTTTTGACACTTTGGCGGTGGTGTGCCCTCGCCCACCAGGAGCCAACATGATGTCCATGTTGATAGGGACCAACACTGATTTGGTCTGGAGACTGCTGACCCCGTTGGTGCAAAGACGGAGTCCTCCCAGACAGAAGATTCACCCCATGCTGCAACAGGTCTACCAGAAGATGATCCTGGAGCAAAAGGCCCCGGAAGAGGGGGTGGGAAGAGTCTGGAGACTGTCTAGAAGAGAGAAGATACTACAGCCTGGTGAGGTGATCTGTCTTCAGGCTACAGTAAAACTCTCCTGGGAGCAGCCGGGTCCCTTTGTGGTCGTGGAACCAGACCCCTTCAACACCCACCAAGGATTGGAAGTACTCCCTGAAGTGGTCCCGTTGAGGGCACTGAAGAAAGCCAAGGGACAGATTCCAGTGAGTGTTAAAAATGTCACAAATTCTCTTGTGAAGATCCCAGCTCGGGTGCTACTGGACAAGGTGAACCCTGCTACCCCAGTGACCCTGTCTGAATGGAAGTCAAAAGATGGAGAAGCCACCTTGGAAGAGCTCTGTCCAGAAGAGGCCATGCACCCACCCACCATTCGGAAGATTGGACCCAGGTAACTCCAGATGGGGTACGGGCCCTGTGTCAAGGAGTACAACTTCAAGCTAGTGGTGGGTCGAGGGCTGAAGAGATTGGTGTTTCTGCCGTGGGGGTGCCTAAGTGTTACTGCAATGTGACCCAAGTCGGAGAGGATGACCTACCCAAATTGTGCAAGAAGGACTTAAGGAGAGACCAGCTGGAAGATCCTTGGGGAAGATTAGCACTGGAGACATTGGAAGACCAGGATCCAGACAGACGTCTGAAGGACCCCTCAAAGGTGGCCCGGTTGGTCCACAAGGAATGGGACAAGTTGCAGGTGCATCAAGGGGTGGTCTACCGAAGGGGCCCCTCTGATGACCTGGAAGATAAGTGGCAGCTATTTCTGCCGGAAAAGTACAGAAGAACCGTCTTAACTGCCTTACATGATGATCATGGCCACTTGGGGGCTGAACGAACATTCCAACTTGTAAGGGATAGGTTCTATTGGCCTTGTATGCGGGCTGAAGTGGAAGAATACTGCCACTCCTGTGCACGCTGTATCCAGAGGAAGACGTTGCCACGTCAAGCTGCCCCAATGGGCCATCTGCAGAGTCAAGGACCCTTGGACTTGGTGTGCATTGACTTTCTCTGTCTCGAACCTGACTTAAGTGGACAATGGTAATAACTGACCATTTCACCCGTTATGCCCAAGCTTTTCCAGCCAAAGACCAGAAGGCCTCCACTGTAGCTAAAATCTTAGTAGAGAAATACTTTGTGCACTATGGACTGCCACAACGCTTGCACTCTGACCAAGGGAGAGACTTTGAGAGTCGATTGATTAAGAAACTGTTGGACTCTTTGGGTATCAAGAAAACCCGCACCACCCCTTATCACCCTCAGGGTGACGCTCAACCGCAGAGGTTCAACAGAACTCTATTAAATATGTTGGGGACTCTAAGTAGTGAGCAGAAACAGCACTGGAGCAAGCATATAGCGGCCATCGTGCACGCCTACAACAGTACCACTAGCGATGCCACAGGGTACTCTCCATATCCCCTTATGTTTGGCAGGGAAGCAAGACTGCCTGTGGATCTGGCATTCGGCATATTCACGGATCACACTTCAGCCACCTCACACATGGGCTATGTAGACAGACTGAGGAAGAGTTTGAAGCTGGCTTTTGAACAGGCTCAAGTGGCCTCAGAACAAAGAGGAGCCCGGAACAAGAGGAACTTTGACCTCAAGGTTTCGAATCCAGGACCTCCAGCCAGGAGACCGAGTGCTGCTGCACAACCTAGGAGTTCCAGGGAAGCATAAGTTAGCAGACAGATGGAGACCTGACCCATATGTGATCTGTAAGAATTTACCAGATCTGCCGGTGTATCAGCTAAAACCAGAAGGGAAGATAGGGCCACTGAAGACATGGCACAGAAACCATTTACTCCCACTTTCAGAAGCGGTTCGGATACCACCTGTGGAAGATTCCCCTGGACCGTCCTCAAGCTTGGAGACACCTAGGCCATACACTCGGTCTCAGGTCTCTCAGTCTGGAGAAATGGATGTCTCGGATCAGAGTTTGGAAGAAGAAGAGCTTGGATGGTTGTGGCCTCCTCAGACCCCAGAACCCCCGTCTATAGATCTTCCACCCTCTGAAGGTACTGTGGATAGTACACTGAATGTGGAAGCCACTGAGTTTGTTCCATCTAGTCCTCTGGTTGAAGAATGGGAAGATGCCACATGGTCACCTTCCGCTGAGCATCAAGATTATTCCCTACATCTTCCTACGTCTGATCTGGATGTACCAGAAGCTTTGGAGCCCAGTACACCCACTTTAGAAGAAGATACAGTGAGGGGAGAAATGGCAAACCCAAGAGAACAAAGAGCCAAGAGAATCATTCGTCCTCCTCGGAAGTTAACCTATACCCAGATGGGAAAAAGTTCTGAGGATACAGTAACCACTGCTCGTAGGACATTGACAATACCTGATCCTTCTGCTGTGCATTTGGTGGAAGGCAAATTACTTTAGTTGAAACGCGTCGGGTGGACCCATTCATACACATCGCTCTTGCATTTTGTGATATGCCTATGATGTTCTTCCAAATGTGAGTGTACATTTTTTAATCTTTTTTTAATAAATACTTCCTTGTACGGTATCACACTATGTGAGTTTTTTTTCCCATTACGCATGTTATGTGGTTACCGTATCTCTGGCTCCAACAAGACTATATGTATTCACACTTCCTGGTGTTTATGGGAATTTGCGGTGCCAACTGATATGCGGATTCAGGACCAGCTGGATACACTTTGCTGACTGATTATTTAAGCCTGTTTTGACTTGGGTGGTATACACCTTACCAAGTCAATACCATCTGGTAAGCCTCCTCCTTATATCGGTGGTGGTGTCTCTATCCTTTCACAGAGAGGGTCATATCCATGTGGGACTCTTTATTTCAACCTTGCAGTTTTTTCTACACTTTTGGACTGTCATTTGTGTGTGGTCACAATAGAGGACTGCTTTGTTCTGATTTATTTGTTACATATATTTTTTTTCACGGATCACACTCAGTCACTTGGTGTCACTGAAATTAATATATATGCATGTTTGCAACATTTGTTATGTGTTGGTAACTGACTCTTTCACAAAAATAAGCGCTAAACTTTTTCATATTCACCAGTTTTTGCTTTGTCTCAGCTGTGTTGGCAGCTAATTTTTGTGTTCACTTATTGCACAGCGCAGTATATCCCATATCTAATTATTTGGTGGAAGGCAACCCCAGCTCACTCTCTGGCACAGTTAGACAGGTCAGCCCCTTTGATGTAACCAGTGGGCAGGACAAACTCCCTTCCCCGTTCTGGTGGAAGTTTCCTCTGCCGACCTCTCTAGCTGCCCTTAATGAGTTTGTGTTTTCCTACTGTTGATGTTGTCTTTGAGGGACCAAAGATTTCAAGTGGGGGGAGTGTGTAGCGGGGTATCGTTTTACCCGCAAGACTACATTTCCCAGCACGCTTTGCGGCACCCAGGGTGCCATTCCCCACGCAGGGACTGCTGGGGTGGACTTTCAAAGGGGAGAGGCGGGGCTCGCTCGCTCTCTCGGAATGCCGCCCTCCTTGCAAGAGGATCCCCTGCACTCACCTGCTGCGCGCGCTAGGCCTGAAGCTTGGGCCTCGCGCTTTTGTTCCAGAGAGCCTTCCGTTCCGCTGGGGAGTCTGTGAGGCATCCGATCCACCTGAGGTGCCATCATCTCCTGAAGGACCGAGGACTCGATGCATCGGGGGCACTGTGACGCCACTCACAGTAGCGGAGGAACCGGACGGGAATCGGTCCGGTCTGGGTGAGAGAGCGCCAGCTCAGAACCATATTTCAATAACTTTGTGCCTATTAACTTTGCCCAGGCCCATTATTGAACACAGTTATACTTTGGCGAGACTGTTTGTGCTGAACTGAGTTTGTCAGTCTCTCCAGCTTTGCCTGGTTGGCGAATATCTGTTATCCCCTTTTACTGGATTACAAATTGGTTTCTCCATGTGCACCACCGACAGTTGCTAGCGAAGATTCTCCAGCAAACTATACCCTAAGTTATAGTCAGGCCTGACTGGGTAGTATAGGACATTGCTGGGCGCCATTTTATGCTCAGGAGGGAGGATTGCAGCAGCGGGGTTGATGTGTTATTGCATTATTGACTGTCGTACCCTTTTAATGTGCACACCTATATTGCAGGGATCTGCATAGAATATTGTATACAAATTACTCTGTTATCTTTCTACCTTCAGTAAAGAGTTATAGTTAAGTAATTTGGTGATGAGTGTCAATTACTGTGCTGGTATACAAAGGGGGTTGTACTGTATAATAGTGTATAGAGATAATACAATTATACCATCCTCCCTTTTCCTAACTGTGTCAAAGAGAAGTCAGAGCCGATTGCCAGGGGTTTGTTAGCAGTGCATTACAGGGCCCAAACAAACAAGCAGCCCTCTTAAGCTGAGGGTACTGCTACATGTATAACAGTTATCAGAATATAAAAAAAATAAAAAAATGTATATATATATATATATATATATATATATATATATATATATATATATATATATATTCTTCCCAGCATTATATAAACCATTATACAAATTCTGAAAATAGAATATTAACTTTAAAAATAGACTCAAAACACAGGTGAGACACCTGGTGGTTGAAGGTGATATTACCTTAAAATCATAGCTCTCCTGGAAAGAGGTTGGTGAGAATCAGGGTAGTTACCTCCCATATTTGCAACCAACGAGTTAGGAACACATAACTTTTGGGCAGAACTTAGTATAATTTTTATAATCTTATTGTCTGAAGATAGTACTTAAGACAAGAAAAGTGAGATGACATAGACTCCCACAGGGAGACACTGAGGGACGCACCCTGACGTACCCACACCCATAGACACACACTCAGGGGCACACCCTGGAAGGGGGAGATGCAGCCACACGCTCCCAGACAGACTTTCACTCACAGACTCAGATACACATGAATCATGCATCAATACATATCTTTACATTCATGAAGATTCCTAAACACCTGATACCTGAAAGCCACGGCAGCCATCTTAACTCTGGTCACCAGCCAGTAGGAAATGGCCATTTTGGAATGGGTAATTATGTCATTTTTGATTTTATCTTGAATTCATTTTTGTTCTCTAAAATATTGATGTATTGATCCTCTGTCGCCTCTGTTGTTCGCCCTGACACTGGAGCCCTTCCTTTGCCACGTACGTCGGAACCCGAGCATCTTGGAGGTGGAGAGGAACGGGACGCAATATAAGGTCTCGGCATACGCAGATGACCTGATGTTCTCCCTCACAGACCCTAGGATATCCCTCCCGAATCTTCTGAGAGAATTTGAGGTCTACGGCTCCCTCTCTAATCTCAAGATTAACTTCTCCAAGTCTGAGGCCATGGGAGTGGGGATAGCTCAACCCCTACTTAAACAACTTAGAGAAGACTTTAGTTTGAAATGGACTGACACGGCACTGAGATATCTGGGGACATCCATACCCATGACTATACCCAAACTGTTTGCACTTAATTTCCCTCCCCTACTGAAGACGGTTCGGGGACTTCTGGATGGCTGGGACAGCGGTCTCCATTCGTGGCTGGGCCGATGCACCATCCTCAAAATGACGATACTGCCTAAGTTCCTATACCTTCTACAAGCCCTCCCGATAGCTATCCCTGGGTCCTATTTTAGGCAGGTCCATGCAGCCTTCACCAGGTTCCTTTGGGCCAGGAAACACCCACGCCTGAGCAGGAGTGTACTATGTCTCCCGAAGCTACATGGGGGCCTGGTAATGCCAGATGTCCGTGCATACCACAGGGCGGCTCACCTTAGCCGTCTCCTGGATTGGTGCAGACATAGGGACACCAAACTGTGGACGACTATCGAGCAGGACCAGAGTGACATACCCATTGACAGAGCCCCCTGGTGCCATTCAGACCTGCCACCACCCCTGAAAAGACACCCCTTGATTGGCAACACCCTGGGTATCTGCTCGACATTGCTGACTCGGCCTTCACTCTCGTCCCCAGTCTCCCCTCTGCGTCCGGTGCTGGGCCACCCCCGTTTCTCTCCAGGGTTGCAAGACAGGAGATTTCTCGCACTGAGGGAGGCGGGACTCTATCAGGCATCCCACTTTGGTACCCAGGGGAGGTGGAGGTCATATGAGGAGCTGTCGGATCCGAGGGGCATATATACGGCCTTGATTTCATGAGGGCTCTACAGCTAAGCCACTTTCTTGCGGGTATCCAACCCCCGCCCAGTGATGCTAGACATCCCCCCACCCCACTGGAGGAGCTGTGCATGGAGTCGGGTAGGATCCAACACACACTTTCATTGTGCTATGGAATGTTGATGACACTGTCGGGGCCCTTACAGGTACCCTGCCTCACTAGGTGGGAGCGTGATCTCGACTGCCAATTTTCAGACGCCATGACGCGGCATATACTGCGGTTTACCCACAAATCTTCTCTGTGCACCAAGACCCAAGAAACTAATTTCAAACTGCTCACACGCTGGTATAGGACCCCTTCCCTCTTACATAAAATTTTCCAGATACCTCTGACCGCTACTAGAGATGCCAGGGGAAGGAGGGGACTCTCTTACACATCTTCTGGTCCTGCCCACGGCTATGGGGTTTTTGGGGGGAGGTGAGACGAGTAACCCAGAAATTCACCGACCGTACTGTACCAGAGACACCGGCCTACTTCCTCTTACATGTAACCGACACACCTGCAAAGGTGTATGGGAAATCAGTGGTCTGTCATCTTCTGGACGCAGCTAGGACCTGTATACCTCTAAACTGGAAATCCCCCTCCCCACCGTCCATTGCACAGTGGCTAAAAAGAGTTGATGACATTAGCATCATGGAGGACCTGATCCTAACTAGTCAGCACAGACGCGAGACATACTCTAAGACCTGGCAGCTGTGGAACATTTTTAGATTCTCGGACGAAGGGCAGACCCTCAGAGGGATTGAGTTGCCCACCTGAGTCTTCGCCCGGAACATCTGCTCCCCGGAGGTGTTGCACTTTTGCTCCCTGCCCTCAACATGCCGGCAACCCACAGGGGCCTTGAAAACTGTATAGATTAGTCACCCTTAGCGGGAGACAGGTATACCCGATTGCCCCTCCCCCCCTGCCCCCCCTTCCCTCCTTTGTCTCCCCTTGTCTTCTTCCTCACTCTTTCCTTGTTTCTAGGTTCACTCTCTCTCCTTTTTTTTTTTTCCTCTCTCTGGGCCCTATCCAACTCTTTTTTTTTCTCTGGAGGCACTACACCTCTAGTTTCTGTTACTCTTAGATTAATGAGAAAATTGGAGTGGGAGCTGTATCCACGGGACCCAGGCACTCTTACATCTACGAATCCCTGACAGTCATATCTCGAAGGGCGGCGGGTAGATATATTGAGATCCGGGGGTGACCCCACCCCCTACTGGGGAATGTTCACATACAAGACGGACATAAGTAAGGGGATAAGTTCTCCTTATGTGTCTCTCCATACTGCGCATTGCATTATTCATTGTATGGAATGGCTAAACGATTATGGAGTTCTGCCGTGGCGCATGGCTGTTTGAAATCAGGTGACCGGAGCTCCCTTCACACAGCCCTATGATACCTAATTGCAACACCTCTACCCCCTGCCTCTATAGACAGGTCAGGGGTGTGCATACTTTGCCTTTAAATGTTGTCTATGCTCCTCAGGATGACTGTTGCCCCCCCGCTGATGTTTATGGAGCTGGTATCCTAACATTTCCAGCCCTACTGGACTGGGCTTCTTCAGAATCCTCGTGGTCAAACTCCCTATGCTGCAGACGGTATGCCGTCATTCACACATCCTTCCAACTGCAAATGTTTATTATCCTGTAGCCAGACTTCAATGCGGAAGCATTTATTTCTTCCCCTCTGCTGTGTTGTTCGGAAGCCAAGCCAGAGACCACAATACCCCCATACCAGTAGGTGGCATGGCCACAGAACAGTTCTCAGTTAGTTTGAGTGAAGTTATTTCTCCATTCAGGCAGAGGCGGCTCTAGGCTTTGTGAGGCCTTAGGCATAACTTAAACATGAGACCCCACTCACGTCCATAAGGGAAAAAAATTATTCAAGCAATAAAAATGTATTGCATATATTAAGAGTACTGGTGTCAGTGTCCTCTATTTCAAAGCTGGTGTCAGTGCTCTGTCTCTCAGTGCTGGTGTCAGCGCTCTGGCTCTCTCAGTGCTGGTGTCAGCGCTTTGGCTCTCTCAGTGCTGGTGTCAGCGCTTTGTCTCTCTCAGTGCTGGTGTCAGCGCTTTGTCTCTCTCAGTGCTGGTGTCAGCGCTTTGTCTCTCTCAGTGCTGGTGTCAGCGCTTTGTCTCTCTCTGTGCTGGTGTCAGCGCTTTGTCTCTCTCTCAGTGCTGGTGTCAGCGCTTTGTCTCTCTCAGTGCTGGTGTCAGCGCTTTGTCTCTCTCAGTGCTGGTGTCAGCGCTCTGGCTCTCTCAGTGCTGGTGTCAGCGCTCTGGCTCTCTCAGTGCTGGTGTCAGCGCTCTGGCTCTCTCAGTGCTGGTGTCAGCGCTCTGGCTCTCTCAGTGCTGGTGTCAGCGCTCTGGCTCTCTCAGTGCTGGTGTCAGCGCTCTGGCTCTCTCTGTGCTGGTGTCAGCGCTCTGGCTCTCTCTGTGCTGGTGTCAGCGCTCTGGCTCTCTCTGTGCTGGTGTCAGCGCTCTGGCTCTCTCTGTGCTGGTGTCAGTGCTTTGTATCAATGCTGGTGTCAGCGCTCTGTCTCGTTCAGTACTAGTGTCGGTGCTCTGTCTCGCTGTGCTGGTGTCAGTGCTCTATCTCTTTTAGTACTGTACTCACATAGAGCTCCTTGAACGCGGCCTCATAGAAGAGAAGCGGCTGTGCGAAATTTCACCACATCGGAAGTCTCATCATCCCTGTTGGGCAGCAGTAGGTCCCCACGGACTCCCCATAGTGGAAGAGCTCCTAGTAAGAGACAGCCGCAGTGAAGCCGATCATGAGCAGTGCCAGCGCAGAATGAAGAGCGCCCTGCCCACTATGGCTGAGGATCGGCACTGGACTGAGCTGGGACCTCCCGACCACCGCAGTGGAGCCCTGGGTGGAGTCAGGTCAGGGGGACCCGGGTTGTCAATCACAGGTGGGCACACTGGGACACTGGCAGAGGACTGAGCAGACCTGACTGTAAACACAAGGCACATGCACGCCCCCAGCAGGCCGATGCACACACCCCCGCAGACATATGCACATATACCCCCCCAGTCACATGCACTCCCCACAGTCACATGCACTCTCCACAGTCACATGCACACCCACCCAGTCACATGTAGCCCCCCACAGTCACATGCACCCCCACCCAGTCACATGCACCCCCTCACAGTCACATGTAGCCCCCCACAGTCACATGCACACCCTCACAGTCACATGTAGCCCCCCACAGTCACATGCACACCCTCACAGTCACATGTAGCCCCCCACAGTCACATGTAGCCCCCCACAGTCACATGCACACCCTCACAGTCACATGTACACCCACCCAGTCACATGCACATCCTCGCAGTCACATGTAGTCCCCCACAGTCACATGCACACCCTCGCAGTCACATGCACACCCTTGCAGTCACATGTAGCCCCCCACAGTCACATGTAGCCCCCCACAGTCACATGCACACCCACCCAGTCACATGCACACCCACCCAGTCACATGTAGTGTTCCACAGTCACATGCACACCCTCGCAGTCACATGCACACCCTCGCAGTCACATGTAGCCCCCCACAGTCACATTTAGTCCCCCACAGTCACATGTAGTCCTCCATAGTCACATGCACACCCACCCAGTCACATGCACACCCACCCAGTCACATGTAGTCCCCCACAGTCACATGCACACCCTCGCAGTCACATGCACATCCTCGCAGTCACATGTAGCCCCCCACAGTCACATGTAGTCCCCCACAGTCACATGTAGTCCCCCACAGTCACATGTAGTCCTCCATAGTCACATGCACACCCACCCAGTCACATGCACACCCTCACAGTCACATGCACACCCTCACAGTCACATGTAGTCCCCCACAGTCACATGCACACCCTTGCAGTCACATGTAGCCCCCCACAGTCACATGTAGTCACCCACAGTCACATGCACACCCTCGCAGTCACATGCACACCCCCCACAGTCACATGCACACCCTCGCAGTCACATGCACACCCTCGCAGTCACATGCACACCCTCGCAGTCACATGCACACCCTCGCAGTCACATGTAGCCCCCCACAGTCGCATGCACACCCCCGCAGTCACATGTAGCCCCCACAGTCACATGCACACACCCCCTAGTCGTATGCACAACCCCCAGTCACATGTACCTCCACCCAGTCATATGTACCCCCGCCCAGTCGCATGCACACCCACATGCCCATGTACCTTACACATAGCAAGGCTCTGTCCCCTCACAGCTCAGTCAGAGCATCCTCAGCTGAGCTCAGCAGTCAGTCGGCTCTCGGCTGCACACAGACAGTGAACCGGAATTGGCTCCGCCTCCACCGCAGAAGCTCTGCCTCCACCGCGGAAGCTCCGCCCTGGAAGGAGTGTGGACTCGTCTCGGCGATCCTGCCGAGTTCTAGCTGCGCCCTGGAAATACATCAGCTGGCAGAGACTCACACACAGAGTAGACTGACAACTGCCCTCCTCCCCCGCCCCGCCAGCAAATTCCGTCCGTCCCTTAAGCCGATATATTGTGCAAGGCCCTTGCACAATATATCGGCTTAAGGGACGGACGGAATTTGCTGGCTGGCGGGCGGGGTGGGGGGAGGGCAGTTGTCAGTCTACTCTGTGTGTGAGTCTCTGCCAACTGTATTTAAGTGAGTTTTAATAACAGGAGGAGCGGAGACAAACTGGGCAGTGCCCTGTTACTGAGCAGAGAGGAGGAGTGACTGTACACTGAAGGAGGCAGGCAGGAAGCTCCGCTGACTGCACTAGGACTGATGTATGAGGATAGCCAGAGGCGGCTCTTTAGGCTAAGTAGGCGGCCCGAGGCCCTTGGGAGGGCAAGGCCTTAGGCCACCGCCTACTTTGCCTAATTAGAGAGCTGCCTCTGCATTCAGGGATCCAAGGCTTGCCATGTTTGGGCTGGTCGAGCGGGGAGGGTGGTATGGGGTTTTTCATGGACTTCCTACCTTTTTTATATTTTGGGTTATTTTTGCTGTTTTTGATATTTTTTTCTTGTACTTTGGTTTTTCATGTGTAGCTGTGCTTCCTTTACCCTGAATAATGCCTTACAATTGTTATTATATGCCTATGCTCTTATATATCCTGTGGGTAGGGATCAGCCGAACACCCCCCTGTTCGGCTCGCACCAGAACCTGCGAACAGCCAGAATGTTTGCATGAACTTTAGAACCCTATTAAATACAATGGACTCGAACGTTCGAAATCAAAAGTGCTAATTATAAAGGCTAATATGCAAGTTATTGTCCTAAAAAGTGTTTGGTGACCCGGGTCCTGCCCCAGGGGACATGTGTCAATGCATGGTCCGCTCAGCCAATGACGTAGGTGGGGTCTGACATACGAGGGGGCGGACCTGATGGGGAACTTCCTCCACAGTGTAATAAATGAATAGACCCGCCCCTTCTCACGTTCCGCATCTGGTCCGCTTAGCCTTACACTTACGTCATTGGCTGAGTGGACCTGATGGAGAACTTTAGAAGGGGCGGGTCTATTCATTTAATACACTGCAGAGGAAGTTCCCCATCAAGTCCGCTCAGGCTCAGCCAATGACGTTTCGTGTTTTGTTTTTTTTTATCAATGACTTTTCTATGTATTGCCGGGAGCCGACAATTCATTATAGCCGCGAGTGAGTTTTAAATGACTTTTTTTGCTTCAGAAATTACACTTTGTGAAGGGACAGTTCTAAGCACAGGAAACAAGCGCGACTTTACATGCATACTATACACACCCCCTAGGTACGAAATTTAAAGGAATATTTCACTTTTATTGTTTCACTTTAAGCATTATTAAAATCATTGCTCCCGAAAAAACGTCAGTTTTTAAAACTTTTTTTTGCATTGATACATGTCCCCTGGGACAGGACCCGGGTCCCCAAACACTTTTTATGACAATAACTTGCATATAAGCCTTTAAAATTAGCACTTTAGATTTCTCCCATAGACTTTTCTAATTTTCCGCGAACACCCCAAATTGTTCGCTGTTCGGCGAACGGGCGAACAGGCAATGTTCGAGTCGAACATGAGTTCGACTCGAACTCGAAGCTCATCCCTACCTGTGGAGAATGACATACAATGTTATATCTCTGCTGTCTGCCCCCCGGATGTCTGTTATGTACTGTTTAACTTACTATGGCTAAACCGCTAAAGATAATTTCCTGGAATACTAGAGGGTTGAACTCGCCCCAGAAACGAACCCTGGTATTCTCGGTCCTGAAAAAATATTGCCCCCAAATTATCTGTCTCCAGGAAACACACCTCGTCGATCCTAAAATAAGGTTCCTCAAGGGACCATGGTTAGTTCAATCCTAAAATGCAGCCTACTCTAGAGGGGTCTCTGTGTTGCTGGCCAAATCTCTCCATGCGGAGGTTTTGCAGATTAAAAACAGACCCGGAAGCCAGGTATGTCATACTTATAATACAAATTGCCTCTGACACTCACCTTGGTGACTGTTTATTTACCCCCTACATTCTCAGCAGATGTGCTAGTAAAACTATCACTTATGCTTTTATCTAGGCCCCCGGGCCCACTGCTATATGTGGGTGCTTTTAATGCTGTAATAAGCCCGGCCTTGGACCGCTTGGGGTGAGGGGGTAGATCCTTCACTTCCTTTACCGACTGGGCCCAGGTTCATGGACTTACTGAGATATGGCAGTGGAAACACCAGGACATGTGCCAATATTCTTGCCATTCGGATTCTTTCCACACCATGTCTCGCATAGACCTGGCATTTGGTAAATGAGATATTTTCCCAGTGGTCTCGAACTGGCGGTGGATCTCCTCCTTCTAGGCTCAGGCCCGAGTGTGTGGCGCCTGATTTCCCACTGGTTGGAGGATGAGATAGTACAGGGGGAATGCAGAAAGGGTATAGTAGAATACTGGAATAAGAACTCGGGTACAGTGGACCTACTTACCCCACGTTGCGGGGTACTTTTATGTCAAATACTGGCATTCTACGTAAAAATACACTGCAACATACTGTGGAATTGAAGACAGCTACAGTATGACCTCTGCTGAAACTGCTTATGCCTCTGACACTACTCCAGCTAACAGGGATACTTGGTTGCAATGTCTTAGTGGATATGAGTTCCGCCTGCTGGACATCACGCAAAAAACGCATGTTGCATATCACCCAAAAATCATTTGAGGATAGTAACAAGGCTGGTCGCCTCTTAGCTTACTTGACTAGACCTGAACTCTCCCCCATTTCTATCCCTCAGATTTTGACTGTACATGGCCAGATTAGTGATGCTCCTAGGGATATCATGAAGACATTTCTGGACTTTTACAAGGACCTGTACTCATCCAGAGCAGGTTACACTGACTCCCAACGAAATGACTACCTGGTTCAGATATCTCTCCCCTCCCTTTCAACTAAAAGGTGTGGAGACTTGGAGGCGCCTCTCTGTTGAAGAAATTGCAGTGGCCATTTCGCAGCTACCAGCACATGAGACCCCAGGCTTAGACGGCTTCCCCGCCGAGTGGTACTCCCAGTTTCAACACATATGCCCATTTCTTCTGCATACTTATGAGGCTGTGAATACTGGAGTCCTCCCCCCTCTATGCGGGAGGCTTTGATTATCCTACTATTGAAGCTACGTAAGGATCCTCTTAAATGTGACTCATACCCCCCCGATTTCTCTTATTAATGTGGATGTTAAAATCCTCGCCAAAGTCTTGGCCAATCGTCTGAACACAGTGGTTGCGGAATTGGTCAGATGCGATTAAGGAGGCTTTATACCTGTTAGATCTACAAGAATGAATATTCGTAGGCTGTTCCACAATCTTCAATATCTCCATGACTGCACATCTACCCGGGCCATTGTGTCCCTGGACATATGTAAGGCAGTATGGCTTTGGCCCCCGCATTATTGCTTGGATAAGGCTCCTTTACACCTCCCCATTGGCTTGCATACTACGAATACTTTTCCTATTTACTAGAGGCACTAGGCAGGGGTGTCCGTTGTCACCCCTCCTATTTGCCCTAGCTATGGAGCCTCTAGCTGTGCACATTCGCTGCTCCCAGCTGATTAAGGGCCTTCCTATTGGCACTATAGAGGAATGGGTTTCGTTGTATGCGGACAAAACCCTGGTTTACCTGGCTGACACCCAGGACTCACTGAAGCTTTTATCTGGGATTGAAAATTTTGGTGACTACTCTGGGTTCCAGGTGAACTGGGACAAATCAAATCTTTAACCTTTGGACCCTGATGCAAACCTTGCAGATTCACCCAGACTCCAAACTACAAGTGGTGTCCTCTTTTAGATACCTGGGGGTTATAGTGCAGTTGCCCTTGTCCTCCTATATTGAAAACAACCTGTGTCCCCTACTGACCCAGCTACAACTGGATGGACCTACCTCTAGACCTAATGGGCAGGTTCAATACCCTTAAAAATAGGATTTTTTGTACTCACCGTCTAGGCAGACATGTTAGATATTTCAAAACATGTTACTTTAACAGAGTTGAGCAGCCCCGCCCAGGGGGCGGTCCCTTCAGACATAACCCTCTGCCCTGCAGCATGCAGCCTCAGTTTGTAACAAGCAGTACAAACCTAAAAAGGAGGGGTGGGTGCTGTGTCTGTTCATGGACGACAGAGAAAAGGATTTTACGGTGAGAAAAAAAAATCCTATTTTCTCTTTTCGTCCATGGACGGACACAGTGATCTTAAGTCTTGACAGTTGGGACGTCCCAAAGCAGTGTCAAAAACGAGGGGTGGGAATAGTATTAAAAAAAAAATTTCACCCCAAGCAGAGCTCCTCAACGGAAAACCTTGCAGCTGAAGGAAGCATCTGAAGATGCACTCACATCATCCTCGAAAATTTTTGGAGAAAGTGTGCACGGACGACCAAGTCGCCGCCCTGCACACCTGTGAAAGACACTTGATGTCGGAAAGCCCAGGAAGCACCAATTGCCCTGGTTGGGAGCGCCATGACCGGAAAGGAGGGCGCGCGCCTCTTAAGGGCATAGGCCCGCACAACTGTCTACCTGATCCACCTAGAAAATGGTAGCCGACGAGACCGTCAGGCCTTTTTGTGGACCAGACACCGACACAAACAGCGAGCCAGACTTCCGAAATGAAGCCATAGCAGACAGGTACACCCGCAAGGCACGTATCACGTCTAAAGTGTGAAGTGCAGACTCTCTGGGATGCGATGAACGAGGACACAATGATGGAAATACAATGTCCTCATTCAGTTGGAAAGCCGAAACCACCTTTGGAAGAAACGAAGGTCGCGGGCGTAGTACGTAGTTTATCCTTATGGATGATCAAATATGGGCACTGACAGAAGTAATGGCCACTAGAAAGGACACCTTCTGAGATCACGTCAAGAGAAGAATCTCTCTGATGTTCTCAAAGGGAGGTTCCCGAAGAACCGAGAGCACCAGGTTCAAATCCCAAGGAGGGAGAGGTGGTCTAAAAGCCCCAGTCGAACCTCCTGTACAAAAAATGTACCCACCAGGGAATGGGACACCAAAGGCCAGTGAAAGAAAGCAGCCAAGGCTGAAACTGACCCTTAGTGGTGCTTAAAACAAGCTTTTGATCCACTCCATGCTGCAAAAAACAGCAGGACCCCGCAAACCGAAAACATCAGTGGACGGCACTCCATCTCTGCGCACAAGGAGATGTAGGCCTTCCAAGTGCGATGGTAGATCTTCCAGGAGGAAGATTTTTGTGCCCTCAGCCTGGTCGAGATGACTGAATCTGAAAGACCTTGGTCCCTTAGTACCTGGCTGTCAATAGCCATGCCATAAAGCCAGCGGCTGTAAGGCAGGATGAAGTATGGGACCTTGAGACAGAAGGTCCTCCCACATTGGCAGCTACCAGTGTGTTCGCCACCAGGCATACGAAGTCGGCGTACCAAGGACACCGGGGCCATGTAGAATGATTAGGATCATCGGGATCTCCTCGATATGCACATTGGGGAGCAGACGAGGAAGCAACATCAGTGGGGGATAGGCATAAATTAGCCGATATTGACCCCACGGGGCTACCAACGCGTCTGACGCATCTGCCCAGGGATCTCTGGACCTGGCCACAAATCTCGACATCATGCGAATGAGTCGAGAAGCCAGGAGGTCCACGACCGATGTCCACCTCCGGCAAAAGGAGTAGACACCCCTCCGGATGGAATGAGCATTTCCCTTGGTTCAGCAACTGGCGACTCAAATAGTCCGCCAGTTAGAGTTCTACACCCTGAATGTAGACGGCCGACAGAGCCGGCACGCTTCTTCCCGTCTACCGCAGGATATCCAGATGGTTGACATAAGCCACAGCCGTGACATTGTCCGACTGGATCCTGATCGGGAAGAGAGACATATCCTAATTGCCCGAAGTTCCAGAACATCGACCGGCAGATGGGATTCGTCCAGAGTCCAGCGACCTTGGACCGACTGGACCCCCCAGACTCCCCCCCATCCTGTGAGGCTGGATCGTAATCACAGTTCAATAGAAAAGAAGGAAAAAACTTCCCGGACAGAAGTGCCGGGAATGTCAGCCACCAAGTCAGAGAGGCCCTGACTAGGCAATTCACCTGAATCTGATGATCCAGAGACAATGGGGATGTGTTCCAATAGGACAGAATCTCCCCTCCAAATGTGGACCTGAGCAAACGGTACTACCTCGAAGGAGGCCATCATGAGATCCAACTCACTGCAGCCTGGAGCATCCACAACCTCTCTGGAGAGAGAAAACTCTCACCTCTGATGAGCACAGAGCCAGCCCCAGGTATTCTAGGCTCTGAGTCTGAACTAGTACCGACAATTGGAGGTACAGCATCCACTCGAAGTCTTGGAGAGTCTGACTGACTATAGACACGTCTTCCTCTAATTATAAACTGGAAACAGGTTATAAAAGAAGACCATGCAAAGAACCAATGATGACAATGCCGCGCTGACTCAGCAAGGCTAGAATCGGGGCGAGCACCCTGGTGAAACTCTTGGTGCTACCACTAGGTCAAAAGGGAGAGTCATAAATTAATAGTGGTTCCCCTTGACCGCTAAACGCAGGAACCTCTGGTGCCTGTGGCATATGGGGACCCAGCACGCGTCCCTGAAGTCCAGGAACGTCAGAAGGTCCCCTGGATGGAGCGAACCGACTCCATCCTGAATTTCCAAATCCCCAACAAGTCTTGAACTGCCCCATCAGGGCATTCTGACGAGACGGTAGGGCAAAGAAACCATTCGGTGAACAAGAAAGAAAAACATCGATCTTGTATGAAGAGACCACTTTGCAAACTCCGTGGCCGGAAAAACCGGAAGGCTACACAAAGGCATTAAGGGCCTTGAGGCCTAAGATTGGACGACTCCGTCCTCTTCTGGGACCATGAATAGATTCGAGTTGAATCCCTGAAAACTGTCCTGCGGCGGTATGGCAAAAAAACTGCAATATATTGGGGAAAGAAGGTCCCGGCTTACGGGGCGCCCCTACTTTTAGCCTTTGAAAGGCAAATCTGTCAGAGCTTCCATAGAAACTCGGTCAGCGGACCAGTATATCAGCCTCCTCAGGTGGCGCACCTGCTGGTCTGCCAGTGTCACAACTTTTAGAGGAAGCTGAAGCTCCTCCACTGTCTGGTACAAAAGTTATGCCCATTCAGTGAGTGTCAGAGACACCAGAGACGCAGCCACTAACAGGCGCAACGCTGACCTCAGCATGGCGAACACGGTCCGAGCCACTGCTCCTGATCACCTCCTAAAGGCAGGTGTCCCCCTATCGGGATAGTGGTACCCCTGATACCAGGGGGTCAACTTCATGGGAAAAAAAACCATATCTTTTTAAAAAATGCTCTACAAAGGAATAACGGACCGCTGTGCGCTAAGGGACCAAAAAGGACCTATGCGGCAATCCCCAGTCCTTAAAAACCTATATAGAGCGGGTTGGTCAACGCGACCCAAAAAAAACAAAAAAAACTGACACCTCAGTGGATGTTCCAGCAGCTACTACATTGATAAGTGCTGATTGTACAAACACATAGTTTATACTGTGTATTGCGCCAAAGCGCGCAATTGGAGCGTGGGAGAAAACCGGAGTACTCAGGAGAAACCCACGCAGACACAGAGTATAGTACATACTAAACTACATACACGGTATGTGTATGTGTGAATAAACATATTGAACATGTTTATGCTGTGCAAAGCGCCGAAGGCGCGCACACCCTTAGGGCGTGGGAGGAAACTGGAGTACCCGGAGGAAACCCACGCAGACACAGAGAGTAATAATACATACATATACTGTGAATGTATTTAGTGTCGTGTATAAACATATTGTGTATGTTTATACTGTATATGGCGCCGAAGGCGCGCAAGTCATTGGAGTGTGGGAGGAAACCCACACAGACACAGAGAGCAATACATACATACACTGTGAATGTATCCAGTGTTGTGTATATACTGTGAGGGGGTTAACTCGGTAGCGGGTGTGTGTGACCCCCTGGTTGGGCTCCCCACACAAAAACAGGGCCAGCAGACGGAGGTTGTGGTTTTCAAAATCAAAAGGTGCGGTTTATTTCTCTATGTACAGTGACAAAAACACAGCAAAGCCAAAAAGAAACATAAACAAAATAAATCCTGGTCAGTTTGACCTCTGACTAAACATGCAGGTTTCCTAAACTAACAACTGGGATCAGCCTGGTGCTGTCCTAGTCCCTAAGTCCCTGGTTTAGTAAAAGTCCAAACAAATAGCCACACAGGCTTTGCCTCACCGCACAGGGGTTCACTCTCCCTAGACAGTCCACACAGGTCTGGTTCCAGGCATGAGCTAACATCTAATGAAGCTGGGAGTTCTTATAGAGGCCTAAATGAGCTGACAAGCTTCAGCTGGTCTCATCAACTCCCTGTCTGTACGACGCCCCACACTCTCCCTAGAGGTATGAGTCATCCATGAGCCCACTAGCCTTATACAACTCTCCACCTAGTTGTATAAGTCGGCGTAAAGCCTGAATCTGGGCGAAATATATCTACCCCCCTGGATGCAACCAGGTGACTTTACCTTCCTGCTGTCACATACCCCCCCCTCTTGTTTTAACCTCGGGGTTGGAACACCAGCAATCAGGCATTCATGTACTTGAGACAAAGCATCCACATTCCCCATTTGAACGCCAGGGCGATGCTTTACTGTGAAGTTGAATTCCTGGAGGGCCAGGAACCACCTATTCACTCTTCTATTTGTTTCCTTGTTTTGAGCCATCCACTTTAACGGAGCGTGATCCGTAACCATGTCAAAGTGCCTACCTAGCAGATAGTACCGAAGGGAATCTAGAGCCCACTTCACCGCTAAACACTCCTTTTCAACCGTGGCGTAATTTACCTCATGGGACTTCAACTTCCTGCTGAGGTAAATGACTGGGTGCTCTTCCCCGTTCCAGACCTGGGACAATACTGCTCCTAACCCCACATCTGACGCATCACTTTGTACGACAAAGTCTTTAGAGAAGTCGGGTGAGTACAACACTGGCTGGCTACATAAGGCTTGTTTCAAGAATTGGAATGCTGCCTCAGCCTCGGGGGTCCATTTAATCATGACCGACCCTTTCCCTTTCGTCAGGTTGGTTAGGGGCACAGCCTTAGAAGCAAAGTGGGGAATGAAGCGCCGATAATAACCCGCGATTCCCAGAAAGGCCCGTACCTGCTTCTTGCTGTTGGGACGTGGCCAACTCTGGATGGCCTCGACTTTGTTGAGTTGGGGTTTTATCACTCCCCTGCCAATGGTGTACCCAAGATATTTGGCCTCCTCCTGCCCAATGGTACACTTCTTGGGGTTAGCCGTAAACCCCGCTTCCCGGATAGAGTCTAGGACTGCTTGCACTTTTGGCAGATGTGAGGCCCAATCTGTGCTATGGACAATTACGTCATCCAGGTAAGCCGCAGCATACTTCCGATGGGGCCTCAGTATCTGGTCCATTTTCCGCTGGAATGTGGCCGGCGCATTCTGTAACCCGAACGGCATTCTCTTATATTGGAACGCCCCGTCTGGGGTTACAAATGCGGTTTTCTCTTTGGCCGACTTGGCCAGGGGGATTTGCCAATACCCTTTTGTGAGGTCAAGAGTCGTCATGTATCGGGCTGTTCCCAGCCGGTCGATCAACTCATCTATACGTGGCATGGGGTAGGTGTCAAATTTTGTAACTTTGTTCAACTGACGAAAATCGTTACAAAATCGCCAGCTCCCATCCGGTTTAGGCACCAACACGATGGGACTAGACCAATCACTTTGGGACTCCTCTATCACCCCTAAGTTCAGCATTTTCTGTACTTCCTCCCGTATTGCCTCCCGTCGGGCCTCTGGGATCCGATAGGGTTTTAACTTCACCCTTTCACCGGGCGGGGTAATAATATCATGCTCTACCCCAGATGTTTGTCCCGGCAGCTCAGAGAACACCTCCTTGTTGCGAAGCACAAACTCCTTAACCTCCTGTTGTTGGGGTTGTGACAAGGTGGCTGCTATTCCAACCTCCGGAATCACGCAACCAGTTTGAGCTGGTGACCAAGTTTCTGCGACTAGGGACTCTCTATCCCTCCAGGCTTTCAACAGATTAACGTGATATATCTGTTCGGGCTTTCGCCTTCCTGGTTGTCTGACCTTGTAATTCACTTCGCTCACTTTTTCCATTATCTCGTAGGGGCCTTGCCATTTGGCAAGGAATTTACTTTCAACCGTAGGGACAAGTACCAATATCCTATCCCCCGGGGAAAAGGTACGGGTCTTTGCTCCACGGTTGTACACTCTCTGCTGTGCCAACTGCGCTTGGGCCAAATGTTCCTTCACGATGGGCATTACCTGTGCAATTCGATCTTGCATCAGGGCGACATGCTCAATCACACTCCTGTGGGGAGAACTCTCACTTTCCCAAGTTTCCTTGGCAATATCCAACAGCCCTCTTGGGTGTCTCCCATACAGTAACTCAAAGGGGGAGAATCCCGTAGAGGATTGGGGCACCTCCCTAATAGCAAACATCAAATAAGGAAGTAGACAGTCCCAATCCTTTCCATCTCTTTCCACCACTTTCTTCAACATTTGTTTTAGGGTTTTGTTGAATCTTTCAACCAGCCCATCGGTTTGGGGGTGATACACAGATGTACGCAATTGCGTCACTTTGAGCAATTTACACAGCTCTTTCATAACCCGGGACATAAAGGGTGTACCTTGGTCCGTAAGCAGTTCTTTACAAATACCCACCCGGCTAAAAACAAGAGATAGCTCTTTGGCTATGGTTTTGGCCGAGGTATTTCTGAGAGGGATCGCTTCTGGATAACGGGTGGCATAGTCCATTATAACCAATATGTACTGGTGCCCCCTAGCGGACTTGATTATAGGACCTACCAAATCCATTGCGATTCTCTCAAACGGGACCTCAATGATGGGTAGAGGGACCAGCGGGCTACGGAAATGTGGCATCGGGGCCGACCTCTGACACACAGGGCAGGAGGAACAATAATTTTCTATGTCCTTCATCACCCCAGGCCAATAGAATCTCTGTAATACCCTCTCTCGGGTTTTCTCTGTCCCCAGATGACCTCCAAGAATGTGCCCATGGGCCAACTCCAACACCAACTTCCTGTAAGGTTTGGGCACCACAAGCTGCTCAACGGTTTCTTCTGCCCTTTTTGCCACCCGATACAGTAGGTCCTTCTCTACGCTGAAGTATGGGTAAGTGCAGGTATTATCTGGGTTCACTAACTCGCCATCTATTTCCACTACGTTTTCCCGTGCCTTTATTAGGGCGGGGTCTTTTAACTGTTCTGTGGCAAAATTTTCCCTGTGAACCTCCAGATCAGAAAACTCCACAGACGGTAGGTTTTCGTCTGAGGAGGTGGGCTCCTCTCCAGTTTCTTGAGTCTCCCCTGCCAATACTGACAAGGGAAATTCTGGAGAGTCCTCACCACTCTCAGAGGAGTTCTGGCTATCACATTCCTGGTACATAGGGGCACCAGTGGGGGGCTCAGGATCATCCCACAGTTCCCAGAACTTCGGAAAATCCCTTCCCACAATGGCATCATGCGGTAATTGAGATACTAACCCCACTGGATGAGAGAGGGTACCTTTGGGGGTCTCGAAACACACTGTAGTCACTGGATACTCTCGGGTGTCCCCATGCACACAAATAACAGCTACCTTGCTATTCCCAGAGACCTCTGTTTTAACTAATTCAGCCTTTATCAGGGTCACAAGGCTACCTGAATCCAGTAATACCACAACATTTCTACCATTAATACACATTTTGCATAAATGTTTCTCAGTTCCCCGAATGGCAGTGCATGCGACTGTCGCACACAGCGACTGACGTCTGTCCATCAGAAAGTCACATTGCATGGGTTCCTCCACAACCGGGCAATTTGCTGCAATATGTCCCGCTTGCCGGCAGCGGTAGCAAACAATCCATTTGGCTGCCTCTTGAGCCCCTGACTTCCCAGGCTGTTCTCGCCAAACTTTGGGTAGAGCTCCCACCCTCTCACTCTCTCCACCCTCACCCCTTGGAATCCTCTTATCCGCCCCTGGGGATGGTCTGGTCTTAGGGTGGAAAGTCCGAGAGTCTCTGGAAGAGGCCGTCAGGTTCTCTGTAGCCAAGTATTTCTCTACACGATCCACAAGACCACCGGCCGTCTCTGGGTCTCCATGGCTTACCCACTTTTGGATGGCAGTAGGAAGAGCTCTCAAAAACCGATCCATTACAACACGTTCCACAATCTCTGGTGCGGACAAAGTCTCTGGCTGTAGCCACTTCCTGCTCAGGTGAATGAGATCATACATTTGAGACCTGGGGGGTTTTCCAAGCTGGAAAGTCCAGTTATGCACACGCTGAGCCCAGACAGCCAGGGTGACACCCAGCCTTGCCAATATTTCAGCTTTTAGCCTCACATAGTCTTTTGCTTGGTCAGGCTCTAGGTCATAGTAAGCCTTCTGCGATTCACCAGTTAACAGAGGAGCCACCAGTCCAGCCCACTGCTCCTCAGGCCACTTTTCTCTTTCAGCAGTCCTTTCAAATGTGGTCAAAAATACCTCTGGATCATCCTCTCCAGTCATTTTTGTCAATAAACGACTCACCCCAAAGGACGCGGTATTAGTGGGACGGCTTTCCTCACTGGTCTGCGGACGTTGCTGCATTACTGCTTCCATTTGTTGTAGTCTCTGCTCTTGCTTCTGTAACAGGTCTATGAAGCGGGCCTCAGATTGCTGCTGGGCTTGTTGATGAACTTGCTGCTGGGCTGCAAGGCTCCTTTGCAAACCTGCATTTGTCTGCTGTTGATTGGCATTTGCTAGAGCCAGCTGTTTCAGTATCTCCTCCATGCTGGCTTAAAAAAAAACTGCCACTGGTTCTCCACCAACTGTGAGGGGGTTAACTCGGTAGCGGGTGTGTGTGACCCCCTGGTTGGGCTCCCCACACAAAAACAGGGCCAGCAGACGGAGGTTGTGGTTTTCAAAATCAAAAGGTGCGGTTTATTTCTCTATGTACAGTGACAAAAACACAGCAAAGCCAAAAAGAAACATAAACAAAATAAATCCTGGTCAGTTTGACCTCTGACTAAACATGCAGGTTTCCTAAACTAACAACTGGGATCAGCCTGGTGCTGTCCTAGTCCCTAAGTCCCTGGTTTATTAAAAGTCCAAACAAATAGCCACACAGGCTTTGCCTCACCGCACAGGGGTTCACTCTCCCTAGACAGTCCACACAGGTCTGGTTCCAGGCATGAGCTAACATCTAATGAAGCTGGGAGTTCTTATAGAGGCCTAAATGAGCTGACAAGCTTCAGCTGGTCTCATCAACTCCCTGTCTGTACGACGCCCCACACTCTCCCTAGAGGTATGAGTCATCCATGAGCCCACTAGCCTTATACAACTCTCCACCTAGTTGTATAAGTCGGCGTAAAGCCTGAATCTGGGCGAAATATATCTACCCCCCTGGATGCAACCAGGTGACTTTACCTTCCTGCTGTCACAATACATATTGTGTATGTTTAAACTATTGCACCGAGGACGCTTAATCTTCTCTGTATCGTTCCAATCTGAGTATATGTGCTGCCGAAGCAAGCGCCAAACTGCAGGTAAAAGGCAACCTCTGACACCTCAGACCGGTGGTCCTGTCAGAGTCAGAGCATTCCCCAGGATATGGCGGGAAACCACAGGTGCAGGGGCTCTGCTGTTGCCTCTCAGATACTGACTCCATGTTACACAGAAAGCTCTCAGAGACTAGACAAAATTAACGAATAAAGTCCCCCCACCATGCTGCACCGACCGGGGGGGTCACCCAGGGGACTCACCAGCCCAGAATGAGACTGCTCAGTGCCACTGCCCGCCTCTCTACACTAAAACTGTATCACTGTATTATCCATGCTGCTCTAGAGGCAGTTGTGTGAGGAAACAGTGAGGAAGCTGTGAGGAGAATCGTGCTGCGCCATCCAAGAGCCAGCACTAGAGGCCAAACCTCCACCAAAGGTGGCTGCCGGACACCTCAGGGAGAAGGAAAGGGCACGACCACAAGGAAATGGCCACCCGCAATAACAACTGCGCCATAGCGCGGCCACGGCAAGATGGCCACCAATGGGCAAATCAATGCAATAGAAAACACACCCCAAAAATGGCGGCGGCACCGCCAAAATGGTGCCTGAGCACCGCGATGTGGACGAGAAGGCCCAGCATGGCTACCCCGGAGCAGAGTATCCCCCCACAGAGAAATGGGCCCTGACACCCCCGGGCCCCCACCAGGACCTGGAGTCCCCACAGGTACGCACCGGTCACAGCCAGCCCCATTAGGACAGAGGAAGTAAAGGTGACAGAGAGCAGGGAAAGGGAGGACAGGAGAACCTGCTATTCCTAGGAACACCCAGCTGTTCCCACCTGCCGAGGCAGGAGGAACTGTACTTACCCATCCCAACGAGGACCTGCTGGTGCGTTCCTGACAGGCCTACAACCGAGCAGTACGGAGTAGCTGTCGGCCCGGTCCACTGTGATTGAGACAGCAAGCAGCCCAGTCATATGTGGACCCCGGAGCACAAGCTCACCGGCCACCCCTGGAGCCATGGGGTATGTCGTGACAGACCCGACGCCTATTTGCAAGGGACTGTACACGCTCGCTGGCCGGACTAGGAAGACTACAAGGATCTATATATCCAGCCTGATCGCCCAGCCGACTGTTGATAGAAGAATCAGGACTCTGGGCCCAAAGGAAGCCACGTCCATCTCCTCTGCTAGGCAGAACAAAACTGGGGCTGCATGCTGCAGGGCGGAGGGTTATGTCTGGAGGGACCGCCCCCTGGGCGGGGCTGTTCAACTCTGTTAAAGTAACATGTATTGAAATATCTAACATGTCTGCCTAGTCCTTTGAACAGGAACATAACCCAACTGTCAAGACTTAAGAAGGCTGTGTCCGTCCATGGACGAAAAGAGAAATTATCTATCTACCTAAACTGTTATGTGTTCTAGCCAACTCACCCTGTAAAGTTCCTAAGCCCATCTTCAGGCGGATAGATACAATCTGCATGGTGTTCTTGTGGAATGGTAGGCCCCCCAGGGTGGCGCTGGAGACGTTGAGGTTGCCGGCACATCTGGCGGGTTTGGCGTTCCCTAACATTTACTATTTGGCCTCCCTATTGGTCCGCATTCATGACTGGCTGAGTCCGGTTGCGACCAACGCCTATACATCCACTGAGGGAGCTATTGCCTCCTCTCTAGAGACCCTCCATAACATTATACACAGATGTTGAGTTTCACCCTGCCCAGGCAAATCTATGCTAAATACCTCGCTCTCCACGTTTCAAAAAATTGTCTCAAAAATTTCAAAGGAGTCATGAAGATTGCAATAAAATGAAGTAGTCAGAGTGACCATAGGTGCTAAAACCATCAATACAGGACTTCTGAGATTATATATATATATATATATTGTGAGGGGGTTAGCTCGGCAGCGGGTGTGTGTGACCCCCGGGATGGGCTCCCCACACAAAACAGGCCCAGCAAACGGAGGTTGTGGTTTTCAAAATCAAAAAAGGTGCGGTTTATTTTCTATTTACAGTGACAAAACACAGCAAAGCAAAAGAAACATAACCAAAATAAATCCTGGTCAAGTTGACCTCTGACTAAACATACAGGTTTCCTAACTAACAACTGGGATCAGCCTAGTGCTGTCCTAGTCCCTAAGTCCCTGGTTTTAAATGTCCAAGCAAATAGCCACACAGGCTTTTTCTCACCGCACAGGGGTTCACTCTCCCTAGACAGTCCACACAGGTCTGGTTCCAGGCATGAGCTAACATCTAATGAAGCTGGGAGTTCTTATAGAGGCCTAAATGAGCTGACAAGCTTCAGCTGGTCTCATCAACTCCCTGTCTGCACGACGCCCAGCCCTCTCCCTAGAGGTATGAGTCATCCATGAGCCCACTAGCCTTATACAACTCTCCACCTAGTTGTATAAGTCGGCGTAAAGCCTGAATCTGGGCGAAATATATCTACCCCCCTGGATGCAACCAGGTGACTTTACCTTCCTGCTGTCACATACCCCCCCCTCTTGTTTTAACCTCGGGGTTGGAACACCAGCAATCAGGCATTCATGTACTCGAGACAAAGCATCCACATTCCCCATTTGAACGCCAGGGCGATGCTTTACTGTGAAGTTGAATTCCTGGAGGGCCAGGAACCACCTATTCACTCTTCTATTTGTTTCCTTGTTTTGAGCCATCCACTTTAACGGAGCGTGATCCGTAACCATGTCAAAGTGCCTACCTAGCAGGTAGTACCGAAGGGAATCTAGAGCCCACTTCACCGCTAAACACTCCTTTTCAACGGTGGCGTAATTTACCTCATGGGACTTCAACTTCCTGCTGAGGTAAATGACTGGGTGCTCTTCCCCGTTCCAGACCTGGGACAATACTGCTCCTAACCCCACATCTGACGCATCACTTTGTACGACAAAGTCTTTAGAGAAGTCGGGTGAGTACAACACTGGCTGGCTACATAAGGCTTGTTTCAAGAATTGGAATGCTGCCTCAGCCTCGGGGGTCCATTTAATCATGACCGACCCTTTCCCCTTCGTCAGGTTGGTTAGGGGCACAGCCTTAGAAGCAAAGTGGGGAATGAATCGCCGATAATACCCAGCGATTCCCAGAAAGGCTCGTACCTGCTTCTTGCTGTTGGGACGTGGCCAACTCTGGATGGCCTCGACTTTGTTGAGTTGGGGTTTTATTACTCCCCTCCCAATGGTGTACCCAAGATATTTGGCCTCCTCCTGCCCAATGGTACACTTCTTGGGGTTAGCCGTAAACCCCGCTTCCCGAACAGAGTCCAGGACTGCTTGCACTTTTGGCAGATGTGAGGCCCAATCTGTGCTATGGACAATTACGTCATCCAGGTAAGCCGCAGCATACTTCCGATGGGGCCTCAGCATCTGGTCCATTTTCCGCTGGAATGTGGCCGGCGCATTCTGTAACCCGAACGGCATTCTTTTATATTGGAACGCCCCGTCTGGGGTTACAAATGCGGTTTTCTCTTTGGCCGACTTGGCCAGGGGGATTTGCCAATACCCTTTTGTGAGGTCAAGAGTCGTCATGTATCGGGCTGTTCCCAGCCGGTCGATCAACTCATCTATACGTGGCATGGGGTAGGTGTCAAATTTTGTAACTTTGTTCAACTGACGAAAATCGTTACAAAATCGCCAGCTCCCATCCGGTTTAGGCACCAACACGATGGGACTAGACCAATCACTTTGGGACTCCTCTATCACCCCTAAGTTCAGCATTTTCTGTACTTCCTCCCGTATTGCCTCCCGTCGAGCCTCTGGGATCCGATAGGGTTTTAACTTCACCCTTTCACCGGGCGGGGTAATGATGTCATGCTCTACCCCAGATGTTTGTCCCGGCAGCTCAGAGAATACCTCCTTGTTGCGAAGCACAAACTCCTTAACCTCCTGTTGTTGGGGTTGTGACAAGGTGGCTGCTATTCCAACCTCAGGAATCACGCAACCAGTTTGAGCTGGTGACCAAGTGTCTGCGACTAGGGACTCTCTATCCCTCCAGGCTTTCAACAGATTAACGTGATAGATCTGTTCGGGCTTTCGCCTTCCTGGTTGTCTGACCTTGTAATTCACTTCGCTCACTTTTTCCATTATCTCGTAGGGGCCTTGCCATTTGGCAAGGAATTTACTTTCAACCGTAGGGACAAGTACCAATATCCTATCCCCCGGGGAAAAGGTACGGGTCTTGGCTCCACGGTTGTACACTCTCTGCTGTGCCAACTGCGCTTGGGCCAAATGTTCCTTCACGATGGGCATTACCTGTGCAATTCGATCTTGCATCAGGGCGACATGCTCAATCACACTCCTGTGGGGAGAACTCTCACTTTCCCAAGTTTCCTTGGCAATATCCAACAGCCCTCTTGGGTGTCTCCCATACAGTAACTCAAAGGGGGAGAATCCCGTAGAGGATTGGGGCACCTCCCTAATAGCAAACATCAAATAAGGAAGTAAACAGTCCCAATCCTTTCCATCTCTATCCACCACTTTCTTCAACATTTGTTTTAGGGTTTTGTTGAATCTTTCAACCAGCCCATCGGTTTGGGGGTGATACACAGACGTACGCAATTGCGTCACTTTGAACAATTTACACAGCTCTTTCATAACCCGGGACATAAAGGGTGTACCTTGGTCCGTAAGCAGTTCTTTACAAATACCCACCCGGCTAAAAACAAGAGATAGCTCTTTGGCTATGGTTTTGGCCGAGGTATTTCGGAGAGGGATCGCTTCTGGATAACGGGTGGCATAGTCCATTATAACTAATATGTACTGGTGCCCCCTAGCGGACTTGATTATAGGACCTACCAAATCCATGGCGATCCTCTCAAACGGGACCTCAATGATGGGTAGAGGGACCAGCGGGCTACGGAAATGTGGCATCGGGGCCAACCTCTGACACACAGGGCAGGAGGAACAATAATTTTCTACGTCCTTCATCACCCCCGGCCAATAGAATCTCTGTAATACCCTCTCTCGGGTTTTCTCTGTCCCCAGATGACCTCCAAGAATGTGCCCATGGGCCAACTCCAACACCAACTTCCTGTAAGGTTTGGGCACCACAAGCTGCTCAACGGTTTCTTCTGCCCTTTTTGCCACCCGATACAGTAGGTCCTTCTCTACGCTGAAGTATGGGTAAGTGCAGGTATTATCTGGGTTCACTAACTCGCCATCTATTTTCACTACGTTTTCCCGTGCCTTTATTAGGGCGGGGTCTTTCAACTGTTCTGTGGCAAAGTTTTCCCTGTGAACCTCAAGATCAGAAAACTCCACAGACGGTAGGTTTTCGTCTGAGGAGGTGGGCTCCTCTCCAGTTTCTTGAGTCTCCCCTGCCAATACTGATAAGGGAAATTCCGGAGAGTCCTCACCACTCTCAGGGGAGTTCTGGCTATCACATTCCTGGTACATAGGGGCACCAGTGAGGGGCTCAGGATTATCCCACAGTTCCCAGAACTTCGGAAAATCCCTTCCCACAATGGCGTCATACGGTAACTGAGATACTAAGCCCACTGGATGAGAGAGGGTACCTTTGGGGGTCTCGAAACACACTGTAGTCACTGGATACTCTCGGGTGTCCCCATGCACACAAATAACAGCTACCTTGCTATTCCCAGAGACCTCTGTTTTAACTAACTCAGCCTTTATCAGGGTCACAAGGCTACCTGAATCCAGCAATACCACAACATTTCTACCATTAACACACATTTTGCATAAATGTTTCTCAGTTCCTCGAATGGCAGTGCATGCGACTGTCGCACACAGCGACTGACGTCTGTCCGTCAGAAAGTCACATTGCATGGGTTCCTCCACAACCGGGCAATTGGCTGCAATATGTCCCGCTTGCCGGCAGCGGTAGCAAACGATCCTTCTTGCCGCCTCTTGAGCCGCTGATTTTCCAGGCTGTTCTCGCCAAACTTGGGGTAGAGCTCCCACCCTCTCACTCTCTCCACCCTTACCCCTTGGAATCCTCTTATCCGCCCCTGGGGATGGTCTGGTCTTAGGGTGGAAAGTCCGAGTGTCTCTGGAAGAGGCCGTCAGGTTCTCTGTAGCCAAGTATTTCTCCACACGATCCACAAGACCATCGGCCGTCTCTGGGTCTCCATGGCTTACCCACTTTTGGATGGCAGTAGGAAGAGCTCTCAAAAACCGATCCATTACAACACGTTCCACAATCTTTGGTGCGGACAAAGTCTCTGGCTGTAGCCACTTTCTGCTCAGGTGAATGAGATCATACATTTGAGACCTGGGGGGTTTTCCAAGCTGGAAAGTCCAGTTATGCACACGCTGAGCCCGGACAGCCTGGGTGACACCCAGCCTTGCCAATATTTCAGCTTTTAGCATCACATAGTCTTTTGCTTGGTCAGGCTCTAGGTCATAGTAAGCCTTCTGCGATTCACCAGTTAACAGAGGAGCCACCAGTCCAGCCCACTGCTCCTCAGGCCACTTTTCTCTTTCAGCAGTCCTTTCAAATGTGGTCAAAAATACCTCTGGATCATCCTCTCCAGTCATTTTTGTCAATAAACGACTCACCCCAAAGGACGCGGTATTAGTGGGACGGCTTTCCTCACTGGTCTGCGGACGTTGCTGCATTACTGCTTCCATTTGTTGTAGTCTCTGCTCTTGCTTCTGTAACAGGTCTATGAAGCGGGCCTCAGATTGCTGCTGGGCTTGTTGATGAGCTTGCTGCTGGGCTGCAAGGCTCCTTTACAAACCTGCATTTGTCTGCTGTTGATTGGCATTTGCTAGAGCCAGCTGTTTCAGTATCTCCTCCATGCTGGCTTAAAAAAACTGCCACTGGTTCTCCACCAACTGTGAGGGGGTTAGCTCGGCAGCGGGTGTGTGTGACCCCCGGGATGGGCTCCCCACACAAAACAGGCCCAGCAAACGGAGGTTGTGGTTTTCAAAATCAAAAAAGGTGCGGTTTATTTTCTATTTACAGTGACAAAACACAGCAAAGCAAAAGAAACATAACCAAAATAAATCCTGGTCAAGTTGACCTCTGACTAAACATACAGGTTTCCTAACTAACAACTGGGATCAGCCTAGTGCTGTCCTAGTCCCTAAGTCCCTGGTTTTAAATGTCCAAGCAAATAGCCACACAGGCTTTTTCTCACCGCACAGGGGTTCACTCTCCCTAGACAGTCCACACAGGTCTGGTTCCAGGCATGAGCTAACATCTAATGAAGCTGGGAGTTCTTATAGAGGCCTAAATGAGCTGACAAGCTTCAGCTGGTCTCATCAACTCCCTGTCTGCACGACGCCCAGCCCTCTCCCTAGAGGTATGAGTCATCCATGAGCCCACTAGCCTTATACAACTCTCCACCTAGTTGTATAAGTCGGCGTAAAGCCTGAATCTGGGCGAAATATATCTACCCCCCTGGATGCAACCAGGTGACTTTACCTTCCTGCTGTCACAATATATATATATATATATATATATATATATATATATATAAAATCATATATATATATATATTGTGACAGCAGGAAGGTAAAGTCACCTGGTTGCATCCAGGGGGGTAGATATATTTCGCCCAGATTCAGGCTTTACGCCGATTTATACAACTAGGGTGGAGAGTTGTATAAGCCCAGCTGAGGCTAGTAGGCTCATGGATGACTCATACCTCTAGGGAGAGTGTGGGGCGTCGTACAGACAGGGAGTTGATGAGGCCAGCTGAAGCTTGTCAGCTCATTTAGGCCTCTATAAAAACTCCCAGATTCATTAGATGTTAGCTCATGCCTGGAAGCAGACCTGTGTGGACTGTCTAGGGAGAGTGAACCCCTGTGCGGTGAGAGAAAGCCTGTGTGGCTATATTTTGCTTGGACATTTAAAACCAGGGACTAGGACAGCACTAGGCTGATCCCAGTTGTTAGTTAGGAAACCTGTATGTTTAGTCAGAGGTCAAGTTGACCAGGATTTATTTTGTTTGTTTCTTTTGCTTTGCTGTGTTTTTGTCACTGTAAATAGAAAATAAACGGCACCTTTTTGATTTTGAAAACCACAACCTCCGTCTGCTGGGCCTGTTTTTGTGTGGGGAGCCCATCCCGGGGGTCACACACACCCGCTGCCGAGCTAACCCCCTCACAGTTGGTGGAGAACCAGTGGCAGTTTTTTTTTAAGCCAGCATGGAGGAGATACTGAAACAGCTGGCTCTAGCAAATGCCAATCAACAGCAGACAAATGCAGGTTTGCAAAAGAGCCTTGCAGCTCAACAACAGAACTTCGCAGCCCAGCAGCAAACTCATCAACAGAGCCTTGCAGCCCAGCAGCAAGCTCACCAACAGAGTCTGGAAGCTCAGCAACAAGCCCAGCAACGATCTGAGGCCCGCTTCATAGACCTATTACAGAAGCAAGAGCAGAGACTACAACAAATGGAAGCAGTAATGCAGCAACGTCCGCAGACCAGTGAGGAAAGCCGTCCCACTAATACCGCGTCCTTTGGGGTGAGTCGTTTATTGACAAAAATGACTGGAGAGGATGATCCAGAGGTATTTTTGACCACGTTTGAAAGGACTGCTGAAAGAGAAAAGTGGCCTGAGGAGCAGTGGGCTGGACTGGTGGCTCCTCTGTTAACGGGTGAATCGCAGAAAGCTTACTATGACCTAGAGCCTGACCAAGCAAAAGACTATGTGATGCTAAAAGCTGAAATATTGGCAAGGCTGGGTGTCACCCTGGCTGTCCGGGCTCAGCGTGTGCATAACTGGACTTTCCAGCTTGGAAAACCCCCCAGGTCTCAAATGTATGATCTCATTCACCTGAGCAGAAAGTGGCTACAGCCAGAGACTTTGTCCGCACCAAAGATTGTGGAACGTGTTGTAATGGACCGGTTTTTGAGAGCTCTTCCTACTGCCATCCAAAAGTGGGTAAGCCATGGAGACCCAGAGACGGCCGATGGTCTTGTGGATCGTGTGGAGAAATACTTGGCTACAGAGAACCTGACGGCCTCTTCCAGAGACACTCGGACTTTCCACCCTAAGACCAGACCATCCCCAGGGGCGGATAAGATGATTCCAAGGGGTAAGGGTGGAGAGAGTGAGAGGGTGGGAGCTCTACCCCAAGTTTGGCGAGAACAGCCTGGGAAATCAGCGGCTCAAGAGGCGGCAAGAAGGATCATTTGCTACCGCTGCCGGCAAGCGGGACATATTGCAGCAAATTGCCCGGTTTTGGAGGAACCCATGCAGTGTGACTTTCTGACGGGCAGACGTCAGTCGCTGTGTGCGACAGTCGCATGCACTGCCATTCGGGGAACTGAGAAACATTTATGCAAAATGTGTATTAATGGTAGAAATGTTGTGGTATTGCTGGATTCAGGTAGCCTTGTGACCCTGATAAAGGCTGAATTAGTTAAAACAGAGGTCTCTGGGAATAGCAAGGTAGCTGTTATTTGTGTGCATGGGGACACCCGAGAGTATCCAGTGACTACAGTGTGTTTCGAGACCCCCAAAGGTACCCTTTCTCATCCAGTGGGCTTAGTGTCTCAGTTACCGCATGACGCCATTGTGGGAAGGGATTTTCCGAAGTTCTGGGAACTGTGGGATGATCCTGAGCCCCCCACTGGTGCCCCTATGTACCAGGAATATGATAGCCAGAACTCCTCTGAGAGTGGTGAGGACTCTCCCGAATTTCCCTTGTCAGTATTGGCAGGGGAGACTCAAGAAACTGGAGAGGAGCCCACCTCCTCAGACGAAAACCTACCGTCTGTGGAGTTTTCTGATCTTGAGGTTCACAGGGAAAACTTTGCCACAGAACAGTTGAAAGACCCCGCCCTAATAAAGGCACGGGAAAACGTAGTGAAAATAGATGGCGAGTTAGTGAACCCAGATAATACCTGCACTTACCCATACTTCAGCGTAGAGAAGGACCTACTGTATCGGGTGGCAAAAAGGGCAGAAGAAACCGTTGAGCAGCTTGTGGTGCCCAAACCTTACAGGAAGTTGGTGTTGGAGTTGGCCCATGGGCACATTCTTGGAGGTCATCTGGGGACAGAGAAAACCCGAGAGAGGGTATTACAGAGATTCTATTGGCCTGGGGTGATGAAGGACATAGAAAATTATTGTTCCTCCTGCCCTGTGTGTCAGAGGTCGGCCCCGATGCCACACTTCCGTAGCCCGCTGGTCCCTCTACCCATCATTGAGGTCCCGTTTGAGAGAATCGCAATGGATTTGGTAGGTCCTATAATCAAGTCCGCTAGGGGGCACCAGTACATATTGGTTATAATGGACTATGCCACCCGTTATCCAGAAGCGATCCCTCTCAGAAATACCTCGGCCAAAACCATAGCCAAAGAGCTATCTCTTGTTTTTAGCCGGGTGGGTATTTGTAAAGAACTGCTTACGGACCAAGGTACACCCTTTATGTCCCGGGTTATGAAGGAGCTGTGTAAATTGTTCAAAGTGACGCAATTACGTACATCTGTGTATCACCCCCAAACCGATGGGCTGGTTGAAAGATTCAACAAAACCCTAAAACAAATGTTGAAGAAAGTGGTGGATAGGGATGGAAAGGATTGGGACTGTCTACTTCCTTATTTGATGTTTGCTATTAGGGAGGTGCCCCAATCCTCTACGGGATTCTCCCCCTTTGAGTTACTGTATGGGAGACACCCAAGAGGGCTGTTGGATATTGCCAAGGAAACCTGGGAAAGTGAGAGTTCTCCCCACAGGAGTGTGATTGAGCATGTCGCCCTGATGCAAGATCGAATTGCACAGGTAATGCCCATCGTGAAGGAACATTTGGCCCAAGCGCAGTTGGCACAGCAGAGAGTGTACAACCGTGGAGCCAAGACCCGTACCTTTTCCCCGGGGGATAGGATATTGGTACTTGTCCCTACGGTTGAAAGTAAATTCCTTGCCAAATGGCAAGGCCCCTACGAGATAATGGAAAAAGTGAGCGAAGTGAATTACAAGGTCAGACAACCAGGAAGGCGAAAGCCCGAACAGATCTATCACGTTAATCTGTTGAAAGCCTGGAGGGATAGAGAGTCCCTAGTCGCAGACACTTGGTCACCAGCTCAAACTGGTTGCGTGATTCCTGAGGTTGGAATCGCAGCCACCTTGTCACAACCCCAACAACAGGAGGTTAAGGAGTTTGTGCTTCGCAACAAGGAGGTATTCTCTGAGCTGCCGGGACAAACATCTGGGGTAGAGCATGACATTATTACCCCGCCCGGTGAAAGGGTGAAGTTAAAACCCTATCGGATCCCAGAGGCCCGACGGGAGGCAATACGGGAGGAAGTACAGAAAATGCTGAACTTAGGGGTGATAGAGGAGTCCCAAAGTGATTGGTCTAGTCCCATTGTGTTGGTGCCTAAACCGGATGGGAGCTGGCGATTTTGTAACGATTTTCGTCAGTTGAACAAAGTTACAAAATTTGACACCTACCCCATGCCACGTATAGATGAGTTGATCGACCGGCTGGGAACAGCCCGATACATGACGACTCTTGACCTCACAAAAGGGTATTGGCAAATCCCCCTGGCCAAGTCAGCCAAAGAGAAAACCGCATTTGTAACCCCAGACGGGGCGTTCCAATATAAAAGAATGCCGTTCGGGTTACAGAATGCGCCGGCCACATTCCAGCGGAAAATGGACCAGATGCTGAGGCCCCATCGGAAGTATGCTGCGGCTTACCTGGATGACGTAATTGTCCATAGCACAGATTGGGCCTCACATCTGCCAAAAGTGCAAGCAGTCCTGGACTCTGTTCGGGAAGCAGGGTTTACGGCTAACCCCAAGAAGTGTACCATTGGGCAGGAGGAGGCCAAATATCTTGGGTACACCATTGGGAGGGGAGTAATAAAACCCCAACTCAACAAAGTCGAGGCCATCCAGAGTTGGCCACGTCCCAACAGCAAGAAGCAGGTACGAGCCTTTCTGGGAATCGCTGGGTATTATCGGCGATTCATTCCCCACTTTGCTTCTAAGGCTGTGCCCCTAACCAACCTGACGAAGGGGAAAGGGTCGGTCATGATTAAATGGACCCCCGAGGCTGAGGCAGCATTCCAATTCTTGAAACAAGCCTTATGTAGCCAGCCAGTGTTGTACTCACCCGACTTCTCTAAAGACTTTGTCGTACAAAGTGATGCGTCAGATGTGGGGTTAGGAGCAGTATTGTCCCAGGTCTGGAACGGGGAAGAGCACCCAGTCATTTACCTCAGCAGGAAGTTGAAGTCCCATGAGGTAAATTACGCCACCGTTGAAAAGGAGTGTTTAGCAGTGAAGTGGGCTCTAGATTCCCTTCGGTACTACCTGCTAGGTAGGCACTTTGACATGGTTACGGATCACGCTCCGTTAAAGTGGATGGCTCAAAACAAGGAAACAAATAGAAGAGTGAATAGGTGGTTCCTGGCCCTCCAGGAATTCAACTTCACAGTAAAGCATCGCCCTGGCGTTCAAATGGGGAATGTGGATGCTTTGTCTCGAGTACATGAATGCCTGATTGCTGGTGTTCCAACCCCGAGGTTAAAACAAGAGGGGGGGGTATGTGACAGCAGGAAGGTAAAGTCACCTGGTTGCATCCAGGGGGGTAGATATATTTCGCCCAGATTCAGGCTTTACGCCGATTTATACAACTAGGGTGGAGAGTTGTATAAGCCCAGCTGAGGCTAGTAGGCTCATGGATGACTCATACCTCTAGGGAGAGTGTGGGGCGTCGTACAGACAGGGAGTTGATGAGGCCAGCTGAAGCTTGTCAGCTCATTTAGGCCTCTATAAAAACTCCCAGATTCATTAGATGTTAGCTCATGCCTGGAAGCAGACCTGTGTGGACTGTCTAGGGAGAGTGAACCCCTGTGCGGTGAGAGAAAGCCTGTGTGGCTATATTTTGCTTGGACATTTAAAACCAGGGACTAGGACAGCACTAGGCTGATCCCAGTTGTTAGTTAGGAAACCTGTATGTTTAGTCAGAGGTCAAGTTGACCAGGATTTATTTTGTTTGTTTCTTTTGCTTTGCTGTGTTTTTGTCACTGTAAATAGAAAATAAACGGCACCTTTTTGATTTTGAAAACCACAACCTCCGTCTGCTGGGCCTGTTTTTGTGTGGGGAGCCCATCCCGGGGGTCACACACACCCGCTGCCGAGCTAACCCCCTCACAATATATATATATATATATATATATATATATATCATATATAAATAAAATATGAAATGTGCAAGGTGTCCTGTGCTCGGTAAAGAAAAGGAGGATTGGAGTACTAGAAAGTATTGGTGATACCAGCATTGGTGCCATTAACTCCCCCATTGAGCTGCCAAGGGCGGAGTTAATGGCACCAACGCTGGGCGGTTCCCGCCCAGCCAAGGACGCCTGCCTCCTGCAGTGCACGCCTATGTGACTTTGGTGGGCGCGTGCTTGCCGTGCCCTTATAGGCTTCACTCCAGGACGTCAGATTCATCGCTCACTCTGGTGTCGTCGCTCACTCTGGTTCACATCACCATGGATCCCTGGACCCTATGAACTGTTCACTGTCTAATTGGTAATTAGCATTTACCCCTAGTTGCACTGCACTGTTATATTGTTTTATTTAACCTGTCTTGGTGATGCGTTTATATCCTCACCACTTTTCAACTCTTTACACGCTTTTATTCAATCTTCGGTGATGTGTTTATATCTTTATCACTTCTCTTCTTACAACTCTGTATGTAATCTCTCCTGGTGATGCGTTTACATCCTCATCACTTTTTATTTCCAACTCTTTGGCTATCACCAATACCTTCTAGTACTCCAATCCTCTTGTTATTTACCGATCACAGGACCCCTTGCACGTTTCATAATATATATAAAAAATTATTTTTTTCAGAAGTCCTGTATTGATGGTTTCAGCACCTATGGTCACTCTGACTACTACAATTTCTTGCAATCTGTCTCCCCTGGATGGTTCTCTTGCTAGACAGCAGGTCACTCACACCACCTCAGCTCAGGTTTGAGATGCCCCCCCCCCCCCCCCTTTGGGGGTCCCTGATCTACAGTGCCACACTTTCAGTCCAAACAGCAATTATATAGTCAACTTTGTAAATATGAAAGAGAGTGGGTTTTTTTTATCTGGTTTGACCATTTATTTGGTTTGATCTTACTTTATATTTATATTTTTTATGATTTTTTTTCTTGGGTAGGATCAGACCATACAGCAACTCCTTTGATATATTTTTTATATAACTCACGCTCCTGAAGAGTGGATCAATCAACGAGATGCATAGAGCTATTAAATGCAGCGTATGATTCAATTGATATCTGTCAGTATGTATACATTTTTGATATTCACCGTTTATAATCATGTGGCAACTCGTCTATAGTGTATGTATGTGTAGCGGCCTCCCCTCTCCACTTTATCATCAGCTCGTCTGTCTCTTGTCTAGGGGTATCTTAGAAAGGAGAGAGTGGGGTCACCACGCCAAGCCTTCACCGCAGATAGTTGTGTGGTGTGAGCAAAGTTCTTATTTTACCTTCGGGTCGGTGTTCTGCACCTGGAGCCTCCTCCTCCTTTGAGCAATGTCTGCCAGAAAACGAGCCCCACACCATTAAAGTCCAACACTCCTTTATTCTTCTCAATGCAAAAGTGAACACAATCAGTTGGACTCCCTCCAAGAACAGAACAGACAGGGGGTGTGGATGCGAGTAGGCCCAGACACAATGAACTCTCCACTTTTCTTCCTGAAAGTGGGTTGCGGTCTCCGAGCGAGGGGAATATCCTTCCAGGCGGTCTCCGGTGGAGGCTCACCTGTCACTGGCAATATGCTGCACCAGGTCTTCAAGCAAGTACCCCTCACCGGTCCATTACGCCTCTGGATTCGGGTACCCACTCCCGGGGTTCCCTAGGATCTCCTTCCCTCACGGAACTCAGTGGTGGGCACTGAGCTCCAGACCTCCATCCGAGTACCTCACCCCAGGCTAAAGGTGCCTGGGATGGAACACGACCTCCGAACGTCCTCTAGGCCTAGGCCGCCTAGAGGACCATCACAAACCACCGCCCTCAGGCTGAAGGTGCCTGGGACTCGACCCCGTGACAAAGATGGCCGGCCCCTTTATACCCTCTCCCAGCAAGCACGGCGGGTTCCCCGCCCCACCATACCGCTGCCGAGGGAGGACAAAAAGGGGTCCGGCACACAGCAATGGTTCAACCCCAGCCCAAGGCGACAGCGCCACCCGCTGGGCTGCAGGGAACTGTACATTACTGGTGTCTCTGCCAGTTTTAACACACAAGGAAAGTGCATACCCGCTACATATGGATATACATTTTTATGAATTCTACCAGTTATTATAATTGTATTGGATATACACTCATGATTATGCATTTGTATGTTAATTTTTATATATTAAAAACTGAACTTTATACACCTACTTGCTTAATTTAAAGTCCCAATCTCCCCCCCCCCCCCCTTTTTTTCCATCAATAGGTCTCCCAAACATTCTCCACCCCAAAAACTGCCTTTTAGGCATTTTTTGCGATCTCCACTTTTCATCCCATGCCAAGAGACTTCTTTGCATTCTCCATTACTACGTGAAAAAAGCCATTCTATTGTCCTGGAAAGGATCAGATATCTCTAAAATCCCTGTGGTTAAAATTCCCTCTGGTTAAAAATTGATTAACGACTCTTTGGCTCTATACAAACTCACGTTTGAGGTTCGGAAACGAACCAAAACCTTTCACAGGATATGGGGCAGATGGTTGGCAAACTCTCTAACCCTTACTCCAGGGTAGATACACTGCTGTATACTGTTCCTAAGGGTGCAGTACACTTTACCATGTCATCCCCCCTGGTTGCCTCCTGACCAGAGAATTGCATGTTGCTCATTCCCTGTAACTTTGCAGTTAATAACCACAAGAGATATGTAAATTAAATCTGTTTATTGTCCGTTCAAGTGTATTTCTGCAAAATGCAATACTATGAATATACAAAGTCTTTCTTTTGTATGTCGATTAAAAAAATTCAATAAAAATATCTTAAAAATAAAATAAAAATTCCGTATGCCCTTTAAAATGGGTTCCCTTAAAGCGGAGCTCCATCCAAAAGGAGAAGTTTTGCTTGTTTGTACCCTCCCCCTTTCCACTGCCACATTTGGCACATTTTTGGGGGAAGGGGGGGGGAGCAGGTACTTGGTTTTGACAGGTACCTACTCCCACTTTCGGCTCAGATCGCCCTGTGAACTAGGCCGCAAGTTCGGCTCCCCTACTTCCCCTGCAGTCTTCTGGTACACATCCCAGGTCCCAGAAGACTACGGGACTATTCACATACACAGTAGGAAACAAGCTGTAAAGCCGCAAGGCTTCACTTTCCGTTTCCGTTACTAAAGATGCTGGTGCCTGCACCCAAAGCCAATTGAAGAATCAGCTCGGGTGAGGACACCACACGATTCCTGGACAGGCAAGTGTCCTTATGTTAACAATCAGTAGCCACAGTATTTGGAATTGCTGACTTTAAAAAAAATTCTGAAGGAACCTGGAGCTCTCCTTTAAGCTTTCTGCATTTGCTTGTTCTGGGTCTCAGGGACCTCTACCCATCCAATTTTTGCATAGTAGACACAGGCTGGTTTCCTTAAAAGGTTCTCATTCTCTGTTAACCACAGCCAGTTTAGAAAGGGCTGTTTTTATGGCATTTAGCCACAAAGTTGTCCAGGGCAGAGATGAACTTAGGCCTATCTGTAATGTTGCATACAGTGGGTACGGAAAGTATTCAGACCCCCTTAAATTTTTCACTCTTTGTTATATTGCAGCCATTTGCTAAAATCATTTAAAGGAGCACTAAAGCTTCCCTTTTTTTTGCTTAAAAATAACAAACATGTTATACTTACCTCCACTGTGCAGCTCGTTTTGCACACAGTGGCCCCGATCCTGGTCTTCTGGGGTCCCTCGGCGGCTGTTTCAGCTCCTCCCCGCAGGGACTCCACACCTTAATGCGAGTGAGCTCGCATGGTGTGGAGTGATTGCGGGCGCGCTCCCGTGATACAGCGGCGGCCATAGCCGCCGACTGTATCACTCGGCCCCGCCCCCCGCATGCCGCGTCATTGGATGTGATTGACAGCAGCGCCAGCCAATGGCTGCGCTGCTTTCAATCCATCCAGTGTAGCCAATCGTCGGCCTGGCTGAAAAACGAAGAGGATGACGGGGACGAGCATGGGACTTTCGAGGGGCCAGGTAAGAAAAACGGGGGCTCGGGGGGGGGCGGTATTGTCGAATGTTTTTTCACCTTAATGCATAGGATGCATTATGGTGAAAAAACATGTAACTTTACTACTCCTTTAAGTTCATTTTTTTCCTCATTAATGAACACACAGCACCCCATATTGACAGAAAAACACAGAATTGTTGACATTTTTGCAGATTTATTAAAAAAGAAAAACTGAAATCTCACATGGTCCTAAGTATTCAGACCCTTTGCTCAGTATTTAGTAGAAGCACCCTTTTGATTTAATACAGCCATGAGTCTTTTTGGGGAAGATGCAACAAGTTTTTCACACCTGGATTTGGGGATCCTCTGCCATTTCTCCTTGCAGATCCTCTCCAGTTCTGTCAGGTTGGATGGTAAACGTTGGTGGACGGCCATTTTTAGGTCTCTCCAGAGATGCTCAATTGGGTTTAAGTCAGGGCTCTGGCTGGACCATTCAAGAACAGTCACGGAGTTGTTGTGAAGCCACTCCTTCGTTATTTTAGCTGTGTGCTTAGGCCCCTTTCACACTGGGGCGTTTTTCATGCGGTTTAGCGCTAATAATAGCGCTGTTATACCGCATGAAAAAATCCTGCCCTGTGCCTTCAATGTGAAAGCCCGAAGGCTTTCACACTGAAGCGGTGCGCTAGCAGGACCGCTCCAAAAGTCCTGCTAGCCGCTTCTTTACAGCGGTAAAGGAGCGGTGTGTTCACCGCTCCTTTACCGCGGTCTCCCATTGAAATCAATGGGACAGCGCGGTAATACCGCCCGCAAACCGCGGCAATAGCCGCGGTTTGCGGGCGGTATTAACCCTTTTTCGGCCACTAGCGGGGGTTAAATTAACCCCCCTAGCGACCGCATACCGCGGTAAGAACGACAGTATAGCAGCGCTGAAAATCGCGCTGCTATACCGCCACCGCTCCTGCCCGCCCCAGTGTGAAAGGGGTCTTAGGGTCATTGTCTTGTTGGAAGGTAAACCTTTGGCCCAGTCTGAGGTCCTGAGCACTCTGGAGAAGGTTTTTGTCCAGGATATCCCTGTACTTGGCAGCATTCATCTTTCCCTCAATTGCAACCAGTTGTCCTGTCCCTGCAGCTGAAAAACACCCCCACAGCATGATGCTGCTACCACCATGCTTCACTGTTGGGACTGTATTGGACAGGTGATAAGCAGTGCCTGGTTTTCTCCACACATACCGCTTATAATTAAGGCCAAAACGTTCTATCTTGGTCTCATCAGACCAGAGAATCTTATTTCTCACCATCTTGGAGTCCTTCAGGTGTTTTTTTTAGCAAACCCCATGCAAGCTTTCATGTGTCTTTCACTGAGGAGAGGCTTCCGTCGGGCCACTCTGCCATAAAGCCCCGACTGGTGGAGGGCTGCAGTGATGGTTGACTTTCTACAACTTTCTCCCATCTCCCGACTGCATCTCTGGAGCTCAGCCACAGTGATATTTGGGTTCCTCTTTACCTCTCTCACCGAGGCTCTTCTCCCCTGATAGCTCAGTTTGGCCAGACGGCCAGCTCTACGAAGGGTTCTGGTCGTGCCAAACGTTTTCCATTTAAGGATTATGGAGACCACTGTGCTCTTAGGAACCTTAAGTGCAGCAGAATTTTTTAGTAACCTTGGCCAGATCTGTGCCTTGCCACAATTCTGTCTCTGAGCTCTTCAGGCAGTTCCTTTGACCTCATGATTCTCATTTTCTCTGACATAAAACGTGTACCTTTAAAACCCCTTTAAACGAGTCACCCTCTATTGAGGGGATTATGATTTACAGTGAGGAAAATTATTATTTGATCCCCTGCTGGTTTTGTAAGTTTGCCCACTTACAAAGAAATGAAGGGTCTATAATTGTTTTCATAGGTGTATTTTAAATGATAAAGACATAATATCAACCACAAATCCAGAAAAAGCACATGATACAAATGTTATAAATTGAGTTACAGTTCAGTGAGTAAAATAAGTATCTGTCCACAGAATCTCTTTCTTCCATTCAAACTCACCATTATGGGCAAGACCAAAGAGCTGTCAAAGGACATCAGGGAGAACCTCATAGACTTGCTCAAGGCTAGAATGGGTGTCACGTACCTGAAGGGAGACTGAAGTGACGAGGTCGGCCTCTCTTGTATCTCCGGCCCTGGTCCCGCTGAAGGTGGAACAGAAGGAACCGAGGGACAGGAGGAACACGAGCGCCTGCAGATGTAGGCCCGGAAACCAGTAGCAGGGGGTGCGAGCCTGGATGAGCTGGAGGACCATCGGATCACGGAATGTTGCTGTGCATCAAGGATCATCCGGGGTTAAAGAGGCACTCCGCTGGAACAGTGGCACTGGAACTTCAGAGGGTGTTCCAGGAAGACTTGCCGCAGGAAGTCGCTGAGAGTCGCAAGACTGAAGTCGCAGACACTCGGAGGACGGTGCGGAACCACACAGGAAGCAGATGCAAGTCACAAGGGTAGCCGGGTCAGATAACAGGCGGGCAGCGAGGTACAAGGCAGCAGGCAGAAGCAGGGTCAAATGGGTAGCCAGGATCAGGAACCGGTAGTCAGACAAGAAGCAGAGTCCAGAAGCAGGGTCAAGGCAAGCCAGGTTCAGCAACGGGTATCAAGCAGGATAACAACAGAGTTCAGGGTATCAGGAAACAGCTGAAGACCAGTCAGCAAGGGTCTGGGGTCAGGGCACTTCCTTAAATAGGCTGCCTGGCGCCAATTGGCGCTAGGAGCACGCTCCTGCGCGTGCACGCAATCCGTTGCGCACGCGCATGCGCATTGGCGCACGCACATGCGCATTGGTGTGCGCGCGCATGCGCATTGGACGAAAAACTGATGGTTTTCTTACAATGGGCTACAAGACCATCAGCAAGAAGTTTGGTGAGGAGACGACAACTGTTGGAGCGATTATTTGCAAATGGAAGAATTACAAAATAACCATCAAATCGCCCTCGGTCTAGAGCTCCATGCAAGATTTTGCCTCATGGGGTAAGGATGATCATGAGAAAAGTTAGGGATCAGCCCGCCCAGAACTACATGGGAGGAACTTGTGAATGATCTCAAGGCAGTTAGGGGGAAAAAAAAAGGGGAGGGAGCTAGGTGGGACTTTATATGGATCGTACCGTATATACTCGAGTATAAGACGAGTTCTTCAGCACATTTTTTTGTGCTGAAAATGCCCCCCTCGGCTTTTACTCGAGTCACATTTTTGTGCCTGATCTCCCGGACTTTGGGGACCCAGTACTGGCCGGCCCTAGTTTCCCTGGACCCCAAACTTGGCACACATGTAGCTCCACTCTCCCTCTACAAGTGTGCACAGTTTGTTGTCCGGGAGACCTACGGCCAGGGAGCACTGATTTTTCAAATCCGGGCACCCATTCTAAAGACTCCCATGTTAAACGGTCATTTCTCTGGTGACTTTGGGGACCCGGTACCGGCCGGTCGTAGATTCCCTGGACCCGAATCTTGGCACACATGTAGCCCCATTTCTCCTATTAAAGTGTGAAAAGTTTTTTGTCTGGGGGGGGACCTACAGCCGGAAAGCACCGATTTTTCAAAGCCAGGCACCCCTTCCATAGACTCCCATGTTAAACGTCAGTCTAGTCATGGACACAGTGAGGCATGGGCACAGTGAGGCATGGGCACAGTGAGGCATGGGCACAGTGAGGCAAAGTGAGGCACAGTGAGGCATGCAGATGGACACCTTAGGCTTATACTCAAGGCAATACATTTTCCCAGTTTTTTGTGGTAAAATTAGGTGCCTCGGCTTATATTCGGGTCGGCTTATACTGTATATAGTATATACGGTATGTGAATAACGTTCCACTTTAGTTCTCTTTTCTTTCTACTCAAGGCAGTTGGGACCACAGTGACCAAACAAGCCATTGGTAACACAATATGCCGCCATGGATTGAAATCCTGCAGGGCCTGCAAGGTCCCCCTCCTCAAGATGGCACATGTACAGATCCGTCTGAAGTTTGCCAATGAACATCTAAATGATTCAGAGAAGGATTGGGAGAAAGTGCTGTGGTCAGATGAGACCAAAATTGAGCTCTTTGGCATTACCTCTACTTGCCGTGTTTGGAGGAAAAAAATGCTGACTATGACCCTAAGAACACCATCTCTACAGTCAGGCACAGTGGTGGAAACATTATGCTTTGGGGCTGTTTCTCTGCTAAAGGTACAGGCCGAATTTGCCACATTGAGGGGCCAATGGACGGGGCGATGTATTGTAAAATCTTGGATGAGAATCTTCTTCCTTCAGCCAGGACACTGAAGATGGGTTGTGGATAGATTTTCCAGCAAGACAATGACCCAAAACATTCCGCCAAGGCAACAAAAGAGTGGCTGAAGAAGCACATTAATGTCATGGAGTGGCCTAACCAGTCTCTAGACATTAATCCTATAGAAATTTAATGGAGGGAGTTGAAACTTCAAGTTGCCAAGCAACAGCCAAGAAACCTTAAGGATTTAGAGAAGATCTGTAAAGAGTGGACCAAAATCCCTCCTGAGATGTGTGCTAACCCGGTCACCAACTACAAGAAACATCTTAACTCTGTGCTTGCCAACAAGGTTTCTCCACTAAGTACTAAGTCATGTTTTGCTTGGGGATCCAATACTTATTTTACTCACTGAACTGCAACTCAATTTATAACATTTCAGACGTGCCTGTACATGTTCCTTCTTGAGGGGAACCTTGCGGGCGCTGCAGCATTTCGATCCATGGTGGTGTATTGTGTTACCAATGGCTTGTTTGGTCACTGTGGTCCCAACTGCCTTGAGATCATTCACAAGTTTCTCCCATGTAGTTCTGGGCTGATCCCTAACTTTTCTTTTTTTTTTTTTTTTTGATCCCTATCTTTTCTTATGATCATCCTTACCCCATGAGGCAAAATCTTGCATGGAGCTCCAGAGCGAGGGCGATTGATGTTTTTTTGTATTTCTTCCATTTGCAAATAATCGCTCCAACAGTTGTCTCCTTCTCACCAAGCTTCTTGCTGATGGTCTTGTAGCCCATTCTAGCCTTGTGTTTTTTCAGAAATTTTGGTTGATTTTCTGTCTCTATCGTTTAAAATACACCTATAATAAAAATGATAGACCCTTCATTTCTTTGTAATTCGGCAAACTTACAAAATCTGCAAGGAATCAAATAATAATTTTCCCCACTGTATTTAGCAAATCAGCATTTTCTTCAGCCCCTCCAAGCATACAATTTTACAAATTCATCCGTGTACATAGCTTTAAATTTAGTTTTTCAGTTCATACTTATTCATTTTTCAGCTACAGTACTACTGGCCATTTTTATTTTTATTTTTTTAACAAGAAAACTACTGCCCATTTTTACATGACAGACTGACTTGTTAACTGTGTATCTACTTGGCACGACAAGTGTTTAGCAGTGTACCACATTAGCGATCAATTAAAAAAAATGCAGAGTAAACATAGCAATCAGACTCCAGCTATCATTTGATTAGTGATGATTAAATATTGAAATTCATCGCCCTACCATCAGAATTACAGAGATATAAATTTATGCAAGTTTGTGAACACACAGTTCAATATATTTAGTCTCCTCTTTATCATCTTAGCTTATCATTTCATGGAAACGACAGAGATGATGACACTCCTGAGAATCAGCATTTAATCTGGAAATTAACTAGCAACTGGTTCTAGTGAATGAATGAGGTGTCTTAGTCATAATAGCTGTTCTATTGTTTGAATGGCTCGCGAGTGTATATAAGGGTCTGCAAAGAATTCAACATTCACTAACTGGCCAGAGGATTATCTCTCTGTCTGCGAAGCGGTTCCTAAATCTTCACACACAAGACCCTGGTACCCCACTTTCTTGTAAGTACTGGCTTTTTTATTTATGCAATGCCTGCTTAGCAAAAGTTGATAAAACAAAAACATGATACAAGTATTGTGCTGTATACACAAAATTCAATAATACATTATGCATCGGCAAAGGCAGTTTGGAGAGAAGGCATGGGGATTGTTACAAATACAAATATTAGGGCATTGATTTACAGTCCACATACCTGGCATATGGATGGTCCAATGAGACAGCAGACAGTCATTGGGAACCATACAAAATAATATAGTCATAGAATGGAAATAGACATCAAATAGGACAGCATGAAATTATGATTCTAAAGTTATCTACTTGAACTTTTAAAGATAGTGAAAAATGTGTTTTAAAATATATATACCGTACTAGTGAAATTTGTAATATGAATTAGTATACCTTTTAGGAAACAGAACAGTAACCATTAGTATAGTAACAATTACAAAGGTAAAATTATTTATATTTTAAAAGCAATACCACCTTTAGCCATTTTCCAAAATGCAGCTGCATGTTTCTAATTAACAATTGTTATAAAAAAAATTAAAAAAAGGGACAAAGAAAACCAGAAAGAAAACCAAAAAGAAATAAAAATTTATATTGTCTTAATATTGAATATTAAGGATGATCGTGGAGGAGGGATCTTCACTGTTTCTTATTACTGCCTTTTATGTTTTGTTATACAACTGTATGTACTTTCCCTTAGAATCAGTTTATGTATGTGTATTATCTGTGTATGAATTATTTTAGGATCATTTTTACCGTTATCGAAAATTATATTATAAAAGTCTTTAATAACAATTATCTCAAGTAAAACAATGTTCCAAAATTTTGTGAAGTGTTTCAGTAACACAATAGAATAGGATAGAGAGATATTAACCACTTGCTTACTGGGCACTTAAACCCCCCTCCTGCCCAGACCAATTTTCAGCTTTCAGCACTGATGCACTTTGAATGACAATTGCGTGGTCATACAACACTGTACCCAAATGAAATTATAATTTTTTTCCCACAAATAGAGCTTTCTTTTGGTGGTATTTGATCACCTCTGCGGTTTTTATTTTTTGTTAATTTTTTTTTAAAAAGACCGATTTAAAAAAAAAGTTTATTTTTTTATATTTTGTTATAAAATTTTGCAAACAGGTAATTTTTATCCTTCATTGATGTACGCTGATGTGGCTGCACTGATGGGCACTGATTGGCTGCACTGATGGGCACTGATAGGCGGCACTGGTGGGTGGTACTGATGGGTGGAACTGGTGGTCACTGATAGGTGGCAGTGATGGGCAGCATTGCTAGGTGGCACTGATTGGCGGCACTTGTGGGCATTGATAGGCGGCACTTGTGGGCATTGATAGGCGGCACTTGTGGGCACTGGAAGGTGGCACTGGTGGGTAAAGACGAGGCAGATGTGCCTCCTTCCTCTTCGGGACCGATGTCCATTGTAAACAAGCCGGTAATCGACTTTTTTTCTCCTCATGCTATAAGCGTGAGGAGAAAATAAAAAACGATTACCGATCCTTTGTTTACATCACGTGATCAGCTGTCATTGGCTGACAGCTGATCACGTGGTAAGGGGCCGGGACCGACCCCTTACACGGATCTTTGATCACCGAGTCTCAGTGACCTGGGTGATCACAGCGCGCACTGCGTGCGCCCTGCAGGGGAGCGTGCAAAGGGGAGGAGTCTATTGATGGCCTCGCTGCATTTTGAGTCCGCGCTGTGGCCATCATTCGGCTATAGCGCAGGCACCAAGTGGTTAAAAAAATGGAAATTCCATGTGGGCATTTTTTTTCCTGTGGTTTGATGTAGATGTCCCTTACAAAATCTGCAGATAGAATAAAAACACAACATGATAATGTTCTAAAATACTTGGAACAGTTTTCAGAAGAAAAGGTTGTAGGAGCAATGGGAAAGATCATGCTGCTAAAGTGGAACTCCAGGCAAACGGAAAAATATTGGTGAGCTTCACATTTTGTGGTTTTATTTGCCAAAGGATTTGACCTTTTAGTCAACCAGTCTTATAATTTACACAACTCTATCCCACTCCACAAACAGAAAGGATCACTTACCACTACCTGAAACAGCTTTCTGGATCACCTTAGGGCCCCTTTCACATGGGACAGATCCGTGAAGTTCCGCCCCGTGAACCTCCGCTTGCTCAGCGGGGATCGCTCTGCTGATCCCCGCTGAGTCGGCGGATGACAGGGTGGTCCCCGCATACTGTGGAGGGACCGTCCTGTCAGATCTCCGCTCTCCCCTATGGGGGGGATCGGATGAACACGGACCGTCTGTCCATGTTCATCCGATCCGCTCTGCAGACGGATAGAAAAATAGGATTTTCTCCGTCTGCAGAATCGGAGGATTGCGGACCCGGATGAGATCAGATGTTCATCCGCTGACACCCGCGATCTCATAGGGACCAATGCATGTCCCTTTTTCATCCGTAAACGGACAGATGAAAAAGCGGACATACGGTCCGCTGGTGTGAAGAATTACAAACTCTTTGGCAGCTAAAACTATTAATATTTGTTTATTTCAGCTGTGTATTAACCATTTTCCTGGAGACCTACACTGAATATATGAATTGTTAGGCACAGGTAAGTTTTACTACAGCATTCTTTTTTGTAGTTATACAGTCATGCATGTTTACACAAATCTATACCTAAACATGTCAGGATCAAATAATGAAGACTGCCATTGGTACCCTATTTCTAAAGTATATCTAAACCCAATAAAACAAATGTAATATACTGCAGCTTATCAGTCCTTAGACTTTTCTATAACTGTTTTAATTTTTCAAGGAAAAATAGGATTTTTGTACTCACCGTAAAATCCTTTTCTCTGACGTCCATGGACGGACACAGCCTTCTTATACTCTTAACTGTAGGGTTATGTTCCCGTCTATTAGGAGAGGACTAGGCAGACATGTTAATAGTTAAAAACATTCATCTTTAGCACAGCTGAACAGCCCCGCCCAGGGGGCGGTCCCTCTGGTCATAACCCCTCAAACAGCAGTTAGTAAGCTCAGTTTGTCAAAAAGCAGTACAAACTTAAAAGGAGGGGTGGGTGCTGTGTCCGTCCATGGACGTCAGAGAAAAGGATTTTAAGGTGAGTACAAAAATCCTATTTTCTCTTTCATCCATGGACGGACACAGCCTTCTTATACTCTTAACTGTAGGGATGTCCACCAAGCAGTATCAAAAAACGAGGGGTGGGAACAGCAATCAAAAACTAATGTCACCCCAACGCAACCAGAGCTCCTCAACAGGAGTTGAAACCTTTAAACAGCCGCCTGCAAAACTTTGCGGCCAAAGAAAGCATCCGAAGATGCACTCACATCATTATAAAACTTGGTGAAAGTGTGAATGGACGACCAGGTCGCCGCTTTGCACACCAGTGAGACAGACGCTTGATGTCGGAAAGGCACAGAAAGCACCAATTGCCCTGGTCGAATGCGCCGTGACAGGAAAAGGAGGCGCCCGCCCCTTCAGGGCGTAGGCCTGAGCCACAATCTGTCTGATCCACCGAGAAATGGTAGCCGACGAGACCGCCAGGCCCTTCTTGGGAGCAGACACTGACACGAACAGTGAGTCTGACCTCCGAAACTGAGCAATAGCAGACAGATACACCCGTAGAGCACGTACCACGTCTAGGGAATGAAAACGCAGCCTCTTTGGGATTCAACGGCCGAGGACACAAGGATGGAAGTACAATGTCCTCGTTTAGATGAAAGGCCGAAACTACCGCTTTATCTCTATGTAGGATTAAGTAGGGGGACTTGCAAGACAAGGCCGCTAACTCAGAAACCCGTCTAACCGAAGTAATGGCTACCAGAAAAACAATCTTCTGGGAGAGAGTCAAGAGCGGAATCTCCCTGATGTTCTCAGAGGGGGGTTCCTGAAGTGCCGAAAGCACCAGATTCAGATCCCACGGAGGTAGTGGTGATCGAACCGGCGGAGCCACATGTCGAACCCCTTGGACAAAAGGTACTCACCAGGGAGTGAGTCGCCAAGGGTCGTTGAAAGAAAACAGCCAATGCTGAAATCTGCCCCTTAATGGTGCCTAAGACAAGTTTCTGATACACGCCATGCTGTAAAAACAACAGGATCCTAGAAACCAAATAAGCACGTGGGTGCCACCCCATCTCTTCACACAGAGATGTAGACCTTCCATGTGCGTGGTAAATCTTCCGGGAAGATGACTTCCGTGCCCTCAGCATGGTGGGAATTACCGAATCTGACAGGCCTCGGTCCCTTAGTACCTGGCTTTCAACAGCTATGCCGTTAAAGCCAGCGACTGTAAAGCAGGATGAAGGATGAGACCTTGAGACAGAAGGTCCTCTCGCAACGGCAGTCGCCAAGGAGCGTCCGCCACTAGTTTTATCAAGTCGGCGTACCAGGAACGCCGAGGCCAATCCAGGGCAATTAGGATCATCGGGATCCCCTCGGACTCTGCTCTGTGAAGCAGATGAGGAAGCAGTTTCAGTGGGGGAAAGGCATAAATCAGCCGATACTGTCTCCATGGGGCCACCAACGCATCTGTTGCATCCGCCCAGGGATCTTTTGACCTGGCCACGAACCTCGACACCTTTCGATTGAGTCGAGAAGCCAGAAGATCTACGTCTGGCTCGCCCCATCTTAGGAAAAGGAGGTGATAGAGGTGATATACCTCTGGGTGTAGTGACCATTCTCCTTGGTCCAGCATCTGGCGACTGAGGTAGTCCGCTTGCCAGTTTTCTATGCCCGGAATGTAAATGGCCGATAGAGCCGGTACGCTCCTCTCTGCCCACCTCAAGATGTGAGCTACCTCTGAGGCTGTAGCCACGCTTCTTGTTCCGCCTTGATGGTAGACATATGCCACCGCTGTGTCGTTGTCCGACTGAATCCTGATCGGATGCCCATGTAACCTCTGTGACCAAGTGGAGAGGTACTGACTGATCGCCCGGACCTCCAGAACATTGATCGGCAGGCGAGATTCTTCCTGTGTCCAGCGACCCTGTGTCAACCGAACACCCCAAACTCTTCCCCAACCGGTCAGGCTGGCGTCCGTCGTGATCACTGTCCACTGAAAGGGAAGGAACGACTTCCCGGACTGAAGAGCCGGAGATCTCAGCCACCAGACCAGGGAGTCCCGGACTAGTTGGCTCACCCGGATTTGACAATTCAGGGACAACGGATACTTGTCCCATTTGGACGGGATCTCCTTCTGGAAGTCTCGAGTGTGGAATTGAGCATACGGTACCGCCTCAAAAGAGGCTACCATCAGGCCCAAGACCCGCATGCAAAAGCGGAGTGACGACCATTTGCCGGATGCTAGCAGCTTCACCGCAGTCCGAAACTTTTCCAAAGGGAGAAAAACTCTCACCTTTGAGGAGTCTAGAATCAACCCCAGATATTCTAGGCGCTGAGTCGGCATTAACACCGACTTCAGGAAGTTTAGCACCCAGCCAAAGTCTCGGAGGGTCTGACTGGCAATCGCCACGTCCTCCTCCAATTCTGAGCTTGAAGCAGCTCTCAGAAGTAGATCGTTCAAAAAGCTTATGATGGCTATCCCTCGCTGTCACAGCAAGGGCAAAATCGGGGCAAGCACCTTGGTAAACACCCTCGGCGCCGACGCCATGCCAAAGGGGAGAGCCACGAATTGATAGTGGTCATCCCCTACTGCAAAGCGCAGGAACCTCTGGTGTCCGATGAAAATGGGGACATGCAAGTAAGCGTCCTTGATGTCCAAGGACGCCAGAAAGTCTCCCGGATGGAGTGCAGCGACCACAGAGCGAATTGATTCCATCCTAAACTTCCGAACCCTCACAAAGACATTGAGGGCTTTGAGGTCCAGGATTGGACGGACTCCGTCCTTCTTCGGGACTAAAAAACTGAGTGGAGTAGAATCCCTGAAACCTTTCCTGCAGCGATACAGGTAGCCCAGCCCAGCCCAGCCCAAGTCTGAGCTATCCCCAGAAGAAGGTGGGGGGAGGGGGCACTTTTTACCCCCCCCTTGCGCCCACACACCGCTTCCACCCTCGCAACAAATGACTCCAGGACCGCCGACCAAGCAACTCCAGGAACCGCAGGTGCAGGGGCACCGGTTGCCACTACTGGAATATCTGGGGAAGAAACACCAGCTTCTGACGCCATGCTGACCCGCTCACTTGACATCCCTAGGGACTACAGTCAAGTATAAGGTACTTAAAAAGTGGCCCACCGTCCGTGCTGCAACCGACCAGGGGACTCACCAGCCTGACCAGAACCGCTCAGCTCAGTGCCGCGTTCCGCCGCCTCTTTCCACACAGCGTGTGTGTCTGGGTGTCTCCGAGGTAAAAACTGTGCTATTCGTGCCATTCAGAAGCCATTAGGAACACTAGAGGCCAAAACCTACACCAAAATGGCCGCCGTTCGCCTCATAGAAAACCGTGCGGGCCTCGAAAAAAGGGCCGCCCGCTGAGGATGCCTGCGCCACAGCGCCACTACAAGAAAATGGCCGCCCGCTGTAATACTATAACAGCAGCGCGGCCACAGGAAAATGGCGCAGATTCAAACGAAAACGGCGCTAAATACAATGAGGCGGACGAGAAGGCCAGACAACACAGTGGCCCCCAAGGGGGGGCCCTTTTAAAAGGCAGACCACCCACACAGAGAGCGTACCCGGACACCCCCGCAGCCCCCGGCCAGGACATGGAAAATTAACACAGGTAAGCCCCCGGTCAGTCACAGCAGGCCCAAACAAGGGGAGGAGGGAAGGTACAGGGGGAAGAGGAAAGGGAGGAAAAGAGACCCCCTATCGACCCCCTCAGGAATGCCCACCTGTTCCAACCTGCCAAAACAGGAGGAAAGTACTTACCCGTCCTGCGAGAACCACTGGCGCGTTCCTGACAGACCTACATCCGAGCAGTACAGAGTAGCTGTCGGCCATGGTTCACTGTGACTTAGACAGCAGTAGCCCAGTCATATGCGAACCCCGGAGCATATAGCTCCCCGGCCACCCCTGGAGCCGTGGGGTATATCGTGGCTGACTCAGCGCATAGCTAAGGCCTGCTCAAGCTCGATGGCCGGTACTGGGAAGACTACAAGGATCTATATTATCCAGCCTGTCACCCAGCCGGCAGTTAATAGAAGATCTCAGGATCAAAAATAGAAAACTAAAAAGAAAAAAATTCTGCAGGACCATGGGCCCAAAGGGAGCCTGGTCCTTCTCTACTAGGCAGAAAAAAACTAAGCTGCTAACTGCTGTGTGAGGGGTTATGACCAGAGGGACCGCCCCTTGGGCGGGGCTGTTCAGCTGTGCTAAAGATTAATGTTTTTGACTATTAACATGTCTGCCTAGTCCTCTCCTAATAGACAGGAACATAACCCTACAGTTAAAAGTATAAGAAGGCTGTGTCTGTCCATGGACGAAAGAGAAATAATACTTTAAGCACATACAGAAAATATTTGTTGAACTTGCCAGAAATACAGTGTTCTTGTCACTTCCTGTGAACTGAAGTGAAAGCACAAACAATGTTTTCTTCCTTCTGTAAACAACTACTCCCCCCAAATCCCAAGTAATAGAGATGTGTAGAGGAAGACATGTTTAAAGTCCATCCAGGGTGAGAATCATGGCTTTGTACAATGAGCGAGCATAGCTACCCAGAGACAGGAGGTATGTTTCTCACAAAATTACTGAGTGAAAAGTCCTAAAAAAAAAAAAAAAAAAAAGGAATGTTGCCACCTCATCGAAGGACAGGTAATCTGCAATATATTACATTTTTACCTTTCGGTTAGGAGCTGCACAGCCGTCATCCTCATTTTTCCCTTTACTACATAGTTTAACTTGCTATGGCCAGAAAGTTTAAGGCCGCTTGGCTTTAGGAATAACATGTTTTACCTTCAACAAATATGGTCTTCTTTTATAATACAGTGCTGAAGCCACTGCATAATAAGGGCTCAGTTTTCCTTATTTTTTGTCTGCAAGACCAGTGGATGTTGTGCCCGCTCCTTCCATAGGCCACTGGTTGCATAGCATCCCCTACCAAGTACCTGTATGAGGAGCCAAAGAGGATGAAGTGGTAGGAGTTAAGAAAGAGCCTGCAAGGGTGATGGGAGGGCACAAGTGTCTGAGTGCCAGAACTGGTGAGTGGAACTTGAGGCGCTGGTATAAGATGTGCAGGAATACAGCTGGTATTGCACAGAGGAAACACCAAGTTCAAATTTAAGGGAAGTCAGGTCACAGGTCAGGGTTGTAGGCAGAAACAATGTCAGGAACAAGCAGAAGTTGGCAATGTGCAGTCAGTGTAGTACGTTAGTAGTAGTAAGTTAAGTACATTGTAATAAGGTAATAGGCAGAATTGTGGTCAGGCCGAGGTGCGTAATTGAAGCCAACAGCAATCATAAGCAGACAGAGGATATCAAAATGTAGGCAAGGTGAAAGATGGGTCCGCAACAAAGGTCTGGCACAAGTTCAGAATCAGGCATCACAGAGGTATACAGATAAAGACCATTCAGCAATTAGCCTATAAAAGAACTTTGAAACCGCATACACACCATCGGTTTTACCGATGAAAACAGTCTGATGGATTTTTTTCATCAGACAAACCGATCGTGTATGGGCCCCATCGGTCTTTTTTCCATCGGTGTCAAAAAATAGAACATGTTTTAAATTTTTCCGATGGATAAAAAACCAATAGCAAATTCCGATCATCTATGGGCAAGTCCATTGGTTAAAAAACCCATGCATGCTCAGAATCAAGTCGACGCATGCTCAGAAGCATTGAACTTCATTTTTCTCGGCTCGTTTGAGTGTTTTACGTCACCGCGTTTGGAACGGTCGGTTTTTTGACTGATGGTGTGTAGGCAAAACTGATGGAAGTCAGCTTCATCGGTTTTCCGATGGAAAAATCCAACGGTTTAAAAACCATAGGAAATCCGATCGTGTGTACAGGGCTTTAAAAGTTTTAATAGCCCGCTTGGCACCAATGTCTGTGATAGACATGCACGCATGCTGCTGCACAATCTGTGATGCACGTGTGATAATTAGGCACAGAATGCACAGAAACATGTATGCTTATGCATTTGTGCACAAGTCTGATGGCTGACACAATATTCCTGACATCCCTCTGTAGTTATTTTCTTACCAGCAGCAACTTAATTACATCACGGCTGGCTGAAGGTCCTGGGCATATCAGATTCCTGCTTTGTCCTGCCCACCTTGACATAATGGTAGAGGATTAATAGGCCAGAAGAATCTGGTCTGTCATACTTATTCCCACCCATATTCCCACCCACAATAGGGTTAAGTGACAGCTACAAATCTAATTTCATGTTTGAAATTGTAGTTTGTTCCAGGGGCATTCATGTAAATTTTTTAAAGAAAGGGATTTATTTGTGTAGCGGGCTGTTGCTTGAGGAACTCAGAGACTATCATACCCAGGATGCATTTCCCCGCACAAGGACTGCTGGGGTGGGGTATTTAACTGAGGGGCGGACCGGAGTACGGTCTCTTTGGACATCGCCCGCCAAGCAAGTGGAACTCTCGGCTGAGTCTGTTGTTCCGGACAGGGCCTGAAGCCTAGGCCCTGTGTTTCCAAAGAGCCTTCCATTTCCACCAAGGAGCCTGAGGGACGTTGCATCCTGCTATCCGTCTGCTGCTTCCAGGAGGACCGAAGACCCGGGTGTCGTGGAACCTGTGTACCGAGACACAGCAACGGAAGATACGGACAAGGACTGGTCCAGTTGGGTGAGAGAGCACCTGCTCAGAGATTAGTACAGGATCTCTAGGCCTAGTGTTTGTTGTTCGGGACTCACCCGTTAGAGTTTGCATATGCACACCGGAGGGACAGTGCATTGAATAGCGTTGGTGACTTTATCTTTGTTCACCAAGTTTGTCAAACTTTATTCCCGTGGATTACAATTGGTCTTCAAAAGTGCACCACCATTTGCTAGCGAAGATTCTTCTCTACGGAACTTACACATAGTTACAGTCAGGCCTGACTTATCAGTGTAGACATTGCTGGGCGCCATCTTGCCCACGAGCCCACAAGTCATCTTTGTACAGGATTGCATATCTGCCTATTGTTGAACACCTTTTATTGCAGGGCTCTGCATATACTAAAGTATACTGTGTTAATCTGTTTAATCATTTCCTTTAGTAAAAGTACCAGGATTAAGCAGACTAGTTGTTGGTGTTATTATTGTGCAGAAGAACCAGTCAGTGTTCGATATATCACTGTGTGTTTTTGTTGCTGGATTGTATTGCCTAAAGTTGCAGGCCTCACAATCCTATCATCCCCTATTAACTGTGCCAAGGGAGGGTAAAGCCAATTGCTGGGGGTTGACAGCGGTGTCTTACAGGCCCGAAAATCATATCAGCGGCTCCTTTAGCTGTGGGTAAAGCTACACGTGGGGGCTCAGAGTCCGGATACCTGTACACTGCAATCAAGCCTGCCAGAAGTACCGGCATGGATCCATTAACGGTGACTCAGTGGTGCTTATCCGTCAATGCCTCCCTGGACATGACCGCAGTGATTGAACTCCCCGGAGAGGATTGGCCAGGGAGTGACATAGAACAGTTCATAGAGCTCTTGTCCCCGGACCATAGAAGATGGTTAATTGACCTCAGGTCAGAGGAAGAGAACTCCTGCACTTTCGCGCTGATAGAGTGGAGGGATGAAATGCCGGAAGAATTTAAAGGGCAGAGTGTGCAGTCCATGGGCAATAAGACGTACCGCTTGGCACAGGCAAAGGCTATAAAGAAGGAACCTCCGCAGTCACCCAAAATTCCAAAAAGTTCCAAAGAAATTACAGCTTCGGGACACCTTTAACCACTATAGGCCCTGAACTTTTAAATGCTTTAGGGGATCTTGTCACAAAGTGCCAGAAGAGTAGTACGTTACATGTAGAGGCTGGGTACCGGAAGCTCAGGATCTTTTCAGGGAAACAAGCTGTACCACTTGGGGAAGAGGATTTCGATACTTGGATGGAGCAGGTGATGCAGGCTGTGGAAGGATGGCAAATTCCGGAAGCCCAGAAGAAGCAGCGCATAAGGGAAAGTTTAAAGGGTGCTGCTGCTGAAGCCGTGAAGTACCTTAGGTTCAGCAATGCTGCTTGTACTGCCTATGACTATTTAACTATGTTGCAGGAAGAGTTCGGCCAATTGGAGAAAGTGGTCGATTTAATCTATCAGTTTGAGCATACCCTTCAACAGCAAGGAGAAAGACTGTCTGAATACGTTCGCAGATTAAACAAGATGCTGTGCCAAATTGTCCTTAAGAAGGGGATGCTGCCACAAGCCATAGATGCGGCTAGGATGAAGCAGATTTTAAGGGGAGCATTGCGTTCTGATACAGTCTGGCTCCATCTGAAAACCTCTGGAGGGGTCATATCCCTGAACTATCCGGACCTTGTGCGAATAATAAGGGATGAAGAGGCTCTGCTGAAAGACCAACAGGTGACCGAGAAGCCCACTACTCCCCCCTCAGTTGGGGTCAGATCCGCCATGGCCACTGAACGGGACTCAGAGGTGGAGGTCTTAAAGTCGCAGATGACCCAAGTATTAGAGATGCTGACCTCTTTAATGGCCAAGAACTCAGGAGTTGGAGAAAAAGAAGAAGTCAGGAAAGAGCTGTACCAGAGCGTTTCAACACCAGTCTCCCCGTGGGATAGAGGAGAAGCTGTTTGCTTTAACTGTGGAGGAATTGGCCATTTTGGGCGAGTGTGCCCCAGTCCAAGGAAGACCCAAGGCAACTACCGCCAGCCGGCGGAAAACTCCAGAGGGCCCCGGTGAAGGAGTCAACCGGGTGCCTATCATCTCCAGCAAGCTCCATTGGAATAAGAAAGCAAGAAAAGCCAAGAAGTTAGGGGAATAATTCCCCATCAAAAGCACATAATACCTGGAGGTAAAACCCAAAAAATCACAAGAAATCAATGCATACCAGGCCCAACAGGGATTAAGATCCAGGAAAAGATGGAAAAAGAAAAAAAACACTAAAGGCCAAAACCATGGGCCCAGGAAAAGAGGCCTCCCCGAAGAAATTTCCAGCCAAGTTAGTCGGACCCTCCCCAGTGGTCCCCATTCAAGTGGAGGGAGTCTACACGAAGGCCATTCTGGATACAGGGGCTCAAGTAACCCTCCTGTATCGGGATTTCTACCAAAAGCATCTGAGACATTTGCCCTTGCAGAAGTTAGAAGACTTGGAAATATGGGGAATTGCCACCCAGAGCTTTCCTTATGACGGTTACCTCCCAATTAGATTGGCTTTCAACCCCTCAGTAGCAGGAGAGGCAGAGGTCTTTGACACCCTGGCGGTGGTCTGTCCCCGCCCACCAGGGGCCAACAAAAGTTCTCTGATAATAGGAACAAACACTGACCCGGTCAGGAGACTGCTGGCCCCTCTAGTACAAGAGCAGGGCGTTTCAACAGCCAGAATCCACCCCATGTTGCAGTTGGCCTATCAGCGATTGATCTTGGAGCAGAGGGCCCCAGAAGAGGGGGTGGGGAAGGTTTGGAGACTGGAGAAGAGAGAGAGAGTGTTGCAGCCTGGTGAAGTAGCCTGCTTGAGAGCCACTGTGAAGCTCACCTGGGAACAACCTGACCCCTTTGTACTCCTGGAACCAGACCCTCTGGGTACCCACCCAGGACTGGAGGTAATCCCCAAACTAGTCCTGAAGAAGGCAAATGGCAGGGTGCCAGTTTGTATCAGAAACACCACTGACTCGCCTGTGAAGATTCCAGCCTGGATGCTGTTGGGCCAAGTGAATCCCGCTACCCCAGTTGCCTTGCCCAACTTAGAGAAGGAAGAAGGAGGGGAACCCACCTTGGAGAACCCAGCCCTACCCCCGGCATGGAAGGAGAGGGCCAGGGCCCAGTTGGTGAAGTGGCGGAAGAACTTCTCCAAGGATGAGTTTGATGTAGGATGTGCGAAAATTGCCACTCACAAGATCCGCCTACAGGAAGACAAACCCTTTAGGGACAGAGTCCGGCGAGTTCCCCTGGCTGATCTGGAAGATCTGCGTGAGCAACTTGCAGAGCTCAAGAGAACGGGTGTTATCCGGGAATCCAGGAGCCCATATGCCTCTCCAATTGTGGTAGTCAGGAAAAAGAATGTGTCATTGAGACCCTGTATAGACTACAGGACCCTCAACAGGAAGACAATACCTGACCAATACACCACCCCAAGAATAGAGGATGCTCTGCAGAGTCGGTCTGGAACCAAATGGTTCAGTGTAATGGACCTGAAGAGCGGGTACTACCAAATCCCAATGCACCCAGAAGACAGAGAGAAGACTGCCTTCATTACCCCGGTGGGGTTCTATGAATTCGACCGTATGCCTCAAAGTCTGTCGGGAGCCCCTGCCACTTTCCAGCGGTTGATGGAGAAGACAGTGGGGGGCATGAACCTCATTGAAGTCCTAGTATACCTAGATGACATCATCGTCTTTGGGAAGACTCTGGAGGATCATGAGGAGAGGTTAGAGAAGGTCTTGAAGAGACTCAGTGATGAGGGACTCAAGCTCTCCAGGGAGAAGTGTCAGTTCTACCAGTCTTCAGTCCATTACCTGGGACACATAGTGTCTGAAGAAGGAGTATCCACAGATCCTGACAAATTGGAGGCAGTCACCTCCTGACCCCGGCCCACCACAATGACTGAGCTTAGGTCATTTCTGGGGTTCTGCTCCTACTATCGCAGGTTTGTGGAGGGGTTTGCAAGAATTGCCAAGCCTCTGAATGAGCTGTTGAAGACAGATGGAGAGGAAGATGACTCAGGCCCCAGGAAACCGGGAGAGTCAGTGGAAGACCAGTGGACTGGAAAGTGTGAAGAGGCTTTCATTAAGCTGAAGGAGAGTTTGACCACTGCCCCTGTCTTGGCCTATGCGGACACCCAAAAGCCCTATGAATTACACGTGGATGCCAGCCATGATGGTTTGGGAGGAGTACTATATCAGGAGTATGAAGAGCAGCTAAGACCCGTTGCCTATGTGAGTAGGAGTTTAACCCCAGCTGAAAAGAATTACCCCACTCACAAGTTGGAGTTTCTGGCCTTGAAGTGGGCTGTGGTGGACAAACTGAAGGACTACTTATATGGAGCTGACTTTGTGGTTAAGACAGACAATAACCCACTCACTTACCTTCTAACCACAGCAAAACTGGATGCCACCGGACACCGTTGGTTGGCAGCCCTCTCAGGGTTCAATTTCAGCCTGAAGTACAGGCCTGGGACTGGAAGCCGAGATGCTGATGCCTTGTCCCGAAGATCTCATGCTCCCACTTGCATGGCAGAAGACTGGACCCAGGTAACCCCAGAGGGGGTACGGGCTTTTTTGTCAGGGAGAAGAGCTCCAGGCTAGTGGAGGATCCAGGGCAGAAGAAATTGGAGTCTCAGTTGTTGGAGTGCCCAAATATTATTGTGATGTAACTCAGATTGGTGAAGAGGACTTGCCCAAATTATCAAAGAAGGATATAAGACGGGACCAGCTGGAAGACCCATTGGGAAGATTGGCTTTGGAAGCCTTAGAAGACCAGGATCCGGACAGACTCTTGCATGATCCCTCAAAGGAGGCCCGCTTACTGCGCAAGGAATGGGACAGGTTGCAGGTGCATCAAGGGGTGGTCTACTGAAGGGGCCCCTCTCAAGACCTGGAAGACAAGTGGCAACTATTCCTGCCAGAAAAACACCGAAAGACTGTTATGATTGCCCTACATGACAACCATGGCCACCTAGGAGCAGAGAGAACCTTTCAGCTCATAAGGAGCAGATTCTATTGGCCCTGTATGCGGGCTGAAATGGAGGACTACTGTCACTCATGTGCTCGCTGCATACAAAGGAAAACACTGCCTCATCAAGCTGCCCCAATGGGCCACCTGCAAAGCCAAGGACCTTTGGACTTGGTATGCATTGATTTTCTTTGTCTGGAACCCTATTTGGGGGGACATAGAAATGTTCTGGTAATAACCAACCATTTCACCCGATATGCCCAGGCCTATCCAACTAAAGACCAGAAGGCTTCCACTGTGGCCAAGATACTTGTAGAGAAGTATTTCGTACACTACGGATTACCTCAACGCCTTCACTCGGATCAAGGAAGGGATTTCGAAAGTCGACTGATCCGGAAGTTATTGGATTCCCTAGGCACAAAGAAGACTCGCACAACCCCCTATCACCCACAAGGAGATGCCCAACCAGAAAGGTTTAACAGTACTTTGCTGAATATGCTGGGGACCCTGAGAAGCGAGGAAAAACAACATTGGGGCAAGCATATAGCTGCCATAGTGCCCGCTTATAAATTATAATAGCACAACTAGTGATGTCACCGGATACTCCCCTTACAGACTAATGTTCGGTAGGGAAGGCGAGACTACCTGTAGACCTGGCCTTTGGTACTTTGATAGACCACACATCGGCTGCTTCACACAAGGGATACGTGGGCAGGCTGCGAAAAAGCTTAAGACTGGCTTATGAGAAGGCACAAGCCACTTCTGACCAGAACAAGCAAAATTTTGACCTCAGAGTCCGGATCCATGACTTGCAACCAGGAGACAGAGTGCTGTTGCGGAATCTTGGTGTTCCAGGGAAGCATAAGCTTGCTGACAGATGGAAATCACAGCCGTATATAATTTGTAAAAAATTGCCTGGCTTGCCAGTGTACCAGCTGAAACCTGAAGGAAAAGTGGGACCTTTGAAAACCTGGCACAGGAACCACTTATTGCCTCTCTCCGAAGCAGTCCAGATACCTTCTACTCCGGATTCTCCTGAATCACCTTCAACCTCCAATACCCCTAGGCCAAACACCAGATCTCAAACCACTCAGTCAGGAGAGATGAATGCCACAGACCAGAGTGAAGATGAGGAAATGGAACTGAACTGGCTATGGCCCACTCAGACAACTGAACCCATGGTCAAGGATCCTTCACCCTGTGAAGTTACCATCGATGGCACCCTAAATGCTGAAGCTGCTGAGTTCATTCCATCATGTACGCTAACTGAGGAATGGGAAGATGCCCTGGAGTCGATCCCAGCTGAAGACCCAAGAGACTCTTTGTACCTCTCTGCAACAGAGTTGGATGCCCCTGAAACAGCAGGATTTATTACACCTGTCCCAGTGGAAGGAAGAATGGAAGAACCCATTGTACCTGATACCTCAGCTCCCAGGGAACAAAGAGTGAAAAGAGCTATTCGCCCTCCCCGAAAACTAACTTACACTCAGATGGGAGAATGCTCTGAAGATACTGTTGTGACTGCGAGAAGGACAATAGAGAAACCTGGCCCCTCCACTGTGCATTTGGTGGAGGGCAACCCCAGCTCACTCACTGGCACAGTTAGGCAGGTCACTTCCACCAATATGACCTGTGGACAAGACAATCTCCCTTACCAAGTTTGGTGGGAGGTTCCCTTGCCCAGCTCTTTTGCAACCATACACTGTATTGCTTGTAGATAATGCTAATTTTATCTTTGGGGACCAAAGATTTTAAGTGGGGGAAGTGTGTAGCGGGGTGTTGCTTGAGGAACCCAGAGACTACCATACCCAGGATGCATTTCCCCGCGCAAGGACTGCTGGGGTGCGGTATTTAACTGAGGGGCGGACCGGAGTACGGTCTCTTTGGACATCACCCGCCCAGCAAGTGGAACTCTCGGCTGAGTCTGTTGTTCCGGACAGGGCCTGAAGCCTAGGCCCTGTGTTTCCAAAGAGCCTTCCGTTTCCACCAAGGAGCCTGAGGGACGTCGCATCCTGCTATCCGTCTGCTGCTTCCAGAAGGACCGAAGACCCGGGTGTCATGGAACCTGTGTACCGAGACACAGCAATGGAAGATACGGACATGGACTGGTCCGGTTGGGTGAGAGAGCACCTGCTCAGAGATTAGTACAGGATCTCTAGGCCTAGTGTTTTTTGTTCGGGACTCACCCGTTAGAATTTGCATATGCACACCGGAGGGACAGTGCATTGAATAGCGTTGGTGACTTTATCTTTGTTCACCAAGTTTGTCAAATTTTATTCCCGTGGATTACAATTGGTCTTCAAAAGTGCACCACCATTTGCTAGCGAAGATTCTTCTCTACGGAACTTACACATAGTTACAGTCAGGCCTGACTTATCAGTGTAGACATTGCTGGGCGCCATCTTGCCCACGAGGGAGGAGGGCTGCAGGGGGGTCCGTTAGTCATCTTTGTACAGGATTGCATATCTGCCTATTGTTGAACACCTTTTATTGCAGGGCTCTGCATATACTAAAGTATACTGTGTTAATCTGTTTAATCATTTCCTTTAGTAAAAGTGCCAGGATTAAGCAGACTAGTTGTTGGTGTTATTATTGTGCAGAAGAACCAGTCAGTGTTCGCTATATCACTGTGGGTGTTTTTGTTGCTGGATTGTGTTGCCTAAAGTTGCAGGCCTCACAATCCTATCTTCCCCTACTAACTGTGCCAAGGGAGGGTAGAGCCAATTGCTGGGGATTGACAGCGGTGTGTTACAGGCCCGAAAATCATATCAGCGGCTCCCTTAGCTGGGGGTATTGCTACATTTGTATTAAGGGCCTGTTCACACCATAGAAACGCAAATCGGATGCGTTCCAGGTGCTTTTTTGCATGCACATTTTTGATGCGTTCCAGTGCATTTTTGGTAAGTTTTTAATGCAGTCCAGTGCTTTTTTTCACCCCTCTTTTTTATTAACCTTAGATAAGGACAAGTGTGTTCCGGTACGTTTTTGGTGCATTTAGGTGCGTTCCGGTGCGTTCCATTGCGTTTTTGATGCGTTTTACAGCGTTCCAGTACAGTCCAGTGCAGGTAAAATGCAGCATGTTCTACTTTTTTTTCTGGAACTGGAACGCACTGGAACTGCAAGCACTGGTGTGAGCTATGCCATTAAAAACCATATAACCTACTTTCCATGCGTTTTTGATACACTGGACTGCATGTGGTGTGAACTGGCCCTTAAAATAAGTTTAAACCAAAAGAAAAAACAGCACAAATATGTTACTGCAATAGCAGCAAGAAACACAGGGGGACATTTATGAAAAATGGAGCACACAGATTCTGGTACAGCTGTGCATAGAAACCAATCAGTTCTTCTAGGTTTTATTGTCAAAGCTTAATCAGGGGCGGATCCAGAGTCTTTTCTCAGGAGGGGCACTGCCAAAAAATATGTTTTTTTTGTGGGAAATTTATCGGGGAAATGGCTGGTGTCGGCGCTTCAATCATCCCGGCACCATGGTTGTTATGGTGTCAGGATGATTGAAGCGTATTATTTCTATTATTACATTGTAATATAAAATTAAATAGTTCAATGCAGAATCAGTGGGAGCCCCGAGTGTGTCACTTGCCACCGTCGCCTGCAATTAGTGGGAGCCCTGAGCGTGTCACTTGCCACACGTTGCGGATTGTCACTTGCCACGTCACCTGCCACACCTTGGGGATTGTCACTAGCCACACCTTGCGGATTGTCACTTGCCACGTCACCTGCCACACCTTGCTGATTGTCACTTGCCTGCCACCAGATGCAGATTGTCATTTGCCACGTTACCTGACACAATTTGCGGATTGTCACTTGCCACGTCGCCTGCCACACCTTGCGGATTATCACTAACTTGCCTGCTAAGGTGTAGTTTTGGTTGTCTCTTGCTGTGTCCCAGACTCCCAGAGTCAGGCAGTAGAGAGATCATCTCTCTGCTCCCCCGCTCCTGGCTAGCTGATTGACCAGCTGCCACACTGAGCCTGCTCTCTCACTCTCACCTGCGCTGCCAACACACTGAGCAGCACGGTCTGCCCACGAACCGCACCGCCCGCCCACAAACCGCTAGGTTTTATTGTCAAAGCTTAATCAGGGGCGGATCCAGAGTCTTTTCTCGGGAGGGGCACTGCCAAAAAATATGTTTTTTTTGTGGGAAATTTATCGGGGAAATGGCTGGTGTCGGCGCTTCAATCATCCCGGCACCATGGTTGTTATGGTGTCAGGATTATTGAAGCGCATTATTTCTATTATTACATTGTAATATAAAATTAAATAGTTCAATGCAGAATCAGTGGGAGCCCCGAGTGTGTCACTTGCCACCGTCACCTGCAATTAGTGGGAGCCCTGAGCGTGTCACTTGCCACACGTTGAGGATTGTCACTTGCCACATCACCTGCCACACCTTGGGGATTGTCACTAGCCACACCTTGCGGATTGTCACTTGCCACATCACCTGCCACACCTTGCTGATTGTCACTTGCCTGCCACCAGATGCAGATTGTCATTTGCCACGTTACCTGACACAATTTGCGGATTGTCACTTGCCACGTCGCCTGCCACACCTTGCGGATTGTCACTAACTTGCCTGCTAAGGTGTAGTTTTGGTTGTCTCTTGCTGTGTCCCAGACTCCCAGAGTCAGGCAGTAGAGAGATAATGTAATCTCTCTGCTGCCTGCACAGTGAGGGCGGAAGTCACTGCAGGAATGCAGGGCAGGCACGGGCGGTGAGAGATGATCTCATCTCTCTGCTCCCCAGCTCCCGGCTAGCTGATTGGCCAGCTGCCACACTAAGCCTGCTCTCTCACTCTCACCTGCGCTGCCAACACACTGAGCAGCACGGTCTGCCCACGAACCGCGCCGCCCGCCCACAAACCGCACCGCAAGCGGAGCCGCCTGCTTTCTTACCCGTCTGTGGAGCCGCACGCTATCGCACCTGCCCGCAGAGCGGCCCGACGTGACTCACTGACATCACTCGTTGCTACACGCCAAGCGGCCCAGACGTTAGCAATGAGTGCAGGGAAGAGGCTCCACCCACCTCCTCCTCCGCTCCTGGTATCGTGTCAGTGCGCCGCGTAACTACATTAGACGAGTCTCTCTCTTGGCGTCGCTGATCGGCTGATGTGAGAAACTCAGAGAGAGACTCAGAGAGGCAGCAGCAGCCGCAGAACAAGTACTGTATATACTCGAGTATAAGCCGACCCGAATATAAACCGAGGCACCTAATTTTACCCCAAAAAACTGGGAAAACCTATTGACTCGAGTATAAGCCTAGGGTGTCCATATGCATGCCTCACTGTGCCTCACTTTGCCTCACTGTGCCCATGCCTCACTGTGCCCATGACTAGACTGATGTTTAACATGGGAGTCTATGGAACCGGGTCCGCAAAGTCACCGGAGAAATGACCGTTTAACATTGGAGTCTATGGAAGGGGTGCTCGGATTTAAAAAATCAGTGCTCCCCGGCCGTAGGTCCCCCAGACACCAAACTTTGCACACTATAGAGGAGACATGGGGCTACATGTGTGCCATGTTTGGGGTCCAGGGGACCTATGGCCGGCCGGTACCGGGTCCCAAAGTCCAGGAGATCAGGCACAAAAAAAAAACAGAGCAAGCAAGTGAGTGTGACAGATGGTCTCGGTGGGGGGGGGGGGCAATAGCCCTGTTGCCCCCCCTGGATCTGCCCCTGAGCTTAATTGAACAATTTGAAGTTAGAGGCTGATTGGTTAACATGCACAGCCATGCACAGCTGGACCAGCTTGCTCCCATTTTAGTAAATCCCCTCTAGAATGCACTATACTATTGATTGGCATTACTGATCGGCACTGATTGGCATCTCTAATGGGCACAGGTTGGCATCCCTGGTGGGCTCTAGTGTGCATCCTTGATGGGTCTGCACTAGGGATGAGCTCGGTGTTCCAGTCGAACGCATGTTCGACTCGAACATCGCCTGTTCGCCGAAACCAGAACTTTGTGGGGCGTTCGCGCCAAATTCGTGTGATGCGAACGGCCCACAATGCACTGCGCCATCGCACTGCATTGCCGGCGCTGTGATTGGCCAAGCATGCACTGTGACCCCGCATGCTTGGCTAATCACAGCGCCGGCAGCGAGGAGAGCCATATTTGGCCACAGGCATGATGCCTGTGGCCAATTATAGCTCAGGGGGTTTAGTACACGCCCCACACTATATAAGCCCGCCAGCGCGGCGGCCTTGTGTAGTGTGTTCCGGCGTGCAGGGAAAGAGCTAGATAGGCAGGGACAGTGTGTTCTACAGTGTGTTCTTTTCCCAGGCATCTGCAGGAGTTAGTGGGTGTTGTGTGCCTCCAGCACAGTATACACCTGTATCTACACTTTATTGCTGTTCTCTAAGCTAGATAGGCAGGGACAGTGTGTTCTTTTCTCAGGCATCTGAAAGAGTTAGTGGGTGTTGTGTGCCTCCAGCACAGCACAGTATACACCTGTATCTACCCTTTTTTGCTGGTGTTCTCTAATAAAGGCATCTGCAGGAGTTAGTGGGTGTTGTGTGCCTCCAGCACAGCACTGTATACACCTGTATCCAGTGCCGGCCGAAGACATTGTGCTGCCTGGTACCAAGAATGAAATGCTGCCCCCCCCCCCCAAAAAAAAAAAAAAAATCACGCCCACCAAAATGCCCCCACATCCATCATTTTATATCATGATAACTAAAGTGGACCTGTCATGGCTCTATAAAAAGGACCTGTTATGGCTCTATTCATGTATATAGGAGTATAAAGAGGACCTTCCATGGCTCTATACATGTATATAGAAGTATAATGAGGACCTGTCATGGCTCTATACATGTACCGTATTTTCCCCGTCTATAAGACGCCCCCATGTACAAGACGCCCCCCACTTTTCCAACCCAAAATTAAGAAATCAATATTTTACACATAGGTAAAACAGAACACATTTTTATTTAGTAATTACCGCAGGTAACGTTTAAATACTAGTATATTATGCAGGGGTTGTTCTTCCTGTTTTCTCCACTGTCTATCATACACTCTGCGGAGGCAAGTCCAAACTGTTTCTCTGCAGCTCTATTCCCACGCTCTTTTTTGCATAGCTGGCTACATTTGGTTTGATTTGGCAGAGTAAGACAATCACTTACTTTTATTATTTTCTGACATCTTGGTCCCAGAACACTCCGGTCCCTGTTGCATCTGTGCATCTCCACTTCCAACAGGATCGCATCTGCTCACTCTCCACCTCCACCCCCAGCTTTAGCTGACGTCAGTAACATACGGCTCGTGATTGGAGAAAGCCACTTGACAAGCTATGGGCCGCGACGCACCTTCGCGGATGTCTCCCAGGCTGACCAACCGTGTATAAGACGCTGTTCGATTTACAGGCTATTATTTTAGGAAAAAATAGCGTCTTATCCACGGAAAAATACGGTTTATAGAAATATAAAGAGGACCTGTCATGGCTCTATACATGTATGTAGGAGTATAAAGAGGACCTGTCATGGCTATATACATGTATATAGAAGTATAAAGAGGACCTGCCATGGCTCTATACATGTATGTAGGAGTATAAAGAGGACCTGTCATGGCTCTATACATGTATATAGGAGTATAAAAGGACCTGTGCGTAGCCGGCGGCCGCGATGTCACCGGCCACACATAGTGGATTGTCACTTGTCACAACGTCACCTGCCACACGTTGCAGATTGTCACTTGCCACAACGTCACCTGCCACACATTGCGGATTGTCACTTGCCACAACGTCACCTGCCACACGTTGCAGATTGTCACTGGCTGTGTCCCAGAGTAAAGGCAGGCAGCAGAGAGCTAATGTAATCTCTCTGCTGCCCGCACAGTGGGGGCGGAACTGCAGTGATGCAGGGCGGGCAGTGAGAGATGATGTCATCTCTCTGCTCCCCCGCCCGCTGTTTGGCCAGCAAGCCCGCTCACTTGCTGACTGTCCCGCCCGCTGACTGTTCCTCTGTTCTGCCCGCATGCTCCATTCACCTTGGCCCAACGCCCAGGTGAATGGAGCGCGCGGGGAGCGGAGCGCGCTGGCTGGCGGGCGGGCGTCAATTTGCCTCACAGCGGAGCGGGCGGAACGGGTTAGCGACAATTTGCCTCACAGTGCAGAGTAGGGTTGCCACCTTTTCGTCAAGCCAAACCCGAACACATTAGCAGCACACGCCAATATATATATTTTTTTGTAGTACATTAAATTCATTACCTCTGTACAAAGCAATGCACAGCTATTTTTTTTTTTATTTAGTATACCCTGTACATATATTTTTGTGATTAAATAAAATTTCTAATCATATGGAGTTAATCACAAGAGTCCCCTTTATATCAGAGTCAACAGAGTTCTCCTTTAGATCTGAATCTGCAGAGTTCCCCTTTACATCTGAATGCACAGGGTTCTGCAGAAGAGGAGTGCAGAGGGTAAGATGGGGGCAGTATGTACAGGAGAGGAGTGCAGAGGGTATAATGGGGGCAGTATGCATAAGAGAGAAGTGTGGAGGGTATGATGGAGCAGTATGTATAGAAGAGGAGTTGAGAGGGTATGAGGGGGGCGGTTTGTACAGGAGAGGAGTGTGGAGGGTATGATGGGGCGGTATGTACAGGAGAGGAGTTTGGAGGGTATGAGGGGGGCAGTATGTACAGGAGAGGAGTGTGAAGGGTATGATAGGTGCAGTTAGTACAGGAGAGGAGTTCGGAGGGTATGATGGGTGCAGTTAGTACAGGGGAGGAGTTCGAAGGGTATGATGGGTGCGGTTAGTACAGGGGAGGGGTTCAGGGGGTATGATGGGTGCAGTTGGTACAGGAGAGGAGTTCGGAGGGTATGATGGGTGCAGTTAGTACAGGGGAGGAGTTCGGAGGGTATGATGGGTGCAGTTGGTACAGGAGAGGACTTCGGAGGGTATGGCGGTGGCAGAATGGGGAGGGATTTCTTGCTGTGTCTATGGGGTGACCAGGGAGTGATGTTGGGAAGATAGGGGAAGGAAAGTGACCATGAAATGATGGGGGGGGGGTAGGAAGCAGCTCTGAGTGACGTCTGTATGAAGTGGTCTGGGGGGGTGATGCAAGCTGGGGGGAGTTGGGGGCTGAGAAGTGGTCAGATAGCGATGTATATAATAAAAAAAAAACTCATCCACTAAAAACATACAACAATAAATCATACAACAGTACTACAGATCTATGTAATGGAGCTCCCAGCACTCTGTATACCCAGATAATGTGAAGGTAATGTATGACCATTCATATAACCCTGTGGTATCCAGGCTCTGAGTCTGTACAATCAGAGGTGTGAACTCACCACATATATACAGGTTACATGAATGGTTATAAATGACTTCACATTATCTAGTCTGAACAATTGGATTGGAGGATGTTTGCACAGACTTTTCATGCTTAGAAGTGATCTGTTAAATGTGATCGGGCTGGTGCAGACCCCCCTCCCCCCCCCCCCCCACACTCAAACTCACTATCTCCTCCGATTCTTCTGTCAACTTCTGTTAACCCTTCACTGCATCTCCTGAAGAAAAAACCACCTTGAAAGCAACTACTATCCACCCTAGAAAACTTCTCCCAGAAAAAATCAGCTCACCTCCTCCCTTCCTCTGGCCAGCCTGACAGGAGACAGTGAGCTCCGCCCCCCAGTTCTCACAACACTCGTGATTGGGGGGGGGGGAGGTTGAGTCGGAGATAACAGGGACCCCGCACTGCACGAGACTGGAGGGAGGGGGAAGAGACAGAAAGGAGTTTTTTAAATCCAGAACACACACCGCAGCCGCAGGCACAGTGTATTCTTTACAATGCCGCTGCTGCTGTTTCACAGTGAAAGGTGGAGTGGGGGAGAGGAACGGGCGGAATGGGATGGCGGGCAGGCGGCAATTTGCCGCCCCCCTAAAAGTGCCGCCTGGTACAATGGTACCATCGGGTCCCATGGTAGGGCCGGCCCTGCCTGTATCTACCCTTTATTGCTGGTGTTCTCTAATAAAGGCATCTGCAGGAGTTAGTGTGTGTTGTGTGCCTCCAGCACAGCACAGTATACACCTGTATCTACCCTTCATTGCTGGTGTTCTCTAATACAGGCATCTGCAGGAGTTAGTGGGTGTTGTGTGCCTCCAGCACAATATACGCTACCCAATTGCTGGTTTTCCCATCTCCCTGCAGGCCATTACTATGTCTGGAAGGCCAACAAGGAGAGGCAGACAGTCACGAGCCAATAAAAGAGGGCAAGCAGGCTCTGTGTCTAGAGACAACAGTGCTGGTTGTGGACACGGTGCATCGTCATCAGCCAGTGGCCATGGGACACGCTTGTCCTTATTTTAGGCAGCTGGACGTGTTGAGCCGCATCATGCCAAAGACTTGGTAGAGTGGATGACCAAGCCCTCCTCATCCTCCTCATCCTCTCTCACCCAGGCTCAGGGTACTGGCAAAGCAGCTGCCAAAGTGTCCTCTTCCCTCGTATCAATGTCATCATCAGTCACTCCTTCCCTAGAAACACCATGTACTCCTGAGGAGTCCCCCGAACTGTTTGAGCACAGTGTTGGGTACATGCTCCAGGAGGATGCCCAGCGTTTTGAAGGGTCTGATGATGATACCCAGCTAGAGGAAGGCAGTAGCGTGAGCGCAGAGAGAGGGGATGCTCAAGAAGGACAGCAATCTGGCAGTCATGTTCCAGCAGCTGCAGCATACTGCCAGGTTTGCTCCAGTGATCAAGAGGGAGGGGATAATGAGGTCATTGACTCCACGTGGGTGCCTGATAGGAGAGAGGAGGAGGAGGAGGATGAGGAGGAGGCACATAAATGAGGCAGGATGCCCTCCGGGGGCCAGCGTAAGGGCAGCACATCGACTGAATCACACCGCAGAGCTCCGCCTGTGCAGGGCGCTGCCTCTGCCCATTATTCCAAAAGTTCTTTGGTGTGGGCCTTTTTTGAGTCGAGTGCATTAGATCGCACCGCTGCTATTTTCAACATATGTCTCAAGCGTATCTCGCGTGGCCAAAACATCAGCCGCTTGGGCACCACATGCTTGACCAGAAATATGTTGACCTGCCATGCAGCTCGTTGGCAAGCGTACCTTAAAGACCCACACCAAAGAACAAAGCGGACCTCTCCTTGCTCCTCATCAGCTGGGATGTCCAACCCCACTATACCTTCAGTCTTCTCTGAAACCTGCACTGAGAGGAATGAAGGTGTAGAATTAGGTGTGTCATAGCCAAGTACTTGGGAGCTCTCTGCTAGCAGTACACCGACGTCCGATTGTAGCAGGCAAATTTCCCTGCCCCAGCTGCTGGACCGTCGAAAGAAGTTCACTCCCAGCCATCCACATGCCCAGCAGTTGAATGCTAGCTTGGCTAAATTGCTAGCACTTCAACTGCTGCCTTTTCAGTTGGTAGACTCGGCCCCCTTCCGTGAGTTTCTGCAATGTGCGGTTCCTCAGTGGCAGGTTCCCAAACGCCACTTTTTCTCACGGAAGGCGATTCCGGCTCTCTACCGGCATGTGGAAGCGAAGGCAATGTCCATGCCTCGCTGGACAGGGCGGTCAGCGGTAAGGTGCATATTACCGCTGACTCATGGTCCAGCAGGCATGGACAGGGACGTTACCTTTCTTTCAAGGCCCATTGGGTCACTCTTTTGGCAGCTGGGAAGGATGCAGGACAAGGTGCAGTAGTGTTGAAGGTTGTTCCGCCGCCACGCCTCCAAATTGCTACTACTGGTTGTGACACACCTCTCTCCTCCACCCCCTCCTCTTCTTCTTCCTCCATGGCCTCTTCCTGTGCTTTGTCCTCGGAACCAGCGGTGCTCCGTAGGCATTCAAGGGGCTACACAAGTATGCAGGCAAAAAGATGCCATGCCGTGCTTGCGCTGGTGTGTTTGGGGGACAGGAGCCACACTGGGGCAGAGGTTCTGTCAGCTCTGCAGGGGCAGGCCGAGAGGTGGTTGATGCCACACCAGCTTAAGCCAGGAATGGTGGTTTGCGACAATGGCACCAACCTCCTCTCCGCCCTCCGACAGGGACAACTGACCCATGTGCCCTGTGTGGCTCACGTCCTTAACCTGGTGGTGCAGCGGTTCTTGGGCAGGTACCCGGGCTTACAGGATGCCCTGAGGCAGGCCAGGAAAGTCTGTGTGCATTTCCGCAGATCATATAATGCCAGTGCTCGGCTGGCTGAGCTTCAAAAGGAGTTGAACCTGCCCAAGAACCGCCTGATATGTGACATGCCCACCAGGTGAAACTCAATGTTGGCCATGCTGCAGCGGCTGCACACGCAGCAGAGGGCCATAAATGAGTACCTGTGCAACTAGTGGGGCATGATCAGGGATGCATGCACTGTCCTGGCACCATTTGAGGAGGCCACGAGGATGGTGAGCAGTGGCAGTGCATGCATCAATGACACTGTACCTCTTGTCCACCTGTTGGAGCATACGTTGCATGGAATAATGGGCAGGGCACTTGAGGCAGAAAGAGGAGGACTTCCTTGCCTCTCAAGGCCCCATTTACCCAGACAGTGTTCCTTCTGTCCCACCCATCACACAGGAAGAGGACGAGGACGAGGAGGAGGAGGAGGATTGTGTCAGCATGGAGGTGGAGCATGGCACGCAGCATCAACAGCAGCAGTCTTTTAGGGATGATTTACAGTCCCAAGAAATCCATGGACTTGTACGTGGCTGGGAGGAGGTGGCTGCGGATCATGTCAACCTTAGTGACCCAGAGGACTCCGGACCGAATGCCTCAGCTAACCTACGCTGCATGGCCTCCCTGATCCTGCAAAGTCTGCAGAAGGATCCTCGTATTCTTCGGATCAAGGAGAGGGACCATTACTGTCTGGCCACTCTCCTTGATCCACGGTACAAGGGTAAGGTTGCGGACCTTATCTTGCCGTCGCAGAGGGAGCAGAGGATGAGACATCTCCGGGAGGCCTTGCAGAAAGGTCTGTGCAACGCGTTCCCAGAGACTGCGAGGTTACAAACTCCTGGTCCTGGACAACGAGTTGCTGAGGCTTCGGTCAGTAGCAGAAGGAGCGGTGGAGAAGGTGGCCGTCTGACCGATGCGTTCAGACAATTTTTTAGTCCGCAGCCCCAAGGTATGATCGGTTCCAGCAACCATCGCCAGCGTCTGATATACATGGTGCAGGAATACCTAGGGGCAAGGTCAGACTTGGACACCTTTCCCACCGAAAATCGTCTGGCTTACTGGGTCTTGAGGATGGATCACTGGCCAGAGCTTGCACAGTATGCAATTGAGCTCCTGGCCTGTCCTGCATCCAGCGTTCTTTCGGAACGCACATTCAGTGCTGCTGGAGGCTTTGTCATGGATCACAGAGTGCACCTGTCCACCGACTCGGTTGATCGACTGACCTTCATAAAGATGAACCAGTCTTGGCTCACAACCAGCTACCAAGCACCTGAAGCTGATGTAACGGAATCATTTATTTTGAAATGTCACATCCCTTCAAGACTGCCTATGCTGATGCTGAGTGACTGTCATGTTACGTTGACTGACTATCCTCTTTCTCCTCAATGATCCGATTCCTGATGATAGTTTGGAAGAACATTTTTGTTTCTGGGTGCCGCCACCAGTGGCTAAGGCCCAATTTTTCAGCCCCTGGCATGTAATTACAATTTTTTATGCAATGCTTTGCAGCAGGGCTCATTCTTGCACTCCAACTGGAGTATCTGGGAGAGGTTGCAGTGTCGTGGCACCAGCACCAGTGCCTAAGGCCCAATTTTTCAGCCCCTGTTTAACAGCGGCGTGTAATTAAAATTTTTGATGCAATACTTTGCAACAGGGCTCATTGCTGTGCTCCAAGTACAGTATCTGTGAGGGGTTGCAGTGTTGTGGCACCAGTGCCTAAGGCCCAATTTTTCAGCCCCTGTTTAACAGGGGCGTGCAATTACAATTTTTGATCTAATAATTCACAGCAGGGCCCATTCCTGCGCCCACCAAGAGTAACTGTGAGGGCTTACAGTGTTGTGGCAACACCACCACCACCAAAGGCCCAATTTTTCTGCTCCTGTTCAACAGGGGCATGTAATTACAATTCTTGATCTAATAATTCACAGCAGGGCCCATTCCTGCGCCCACCAAGAGTAACTGTGAGGGCTTACAGTGTTATGGCAACACCACCACCACCACCTCCACCAAAGGCCCAATTTTTCTGCCCCTCTTCAACAGGGGCATGCAATTACAATTCTTGATCTAATAATTTACAGCAGGGCCCATTAATGCGCCCACCAAGAGTTACTGTGAAGGCTGACAGTGTTGTAGCACCAGCACCACCACCAAAGGCCCAATTTTTCCTACCACTGTTCAACAATGGCATGTAATTACAATTCCTGATATAATAGTTCACAGCAGGGCATTCCAGCGCCCACCAAGAGTAACTGTGAGGGCTCACAGTGTTGTGGCAACACCAACATCTAAGGGGCAAATTTCACCAAAGTATATACGGCAGGCCCCTACTTTCAAACATCCAACTTACAAACGACTCCTACTTGCAAACGGAAGGAGACAACAGGAAGTGAGAGGAAATCTACCCCTAGGAAGGGAAATTCTCTCCTGTAAGAGTTAATATGGGAAAAAGGTGTCTCCTCTCTACTGATGCTTTATCACCAATCCTTGTTTCAATAAAAACCCCACTTTTCCAAAAACATTTGTCATTGGGACGGAAAGTGAGGTGAAATGTTCTGAACAGGTGCACAGACAGCAAAACAAATGTTACAGGGGTGATAACCCTTCCCTATGTTTTCCAAAAAGCTTAAAAATATATTTTTTGGCTGGAGCTACACTTAAACAATGTACCTGTTCAAAATTACAAACAGATTCTACTTAAGAACAAACCTACAGTCCCTGTCTTGTTTGTACCGCCTGTATACTGCTGTTCAGAGTATATAGGGCCTTTTTTTATTTTGGATGCGGGGTTCCCCTTAATATCCATACAAGACCCAAAGGGGCTGGTAATGGGCTGGGGTAGGGGGGGGGTGATGGGGTAGCCATGCCATTTTTCTCAAAGATTTTCATCCATATTGCCAGGACAAGACATGACATTAAAGCCGCAAGCAGTTTTAAATGGCTTTTTTTCCTTTTCAAATGTCATTTTGTGCAGGGACAGTTCTAAACACGGGAAACACATGCCACTTCACAGGCATACTTTAGACACCCCCCAGGTACGATATTTAAAGGAATATTTCACCTTTTTTTTTTTCACTTTATGCATCATTAAAATGACTGCTCCTGAAAAACGGCCGTTTTTAAAACTTTGTTTTGCATTGATACATGTCCCCTGGGGCAGAACCCGGGTCCCCAAACCCTTTTTAGGACAATAACATGCATATTAGCCATTATAATTAGCACTTTAGATTTCGAACGTTCGCGTCCATTGTATTTAATTGGGTTCTAAAGTTTGCGCAAACTTTCGGTCCGTTCGCAGGTTCTGGTGCGAACCAAACCAGGGGGTGTTCGGCTCATCCCTAGTCAATGATTATCAGCACAGACCCCCCTGTCAGGAGACACCTTGTCAGCGCGAATAGAGGAAAAGCCGATAAACGTCACTTCCTGGTTATGATGTAACCAGCTGTGGTTGGACACAGCTGATCACATGGTACGTCATAGGCTCTTTACCAAGATCCGATATGCGGTGTGTCAGAGTGACACACCGCACCACAGATCGCTGCTCTGCATGCCCTCGCGGTTTATCCTGCTGGATGACATACAGTGGGGCAAAAAAGTATTTAGTCAGTCACCAATTGTGCAAGTTCTCCCACTTAAAAAGATGAGAGGCCTGTAATTGTCATCATAGGTATACCTCAACTATGAGAGACAAAATGTGGAAACAAATCCAGACAATCACATTGTCTGATTTGTAAATATATATTTTTTTGCAAATTATAGTGGAAAATAAGTATTTGTTCAATATCAAAAGTTCATATCAATACTTTGTTATATATCCTTTGTTGGCAATGACAGAGGTCAAACGTTTTCTGTAAGTCTTCACAAGGTTGTCACACACTGTTACTGGTATGTTGGCGCATTCCTCCATGCAGATCTCCTCTAGAGCAGTGATGTTTTGGGGCTTTCGCTGGGCAACACGGACTTTCAACTCCCTCCAAAGGTTTTCTATGGGGTTGAGATCTGGAGACTGGCTAGGCCACTCCAGGACCTTGAAATGCTTCTTACAAAGCCACTCCTTCATTGCCCAGGCGGTGTGTTTGGGATGATTGTCATGCTGAAAGACCCAGCCACGTTTCATCTTCAATGCCCTTGCTGATGGGAGGAGGTTTGCACTCAAAATCTCACGATACATGGCCCCATTCATTCTTTCATGTACACGGATCAGTCGTCCTGTTCCCTTTGCAGAGAAACAGCCCCAAAGCATGATGTTGCCACCCCATGCTTCACAGTAGGTATGGTGTTCTTTGGTTGCAACTCAGCATTCTCTCTCCTCCAAACACAACGAGTTGTGTTTCTACCAAACAGTTTTACTTTGGTTTCATCTGACCATATGACATTCTCCCAATCCTCTTCTGGATCATCCAAATGCTCTCTAGCAAACCTCAGACGGGCCCGGACATGTACTGGCTTAAGCAGGGGGACACATCTGGCACTGCAGGATCTGAGTCCCTGGCGACGTAGTGTGTTACTGATGGTAGCCTTTGTTACGTTGGTCCCAGCTCTCTGCAGGTCATTCACTAGGTCCCCCCGTGTGGTTCTGGGATTTTTGCTCATCGTTCTTGTGTCCATTTTGACCCCACGGGGTGAGATCTTGCGTGGAGCCCCAGATCGAGGGGAGATTATCAGTGGTCTTGTATGTCTTCCATTTTATAATTATTGCTCCCACAGTTCATTTCTTCACACCAAGCTGCTTGCCGATTGCAGATTCAGCCTTCCCAGCCTGGTGCAGTTCTACAATTTTGTTTCTGGTGTCCTTCGACGGCTCTTTGGTCTTCACCATAGTGGAGTTTGGAGTGTGACTGTTTGAGGTTGTGGACAGGTGTCTTTTATACTGATAACAATTTCAAACAGGTGCCATTAATACAGGTATTGAATGGAGGACAGAGGGGCCTCTTAAAGAAGAAGATACAGGTCTGTGAGAGCTAGAAATCTTGCTTGTTTGTAGGTGACCAAATACTTATTTTCCACCATAATTTGCAAAAAAAATAATCTTTCCAAATCAGACAATGTGATTGTCTGGATTTGTTTCCACATTTTGTCTCTCATAGTTGAGGTATACCTATAATGACAATTACAGGCTTCTCTCATCTTTTTAAGTGGGAGAACTTGCACAATTGGTGGCTGAATAAATACTTTTTTGCCCCACTGTATGACGCTCAGCCAGGAAAACACAACCGCAGATGTAGTCTGTGACAGAGCAGCAAGGAGCTGATCGTGAGTAAGCTATAAGAGAGCTTGACTCTAGGAACTCTTTTGGTCTGAGGAGCATACCTAAGGCCTAAGCTGGAGGCCTGAATCAGCCATGTGGCAATAGAGTAAAGGCTCATACACATGGTCTGAATGTTGGATAACCAAGCGTCTGATTTTTGTCAAAAGGGCGTGTGCAGGATTTTGTTTAGCATACTAACTATCTGCAAATTGTCGTTTGACAAACACGAATGTAGTGACGTACTATGAGTGTATAAAGAGGAAGTTCATTTCTCAAGCGCCACCCTTTTGGCCCCTTCTGCTAATTTTGTGTTAGTAGAAGTTATGTGAGAGTTGATTCGCGATTTTCAGGTCGTACAAATCAAATGCCTTTTAAAAAACATTTGGCATAACTACATCAGTAACACCAGCAAAGCAGCTTCATTAATATCCCATTATAGAAGATGATCATTTTGACATTTCATCAACTCCCGCGTCACAAATGTTAATTCTAGATTACGAACAGTAGTTTACAAGACCCTTCCTTGATTCTGAGCATGCGCGTTTGTACTTTCAAATTGTGTGACGATTTCGGTTCTGACCATCCAAAAATCAGACTGAGTTCACATCAGACAAAAATTTTATAGCCTGCACATCCAGCTTTTGTCTGATGTAAGTGTCAAATCGTCTGTCGAATGCACCGTACTAACGATCTGAAAATCCGCAGACAGCTCGTCTTCAGACTTTTCCCTTCTGATTTCCGTACCGTGTGTACGAGGCCTAAGCCAGGAGGCTGAAATATACTGATTGTGAAAGATACAGTAATGGTGGAACCCCCTGCGTGGGCTACTGATGTCTTTGTGAACTTTTCCGTGCTTTTAAATAAAAGTGGGCTACCATGCCCTTAAAATAAAAAATAGAAAAAATAATAATACAGTTTTAGACTGGCGCACACACTGAAAACACACCTACTGCTTAAAGGGGTTGTAAAGGTTCGTTTTTTATTTTCTAAATAGGTTCCTTTAAGCTAGTGCATTGTTGGTTCACTTACCTTTTCCTTTGATTTACCTTCTAAATGTTTTTTTCTTTGTCTGAATTTCTCACTTCCTGTTTCTCCTCACTAAACTTCACACCATCATCCGAGTGGTGTGGAGTCAGCCAGAACAGCTCACTGAACAGCTTACTGAGGAGGAACAGGAAGTGAGAAATTCAGACAAAGAAAACAAAGAAAAAAAACATTGAAGCCTCGTACACACGAACGAGTTTCTCGGCAAAAACCAGCAAGAAACTTGCTGGCAGAGATTTCTTGCCGAGAAATTCGTTCGTGTGTATGGTTTCTCGTCAAGAAAAGCGACAAGAATCTCAACGAGAAAATAGAGAACCTGCTCTCTATTTTCTCGTCGAGATTCTCGTCAGCCTGTTTCTCGACGAGAAAAGTGAGTGTGTGTACACTTACCTGTCCTCCGGGAAGCCCGCGCATGTTCGAAATGAATTTGACGCATGCGCGGTAGCTTCCTAGGCATACGTAGGGTATACCAAGATGGCCGGCGACGGCATCGAATGTGACGAGCGCATGCTCGTCGTAGTCGATGACATCACCGCGTACGCTCCATTCAAAGAACCGCGGGTTCTTTGAATCGAGCGTCTGTACACTCGGCCGGGACAAGTTTCTTGTCCAAGAATCTCGTTGAAAAAAACGACATGTTTTTTTCGATGAGAATCTCGGCCGTGTGTACAAGGCCTGAGAAGGTAAATCAAAGGAAAAGGTAAGTGAACCAACAATGCACTAGCTTAAAGGAACCTATTTAGAAAATAAAAAACGAACCTTTACAACCCCTTTAGGTCTGATCACCAAAATCTTACATAGGGGACAAGGCGCTTTGGGGTGGGAGGCGCAGAGCAAGCACCCCCTGCCCAAAAACACCCACCCCCCCATGTTGAGGGCATGTGGTCTGGTATGGTTCAGGAGGGGGGGGGCGCTCGCTCGTCCCCTCCCTTTCCAGACCTTCTGGGCTGCATGCTCGGATAAGGGTCTGGTATGGATTTTAGGGGGGACCCCACGCCATTTTTTTTTTAAATTGGCGTGGGGGTGTCCCCTCCAAATTTATACCAGACCGAATGGTCTGGTATGGACTTTGGTGGGGGACTTCAAGCTGTTTGTGTCGCAATTTTTTTTTTAGCCGGCAATTTTGCCACGGTGGCCGGCTTCCCGATCCGCTCCTTAGCAACCAGCTATATACAGTAAATGTAAAAAAATCAAATAAAAAATATAGCAAAAAACGCAAATCCCAGTAAAAAACGCAGAAAGCACACCAAAAAGCACTGCAGAAACGCTCAAAAGCAACATGTATAGATGTAAATCGAGCCAAAGATGGTTTTTGGCTCTGCAAGACTTTTACTTTTTTGTAGAGCAGAGGCCAGGGACCCAGTAAGGCCTGGTTCACACCTATGCAGGTTGCAGGTGCCTTTTGCGTTTTTCAATACACATCTCTAAACCATTGAAGTCGATGGAACCAAAAACCAGAAGAAAAACCCTGGCCCTTTCCATAAAATGCAGATGTGAACTACATCCATAGGAAACCATGTTAAATTGACTGTAGTGTGTGTTTCTGCAAAACTGAAAATGCACTAAAAAAATGCATAGGTGTTAATCCAGCCTAAAGGAATACTGATGGACTGTAAGGCCTGGTTCACACCTATGCATTTTTTAGTGCATTTTCAGTTTTGCAGAAACACACTACAGTCCATTTAACATGGTTTCCTATGGGTCACATTCACATCTATGCATTTTATGCAAAGGGCCAGGGACTTTTCTGGTTTTTGGTTCCATAGACTTCAATGGATCAAAATTGTGTATTGAAAAACGCAAAATGCATCTGGAATATGTAAACTGCAACCTGCATTAGGTGTGAACCAGGCCTTACACAGTATGTTGGCAAAATACGGTCCTTTCTACAGGCTTAGCAGATTCAGAGGGAATGGGAGGAACTACCTTTTGAGGAGCAAGGGCCACTTTAGCGACAGACCCCCTTCTGTTTTTTTAAGCAGATCGGATTGCAGATAGGCGGGTATAAACGGACACGAGTCTGTTTACATCTGACACTCTATAAAAGGTGAATGGAGAGTCCGTTTGAGTCCACCTGAAAAACAGACAGGCGGACCTGATCGGACCGACCGTGTGAAAGGGGCCTAATGCCGCGTACACACGATCGGAATTTCCGACAACAAATGTTCGATGTGAGCTTTTGGTCGGATAGTCCAACCGTGTGTAGGCTCCATTGGACATTTGCCATCGGAATTTCCGACAACAAAATGATTGAGAGCTGGTTCTCAATTTTTTCGACAACAAAAGTTCTTGTCAGAAATTCTGACCGTGTGTATCCAATTCCGACGCACAAAAATTCTACACATGCTCAGAATCAATTTGGCGCATGCTCGGAATCATTGAACGTAATTTTTCTCGGCTCGTTGTAGTGTTGTACGTCACCGCGTTCTTGACGTTCGGAATTTCCGAGCAACATTTGTGTGACCGTGTGCATGCAAGACAAGTTTGAGCGAACATCCGTCGGAAAAAAAACAAAAACACGGTTTTGTTGTTGGAATGTCCAATCGTGCGTACGCGGCATTAGGCTGCTTTCACACTGATGCACAGCGGTTTACCTGCACCTCAACTGACCTCAATCTTCACTTCTTCCTCAGGATTCCTGCAGCTGGCTGCTTCTGTCCCCCAGGTGGTTATGGCTGGTGGCTGCTGCTGACTGTCCTCCAGGGCTGGTACTGCTGGCCAGGGCTGGACTGGGACAAAAATTTGGCCCTGGACTTCATCCAGACCGGCCCACTTTATTTTTGCAAACACACACAGAAAAACAGTATATAAACTATATGCAATTGCGCAAAAAAAAATCATCAGTGACCGTGACCAGTAGTGGCAGTAGATTAATTCATCAGTGGCAGTAAATTCATTCATCAGTGACCATGACCAGCAGTGGCAGTACATTCATTCATACGTGACCGTGTCCAGTAAATTCATTCATCAGTGACCATGACCAGTAAAGTCATTCATCTGTGACCAGTAAATTCATTCATCAGTGACCGTGACCAGTAAATTCATTCATCAGTGACCGTGACCTGTAAATTCATTCATCAGTGACCATGACTAGCAGTGGCAGTACATTAATTCATCATTACCATGACCAGCAGTGGCAGTACATTCATTCATAAGTGACCGTGACCAGTAATCTCATTCATCAGTGACCCTGACCAGTAAATTCATTCATCTGTGACCGTGACAAGTTAATTCATTCATCAGTGACCGTGACCTGTAAATTCATTCATCAGTGACCGTGACTAGCAGTGGCAGTACATTAATTCATAAGTGACCGTGACCAGTAAATTCATTCATCAGTGACCCTGACCAGTAAATTTATTCATCAGTGACCGTGACCAGTAAATTCATTCATCAGTGACCGTGACCAGTAAATTTATACATCAGTGACCGTGACCAGTGCAGGACATTACTACATCAGTTACTATGACCAGTGGCAGTACATTTACCCCCCCTCCCCCCGCCATGCTGCATATTAACCACTTAACGACCGCCCACCGCCGATTTACGTCGGCAGAATGGCACCGACAGGCAGAATCACGTAGATCTACGTGATCGCCTTTGTGCAGTTGGGGGGTCCATCCGGACCCCCCTTCACTGCAGTGAGCGGCCGTTAAGTGTTCGGGAGCGATCAGGCATGAGGGGGCGGCCGCTCGATTCCGCCCCCCCCTCGCGATCGCTCCCGGCGAATGAAATTGCTTCCTCCAGCCTGAAATGTAAACACAGGCTGGAGGAAGTGATGTCATCTCCCTCGCCGCGGTCTTTTCGTTCCCGGCGCCGAGGAGAGAAGAAGCAGGTTAGTGCACCAACAGTCCACTGACACGTAGGTACACATAGGCACACAAATCACCCCCCAGTCACCCCCAGATCACCCCCCAGGTCACCCCAAAGCCCCCAATCACAGTGTCACTGATTGCAGTGATCATTTATTTTACTGATCACTGCATTTAGTGTCATCTGTGATTGTAAAAAGTTGCAGGGCAGTTAGGATTAGGCCCCTTTAGGTCCAGGGTAGCCCCCTAACCCCCCCTAATAAAGGTTTAACCCCTTGATCACCCCCCAGGTAACCCTTTCACCCCCTAACTTCAGCGTCACAAAGCGATTGTTTTTCCGATCGCTGTATTCGTGTCGCTGGTGTTTTAGATTTTTTTTTAGGTTCGCCGCAGGTTTTTATTAGTGTCAGGTACCCCCATATATTATTTTAACCCCCTGATTGCCCCTAGAGTTAACCCTTTCACCAGTGATCGCCGTATAAGCGTCACTGGTGTCACTGGTTAGCCAGTAAGTTATTTAGTTATTTAGGTTACCCGTCAGGTTTTTATATAGTGTCAGGTACCCCCATATTTAACCTAATAAAGGTTTTAACCCCCTGATTGCCCTTAGTTAACCCTTTCACCAGTGATCACCATATAAAGGTTACGGGTGACGCTGGTTGATTAGTTTGCTTTTTATAGCATCAGGGCACCCGCCGTATATAACCCAATAAAGGTTTAACCCCCCTGATCACCCGGCGGGTGAGATCAATTAGGTTTTAGCGCCAGAGAGGGTCTGCGTCGCCCCAGGCAGTGTTAGGTTAGTGCCAGTAACGCTAACACCCACGCGCAAAGCATACACCCCCCTTAGTGGTATAGTATCTGATCAGATCTATACTAGCATCCCCAGCGGTTTAGGGTTCCCAAAAACGCAGTGTTAGCGGGATCAGCCCAGATACCTGCTAGCGCCTGCGTTTAGCCCCTCCGCCCAGCCCAGCCCAGCCCAGCCCACCCAAGTGCAGTATCGATCGATCACTGTCACTTACCAAACACAACACACATAACTGCAGCGTTCGCAGAGACAGGCCTGATCCCTGCGATCGCTAACAGTTTTTTTGTAGCGTTTGATATATTTGCTGACGACAGTCAGGTGCTTTTTTTCCTGTGAATCTTACTAGTGTACCCCTAAATTTAGAGCCCAAAATGGCAAGACGAAGGTACACTAGTAAAGAGGCCTACGAGATTCTGAGCATGACAGATAGTGAAGAGGAGGTCACGTATCTGTCAGATTCAGGCTCAGAATATCTTCCCGTAGAAGACAGTGACGTCAGCGGCCCCACGTCAGATAGCTCTGACGACGAAGTTGAGGTCCCTGCTAAGGTCAGGTGTACCCGATCCCGATCTTCTGAGGTTGTTGAGGAGCAAGAACCGCAGGTCTCTCGTATCATGGAGCAGAGTAGTACTAGCGCCGCTATTCCTTCTGGTGAACTGGCAAGCACCAGCGGCCTAGTACAGCCTGGACGTACATCCAGCACTGCAGTAACACTTGGTGACGTGGCGAGTCCCATAAGTGCAGTTCAAGCTGGCGAGGTGGCAAGCACAAGTAGTGTCCCGCTGCCACCAAGAAGACAAAGGCAGGCCCGTCGTGCCCATACTGCCCTTCCTGCAGAATTCGCCTATCCTGATTGGGTCCCCACCACTTCTGCAGAACCCGTACTTCCCCCATTCACTGCCCAACCCGGTATTCAGGTGGAAACAGCTGATTTTATTCCAATTGATTTTTATTCGCTGTTTTTCACGGAAGATCTCTATAGATCTATTGTGGACCAGAGTAATTTATATGCTGGTCAATTTATCGCCGCTAACCCCCAGTTGCCTAAAATTGCCAGAAATTGGAAACCAATTACGGTTTCCGAATTTAAGACCTTTCTGGGCCTTTCCCTCAACATGGGCACACATAAATTTCCGTCATTGCGTGCTTATTGGTCCACGCACCCAATTGACCACATGCCCGTGTTCTCTGCCTCCATGTCCAGGGCACGATACGAGCAGATTTTGCGGTTCATGCACTTCAACGACAATGAACTTTGTCGTCCATGTGGGGACCCTGAATACGACCGGCTCTATAAAATTCGGCCCCTCATAAACCACTTCAACGAACGTTTTGCAGCCTTGTTTACTCCCGATCAAGTTGTCTGCGTTGATGAGTCCCTGATTAAATTTTCTGGCCGCTTGTCTTTCAAGCAGTACCTTCCCAGCAAGCGTGCCAGATACGGGGTCAAGCTCTACAAGTTCTGTGACAGGGCAACAGGCTATGTAGTGAACTTTACGGTTTATGAGGGAAAAGATAGTCAGATTGAGTCGGTCAACTGCCCGGATTACATAGGGAGCGCTGGCAAGATAGTGTGGAACTTGGTGTCACCCTTATTCGGAAAGGGGTACCACTTGTATGTGGACAATTATTACACGAGCGTGCCACTGTTTAGTCACTTGTTTGATCATCAGATTGGAGCATGTGGCACCGTGCGACCTAATCGCCGGGGCTTTCCCCAGCGGCTTGTAGATGCCCGTCTTAGGCTGGGGGAGAGAGCCTGCTTGAAGTGTAATAACTTGCTCGCTATGAAGTGGAGGGACAATAAGAATGTTTTCCTTCTTACCTCCCTTCATGCAGACACGACAGTCCAAATTCGTACGGCGACTGGTGTTGTGGAGAAACCCCTCTGTGTCCACGAATATAACCAAAATATGGGAGGGGTGGACCTCAACGACCAGTTGATGGCGCCGTATCTATTTGACCGTAAGGCGAGACGCTGGTACAAAAAAGTGTCTCTATCATTATTCCAATTGGCTTTGCTGAACGCTCATGTGCTATACAGAGCTTCAGGCGGGACGTTATCTCTTCTAAAATTCCAGAATGAGATAGTCACAGAACTCCTGTATCCAGGCGGTTCTGCACCTCACCATCCCCTACCAAATGCAGTAAGCCGGCTGCATGAGAGGCATTATTCGTATGTCCTCCCGAGTACCCCTACCCAAAGCCACCCCCAAAAAAGATGTCGTGTCTGTAGCAAGCGCGGATTTAGGCGTGACACCCGTAGTTTTTGTCCACTCTGTCCTGACAAGCCTGGTCTTTGCCAAGGTGAATGTTTTGAACGCTACCACTCAAAAGTGAAGTTTTAGCGTAGGGTACAGCATTTCACAGACAAGGACACACTTACACAGGGTCTCCCAAGATGCCATTACATTTTGAGAGACCCGAACCATTACAGTTGTAAAGTTACAAAAAAAAGTGTAAAAAAGAAAAAAAAAAACGTAAAAAACAAAACACAAAAAAAATATAAAATAAAAAAACCAAAAATAGTTGTCGTTTTATTGTTCTCTCTCTCTCTATTTTCTCTCTATTGTTCTGCTCTTTTTTACTGTATTCTATTCTGCAATGTTTTATCATGCTTGCTTTTCAGGTATGTAATTTTTTGTTTTCAGGTGCGCCATTCAACTGCAGCGCGGAATTATTTATCTTGACAGCAACAGCGTTTGCTCCCACGATACATAAAGCCGTGACTCCAGTGCTGTAGGAGGTGATTTCACCACCACAGTTAAAAAAAAGAGCATATATGCCGAAGCATGGGGGCAGCAGGAGCGATTTTGCTCCTAATGCCGCGTACATACGGTCGAAATTCCGACGGAGGCCTGCCCGTGGAAAATTCCGACCGTGTGTACGCGGCATAACTTTTTTGCGGGAGGATGCCCCTATGCTTCGGCATATATATATTTTAGGCACAGGTTGCGTTAAAACATTTTTTTATTTTTTACTAGGTTTTGTTTTGGTATTTGCTTTGCAGGTATGGCATGGTAAGGTCTTACTGTTGTACTGTAATATTACTTTGTTTTAATGTTAACCACCATTTGCTTAGCAGGTACGCCATTCAGTTGCAGCGCGGATCTATTTATCTTGACAGCAACAGCGTTTGCTCCCATGATACATAAAGCCGTGACTCCAACGCTGTAGGAGGTGATTTCACCACCACAGTTAAAAAAAAGAGCATATATGCCGAAGCATGGGGGCAGCAGGGGCGGAGGAGCGATTTTGCTCCTAATGCCGCGTATATACGGTCGAAATTCCAACGGAGGCTTGCCCGTGGAAAAGTCCGACCGTGTGTACGCGGCATAACCTTTTATGCCGCGTACATACGGTCGAAATTCCGACGAAGGCTTGACCGTGTGTACGCGGCATAACTTTTTTGCGGGAGGATGCCCCCATGCTTCGGCATATATGCCCATCATTAGAAGTGGGTGGATGAAGGGAGGTATTCTAATGGTGGGCATACCCACCAATCAATCTCTTTTTTTCGTTCAGCCAATAGGCTGTATGAAAAAAAAGATTACAATACATGTCCAACAAGGACCAGCAACGTACTGGTATGTTGCTGGACTTTGAATGTTTATACCAGAATGATGCCTGCGGGTTTAGGTATCATCTTGGTATCATTCTTTTCAGCCAGCAGCCGGCTTTCATGTAAAAGCAATTCTAGCAGATAATTAGCCTCTAGACTGCTTTTACAAGCAGTGGGAGGGAATGTCCCCCCCCCCGGATATAAAAAGCGCCATTGGGAAATTGGGAAAGCATTTTATCACACCGATCTTGGTGTGGTCAGATGCTTTGAGGGCAGAGGAAAGATCTAGGGTCTAAACCCCCAATTTTTTTCAAAAAAAGAGTACCTGTCACTACTTATTGCTATCATAGGGGATATTTACATTCCCTGAGATAACGATAAAAATGGTAAAAAAATCAAATATGGAAGGCACAGTTTAAAAATAAAATAAAAAAGCCAAATAAATAATAAAAAAAAAAGCACCGCTGTCCCCCCCTGCTCTTGCGCAAAGGCGAACGCAAGCGTCGGTCTAGCGTCATATGTAAACAGCAATTGCATCATGCATGTGAGGTATCACCGCGAAGGTCAGATCGAGGGCAGTCATTTTAGCAGTAGACCTCCTCTGTAAATCTAACGTGGTAACCTGTAAAGGCTTTTAAATGCTTTTAAAAATGAATGTAGTTTGTCGCCGCTGCGCGTTTGTGCGCAATTTTAAAGCATGTCGTGTTTGGTATCCATGTACTCGGCCTATGATCATCTTTTTTATTTCATCAAACATTTGGGCAATATAGTGTTTTTTAGTGCATTTAAAATAAAAAAAGTGTGTTTTCCCCCCAAAAAATGCGTTTGAAAAATCGCTGCGCAAATACTGTGTGGAAAAAAAAAATGCAACACCCACTATTTTAATCTGTAGGGCCTTTGCTTTAAAAAAATATATAATGTTTGGGGGTTCAACATAATTTTCTTGCAAAAAAAAAATTTTTTTCATGTAAACAAAAAGTGTCAGAAAGGGCTTTGTCTTCAAGTGGTTAGAAGAGTGGATGATGTGTGACATAAGCTTCCTAATGTTGTGCATAAAATGCCAGGACAGTTCAAAACCTCCCCAAATGACCCCATTTTGTAAAGTAGACACCTCAAGCTGTTTGCTGAGAGGCATGTTGAGCCCATTGAATATTTTTTTTTTTGTCCCAAGTGATTGAATAATGACCAAAAAAAATAAATAAAAAAAAATGTACAAAAAGTTGTCACTAAATTATATATTGCTCAAACATGCCATGGGCATATGTGGAATTACACCCCAAAATACATTCTGTTGCTTCTCCTGAGTACGGGGATACCACATGTGTGGGACTTTTTGGGAGCCTAGTCGCGTACGGGACCCCAAAAACCAAGCACCGCCTTCAGGATTTCTATGGGTGTAAATTTTTGATTTCACTCCTCACTGCCTATCACAGTTTCGGAGGCCATGGAATGCCCAGATGGCACAAACCCCCCCCCCCCCAAATGACCCCATTTTGGAAAGTAGACACCCCAAGCTATTTGCTGAGAGGTATGTTGAGTATTTTGCAGATCTCGCTTTTTGTCACAAAGTTTTGAAAATGTAAAAAAAGAAAAAAAAAAAAAGAAAAAAATTTTCAAAAACAAATGAGAGCTGTAAAATACTCACCATGCCTCTCAGCAAATAGCTTGGGGTGTCTACTTTCCAAAATGGGGTCATTTGTGGGGGTTTTGGGCTATTTTGACATTTTATGGCCTTCAAAACTGTGATAGGTAGTGAGGAGTGAAATCAAAAATTTATGCCCTTAGAAACCTTGAAGGCGGTGCTTGGTTTTTGGGGTCCCGTACGCGGCTAGGCTCCCAAAAAGTCCCACACATGTGGTATCCCCGTACTCCGGAGAAGCAGCAGAATGTATTTTGGGGTGTAATTTCACATATAACCATGGCATGTGTGAGCAATATATCATTTAGTGACAACTTTTTGTACATTTTTTTTTTCTTTTTGTCATTATTCAATCATTTGGGACAAAAAAAATATTCAATGGGCTCAACATGCCTCTCAGCAAATAGCTTGGGGTGTCTACTTTCCAAAATGGGGTCATTTGGGGGGGTTTTGTGCCATCTTGGCATTTTATGGCCTTCAAAACTGTGATAGGTAGTGAGGAGCGAAATCAAAAATGTATGCCCTTAGAAACCTTGAAGGCGGTGCTTGGTTTTTGGGGTCCCGTACGCGGCTAGGCTCCCAAAAAGTCCCACACATGTGGTATCCCCGTACTCAGGAGAAGCAGCAGAATGTATTTTGGGGTGTAATTCCACATATGCCCATGGCATGTGTGAGCAATATATCATTTAGTGACAACTTTGTGCAAAAAAAAAAAAGTTTGTCATATTCCCGCAACCTGTGGCAAAATATAAAATATTCCATGGACTCAACATGCCTCTCAGCAAATAGCTTGGGGTGTCTAATTTCCAAAATGGGGTAATTTGGGGGGGTTTTGTGCTATTTTGGCATTTTATGGCCTTCGAAACTGTGATAGGTAGTGAGGAGTGAAATCAAAAATTTACGCCCTTAGAAATCTTGAAGGCGGTGCTTGGTTTTTGGGGCCCTGTACGCGGCTAGGCTCCCAAAAAGTCCCACACATGTGGTATCCCCGTACTCAGGAAAAGCAGCAGAATGTATTTTGGGGTGCAATTCCACATATAACCATGGCATGTGTGAGCAATATATCATTTAGTGACAACTTTTTGTAATTTTTTTTTATCTTTTTGTCATTATTCAATCATTTGGGACAAAAAAAAAAATATTCAATGGGGTCAACATGCCTCTCAGCAAATAGCTTGGGGTGTCTACTTTCCAAAATGGGGTCATTTGGGGGGGTTTTGTGCCATCTTGGCATTTTATGGCCTTCAAAACGGTGATAGGTAGTGAGGAGTGAAATCAAAAATTTATGCCCTTAGAAACCTTGAAGGCGGTGCTTGGTTTTTGGGGTCCCGTACGCGGCTAGGCTCCCAAAAAGTCCCACACATGTGGTATCCCCGTACTCAGGAGAAGCAGCAGAATGTATTTTGGGGTGTAATTTCACATATGCCCATGGCATGTGTGAGCAATATATCATTAAGTGACAACTTTTTGTACATTTTTTTTTTCTTTTTGTCATTATTCAATCATTTGGGACAAAAAAAAATATTCAATGGGGTCAACATGCCTCTCAGCAAATAGCTTGGGGTGTCTACTTTCCAAAATGGGGTCATTTGGGGGGGTTTTGTGCCATCTTGGCATTTTATGGCCTTCAAAACGGTGATAGGTAGTGAGGAGTGAAATCAAAAATTTATGCCCTTAGAAACCTTGAAGGCGGTGCTTGGTTTTTGGGGTCCCGTACGCGGCTAGGCTCCCAAAAAGTCCCACACATGTGGTATCCCCGTACTCAGGAGAAGCAGCAGAATGTATTTTGGGGTGTAATTTCACATATGCCCATGGCATGTGTGAGCAATATATCATTTAGTGACAACTTTGTGCAAAAAAAAAAAAGTTTGTCATATTCCCGCAACTTGTGGCAAAATATAAAATATTCCATGGACTGAACATGCCTCTCAGTAAATAGCTTGGGGTGTCTACTTTCCAAAATGGGGTCATTTGGGGGGGTTTTGTGCTATTTTGGCATTTTATGGCCTTCGAAACTGTGATAGGTAGTGAGGAGTGAAATCAAAAATTTGCGCCCTTAGAAATCCTGAAGGCGGTGCTTGGTTTCCGGGGTCCCGTACGTGGCTAGGCTCCTAAAAAGTCCCACACATGTGGTATCCCCGTACTCAGGAGAAGCAGCAAAATGTATTTTGGGGTGCAATTCCACATATAACCATGGCATGTGTGAGCAATATATCATTTAGTGACAACTTTTTGTAATTTTTTTTTTTTTTGTCATTATTCAATCACTTGGGACAAAAAAAAAAATATTCAATGGGCTCAACATGCCTCTCAGCAATTTCCTTGGGGTGTCTACTTTCCAAAATGGGGTCATTTGGGGGGGGTTTTGTACTGCCCTGCCATTTTAGCACCTCAAGAAATGAGATAGGCAGTCATAAATTTAAAGCTGTGTAAATTTCAGAAAATGTACCCTAGTTTGTAAACGCTATAACTTTTGCGCAAACCAATAAATATACGCTTATTGACATTTTTTTTACTAAAGACATGTGGCTGAATACATTTTGGCCTAAATGTATGACTAAAATTGAGTTTATTCGATTTTTCTTATAACAAAAAGTAGAAAATATCATTTTTTTTCAAAATTTTCGGTCTTTTTCTGTTTATATCGCAAAAAATAAAAATCGCAGAGGCAATCAAATACCATTAAAAGAAAGCTCTATTTGTGGGAAGAAAAGGACGCAAATTTCATTTGGGTACAACATTGCATGTCCGCACAATTTACAGTTAAAGCAGCGCAGTGCCGAATCCCAAAAACAGGCCTGGTCCTAATGGCCCGAAATGGTCCGGGGCTTAAGTGGTTAAAAAAAAATCAGACAGACAGTTCATAATCTTCAGACTGCAGTCAGATGGCAGCATTCCGTATGGCATTCGTCTAATTTTGCTTAGTGCTTTCTTACTTGTGAATACGATTGCGATACTACACACTGACTGTTCTTCTGCTGTCTCAACTTGTATGAAGTTGTTGGCAATGGTTCCTCCACGGCGGCGCTGGCTCCTCTTGATTGCACAGCAGTACTCTACGGCTCCTCCCATGATAATCTCTCCTGCCTCCGTCCGCGAGTGAAGACGTGCCCCTGGGACGGGGCTGTAAATTTAGGAGGAGAGAAGTGTCATGGCAGCAATGATGGCTATTGGCTGGCGCCGCCGGGGGAAGGAGCATTAGCATAAATGTGACATCCACAGAGTCTCTGTCAGAGAGATGAATGACACTGACAGTGACAGCCGGCCCACTGAGACATCGGCCCACCAGGAAATTTCCGGTAGTTCCGATGGCCAGTCCATCCCTGCTGCTGGCAGGTACTGGTACTGATACTGAGGGTACTAGTACTGCTGACTGGTACTGCTGGTGGGTACTGCTGGCTAGTACTGGTACTACTGGCGGGTACTGGTACTGCTGACTGGTGCGACTGGCTGGTACTGTTACTGCTGGCGGGTACTGGTACTGCTGGCGGGTATGGCTAGCTGGTACTTCTGGCGGGTACTGGTCCTGCTGGCTGGTACTGTTACTGCTGGCGGGTACTGGTACTGCTGATTGGTACGGCTGGTACTGCTGGCACTGATGACTGGTACTGCTGGCACTGATGACTGGTACTGATACCGATACCGGTACTGCTGGCGGGTGCTGGCACTGATGACTGGTACTGCTGGCTGGTACTGATGGCTGCTGTCCTAGATCGCGGGGTCCCGTGTCCCAACCCACCATCCCTGAGCATCAGTGTGACAGAAGCATGCAGCTGCAGTAGAGAGCAGAGCCGATGCTTCCTGTCACAGACGGAGTACATTTGGTATCACTCCGCCTGTGAAGGAGCCGGCGCTATACAAGAAGCATCGGCTCCGCTTCCTTTAGCGGCGGCTCCGTTCTTCGCGCTGATGCTCGGAGATGGCGGGTCAGGAACCCGCAATCTGGGCTTGCCGATCCGCCATCTCAGAGCAAGACATGGCGGGCCACATGTGGCCCGCGGTTGGGCACCCCAGAACTAGGAGGATTGTAGAGAGATATATAGATATTTAGCAGATGGTTGCTACTAGTTACTAACATCCACCATATTACCCTGCTGCCAGACTTCCATATATCACTCTCAGAGACAATGAACAGTCATTTGCTTTGTTTTGTTTTTGTTTATTTAGGGGATATAACAAAGTTTAGACAGAGGGGAGAAGAAGTCGGAAGAGACACCGGAGCTTCTTAAAGTGGGGTTCCACCCGCAATTTTTTTTTTTTTTTTTAAAGTCAGCAGCTACAAACACTGTAGCTACTAGCTTTTAATAAGGACACTTACTTGTCCTACTCGCCCGCGATGTCGGCCCGCCGAGGCCGATCCTCGATCCTGGCAGCTCCCGGCGCCGCCATCCTCACTAAGGGAAACAGGCAGTGAAGCATTGCGGCTTCACTGCCCGTTTCCTACTGCGCATGCGCAAGTCTTGCGGCGCTGTATGAATGGACAGCTGCTCTCTGGGATACACACAGTTCCCAGAAGGCAGCGCGCCCCATTCACCAGAAGTCAACGCGAGGAGGACAAGGAAGAAGACCTGCCGCGGAGGATGAAGAGTCAGACTAGGATCTTCCGCATAGCAACCCCCTTTTCTGGTGAGTAAAAAATATATATATATTTTTTTTTGCAAATTTTTTTTTTTTAGGGTGGACTCCATACTCATTCACATAGAATGGGGGGTCGTGATCTGTGGGCTCCCAGATTCCGATAAGCCCCCCGCTCGCAGACCCCGACAACCGACGGCCAGGGTTGTCGGGAGGAGGCCCTTGTCCTCATCAACATGGGGACAAGGTGCTTTTGGGTGGGGGCCCCCCTGCCCCAAAGCACCCACTCCCCATGTTGAGAGAATGCAGCCTGGTACGGTTCGGGGGGGGGGGGCGCTCGGCAGGACACCAAAGGCAGGCAGGACACCAGAGGCAGGCTAAACTCCATTGGGAAGTTTAGAGGCAGGCTGAACCCTGTCAGCAAGCAGAACCACATCGGCAAGCATAGAGGCAGGCTGAACCCCATAAACAGGCAGCATGTAAGAAAGTTGGACCCCATCAGCAGAAAGCAGGCAGCATGGAGAAGGAACAGACCCCATCAGCAGGCAGCACGGAGAAGGAACGGACCCCATCAGCAGGCAGCGCGGAGAAGGAACGGACCCCATCAGCAGTCAGCGCAGAGAAGGAACGGACCCCATCAGCAGGCAGCGCAGAGGAGGAGCGGACCCCATCAGCAGGCGGCGCGGAGGAGGAGCGGACCCCATCAGCAGGCAGTGCGGAGAAGGAGTGGACCCCATCAGCAGGCAGCGCGGAGGAGGAGCGGACCCCATACCCCATCAGCAGGCAGAGGAACATACCCCATCAGCAGGCAGAGGAACATACCCCATCAGCAGGCAGCATGGAGGAGGAACGGACCCCATCAGCAGGCAGCATGGAGGAGGAACATACCCCATCAGCAGGCAGCATGGAGGAGGAACAGACCCCATCAGCGGGCAGCATGGAGGAGGAACGGACCCCATGTCCCATCAGCAGGCAGACGAACATACCCCATCAGCAGGCAGCATGGAGGAGGAACATACCCCATCAGCAGGCAGAGGAACATACCCCATCAGCAGGCAGAGGAACATACCCCATCAGCAGGCAGAGGAACATACCCCATCAGCAGGCAGAGGAACATACCCCATCAGCAGGCAGAGGAACATACCCAATCAGTAGACAGAGGAACAAACCCCATCAGCAGGCAGAGGAACAAACCCCATCAGCAGGCAGCATGGAGGAGGAACGGACCCCATCAGCAGGCAGCATGGAGGAGGAACGTACCCCATCAGCAGGCAGCATGGAGTAGGAACGGACCCCATCAGATTACAGTATACTGTATCTTAAAAGTGAGATTTTTTTTTACAGTGAAAGAAAAAGATAATCATACACCAGCAAACAAACGAGAATGCATGAGAATCAAAACGAAATGACAAAATGCCTAGCCAGCAACCAAAAACAAAATTAACAGTATACACTTTATGCACAAATGAGAAGCACACAAGGCAGGGGAAATCTGGAGGAGCAGGGAGCAAGGCAGCAGGGTACTGGGTGCGGGGCAGGAACAAGAGCAAGGTCAATAATAAATGGCAGCAGAGTTAGGCGGCAGCAGTACTCGTGCAAATGCTCGGTATTGGAACTGATACCAATACCAGTATCGGTGCAACCCTAATATCAACTTTACAAGAAGGCCTAGATAAAACAGAGAAATGGGCAGCTACAGTAGGTGTCAGATGAGGTTTAATAATGGAAAACGTAATACACTTGGAAACTAAAAATATGCATGCATGTTATTCACTAGGGGGAGAAGCTCTAGGAGCATAAAGGATGGAAAAGGATCTGGGGGTCCTAGTAGATCACAGACTCAATAGCATGCAAGATGCAGTAAGCAAGGCTAGTAGACTTCTATCGTGCATTTAAAAAGATATTTATTTGAAAGATAAAACTATAATACTACGACTTTGCAAAACTCTGGTTTGGCCACATCTTGAGAATGCTGTCCAGTTTTGGTTACCAATCTTCAGGGACGATGTCACCAAACTGAAAAGGGTCCAGAGAAAGGTAACAAAACTAAAAAGGGGGCTGGAGGACCTCAGTTGTGCGGAACGGCTACAAAAATGTAACACCTTGCCTGGGGAAGAGGCACTTAAAAAATATCTTACCCCAACATTTTCCTGAGATGTGTCTGTTGCACCATTTACTTGTGTTAACCAGTTCTCGCCCAGCCTATAGTCAAATGATTTGTCACCGGCTGATGATGACTGATCACTGTACAAGCCTACTGATGGTACCATGAATAATCACAGCAGATCACATGACAATTGTAAACAAAGTAAGACTTCCTTTCATGTCATCCATTGTGTACCGTCACGTCTACCCCAACGCAGGTGGTCAGACACTATAGCTAGCTACTGTGTGCTTCACCTATAGCAGCCCACTTTCCCTTAAAGCAAGCAGGCTTACCGGTACTTGGTTGCCCCCAGGACTTACACAATGCTATAGTGCCTGGCCACCATGCCAGGGCAGATGCGAACAGACAGACTACCTGCAGTTAGCAGACAGATAGCGTGGTTCTATGACAGTCCAGGTAAAAGGTAGGCTGAGTTCAGGGAATAGTCCAATATCCGATCCAGGTCATACACGGGGAAATCCAATCTAGCAGAGCAGGGCAGATAAATGGGGGCTCGAACAGGAACAATGCAGGTATCACTGTCTCTGTAAACGTATGAAAAAAATTGGGGAAACTCCCGCGCTGCCCTAATGTGAAATGAATAAGTGAACCCAAAACCCTAACAGGAAAGGGGGGGGATTGGTGGGGGGGGGGGTGCACTGCTGCCAAACACCTGGGAATCCAATTCAAAAAAACTTAAAACAATATACAACAGTGATGGTGTTGGCGCTGTGTTTAAACAAAGAGAGGATAGGAAAACTGAGAACAGTGTGACTGATAACACACTAAACCTGAGTAATATTATAACCTTATATAAAAGTGACTGACTTAATTAAACTCAAATGCAATCATGTGATCAACGTGGTCGTATAACCATATCCAAATGTCCAATAGTGATAAATCCAAAGAAATATACTAATATGTAAATACACTTAAAAATATAAAAAATTTATATATAAAAATATATAAACATAAAAATATAAAAATATAAATATATATATATATATAGTGTAAATGGTTGAAGGGTCCGAGTAGAATCCAATTCAGACCGTGCAATCCAAAAATAAAATCCAAAGTGATTCCCGTCACCAAAATTAAAAAGGATCATCCCCTGATGAAGTCACGTGACAAGTGACGATACGCGTAGGGATTGGAGGTTCGCTGACAGATCAGGACCCGAGCAGGAAAACGAGTGAGGCGCTCGTAGGATACCCTGCAGTCACCTTTTAAACTTATGTGAGTGTTATATTGTGTATTTTCAATAAAACCTTTTCGGTACGGGACTATGCTATGTTTGCCATATCTTTTATTTTTTTGAATATGACGCCCATCTGAGACACCACTGCACTGGGATCCACACAGAGCCACAGATAATTAGAGGGGCGACGAGTTCAGCGCTCGTGGAGATGCTCCCACATTCTCTATCTGTGAAGTGAGTACCTTTCTGGCGTGTGTGTGCATCTCTGGACACTGGCGGTACCACACTATGATCCATTTTTTTTTTTTTATACATGCCATTGGGGAGGATTGCAGCAACAGGAAGGAGACTGGTACCATCCAAGCCACTGCCCACCTGTTCTGAATAAACCTGTGACCTGGTTGTGCTAAGCTTAATTAGCAACAAGGTAAGCTGCTTACAGGCACAGAGGTGGAGCACTGAAGAGAAATCAAGTTTCAAGCACTGAACTAATGTGTGTTTTATTTTGTCACTTTTTAATTTTGGTGACGGGAATCACTTTGGATATATTTTTGGATTGCACGGTCTGAATTGGATTCTACTCGGACCCTTCAACCATTTACACTATATATATATATATATATTTATATTTTTATATTTTTATGTTTATATATTTTTATATATATATTTTTTTATATATATTTTTTATATTTTTAAGTGTATTTACATATTAGTATATTTCTTTGGATTTATCACTATTGGACATTTGGATATGGTTATACGACCACGTTGATCACATGATTGCATTTGAGTTTAATTAAGTCAGTCACTTTTATATAAGGTTATAATATTACTCAGGTTTAGTGTGTTATCAGTCACACTGTTCTCAGTTTTCCTATCCTCTCTTTGTTTAAACACAGCGCCAACACCATCACTGTTGTATATCACTGTCTCTATCACAAGCAAAGGACTGAGCGATTGGCTTGCTTATAACAGGTGACTGACCACATCAATCATCTAGCAGGTGGACACAGACAGGGAGAGTGCAATACCCAAAACCCGGATGCTGGAATGAGAAGCAGGAGCACTTAAGTGATCCTGACATTACCCCCCCCCCCCTGATGAGGGGCCCCCGGACCCCTTGGAGCAGGTTTGTCAGGATTTCAGGCGATGGAAGTTCCAAATAAGTCTGTTAACGTGAACAGATGCAGCTGGGACCCAAGAATTTTCTTCAGGACCAACGCCCTTTCAGGCCACCAGATACTGGAAAGGATTCCTTACTTTTCTAGAGTCCAGAATACGTTCTACCTTATATTCTTCCTGTCCATTGACCATGAGTGGAGGCTGAGATGAAACAATGGTATCCCTTGGAAGGGGTTTTAGAAGAAAAACATGGAAAACATTAGGGATCCTCATGGAGGCAGGAAGTTGTAATTTAAAGGATACTGGGTTTACCTGGTGAATAACTTGAGGGTGGTGGGAGTGGGGGGACGTCCCCTCCCATCGTCGGTAAGAATGATCAAGGGGCTGAACAGCTGCTATGATCGTTCTTGTGGTGTAGGGAATCGCAGACAGAAAAAAAAACGATAAGTGGATGATGCCTGTAGCTGCAGGCATCATTCAAATATCACCACTGAAAGCCGAGGACGTCATATGACAGCCTGCGGTATGGAAGTGTTTAATGTAATTTTTCTTTCAAAGTTTCTTTCCAATATTTCTTAATCTTCTGCTTTCATTATAGTAACACCATGACATCAAAAAAAAACATCATAGTATCGATGACTTTAATGAAGGAGCAAAAAAAATGATGTCCGCCGGGCACCCGCGATTGCCCGTGATCACAGCAGGACCGTGGATCTGTGTGTGTAAACACACAGATCCACGTCCTGTCAGAGGTGAGGAGACCGATGTGTGTTCCCAGTACAGAGGAACACAGATCGGTCTCCTCCCCTTGTGAATCTCCTCCCCCTACAGTTAGACTCACTTCCTAGGAAACATATTTAACCCCTTGATCGCCCCCTAGTGTTAGCCCCTTCCCTGCCAGTCACATTTACACAGTAATCAGTGCAGTTTTATAGCACTAATCGCTGTATAAATGTGAATGGTCCCAAAAATGTGTCAAAAGTGTATGATATGTCCGTCGCAATGTCACGATCACAATAAAAAAAAAATTCAAAAATTTACGCAGATCGGCAACATTACTAGTAAAAAAATAAAAAAATATAAAAATACTATAAATCTATCCCCTATTTTGTAGACGTTATAACTTTTGCGAAAACCAATCAATATACGCTTATTGCGATTTTTTTTACCAAAAATATGTAGCAGAATACATATCGGCCTAAACTGAGGAAATAAAATGTTTTTAAAAAAAATAAAAAATAGTGATATTTATTAAATCGAAAAGTAAAACCGGAGTTAGTACTCACCGGTAACTCCTTTTCCAGTAGTCTTCCAGGACAGCCCTTGAGATAGAGTCCCTCCCATCGACACAGGAAACACATTGCCAACCAGTTCAGAAGGCGGTCCCTCAGGTCCCTGGTCATTTACCAAGAACCGAAGGATGGAACTGAAAAACATAACCATAACAGGGAATAGCATTAATGCATCAATTCAAGGGTGGGATCGTGCTCTCCTGGAAGACTACTGGAAATGGAGTTACCAGTGAGTACCAGTGTTGCCAACCCCCTGAAGTGAAATTTACTGGCAAGGATGCCAAAATTTCTGTACGGCACCAATTTCTTACTGGCAAAAATAATGAAGATTACTGGCAGAGCCGGATTTTTTACTGATGCTGCAAAAAAGTATCTAAAATTACGGTTTTTAGTACTAAACAGTGCAAATATCAATATTTCAACTATAAACACACAGCTAATGCTAATATCAATGTGTTTAAGTTAAACAAAAGTAAAAAAACATATTTCTCAATTCACATGAAGGTTAGGATACTATAACCCAGCCAGCACAGAGTTCCCTCTTACATCAGAGTCTGCAGGATGCCCCCTTACAGTGCAAGGGAACTCTTATGTAAAGGGGAACGCTGCAGATCATGATGTAAGGGGGAACTCTGATGTGGAGGGGGGCTCTGGTGAATAGAGACCACCTTCCACAGAGTGAATACACTAAGGTAAGGGGGGTACTAATATAAGGGGGAAACCTTTATATCAGTGCCCCCTTACATTATTGTATTCATTCACCTCCTTACATCAGTGACCCCCCCCCCTCAGAATGGCCTGGCGGCACTGTCACTTACCTCCTCTCGGGTGCACAGTGTGGGGCTCAGTCAGACGGCTCCAGCTTGGTGGCTCTGATCTCCTCTTCCCAGTCCACACGTCTGTTTCTTCCTGGGCCGTAACCCCCATCCCGGCGGCACTCCCACTCTTGACTCCTTTCTAGGATCCCCTCAGAGACTGTAGACATGACAAGAGATGGTCAGAGGCTGCGGACACACGATACAGGAGGGGGACAGAGACTGCAGACACACTACAGGAGGGGGACAGAGGCTGCGGACATACTACAGGAGAGGGACAGAGGCTGCGGACATACTACAGGAGGGGGACAGAGGCTGCGGACATACTACAGGAGGGGGACAGAGGCTGCGGACATACTACAGGAGGGGGACAGAGGCTGCGGACATACTACAGGAGGGGGACAGAGGCTGCGGACATACTACAGGAGGGGGACAGAGGCTGCGGACACACTACAGGAGGGGGACAGAGGCTGCGGACACACTACAGGAGGGGGACAGAGGCTGCGGACATACTACAGGAGAGGGACAGAGGCTGCGGACATACTACAGGAGAGGGACAGAGGCTGCGGACATACTACAGGAGAGGGACAGAGGCTGCGGACATACTATAGGAGAGGGACAGAGGCTGCAGACATACTACAGGAGGGGGACAGAGGCTGTGAACATGATGGTGCCCTCCTCACCCCCATATTACTTCTGCACATCATCAGTGTGCTGTGTCCTCCTCCTGTACCCCTTTCACCACTCCACAGGTCAGGGCAGCACTGTGCTGCCCTGACCTGTGAAGAGGTGAAAGGGACACAGGAACCAGAGGAGGATACAGCACACTGATGACGCTGTCCCCTTGTATCCCCCCTGTTTCACTGACCTTGAGTCCGTCCTCCTCACCCTTGGCTGGGCCCTGTCAGTGCTCCGCTCCGAGTCCTCCACCGACCACCTATGATGAGTGCATGGCATGCACTCACTGCAGGACGGTGTCCCGCCACTGCCGCCACTGCAGCCACTGTGGCCTTTTCAAAAATGGCGCCAGCGGCGCCATCACGTTCCTGCGTGTGCGCCGACGCCGCCCGGCCGAGTTCTGAATGCGCTTGGCCGGCGCATTCGGAACGGCGCATGCGCAGTTGTATGGCCGGCTCGCGGCCATCTTTTTTATGGGCGCCGGTGCCTATAAACGGACTTTTACGTACAGCCCGAAAAAGGGGTTAAATCGCGGGCTGTACGTAAATCTACGTACGGTTGGCAACACTGGTGAGTACTAACTCCGGTTTTCCCCAGTCGTCTTCCAGGACAGCCCTTGAGAGGATCCCCAAGTACTCACCAGATTAGGGCCGGACCACGGCTTGGAGGACCTTCCTCCCAAAAGCCTGATTCTGACTGGACATTAAAGTGGAGCTCCACCCTAAATAGCAACTTTTGCTATTTGGAACCCTCCCCCCCCCTCCGGTGTCACAATTGACACCTTTCAGGGGGGAGGGGGGTGAAGATACCTGTCTAAGACAGGTATTTTCACCCACATCCGGGAGTCCTGTCTCCGGGAATCTGCGGGAGTTACGTCACTTCCCGCAGACTTCCCTTGGTGTTCTGGGAGACACTCGGCTCCCAGAACACAGGAGCACCAATCAGAACGGCGCAGCACGACTCGCGCATGCGCCGTAGGGAACCGGGCATGAAGCCGCAGGGCTTCACTTCCTGGTTCCCTCAGCGAGGATGGCGGAGGGAGCAGCAGAGCGATGAGCGGTCGCTCGTCCTCTGCTGCGGACATCGCTGGACTCCAGGACAGGTAAGTGTCCAAATATTAAAAGCCAGCAGCTGCTGTAGCTGTAGCTGCTGGCTTTTAATATTTTTTTTTCCGGCGGAGCAACCCCTTTAAGTCTAGTCTATAATGCCTTGTAAAGGTGGAGAAGCTTGACCACGTGGCTGCTTTACATATTTTCTCCAGGGTAGCACCAGCTCTTTCAGCCCAGGATGCCGAGAGTGCCCTTGTGGAGTGGGCCTTAACACCCCCAGGAGGATCTTTATTTAGTAATCTATAACTTTCTGCTATAGCTAGCCTGATCCACCTAGCTATAGTGACCTTAGAAGCTTTTTGTCCCTTATGTTGCCCAGAAAAAAGCACAAACAAGGAATCTGCAATTCTAAAAGATTTGGTTGCATCTAGGTACTCTAAGATAAACCTTCTCAAGTCTAACAAATGAAATTGCTTCTCTTTTTCATTCGAGGCGTTCTGGCAGAATGAAGGAAGAACAATGTCTTGAGACCTATGGAATTTTGATGTCATCTTCGGCAAGAACCCAGGGTCTGTTTTCAGGATGACTCTGTCTTCAAGAACCTGAAGGAAGGGCTCTCTAATGGAGAGAGCTTGGATCTCACTGACTCTACGGGCTGAAGTGATTGCCACAAGGAGTACTGTTTTGAATGTAAGCAGTCTAAAGCCTCGTACACACGGTCAGACTTCCATCTGACTTTTCCGTGGATTTTTGTCCGAACGGAGTTGGCCGGGCACACCCATATCATACACACCACAGGACTTTTCTGCAAACTTTCCCAAAACTTTTTCCAACATCACATGGTTTTTCTGCTCTTTTCTGCTCTTTACCGCCACCCTTTGGTCAACTTCTGCTATTGTTGGTTGATTTTAACATTATTTGTTTTGTCCATCGGACAAAAGTCCGATGGTTTTCTGTACACACGGTCGGACTTTGCTCCATCTGACTTTTGTTGGCCAAAAGTTTGTCCGTTGCAGACCGAACTTTTGTCCGATGAAAACAAACAAAAAAAAAAAGTTTGTCCGATGGAGCGTACACACGGTCGGATTGTTGGTCCAACTTGCTCAAAATGAAGTTTGTTGGCCAAAAGTCCGACCGTGTGTACAGGGCTTTAGAGAGGCCTCCGAGATAGGTTCAAACGGTGTCCCCAAGACAGCCTTGAGGACGACCGAAAGGTCCCAAGTTGGATTTATCTTGACTTTGACTGGTTTCTGTCTAGTGATTGCCTTACAGAACCTAGCAAAAAGGGGATCTTCTTGTAAGCATTTTTTTAAGTACACACTTAAGGCCGCTATCTGGACCTTAATAGGGGTTGAAAATATATTTATTGGTATTTTAACAGAGTATACATTAAAACAATATGCAAGGTTACAAACCGAAGACATTTACGGGTGAATCGGCGTGATGAGTCAGCAAAATGGCTATCGCCCACAGCTGAGCTCACATTGCCACGTATAACAGTGATAACAATAATGTCCTTAAATCAACAAGGTAGAGTTGGCTAAAATAGCCTCGTCAATTATGGTAAGATTATAACCACCAGATGCCGTATAAGGAGGGGATGGCAAAAACAAAAGGAAAGGGTAGGGTGAAACAGTAAAAATAAAAATAAATTTGGAATTAGTGGATCAGGTGATGGGGGTGGGGTAGGGTAGGAAGGAACGGAGAGGCGAGGAAAAGACGGAAAAGGAGGAAGAGAAGAGACAGACAGTAGAGAAATGAGAGGGGAGAGAGTAAAGAAAAGTTTAAGAGCTGCTGAGGAGACCGTCCTGGAAGGATGATGGTGTTGTGGGGTGGGGGGGGGACTCTAAAGTGGAAGCCCAGATCATTTCAGTGGCACGTAACGTGCAAGAATGATCACGTCGGAGCAGTCAACATATTCATGAGAGTATCGGAGGAGGAGAAGCGAAGCCAGATGAGCCACAATAATTTATATTTGTCAAAGGTGTCGTTGTCAAGGGCCAGCATTTCCTCCATTCTCATAGTGTCATTCATAATCGAGACCCAATGTGACAAGGGAGGAATGGTGGTTGTTTTCCAATAGGATGGGATGAGCTGTCTGGCTGATGACATAAAGAAACGGAGTAGATTCTGTTTCTGTGAGGTGATCGATCCCGGGAGTATAGAGAGAAGGGCAATCTTAGGGGAGGGAGTCAAAGATTCATCGTACAGTGTGTTATAGCAATCAAATACCTGATTCCAGAAGGGGGGGATCCTCTCGCATTCCCACCAGACATGGAAGTAGGTCCCCGTAGCGGCAGAACAACGCCAGCAAGACGCTGAGGTGGACGGAAAAATCTTATGTAGTCTGGAGGGGTCTCTGTACCACCTTGACAGTATCTTGTAGTTTTTTTCCTGGGAGTAACAGGAAATTGTGGACTTATGGGTAAAATGGAACGAGGTCTGCCAATCAGGTCGCGGGATGTCCTCACCTAAGTCTGCAGACCACAGCCTGGTGTAAGAAGGTAGATCAGTGTGCGTAAGGGTTTGTAAGAGGCAATATATGGACGAGAGAAGGTGTCTGGGCGTCTCCGAGAGGGAACATAGCCGTTCAAACTCAGTTCTAGGTCGATGTATTTGGGATGAAGAATGTAAATGTTTTGTGAGAGTAGACAAGTGTAGTGTAGTGAGCCAATCGCAAGGTCCGGTTGATGTCACAGGTGTCCCTTGTGTCGGGTGTACAAATGAGTGCGCTTGGGGCCAGTCAGTCCTCTTGTAGGGGCCTATCGTCGCTGCCCCTACACCCTGGGGGAAGGCGGAATTATCAAATAGGGGAGACAATGGTGAGGGTTCGGAGGATAGAGTGGAATTCAGTCCCCTATAATACCACAATCTGAGAGAGGCCAATGTCAGAGGGGAGCAAGAGGGAATACGAGTGAGTTCATTTTTGTATCCCCATAGTAATGCTCGGAGATCTACGGGAGCTAAATCCTGTTCTATGGCGACAGAGGCCTTTAAGAAGGGACGAGGGAACCATTCAAGGATGCGCACTACGTGGGCAGCCTTATAATAGGACTCAAAGTCAGGGAGGCCCGCTCCACCCTGCATTTTTGGGCGGGAGAGCAAATTACCCCTCACTCTAGGTAACCTCCGGTTCCACATAAATCTAACAGCGAGGGAGCGTAGAGAGGCAAAGAAAGATTTGGGGACCAGGATAGGAACAGTTTGCAGTAGATACAGAAGTTTGGGTAGGGTGTCCATTTTCAGGGTATTGATTCGTCCAAACCATGGTAAAGAAGACCCCCCCCCCATTCCCCCAGGTCCTTCCGCAGACGGGAGAGTAAGGGAACATAGTTTAAAGAAAAGAGATTGGAGAGGTCAGAAGGTATGATGACCCCTAGGTACGAAACACCCTTCGTCTGCCACTGGAAAGAGAAGTTCGCCCTGAGTACAGACATCGTGGTGGGGGGAAGGGAGATATTGAGAGCTTCAGTCTTAGAAATGTTAAATTTGAAATTGCTGAACGAGCCAAAGCGATGGAATTCTGAGAAAAGGGATGGCAAGGAAATATGGGGGTGTTGTATGTAGACCAGGAGATCATCGGCATAGAGGGACAATTTGTAATGAGAGGAGGGTGTTTGGATACCGTGTATAGAGGTATTTTGTCTAATGGCGCAGGCTAGGTGTTCTATAACAATGACAAATAAGAGGGGGGAAAGGGGGCAGCCCTGTAGGGTACCGTTGAAGATATCAAACGGCTCAGAGGCGGTGCTATTGACTAGGACCGAGGCCGAGGGATGGGAGTAAAGAGACAGTACCTTAGAGATAAAGGTCGTGCCTAAGCCTAACTGTTCTAGTGAGAGCTGAAGAAATCTCCAGTTGACCCGATCGAACGCTTTCTCAGCGTCGAAAGAGAGGAGGCAGGCTTTTAGACCTTTGCGCCGAATAAGAGAGATTAGGTGAATAGTCTTGCTGGTGTTGTCCCGCGCCTCACGGCCCGAGACGAATCCCACTTGGTCATTATGGATTACTCCTGGGAGTAGAGGGGATAAGCGATTGGCCAATAGCTTTGCGAACAGTTTCAGGTCGACATTGAGCAGAGATATCGGCCGGTAACTGCTACATTGAGATGGATCCTTGCCCTGTTTGGGAATGACGGAGATGTTGGCGGACAGTAAGCTTTTAGGAGGTGGGTTGGATTCATCTATGGCATTGAACGTCTTCGCCAAAAGTGGGGCCAATAGGGGAGCAAAAGTTTAATAAAAACGGGGAGTGTACCCATCCGGGCCCGGGCATTTACCAATCTTCAAGTCTCTGATGGCGCCCATAAATTCGGCCGCGACCAGGGGCCTGTCTAGTTCCTCGACCTCTGGTGAGGCAATGGGGGGTAACGCCGTCTCAATAATATAATCTTGCATGTCGTCAGTCGTGGGGGTGGTGCGTGCAGGTGAGGTAGCGGGTTGTAGGTTGTAGAGTCTGGAGTAGTAGTCCCGGAAGGCAGAAGATATGCCGTCTGTGTTAAACGTCTTAGTTTGATCAGAATGTGTAATAAAGGGAATGGAGTATCGGGGAGGTCTAGGATGGAGGACCCTAGCCAGGTGTTTGCCGCATTTATTTGCTAGTGAATAGTGGTAATTGCGTGCCCTATCCCGGGCTATTAAGGAATGTGCGTCTAGTAGCTGAAGTAGGTCTCTGCGAGCGTTCGACAGTCTGACAAAAATGGCGGGGTCTAAGTTTTGTTTGTGGACAGGTTCAAGTTCCGCTATAGTAGAGAGGAGACGGCGGATGTCATCCGTTCGTGTCTTTTTGAGACGTGAGCCGTGCTGTATAAATACGCCATGGACCACGCATTTCAGGGCCTCCCACTGATTGGGAGGAGAGGTAGTATCTGCGGAGTGGTCTGAAATAAAGTTCCGGATGGCCTTAGAGATTTCCGCCACACAGACGGAGTCCCGTAGCAGATTGTCATTAAGTCTCCATTGTGTGCCTCTACAGAAGGCTGGGGGACGTGAAAGGGTCAGGTAAATCGGTGCGTGGTCAGACCAAAGCAGGTGACCCAGCGTCGCCTGAATGGGCGAATCTAGTAATAATTGGGATATGAGGAAGTGGTCGAGTCTGCTATATGAATTGTGTGCAGCTGAGTAATGGCTATAATCGCTGTCCGTGGGATGTTGGACACGCCAAACATCCACTAGGTGGGAGGAATGTAGTAGGGCCTTGATGCGTGCGAGTGTAGAGTGTGGAACAGAGGACTTACCCGAGGAAGAGTCTGCAGACGGGGATATGACGATGTTGAGATCCCCACCAATGATGAAGCATGGGCCCCCGAATGAGGAAAGTCTGGTGAGAACCGACGAGAGGAACCAAGCCTGATCCACATTCGGTACATAAATGTTGGCCACCGTGAAGAGAAAACTGTTTAGTTTCAGCTTGAGAAAGATGAATCGGCCATTGACATCAACAAGGGAGTCTAGGACCTCGGGTTTAAATGATTTATGGAAGGCAATGGATACTCCCTTAGATTTGGCTAGGGGGTTAGTACTATGGTACCAATGTGGGTAGTACCTGTTGCGTAGTGCAGGTACGGAATCCATACGGAAGTGTGTTTCCTGTAGCAATAAAATGTTAGAGCGCTTTTTATGAAAGTGGTAAAGAATCTGGCTTCGCTTCTCTGGTGTGTTAAACCCCCTATAATTAAAAGATGCTAAAGCTATCGGGCAAACAGTAGCCATGACATATTCAGGTATGGGGGGTGGGGATAGGGGGAGTAGTTAGATAAAGTAGACATGTCATAGGTCAGCAGCTCATGGGGAGGAGGACAGTGCCACAGAAGGCCCAGAAAAAGAGAGAGAAAGAAGAGAGGTAAGAGAGTAAGAGAGAAAAATGAGGGGAGTAGACAGGAGGGAAGAAGGGGGGGGGGGTGGCATAAATCAGCAGGATCAGGGGAACATAGTAACACTTGGTATCATTACGGTCATCGCCCCCACCTCCCGTGAAGAGTAACAGAAACATCAAAAAATATTCAAAGAGGGCCAGTGAGGAAGATGACCAACATATCAAGTTCAATAGAAAAAATCGAACAATAACAAAAAAGGCCACAAGGTGGCTTCAAAGGACTGCAGGTGAGAGAAAAAAAATTCTCATAGCATGGCATATAACCATATACCAGTCAGTGTCCATAGTGACACTGATAAAAAGAAAAACCCCGTCGGGGGGGGGGGGGGGGGATGCAGTGGGAATTCGCCGGGCGGGGTAGCTTCCCGGATCCCAGCTCCACGGAAAATCGAACACTAAAGAGGACCAATGTACGGGAACCATGGCGTGAAAACATTGCTACATGAAATTGGTCAAAAACAAGTGTAAGGAAACTCGAGGTATAGGCAAACACATACCATGGCGTAGTGGTAATACAGTATAAAATATACAGGTGGGAGGTGACTGCAAAAGAGAAACATGCACATCTAGGTTGCAAAGGGTAGTTATTAGTTAATGCATAACAAGAGGTCTGTGTCCTGGGCCAAAGAATATGAGCAACCTGTGGGAAACACAATGGGGTTAACAGGGAGAAAACCACTAGAACAGTACAAGTCTTAGGGTGAATAAACCACGTGAAAGAAACAGTAACTGGATGAGGGCGGCAGAATAGGTCTTAGAAAACAATGGCAGTAACCCAGGTACAGGGGAGGCAGACTGCAATAGTGACTCGTCCGCTCCCGCCCTGTGTCATCTCAGGGGGGGGGACCCTGAAAAAGCAAAACAAGGGGAGTATCAAATTCAAACAGGGCAATTTCAATCGGCCGAGTCTCGTTGAGGCGGGGGCCTGGAGTAGTGCTTGCGTCCTTGTGTCTGCCATGAAGGGGCAAAGGGTAGGCCAGGAGTAGTCGGCGTGAATGGCCAATCTGGGATAGACACCTGTGGGAGTCCCAGTGTGCTGAGGAAGGACGGCAGGTCTCTAAGCGTGCGAAAGATGGCGGTTTTACCCCCATGATGGACTCGTAGATGGAACGGGAACCGCCATTGGTATTTCATCTGCTTCGACTGTAGGAGCTGCGTGAGCGGCTTCAGTGCTTTTCTCATCGTCAATGTCTGACGGGACAGGTCTGGGAGAAGCATCACGGGGGTATCGTTAAAACGTATGGTGTCCTGCGAGCTAGCAGCTCTCATAATGTCCTCCTTGATTTTGTAGAAATGCACGCGGCACAGGGTGTCTCAGATAAAGGAGGGGTCCGGGGTCCGCGGACCGGACGTTCTGTGCACCCGATCTAGCTCAATGGGGTCATCTTTAGGGCGCTGCAACAATTGATTAAAGATGGCGGTCACCGCCGCAGGTAGATTTTTGTCGTCCACAGACTCGGGGATTCCGCGGATGCGTATATTATTGCGACGATTACGGTTTTCGATGTCATCCTGCTGGTACGCAAGCTGCTGCATCATAACGGTATGTGCGTTAAGGATCTTCTCATGCGACTGTACTGTGGCGCTAAGACTGTCAGTGGCAGCATCTATGTCCTCAAAGCGTGCACCCACATCTTTCTTGAGGTCAGAGATCTCTTTCTTGTAGGATTTCTCTATCCTGTTAACATAGTGTTCAAAGTCTGCTTTAGTGGGCAGGGACCTGACATAGCTGTGCAGGGAACGGATCTGTGCCTCCATGTCCCAGCCCTCACCAGAGCCCAGGGAGGCATTAGAGCGGCTTCTGGTGAGCATAAAGTCAGTTTCCTCAGGGAGGGGATGGCTATTGTGTGTGCTCACCTGAGAGTGCAGGGATGGCTCAGAGCGGGCCGGGGACGGAGGCGCCGGCGCCATCTTGGATTCGGATCGGCGCTGTGCAGCGTTCCGGGATCGGGTGAAAAACTCCTCCAGATCGCCTCCTTTTTTGCCCCCACCAGTTCCCTTCTGTGCCCGGTATCTGTCTTTCCCCATGTGCTGATGTTTGGGCGAATTTCTGGCGAGTTTCCAGCAGTTAGAAGGTCCGTGGAGCTGAAGGATCAGGGAGCTGAGAGAGAACACGTCTCACTGCTCCATGCGTCAAGCCACGCCCCTCTGGACCTTAATAGTACTGGGAGATAGCCCTTTGTCTATACCTTCTTGGAGAAACTGTAGGATATTGGTTATATCCTTGTTAGCCTTACCTCGGTCCACCAACCAGAAATTAAATTTTTTCCAAATTTTTCTGTAAATAGCTCGGGTGACTGGTTTCCGGCTCTGAAGTAAGGTTTGAATCACTTTCTCTGATAAACCCTTGTTTCTCAGAATCTCTTCCTCAGTAACCATGCAGAGAGCTTCAGCATGGTTACTTGAGGATGCAAGAGGGGTCCCTGTGACAGGAGGTCTTGTCTGCAGGGGAGCCTCAGAGGAGGTTGGTCCGTCAATTTCAGTAAAGTTGTGAACATGTTTCTTCTGCAAGAAACTTGGCCAGGACTCTCGGAATGAGATGAATAAGTGGAAATGCATAGGCCAGATTGAGGGTCCAAGGGATTTGTAAGGCATCTACCTCCAAGGGTTGATCTCCTGGACATAGCGAGCAGAAATTGGGGACTTTTGCATTCTCTTTGTTTGCAAATAAGTCTATTTCTGGGATCCCCCAGAGAGCTGTTATGAGGTTGAAAACCTCCATATGCAGAGACCATTCTTGATTTGAAACTAGTTGTCGACTCAAAGTCTGCAGTGTTGTTCTGCTCCCCCTTCAGGTGTATTGCAGAGATGGATCTTAGATTAACTTCTGCCCACGGAAACATATGTTTTGCTACTAACATTAGGCGAGGACTTCTGGTACCTCCCTGTTTGTTTACATAAGCTACTGCCGTCATATTGTCTGAGCGGACTTGAAGGTGTTGACCTTGTAGCTTGTCCTAAAATGCTAGTAGAGCTTTTAGGATGGCTGTTAACTCCTTCCAATTGGAAGAGAACTTCTTCTCTTCTGGAGTCCACCTGCCCTGTGCCCAATATGAGTTGAGGTGTGCTCCCCAACCCCAACTGCTCGCATCTGTGGTTAGGGTGGATGTGATAGGTAGGATCCAGGGAACCCCTTTGTTTAGGTTTTCCGTGTCCTTCCACCACCAGAGGGAACGTTTCACCTTGGTGGGGATCGATATGCATTCCTCTAGACCTTTGTCTTTCACCTGTTCCAGAAGAAACCTCTGTAGATCTCTCTGATGGAACCTGGCCCATTGCACGCCCAGAATGGCTGCAGTCATCAAACCAAGTGCTGACATGACCTCCCTCACTGTACAATTAGGGCTGGTTTGAAGAAAAGACATCCATTGTTTCAGATTCGATATTTTTCTTCCGGCAAGACTATCTTTTGTTCTACTGATAGGATCTTGTACCCCAAGTACAGAATATTTTGTGTTGGAGTTGTCTTGGATTTCTCCAAACTGACGATCCACTCTAACTGTCTCAGGGTGAGTTGTGTTAACTCCAAGTCCTGACAGAGTTTTTTCTCTGAATGGGCTGTGAGGAGTAAGTCGTCTAGATATGGGATGATTGAGACTGACTGAAGTCTCAACGGAATCAATGCCTCTCCAAGAACTTTGGAAAAAATTCTTGGAGACAACGACAGACTGAAGGGCAGGGCTCTGCACTGAAAATGATACATTTTTGAGTCTATCTGAATCGCCATACGAAGAAATTTCTGGCATTCCTTCCTTATTGGGATATGCAGATAAGCTTCCCTTAAATCCAGGGTAGCCATAAATACTTCTTTTTGAAGAAGATTTTTTATTGAATAAATTGATTCCATCCGAAATCTCTTGTAACGGATGGAGAGGTTCAGGGGTCGGAGGTTCATGATCAATCTGAACTTCCCTGACGGCTTTTTTACCACAAAAATGTGCGAGTAAAAACCGTCCCCCTGTTCCTGAATAGGGACTGATGTCAATACCTCTTGATCCACCATTTACCCTATCAGTAAGGGCAAGGCCCTGGTCTTTTCTGGGTGACTTTGGAGTTTTGTCACCAGAAACTTGGATGGTGGTTCGCTGTGGAATTCCAGCGCATAACCTCTTTTGACTATGTTTAGTACATATTCGTTTGAGGTTATCTTTTCCCATTGTGGGAGAAAGTTTTTCAGTCTTCCTCCCACAGGGACCCTGATGTCACTTGGGCTTGTGGTCCTGATTGGGGCGGTTAAAAAGTATGCCTCCTTTCCCTTTTTGCCCTGTCCAGTGCTTTTTGGGTTTGAACTCCTTATCTGTTTTTGAGGGTTCCTTTGAGGGACGAAAAAAACTTTCTCTGAAAGTTTTTCTTTTTAATAGGGAAAGATTTATTTTTGTCTGCCGTTCTTTCCAAGGCGGTATCCAATTCAGGCCCAAAGATTAAATCTCCAGTAAAGGGAACACTGCACAAACGTGTTTTGGAAGCTGTGTCACCTCCCCAAGTTTTCATCCAGACAGACCTTCTGGCTGCGACTGAAAGAGCCGCAGATTTAGCTGTAAACTTAACAGCGTCAGTTGAAGCATCTGAGATGAAGCTAGTTGCCTTGAAAAGCATGGGAAAGGTTTTCAAGAGCTCCTCCCTAGGGGTGCCTGCCTGTAAGGGTTCTTGTAACTGTGACAGCCAAAACTCCAAGTTTCTAGCCACACAGGAAGTGGCTAAGGCTGGCTTCAATCCTGCCATTGAAGCATCCCAGGCCCTTTTTAAGACTATGTCTGTCTTTCTGTCCATTGGGTCTTTTAAATGTCCCATATCCTCAAAGGCCAGGTCAGGCTGCTTCGAAACCTTGGACAGAGGGGCATCAAGTTTTGGATTTTATTCCAGACTGCCTCTGGGTTCTCATCAAAGGGAAACCTTCTTTTGAGAGAATTTAGAAAGAAAGATTTTTTATCCGGCTCGGCCCATTCCTTGCGAACCAGATCAGAGAGTGCTCCATGTATAGGAAACACTCTGGCCTTCTTTTTACCCAGGGCTGCATACATTTTGTCATGCCTGGATAATTGAGCTTCCTCTTCCTCAATTTCCAGCATGTCATAGACAGTTTATACTTTGCGGCTTTGTTAGCTGCGGCCTGATCTTCTTCCTGATCTGAGTCTGAGTCAGAAGATTCAGGCCTAACTAACACGGGGCTATGCTCCAAGACTATACGGGGCTCCCCGGAGCTAGGTATTGTGGGGCTTGGTGAAGGGGAACCTGTAGCTGCGCTACTGGTGGTAGCAGCTACATTTACATCCGAAATTAGGTCCCTAAGGGATTTGAAGGTTGATGCCATCTCCTCCCTAAAAGAGCTTAGGAACTTAGCTAAAGGGGATTCTGCCTTCAATAAGCCTGCATTACATTGCCTGCATAAGGCTTTGTTAGAGCCTGAGGATAATTTACTTCCACAATTAGGGCACTTTCTGCGGCCTGACTTGTCTTCCCTTGAAGCCTCCTTAGCCTGAAACAAACAAGGTAGATGGGCTTAGAATCAATCCTTTTGACCCTCTAAAAAGGCACCCGTGCTGCCACCACCACTATTGCTATTCCCAGGACAGTGCATCCACCACCATGGGGTAACTAGTCCCAGCCACCACTACCAGCATATACAAACAACCAGTACAGGGCTTGCCCAGCAGCCTACCTGGTTCAAGCTGGTGCCTACATCCACCGGAGCATCCTGGGGATTCGCCTCCATTGTCCCCCCTTTTCTGCTCCGTATCCCGCCGCTAGTCCAGGAATTGCTGGACGCAGGTCAGGGATTTAGTAGGCCCAGCACAGGCTTTTTCACTCCTCCTTGCGCCATAGAGACCCGGAACCGGAAGTCTCGGCGCACAGTGATGACGCGATTCCGCCGGAAATGACGCTCTGCGTCTCCAACCCCCACTGCGACTGCAGCAAAAAGAGCTTGTAATGAACTAATCCACTTACCCGCTCCAGGTGGAACCCTGCCATTCTGACACTGGCTCACATCGGCACTGGAAGGAGGGGAAAAACAGGTCTGCTCCGGTATTGCTGGACGGTACCCGGGCCCAGCACCTTAAGGTGAGACTTCCCAGGAGCCGAACGGATAGGACCCAGTCCTCCTATGCGGTCTCCACTCCCTGCAGGCAGCCCCTGAGAGAAAAAGTCCTTTCTCCTGTTCCTCTGGCAACATGTTTCTCCGACAGAGGAAACACAATGACTGACCAGGAACCATCTTTTGAACTGGTTGGCAATGTGTTTCCTGTGTCGATGGGAGGGACTCCATCTCAAGGGCTGTCCTGGAAGACGACTGGGGAAAAAATACTGTGTTTTTTTCAAAATTGACACTCTTCTTTTGTTTATAGGGCAAAAAATAAAAACCGCAGAGGTGATCAAATACCACCAAAAGAAAGCTCTATTTGTGGGGGGGGGAAAAAAGGACGTCAATATTGTTTGGGAGACATGTCGCACGACTGCGCAATTGTCATTCAAAGTGTGACAGCGCTGAAAACTAAAAATTGGTCTGGGCAGCAAGGGGGTGAAAATGCCCTGTATTGAAGTGGTTAAAAAAGTGGTAATGGTGCAACCCTACAACGCACCAATGATTCATTCCAATTACGGGGTCGCAGTCATCTTGGTGACCATGATTTTAAAGGGGTATTCAAGATTATAATAAACCAGACCAACACCTCACCCCCCCCCACCTCACATGCACCAAGGTAAGGAATGTGAAGGGGAAGAGCCTCTTGTCTGTGTAGCTCCCTGATTATTAGGCAGGGTTGCTATTAAATTTATTTGTCAAGCGATAGTTGCCTTGGCCAATTGTTAGGAGGTCAATTAATTTCGCCCTAATTCTGGAATTGCTGCACTTCTCTCTTCTGTGGCTAGATAACCGGGTATCTGGTGACATTAGACAAGACAAGGGCAGATTAGGAATGAATGGGGTGTCTCAGCCAATGAGCAGGGATTTTCTTGGGTCGCTTAGCCTGCTGGAAGAACCTATTTATTTGAGTGGAGTCAGGTGAGCGGGGTTCTGTGCCACCTGGACGGCTGTCTGGGTGGACATGTGTCGTATTGCCCCAGGCTGCTAGGCCAGAAACCTAAGGCCTATATCGGGGACATCTGGCTGCTAGGCTGTCTGAGGGCCTATCCAGAAGCAGGAAAGCAGCGTATGGTTGGGACTGCAGGCTTGTAGTCCAACCAGAAGTAACAGTTCCACCGGCCGGGGAACCAGTCGTGGTTGGAGGTAGAAGGAAAGCTGTTGCCACTAAGGGACCATCCACCTTGCTACCGGAGACCATTGAGAGTAACCCGAGACCAGTACCAAAGCAGACTTCTCGCCAGCCGGGGACGTTGAAGAAGTGGGAAAACGTCAGGAAGTGCCAAGTCCAGGACCAGCGGGACAGCAGAGGTGACGCTTGTGGAGTGACGCCAGGGACCTAACGTGAAACTTGAACAGAATCTGTGAGTGGCAAGCCAGGGACCCAGCAGGGAAGCGGGGGTGACGCTTGAGGAAGATACTGAGTGCTACAGTGAAAGAGCTCAGGGGATCCGGTGGCTAGTCGATCTGAAGTCTAGTGAGAGAGACTGGGAGCTCGTTGAGTGAAGACCCACAGTAAGTGAGTGTGGGGTAAACAGAACTGTTTGTCACCATAGGAGACATGGTAACCAAGATTGTTACCATAGCAGACAGCGGTCTGCTGCTGTCTATACAGAAGTGGTGTTCGGCTGGATGCCTTCACCTGTATTGCTGTCTACCTATAGAAGTCTCGGAGTCTGACAATTATGTTTGCATCTAAGGGTGTCCTGGCCTTAACCCCATCTCCCACAGTTCTGTTTAAGGCCAGGTTCACACTATTGTGAATTGGATGCAAGTTCTCTGCATCAAATTCACAATAACAGGAGATTGTGGCCGGCTCTCTATGGAGCCGGTTCACATATCTCCGATGCGGCTCCAGTGCGAATTTACACAGGAGCCCTGTGTGTCTTTTGGTCCGAATTCAGCCCAAATCGAACTTGAAATGAAATGGTGAACCAGGACGCACAGGACCCCTGCTGGGAGCCGCATCGGCATTAGGTGTGAACCGAGCCTTAGAGACAAGAAATCTCTTTGCATTCAAAAAAGTGTCTGGCGCCCATCTTGTATTATGCCCACCATGCCTTGTAACCCACTCTACACTGAAGGATGTCAGCTCTTCCTAACTGTGGAGGTAACTACAAGCCAAAAGAGGCCCGGTACTTTATGTGTATATAACATAGAGTCTGCAGAAAACATAATTGATACTTGTCCTGCGTGTATAAGTATTCATTCCTCCTTTTACTGCATTTTTAACACACAGTAAAAAAATTAAAAATAAAATAAAAATTGATTTTGAGAATGTCTAATGCACCGTAAACTGACAAAAAAATATATAATTATATATCATGGCAATTCTTGTGTAATACACAGTAACCTGAATACCACAAATGAGTCACAAAAGTGTGTGTGTGTGTGTTGTGCTGCAGTGATCAGATCATACTTACCAAGGCTTGCCTATTCTCTGTCTCTCAGGCAGCTAGGAACCAAAATGAGGCTGTGAAGACAGGAAGTTATCCTTCTCTGACTGACTAATGATAGGAGGGATGGGGACGGGGCTGGGCAACACAAGGGCCTGTAAGAAGGAACAGTAGGCTCTCCTGCCAGGGCCCAAGAATGAAATGCTGCCCCACCCCCCAAAAAAATAAAACCCCACCAAAGGGCCCCCACATTCATTATTTTATATAATGATATCTAAAATAAATTTATCAGAAAATCAGATTAAAAATGCCATAAATCTCTTCCCTATTGGGTAGACGCTATAACTTTTATGCAAACCAATCAATATACGCTTATTGCAATTTTTTTTTACCAAAAATATGTAGCAGAATACATATTGGCCTAAACTGATGAAGACATTTGTTTTTATAGCCAATATCTATAGGAGGGGTTTCCACCATCCCTGCTAAGTTTCATTGTATACCGCGTGTCTTGTTTTCAGTTTGATGTGTATTATATGTGAAGTTGCGTATCAGAGACCGGTATTGTCGTAATATTGAAGCCTATTGAGATTTCCACACATTAGTGGATTCCACCATTATTTGTAAGTTATTGATCAGTAAGTTAGCGCTGCGCTTTTCTTTTGTGTGGTGTAGGAACACATAACAGTGCTTAGCGGCAAGACTTTTACTAAAAAAAAATTATTTTACCTCCAATAGTTTATTGTAAATAGTAGTGTGGTGATTACCTATTATACTAAAGATCGGCATGAGGCATTAATAAAGATCAACTGATTGGCACTGACTGACAGCAATGATTGGCACTTATAAGTGGCACTGATTGGCACTGATAGGCGGCACTGATAGGTGGCACTGATTGGCAGCACTAATGGCACTGATAGGCTGCACTGATTGACATGAATAGGCAGCACAGATCAGCACTGATTGGCAGCACTGATGGGCACCAATTGGCAGCACTGATGGGCACTAATTGGCAGCACTGAGAGGCGCTGATAGGTGGCACTCATTGGAAGCACTAGCACTGGTTGGCACTGGCAGGTGGCACTGATAGGTACTGACAGAGGAGATAGAGTTTCACACTGAGCCGATATATACGCTTAATGAAACTTTGTGTGACATTGTCATGTAATGTAACTGCATGCAGAGAAAAACCAGCTGTTAAAATTCAGCGGTGATGTCGGGGGTGGGCGGGACCCAGCAGCCATCAAACACCAGTCAATGATTGGGTTGCTTAAGAAAGGGGGCGGAGCACATACATGTAGCGGCCTGCCCAGACCCCATCCCATGGGCTGGTGTTTGATAGCTGCTTGGTCCCACCCACCCCCCGACATCAACGCTCAATTTTGACAGCGGGTCTCTCTCTGCATTCAGTTACACTACGTGACAGTGTCACACACTGAGCAGCTCTGTCAAGCATCAATATTGGCTCAGTGTGATACTGTCTCACAGGCAGCATGGACTGCACACTCATTGGATTCAACATTTCACATCAGCTCAGGCAGATCTCGGGAGACAGCCAGCACGGGTGACCATACCGGTACAACTTGACACTGCCGGCTGCCGCCCCTCTTAAAATGCCACCTGTGACCATGTGTCCACTGGGTCCCATGGTAGGGTCGGCCCTAGGAGAGAAGGACAAGGTTTTCAGGAAGTGAGAGGCAGCATGCAGAAATAAGGAAGTAAGGTTGTCCCTGAAGAACAAGAAGAAGCTGATTGTATGGCTTTGATTACACTTTCTAAGCTTGGCAATCAGCTATACAGACAATGTATAATCAGCTAAACAGAAAATGAAACATGTCAAAGATAAAGATATTTTACATATAATTAATAGAATTTTTTTCATTTTTGACTAGACTTCCACTTTAAGGGTTCACATATAATTTAAAGGGATATGATCGCAATATACAGATCTTTCAATGGTTTTGGTAGGATTGGGAGAAAACTGTTTAATCTAAGGTTCCTAAAGAAGACACCCAGCCACACAAGGAAGTTGGATAAGAAGTGGTTCAGTCTTAAACCGGGCAAGGGGTTCTTTACTGTTAGAGCGATAAAGATGTGGAACTCCCCTCCACAGTTAGTGGTGTCAGCAGGGAATGTTGATAAATTCAAAAAACGTTTAGATATGTTTCTCAGCAAACACAATATACAGGGATATGGGAATTTGTAGTAACAATAACAGACTCACACACATAGGTGATGAGATATCATCTTTTGTAATTGTGGGTATTGTAACATAGGAGCTTGCGTACTTTCTTATCTTAACCACTTGGCCTCCAGAAGATTTACCAGGCTTATTTTTGCAATATGGCACTGCATTACTTTAACTGACAATTGCGTGGTCATGCAACACTTTACCCAAATAAAATGTATGTCATATATATACGTGATTCTGCACAGAACAATCGCCCTGTAGCAGTAAGTCTGCTATAGGGCAGTCAATTAAGTGGAGTTTCGCCTTATGGAAAAAAATAAAAAGTCATCAGCTACAAATACTGTAGCTGCTGACTTTTACTATATGGAAACTTACCTGTCTAGGGAGCCCGCGATGTCGGCACCCCAGACGATCTTCGGATAGACTGTTGGGTGCAGCCGTCGCCATTCCAGGTAAGGGAATCCAGTGTTTTATCAGTATGGGTCCCCCCATCAGATAGTGCCCGGCTTGAACTGCGCATGCGCAATTGGAGATCACGGAAATCTCAGAGACTTAACATCGGTTCCGTCAGCTGTTCTTGGAGCATGTGCAGTTAACAGGCCGCTCGCTCCAAATGCTTATCGACGACGCTCGCTGTATCGGATGGGGGACCCATCTCGATAGAACAGCGCTGGCCGCGCTCACAGCAATTCAGCAAGGTGGCGGATGGTTTTTAAAAAGGGGCGGGTGTATTATTGAGCAGTGATTTTTTACAGGTTGGACATCACTGCTCAATAATACACCCGCCCCTTTTTAAAAACCATCTGCCCCTTGCTGTATTGCTGTGAGCGCGGCCAGCGCTGTTCTATGGAGATGTCCAACCTGTAAAAAAGCACTGCTCAATAATACACCCACCTCTTTCCGCCCCTTGCTGTATTGCTGTGAGCACGGTCAGCTCTCTTCTATCGAGGTGGGTCCCCATCTGATAGAGCGAGCGCCGTCGTTAAGCATCAGGCGCGAGCGTCGTAACTGCGCATGCTCCAACTACAGCTGACTGAACAGATGTTCAGTCTCTGAGATTTCCGTGATCTCGAACAGCGCATGCGCAGTCCAACCCGGGCACTATCTGATAGGGGACCCAGAATGATAGGATACCGGCAGTAGAACTGGATAGACCTGTGTCTGTATTCAACCTTACCAACGCTGTAGCTAAAAAAAGGAAATCTTTTGGCCGATAAGACACACATATTTATGTTAAGCATGTGTGTATTTAGCTGGTTGCCTGTAGCTGAGCTTTGATCACAGAGTAATATATGAAGCATAATATTTCAATTATCCTTTAATATTAAAAATGTTCTTTTTACCAAAATAATTAACATCACATTCATTAATCATCAACTGTATTTACATAAAAAACATAATTCATCAATGAAAAATATGAAGAATGTGTTCCAGATACCTTTGAGGCTCTGTAAAATCATAATGGAATTTTACTAATTAGATGTATTAGAAAGTAAAAAATGTATGGAACACAATGTAATTAGATCATTAATTACATATTAGCATAACATGATGTGCAGTATGTGACAAAGGTAACTTTTATCTGAATATAAATTTAAGTTTGCAAAGCCTTATAGGCAACAATATATAACGTGTCATATAAAACACTAAGGAAATATGAATGTAGAACAGCCTTGGAGAGCTTTACTTTAGCAAGGAGAGCAGTGGAACTAGAATAAAAATCAATGATGGTGCGTAGTTATGGCAAGGCAGCCATAATATTTGAATTTGTACATCTAAAGCCTCATACACACGATCAGATTTTCTGCGGACAAAGCCTAGGACTTTTTCCGAAGTTCGTTGGCCATGAACTTGTCTTGCATACAAACGGCAAAGAATTGTCAGCCAACAAACACGAAACGACGTGTTTTTTCAGCTCTTTAGTGCCACCCTTTGGGCAACTTCTGCTAATGTTGTGTTATGGTTAGCATTGCTTCTGAGAATGCGTGTTTGTACTTTGGAGTTTTGTCCAAAGAACTTGTGTACACACGATCGGATAATCCAACAACACACATTTGTTGGCGGACAATTTTAAAGCATGCTATCCCACATTTGTTGGCGGAAAATCCGACAACAATTGTCTGATGGAGCATACAAACTGTCGGATTTTCCGACAACAGCCTGCCATCACACAATTCCCGTCGGAAAATCCGATCGCGTGTACGGGCCTTAATTCTAGTTTGAATGTGCATGCAATTTGTTTTGACTACACATTCGATTCACATTAAAAATGTCAATGTTAACTTGTATTTTGTCAATGCTATGGTACTTCAGGTGTTGATTAGCAGGGCTGCTATTAGAAATCATGGGGCCTCATACAGCCTACTTGACAAGGCCCCCCCACCGCCACTCTTGCCGGGGGTAGGAAGTGTGTTGTTAGGGGTGTGCTATTCGCATGCACCTGTCATTCCAGCTGCAAGAGCCCACTGATTTTTGCCACTCGAATCTGCAGGATGTAGCTAAATGGCTGTATTAAGGAGGCCTTAAAGCAGGGGTCTCAAACTGGCGGCCCTCCAGTTGTTGTGAAACTACAAGTCCCATCATGCCTCTGCCTGTGGTCCTTTTTTTCCCACAAATAGAGCTTTCTTTTGGTGGTATTTGATCACCTCTGCGGTCTTTCTTTTTTGCGCTATAAACAAAAATAGAGTGACAATTTTGAAAAAAATTACATATTTTTTACTTTTTGCTATAATAAATATCCCCAAAAAAGATATAACATTTTTTTTTTCCCTCAGTTTAGGCCGATACGTATTCTTCTGCATATTTTTGGTAAAAAAAATCGCAATAAGCGTTTATTGATTGGTTTGCGCAAAAGTTATAGCGTTTACAAAATAGGGGATAGTTTTATGGCATTTTCATAAATTTTTTTTTTTTTTACTAGTAATGGCGGCGATCAGTGATTTTTTTCATGACTGCGACATTATGGTGGGCACATTGGACACTTTTGACACATTTTTGGGACCATTTTCATTTTCACAGCGATCAGTGCTATAAAAATGCACTGGTTACTGTGAAAATGACACTGTCAGTGAAGGGGTTAACCAGGAGGGGGCGCTGTAGGGGTTAAGTGTGCCCTGATGTGTTTTACTTACTGTGGGGGGGGCGTGGCTTAGCGTGTGACATCACTGATCGTCGTTCCCTATGACGGGGAACAGACAATCAGTGACAGGCTCACTAGGAAGCACGGGGAGAGGTTTGTTTACACTTACCTCTCCCCGTTCTTCCTCTCTGTGACTCGATTGCGGGACACCAGCGGCGATCGGATCCGCTGTTCCCGTGGGGACGGTCACGGAGAAGAGGACCGGGTCACGACCCACGGCTGGGCTCTTAAAGGGGACGTACCTGTACGCCCATGTGCCCAGCCGTGCCATTCTGCCGACGTACATCGGCGTGCGGCGGTTCTCATGTGGTTAAAGCCCAACTTCAAGGAAATTTTAATTATTCCTTGCAGTTGGGTTGCACTTTGTCAATTGCTTATGTAGCAAGGTTCCATTTCCTATGTAGCTATAGACTGCAGTTGACAAACAAGAAGGAACCTAGCTCCCTCCGGTGTTCAATTGTTATGTTGCATCAACCTGTTCGTTTAATGATATCAAAGCAAGGCATGCTGGAACTCGTAGTACAGGGAGAAAGGGACTGCGTTGCCATGGGTAGTAAATAGACTAAAGTACCCACAGTGCAGCTGTACTCCCAAAGTGCATTGTCTCGTCGTTTGGCCTTCTGGGACTGTTTACTTAAAGGAGGCGAAGAGCCATGGAGGGTCTCTCTGGACATCGCACTGCTAGCAAGAGGAGCCTGGTTGAAGCCTGTTGTGTGTGTGTAGGCCTCATAGCCTGGACCTACTGTTGTCAGAGAGGCCTGCCTGCTAAAGAGAGAAGAATCCTCCTTTGGGAAGACCAGCTGACGTTCCAGAGTTGTCCAGACATCTTCCATCTACCGACATCTCGTGCGGCGGAGTGAGGGATGGAAGACCGGGACAGCGGAGAGATCGTGTACTTGAGCATCAGCAACGGAACCTGCCAGGCGGACTAGGCCTATTTGGGTGAGCGGGCACCTGCCCAGGATTTATTAACTTTTGTATAGGCCTGTGACTGTTAAGGTCCACCACCACTAGAATAGTGCGCCACGCACCAGAACTTAGTGCATCGTGTGGTAGTGCGCAGTTTAAAAGTTGGCGTTTGCACCGCCTGAGAGTTACATACTCCAAAAAGCATTGCGGGAGTTCAGTTTTTCTTCAACACCCTTTGGATTACAAATAGTATGTGCACCAACGTTTGCTAGCAAAGACTCCTACCTCTGAGGAATTTGTACATTGATCTTAGTCAGGCCTAACTAGAACTTACAGTGATGGGACACAGGGTGGTACTGCCCTCTAGGGGGAGCTCGCGAGCACAGAACTTTCATACATAGAAAATAGACATTAATATTGTCTTATTCATATTATTGACTCTGCAGGGCCCTGCACCAGTCAACTGTAATGCTGTCTTAATTTTCTACTTTTAATACTAAGCAAACTTTGATTTTTGATATAGCAGACAACTGTGTGGAGTTATCTATCGCCCTACTGATTAAGTGCCATGATCAGGTAATGGTTTTATTTACTGTATTACTATTGTGTGATACTATTGTGGCTCCTATCCCACCAGTGGGTCCCACAATATCTGTGCAAACCAGTTGTGCCAAGGGAAGGGTTTGAGCCAAGTTCTTGGGGTTGATAGGCAGAACGTAGACCCAACATCTAAATCAGCAGCTCCTACGGGGGTAGTGCTACACTTATTTAGCCTAGAGAAGAGTAAAAGTGAATTTAGTTACCTGACCTTCTGCTGCCCCACACTCCAGTGGTGAACTGTCTCTTGATGTCATCAAGTTCAATGCAGGGCTATAGACCTCGGGGAGAAGACGCTGCAGAGATTGGTCTACCAGTGCAAAGGAATTGAGGATCGAATATATGTAAATCTATTTTAAGAAGTCACCTAGACCTAAATTAACAATTAACCCTTGCAGTGTGGGTGACGCTCCACTGCAAGGGATAATTTTCAGTTTTTTCCAGAGTTGGGCTTTAAAATCACACTTTAAATCACTCAGGTGTTATTTATAAAATTCAAGCCTTACATATCCCAGGGGTGATCTGTAGGAGTGACTCTGATAATTAAAACTGATGCAAATGAGGGACTGATATGTGTGTGCAAACCAGCAGAGCCCAGCCAGCACTCAGCTCACACTTAGCCCAACCGGTGCTGTCCCTCCAGCAGGGGGTGCTAAAGAGACACTCAGCCGAGGTTGTAGAAGAAGGACGCAGAGGAACGGACACATCATTGTGGAGTCCAGTAATTTTAAACAAGCTACAATATCCTGGTGAAGAAGAGTTCCGGGCATCCTTAGCAGTACCAGCCTCAGCCACACAGATCCCCACAATGAAGTGCAGACAGTGGAAAGGAAGATACCTACCTCAAACATGAGCCCAATTATTATGCAGGTTATAAAGAAGCTGATCCACTCAACCTGAGCTGCCCTTTCTCCCCATGAGAGCTCCACCTTCTCCAGGACTACTCTGCTCACTTAACCTGCCACTGTCCCCTTCCCTTGACAGCTGGACCCGCTGATAGTGGTAACATTATATGTCATAACAGTCCCATCAGTCTTTGATACTGTATGCCACACTGCACCCTCTCCCACCTCATAAAAGCACTGAAGCACTTCTTACTGAAGCAGGAAGGAAATGATATCACTCTTCCAGGGACAGAGGCTGTTGGCCAGGACTTTTATTTTAGTATCAGAAACCCAATAACCCTCTAGCGACCCAGGGCTAACTGACTGTACTGCTACATTAAGCACTACAAACACTACCACATGTTCTCTCTCTCAGGGGCCCTTCTACAGCTTTACTGTGACCCCCAGGCTAGGTCCCTAGGCACTCTGTGACATAAATCCAGTACCAGAATGCAGGGAGCTGGCTGGTAGTGATGGGTAAAAACACACCACCCCTTCACTACCAGAGTAACCGTCACCCTACATCAAGTCACAAACTCCCTGGCTGGTTGGCTGTGTAAGCTATGATACATATACGGTTGTCCCTAGTGTAGCGGACCCCCCAATAATAGCGGTCGCTATACCTAAATTTAGAGGGTAGCCTGAGCTAATAGTTGGGCTCAGGCTGTTGAATTCTTCAAACTGTATTCTGCTCTAAGGTAATGTTACCTGGCAGTGCAGTTCCCTGTGGCCTGTGGGTGGCACTGTTGCCCCAGGCTCGGGTTGAACCATGGGTAGCATTGCAGCGCTATTGGGTGTCCTCTCTCGGCGGCCATTCAGTGGGCATGGTCTACCTGCTGTGCATGCCGGGAGAGGGTACTTAAGGGGCAGACGCCATTAGGCGGGGAGTTCGGAGGTGTTACAGAGGACCCCTTGGTCCTAGGCGCATACCCCTCCTTCGGTGGCCCTCATGGCCAGGGGTACGTGCATGTGTATTCAGTCCCGGGCACCTTTAGCCCAAGGCTGCATCGTTCCAGGTAGGCCCAGCACCTTTTAGCTGAGGCCTACATTAGAAGAGGAGTCCCAGGGTGCTCAAGTAGGGGTAACCTGCTCTGAAGGAGAGGAAACCAGGGAGGACCTATCCAAGGGGATCGGTGAAGGAAGTCACTGTCTCTGGAGAGGCCTGGTTACCTATCAGAGGGAAGGACTCCATAATCCGCCACACGCCTTGTAATGTGCCCCATTGGCACCTAAGGACTTAGATATTAGAAGTGCTGGGAAGTTCAAGATTTGGAAGCTGTCTCTTGATTGTATCCCTAGGAAATTACAAGTGAATGTTCCGTGCTCCACACCGGCTGCTAGAACCGTGAGAGGGGACTATCCGGGTGAGCAAATCCCACTCCGGCCTGAGTGGCGATGATTGTTAGTTAAGTGCCGCGTGCCTGAACCTACTTCCCTGTTCATTTTCTCTATCTCCAACTTTCCTGTCAAGTTATCAAGCAAGCAAAATAAACCTTTCTTTATTGGGTTTAATACTGTCTGGACAATGGCCTTCTTGAAATAAAGAGAGAGAATAGACTCTTCCCTACACTCTAAGGAAGAGAACCAACGGAAGGAGGTAACTCGCTGCAGGACCCAAATCAGATAACACCGCTCACCCTCTTCAACAAGGAGGACACTGGGCATGTGGCATGGTGTGTCCCACCTGCTAGCGTAGGTAAGCAAGGGAGGGATCTGTGTGCTACATGTGGGGGCTCGAGTCCGGGATTTTGCAGCTACCCCTGGAAGTTGCACTATTTTTTCCTCTATCTGTGTGTTTTTGTGGAGGTCGGCCATTGAGGAAAATTGGACTGCGTCATTACTTTATCGAGAGAAAAGGAGGTGCAGAACTGTGCTTTGACTGTTTCTAACTGTGTCGTTTGTGGGCGTATCCTAAAAGAAGAAAAGCCTGCGAGCAGAAAGAAAAAGAAAAGGGGGAGGAGCCCCCGCCAATTGTGAGTTGCACGTGGTGCATTTGGCGCCAAGGGACAGTAAGAGCCTGGACTAGTAAAGAGGAGCAATATGTCTGCCACTCCATGGACTTCCATTTCACCGGGACCTCGGATGTTCCCAACTACTACTACCATGGACATTTCTCCCATTACTGCTCCCCTCACAGATACGGGGATCCGGCTCAAGCCTTCGCACTTTACACTTGCCGAGATGCGGAGGACCTGGGCGTGCTCTGTCCCAGATGTGGTGGCTTGGCTGTGCAGATACGGCCATTCGGAAGGTGTTTGACCTGTGGGGAATTTCTATTTGAGGTGGACCAGCCCATCGAGTCACCCCGAGCTTACCGGGTCAACTGTATCACAGGGACTGTTACTTCCGAGGAAGACAACTACGCCCCCTATAGCCGAGCCCACGCGCATCGCCGTGGCTGCAACGGATGCCAAAGATGGAGTTCCAGCCACCACGGAGCCAGCAACGGACGCCACAGCGGATGCTGCCTCTGTCACTACGGAAACTTCCATCCCGCCCGCCAAGCGGAAGGTGGGATATGTTAAGGTCTCCCACGGCCGCGGTAAAAGCCTCCCCCAGCGCCTGCCTGAACGGGATCTTCGAAGCGGAGGGATCTCCGGAAAATCCACGTCAGGTGACGGTAAGGAAGCTGGGGGGACTGTGACAACAAGTTTTCTGGGGAAGGGAAAGAAGCCCATACCCTATACTACTGGGGATGTGTGGACAGCCAACCCGGGGGAACTTTCACCATCTGGGGACAGTGTATCTGTGTCGGTCAGAAGTTATTTACCGGCCGAGGAGTATGACACTTCGGATCTGGACTCATCGTCCGATGTGGGTGACGATGAGGAGATCGATGAGATCTTTGTCAAGAAGGGTTGGGACAGGATTCCGGTGACCCCGTCCCGCAACCTTAGAGAGGGATCGCCGATGGACTCTGGGGAAACTACGCCCCGAGTGAAAGCCCCTGCTCTGGAGGAGAAGGTTGCATCCACACCCGCAGCACCTGTGTCCGCCACTACAGAAGGGCACCTGCTGTTGTGGCCGCCCCTACCAACGTCTGATGCAGTGTTAGCTAAAAGGTCCCTGGATGTCATTGTTTTACCAGGAGCAGGAGACCGTGCAACCAGGCCACCCATTGCCTGGTTGCAGCGGCTCCTCAACAGGAGAGTCTCTAGTAATTATGGTTGGGAGTACCCTTATGTTCCTAAGGAGCTCCTATTCGAAATAGAGGCCTACCGTGAGAGGTGGTACTCCGACTTTATTTGGGATCACCTGGAAGTGCCTAAATCCCACAGGTACTTTGCATGTTCAGCCGCCTTGGTTGGCACATACATGCTGACTGTAACGACACCCCAAATATGAAAGGGGGTAACGCCGTTTAGATCTCTTCCCTCTCCTGGACACAAATTCACTGTCGATCCTCCACAGTCAGACGACCACTTCCCATAGGAATTAATCCTTCCAAAAGAACGAGACGCACTCTGTATCTTTCCGAAATGAACTGACCTTTTTTATTGCAAAACATTACAACTTTTATATCCACAGAGAGAAGCTTCTGACCCTCCGCTCATCATACACCTCTGACCAGACCCAATTTACATGAGCCAATTAACTACAGTGAATGGCTAATACACATTGCAGTTTAATGATTATGCATGACCCTTTTGTGTTTAGCTTTTGTCTCCCAATCCACATTATCAAAAGACTTCACACAATGAAAGGATCATTAGCATTACATAAGCAGACAGGTAACACCTCAGCATCTCTTCAATTAACCTGTCTGTCTGCTAGTTCCACAACCTATAATTACAGGCTTAACTCCCACAAGCCACAATAGACAATAGAATGTAATCACACACCATCACAGCAAGTATTACATACACAGCCCACACACAGTATATACCCAATATGTGCCCTGTATATACCATATTGGATATGGCTATCACAGATCATGGTGGGGTTCTCCTTCACCCTGTGCTCCAAGTAGGGACACAGGGTGGTTTACACATAAGAGGCATTGGGGAAGCTGAAGCAAGTGTATCTCATACTTTCTAAGAGATTCTGGGTTCCCCGGGCCCTCCCGTTACATCTCTCCCCTTTCGGCAGGAGACTAACACAGGAGGAGACCCCAGATGGGTTGACTCCGAAGTTAGTCCATAGGTCCATTCCTCTAATGCCGGTATCCACACAGTACCCCAAATAAATTGCTCCAAACAGAGCATTACTTACCCAGCCAACCTCTGCCTCTCTCAGAGAACATACCCGCCGCTGGGGAGAAGAGAGGGTGACTGGGCTCAGTCCGTCATGTTGTTGGGGATCTGGGCCGACTGCCCAGCATCCCTGGGGTATACAAGTGGAGACTTGTGGTGGGTGAAAATCCCCCAGTGCTTGCAAAGCAAGGCTGACATCCTCCTGTCTCAGTGTCACACCATTTTCTGGGGTTGTGTCAGTGAGGACCGAAGTCCCATCCAGTACCACAGGAACTCCCTCTTCTGTTAGTTGAGAGCAGAGGCCCGCGGCACTCTGCTCTGTTGCCAGCTTTTGTGCTGGGTCGCTGTGAGTGGAGACCGCAGTCCCATCCACCGATATCCGCTCAAGTTGCAGTTGTGTGCAGAGGCCAGTAGCATTCTGCCCTGCTGCCAGTGATTCAGCTGGGGGTAAAAGCTTTACCACCTCAGCTTGTTGCTGGAGAGAGGGGCCAACTGCCCCGGCTCCCTGAAACTCCACAGCTGTTTCCGGTCCTGGGCAGAGGTTGCTAGCACTCTGCCCTGTTGCCAGCACTTCTGCTGGGGACTCCACACCATCTGCTCTGGCTAACTGTTGGGGAGGGAAAATGGCTGCTTCTCCCCCCTGCATCTCTGAAATTCACTGGGAAAGAGGAACCATCACCTTCTCACCTCGGGCCTCCAAAACTGCCACGGGTGTAGAGCAGGGGTCTGCAGTACTCTGTCCTGCTGCCAGTACTTGAGCAGGCGATGCATAATCCATAACATCCTCTGAACAGTCCCTTAAGTCCATACCTTCTGTAATCTGTGGCTGGGAAGATGAGCCAACTGCCCTAGCTCCCTGGAACTCCATATCATCCACTTCGGCTTTAGGGATGACAATCTTCAGATTTTACACTGCCGATTCTTCAGCCAGGCTAGCTCCCTGGAACTCCATATCATCCACTTTGGCTTTAGGGATGGCAATCTTCAGATTTTCCACTGCCGATTCTTCAGCCAGGCTAGCTCCCTGGAACTCCATATCAGTGTTTCTCAACTCCAGTCCTCAAGGCGCCCCAACAGGTCATGTTTTCAGGTTTTCCATTGTTTTGCACAGGTGATTTGATCAGTTTCACTGCCTTGGTAATTACCACAGCCATTTCATCTGAGGGAAATCCTGAAAACATGACCTGTTGGGGCGCCTTGAGGACCGGAGTTGAGAAACACTGCTCCATATCATCCACTTCGGCTTTAGGGATGGCAATCTTCAGATTTTCCACTGCCGATTCTTCAGCCAGGATTTCTGAGTTGTCCACTGGTATTTCCTGATAGTCCCAGGCAACGGTAGCACCCCCCTGCTGCTGAGCAGATTCTAGCAGCTGTCTATAGGCGATCTCCGATTGCCGTATTTCCGCCATTCTCTGCTAATGTTGCCGCTCTAGTTCTCTCTCTTGTCGCTCTAGTTCTTTCTCTTGTCACTCTCGTTCTCTCTCTTGTCGCTCTAGTTCTTTCTCTTGTCGCTCTCGTTCTCTCTTTTGTCACGCATCCTGCAGCTGGATGCCTCTAATGGCTTCCTGTATGGTGGTCTCTGATGGGTTAGCACCAAATAATGCCAAGCGCTGTCGAACTCGTTGCTGAAACAAGTCTTCAACTGACCGGGGTCCTGCATCACCATCCCTCTGGTCCATCTCGGATAGCTCCCTGAACAAGGTGGCCTTGTTCTTTGTCCCACTGGTCCCTCCACGGCTCTCAAGTAGGTCTTTCAGCGTGGCTTTCCTGCCGGCTGCATAGCTGGTCATTCACTGTGGTGGTTTGTAGTGTCCCAGGAACTGGAGGGAAAATCCCACCGCTGCCAACCAATGTAACGACACCCCAAATATGAAAGGGGGTAACGCCGTTTAGATCTCTTCCCACTCCTGGACACAAATTTACTACCGACGCTCCACAGTCAGGCGACCACTTCCCATAGGATTAATCCTTCCAGAAGAACGAGACGCACTCTGTATCTTTCCGAAATGAACTGACCTTTTTTATTGCAAAACATTACAACTTTTATATCCACAGAGAGAAGCTTCTGACCCTCCTCTCATCATACACCTCTGACCAGACCCAATTTACATGAGCCAATTAACTACAGTGAATGGCTAATACACATCGCAGTTTAATGATTATGCCGGACCCTTTTGTGTTTAGCTTTTGTCTCCCAATCCACATTATCAAAAGACTTCACACAATGAAAGGATCATTAGCATTACATAAGCAGACAGGTAACACCTCAGCATCTCTTCAATTAACCTGTCTGTCTGCTAGTTCCACAACCTATAATTACAAGCTTATCTCCCACAAGCCACAATAGACAATAGAATGTAATCACACACCATCACAGCAAGTATTACATACACAGCCCACACACAGTATATACCCAATATGTGCCCTGTATATACCGTATTGGATATGGCTATCACAGATCATGGTGGGGTTTTCCTTCACCCTGTGCCCCAAGTAGGGACACAGGGTGGTTTACACATAAGAGGCATTGGGGAAGCTGAAGCAAGGGTATCTAATACTTTCTAAGAGATTCTGGGTTCCCGGGGCCCTCGCGTTACACTGACCAAGTGGTGATCTGCAATAAGGTGAGAGAGGACACTGTGTACACTATTGAAACACTGGACAAACAGTGGAAGACTCTCATTCTCCCTGATCCTCACTACTACCTTTAAAACAGGAATTTGTGTGTTTTTTTTTCTACTTCGTAGAGGAAATAGGAGAGCTGTTGTTTTTCTTTTCTCTCCTCTGCTCTTCAAAAGAAAAAGAGACAGTTTTTTCTTCTGAACTTTGGGGTAGTCTAGCCAGGGCCAAAAGCACGAGGGACATCGTGGTCAAGATGGGAAGTGTTTATGTGTGCAGTAATTCATTCCCATGCGTAGCTATGGTAGATGTAATGACTTTGCGCTACCACCAAGTGGCAGCGGCTTTGCCGAAATTTCTTTTTTTTTTCTATTATTTAAAAAAAAAAAAATATATATTGTGAGGGGGTTAGCTCGGCAGCGGGTGTGTGTGACCCCCGGGATGGGCTCCCCACACAAAAACAGGCCCAGCAGACGGAGGTTGTGGTTTTCAAAATCAAAAAGGTGCCGTTTATTTTCTATTTACAGTGACAAAAACACAGCAAAGCAAAAAAAACAAACAAAATAAATCCTGGTCAACTTGACCTCTGACTAAACATACAGGTTTCCTAACTAACAACTGGGATCAGCCTAGTGCTGTCCTAGTCCCTGGTTTTAAATGTCCAAGCAAAATATAGCCACACAGGCTTTCTCTCACCGCACAGGGGTTCACTCTCCCTAGACAGTCCACACAGGTCTGCTTCCAGGCATGAGCTAACATCTAATGAATCTGGGAGTTTTTATAGAGGCCTTAAACGAACTGACAGGCTTCAGCTGGCCTCATCAACTCCCTGCCTGCACGACGCCCAGACCTCTCCCTAGAGGTATGAGTCATCAATGAGCCCACTAGTCTCAGCTGGGCTTATACAACTCTCCACCTAGCTGTATAAATCGGCGTAAAGCCTGAATCTGGGCGAAATATATCTACCCCCCTGGATGCAACCAGGTGACTTTACCTTCCTGCTGTCACATACCCCCCCCTCTTGTTTTAACCTCGGGGTTGGAACACCAGCAATCAGGCATTCATGTACTCGAGACAAAGCATCCACATTCCCCATTTGAACGCCAGGGCGATGCTTTACTGTGAAGTTGAATTCCTGGAGGGCCAGGAACCACCTATTCACTCTTCTATTTGTTTCCTTGTTTTGAGCCATCCACTTTAACGGAGCGTGATCCGTAACCATGTCAAAGTGCCTACCTAGCAGGTAGTACCGAAGGGAATCTAGAGCCCACTTCACCGCTAAACACTCCTTTTCAACGGTGGCGTAATTTACCTCATGGGACTTCAACTTCCTGCTGAGGTAAATGACTGGGTGCTCTTCCCCGTTCCAGACCTGGGACAATACTGCTCCTAACCCCACATCTGACGCATCACTTTGTACGACAAAGTCTTTAGAGAAGTCGGGTGAGTACAACACTGGCTGGCTACATAAGGCTTGTTTCAAGAATTGGAATGCTGCCTCAGCCTCGGGGGTCCATTTAATCATGACCGACCCTTTCCCCTTCGTCAGGTTAGTTAGGGGCACAGCCTTAGAAGCAAAGTGGGGAATGAATCGCCGATAATACCCAGCGATTCCCAGAAAGGCTCGTACCTGCTTCTTGCTGTTGGGACGTGGCCAACTCTGGATGGCCTCGACTTTGTTGAGTTGGGGTTTTATTACTCCCCTCCCAATGGTGTACCCAAGATATTTGGCCTCCTCCTGCCCAATGGTACACTTCTTGGGGTTAGCCGTAAACCCTGCTTCCCGAACAGAGTCCAGGACTGCTTGCACTTTTGGCAGATGTGAGGCCCAATCTGTGCTATGGACAATTACGTCATCCAGGTAAGCCGCAGCATACTTCCGATGGGGCCTCAGCATCTGGTCCATTTTCCGCTGGAATGTGGCCGGCGCATTCTGTAACCCGAACGGCATTCTTTTATATTGGAACGCCCCGTCTGGGGTTACAAATGCGGTTTTCTCTTTGGCTGACTTGGCCAGGGGGATTTGCCAATACCCTTTTGTGAGGTCAAGAGTCGTCATGTATCGGGCTGTTCCCAGCCGGTCGATCAACTCATCTATACGTGGCATGGGGTAGGTGTCAAATTTTGTAACTTTGTTCAACTGACGAAAATCGTTACAAAATCGCCAGCTCCCATCCGGTTTAGGCACCAACACAATGGGACTAGACCAATCACTTTGGGACTCCTCTATCACCCCTAAGTTCAGCATTTTCTGTACTTCCTCCCGTATTGCCTCCCGTCGGGCCTCTGGGATCCGATAGGGTTTTAACTTCACCCTTTCACCGGGCGGGGTAATAATGTCATGCTCTACCCCAGATGTTTGTCCCGGCAGCTCAGAGAATACCTCCTTGTTGCGAAGCACAAACTCCTTAACCTCCTGTTGTTGGGGTTGTGACAAGGTGGCTGCGATTCCAACCTCAGGAATCACGCAACCAGTTTGAGCTGGTGACCAAGTGTCTGCGACTAGGGACTCTCTATCCCTCCAGGCTTTCAACAGATTAACGTGATAGATCTGTTCGGGCTTTCGCCTTCCTGGTTGTCTGACCTTGTAATTCACTTCGCTCACTTTTTCCATTATCTCGTAGGGGCCTTGCCATTTGGCAAGGAATTTACTTTCAACCGTAGGGACAAGTACCAATATCCTATCCCCCGGGGAAAAGGTACGGGTCTTGGCTCCACGGTTGTACACTCTCTGCTGTGCCAACTGCGCTTGGGCCAAATGTCCCTTCACGATGGGCATTACCTGTGCAATTCGATCTTGCATCAGGGCGACATGCTCAATCACACTCCTGTGGGGAGAACTCTCACTTTCCCAAGTTTCCTTGGCAATATCCAACAGCCCTCTTGGGTGTCTCCCATACAGTAACTCAAAGGGGGAGAATCCCGTAGAGGATTGGGGCACCTCCCTAATAGCAAACATCAAATAAGGAAGTAGACAGTCCCAATCCTTTCCATCCCTATCCACCACTTTCTTCAACATTTGTTTTAGGGTTTTGTTGAATCTTTCAACCAGCCCATCGGTTTGGGGGTGATACACAGATGTACGTAATTGCGTCACTTTGAACAATTTACACAGCTCCTTCATAACCCGGGACATAAAGGGTGTACCTTGGTCCGTAAGCAGTTCTTTACAAATACCCACCCGGCTAAAAACAAGAGATAGCTCTTTGGCTATGGTTTTGGCCGAGGTATTTCTGAGAGGGATCGCTTCTGGATAACGGGTGGCATAGTCCATTATAACCAATATGTACTGGTGCCCCCTAGCGGACTTGATTATAGGACCTACCAAATCCATTGCGATTCTCTCAAACGGGACCTCAATGATGGGTAGAGGGACCAGCGGGCTACGGAAGTGTGGCATCGGGGCCGACCTCTGACACACAGGGCAGGAGGAACAATAATTTTCTATGTCCTTCATCACCCCAGGCCAATAGAATCTCTGTAATACCCTCTCTCGGGTTTTCTCTGTCCCCAGATGACCTCCAAGAATGTGCCCATGGGCCAACTCCAACACCAACTTCCTGTAAGGTTTGGGCACCACAAGCTGCTCAACGGTTTCTTCTGCCCTTTTTGCCACCCGATACAGTAGGTCCTTCTCTACGCTGAAGTATGGGTAAGTGCAGGTATTATCTGGGTTCACTAACTCGCCATCTATTTTCACTACGTTTTCCCGTGCCTTTATTAGGGCGGGGTCTTTCAACTGTTCTGTGGCAAAGTTTTCCCTGTGAACCTCAAGATCAGAAAACTCCACAGACGGTAGGTTTTCGTCTGAGGAGGTGGGCTCCTCTCCAGTTTCTTGAGTCTCCCCTGCCAATACTGACAAGGGAAATTCGGGAGAGTCCTCACCACTCTCAGAGGAGTTCTGGCTATCATATTCCTGGTACATAGGGGCACCAGTGGGGGGCTCAGGATCATCCCACAGTTCCCAGAACTTCGGAAAATCCCTTCCCACAATGGCGTCATGCGGTAACTGAGACACTAAGCCCACTGGATGAGAAAGGGTACCTTTGGGGGTCTCGAAACACACTGTAGTCACTGGATACTCTCGGGTGTCCCCATGCACACAAATAACAGCTACCTTGATATTCCCAGAGACCTCTGTTTTAACTAATTCAGCCTTTATCAGGGTCACAAGGCTACCTGAATCCAGCAATACCACAACATTTCTACCATTAATACACATTTTGCATAAATGTTTCTCAGTTCCCCGAATGGCAGTGCATGCGACTGTCGCACACAGCGACTGACGTCTGCCCGTCAGAAAGTCACACTGCATGGGTTCCTCCAAAACCGGGCAATTTGCTGCAATATGTCCCGCTTGCCGGCAGCGGTAGCAAATGATCCTTCTTGCCGCCTCTTGAGCCGCTGATTTCCCAGGCTGTTCTCGCCAAACTTGGGGTAGAGCTCCCACCCTCTCACTCTCTCCACCCTTACCCCTTGGAATCATCTTATCCGCCCCTGGGGATGGTCTGGTCTTAGGGTGGAAAGTCCGAGTGTCTCTGGAAGAGGCCGTCAGGTTCTCTGTAGCCAAGTATTTCTCCACACGATCCACAAGACCATCGGCCGTCTCTGGGTCTCCATGGCTTACCCACTTTTGGATGGCAGTAGGAAGAGCTCTCAAAAACCGATCCATTACAACACGTTCCACAATCTTTGGTGCGGACAAAGTCTTTGGCTGTAGCCACTTTCTGCTCAGGTGAATGAGATCATACATTTGAGACCTGGGGGGTTTTCCAAGCTGGAAAGTCCAGTTATGCACACGCTGAGCCCGGACAGCCAGGGTGACACCCAGCCTTGCCAATATTTCAGCTTTTAGCATCACATAGTCTTTTGCTTGGTCAGGCTCTAGGTCATAGTAAGCTTTCTGCGATTCACCCGTTAACAGAGGAGCCACCAGTCCAGCCCACTGCTCCTCAGGCCACTTTTCTCTTTCAGCAGTCCTTTCAAACGTGGTCAAAAATACCTCTGGATCATCCTCTCCAGTCATTTTTGTCAATAAACGACTCACCCCAAAGGACGCGGTATTAGTGGGACGGCTTTCCTCACTGGTCTGCGGACGTTGCTGCATTACTGCTTCCATTTGTTGTAGTCTCTGCTCTTGCTTCTGTAATAGGTCTATGAAGCGGGCCTCAGATCGTTGCTGGGCTTGTTGCTGAGCTTCCAGACTCTGTTGGTGAGCTTGCTGCTGGGCTGCAAGGCTCTGTTGATGAGCTTGCTGCTGGGCTGCGAAGTTCTGTTGTTGAGCTGCAAGGCTCTTTTGCAAACCTGCATTTGTCTGCTGTTGATTGGCATTTGCTAGAGCCAGCTGTTTCAGTATCTCCTCCATGCTGGCTTAAAAAAAAACTGCCACTGGTTCTCCACCAACTGTGAGGGGGTTAGCTCGGCAGCGGGTGTGTGTGACCCCCGGGATGGGCTCCCCACACAAAAACAGGCCCAGCAGACGGAGGTTGTGGTTTTCAAAATCAAAAAGGTGCCGTTTATTTTCTATTTACAGTGACAAAAACACAGCAAAGCAAAAAAAACAAACAAAATAAATCCTGGTCAACTTGACCTCTGACTAAACATACAGGTTTCCTAACTAACAACTGGGATCAGCCTAGTGCTGTCCTAGTCCCTGGTTTTAAATGTCCAAGCAAAATATAGCCACACAGGCTTTCTCTCACCGCACAGGGGTTCACTCTCCCTAGACAGTCCACACAGGTCTGCTTCCAGGCATGAGCTAACATCTAATGAATCTGGGAGTTTTTATAGAGGCCTTAAACGAACTGACAGGCTTCAGCTGGCCTCATCAACTCCCTGCCTGCACGACGCCCAGACCTCTCCCTAGAGGTATGAGTCATCAATGAGCCCACTAGTCTCAGCTGGGCTTATACAACTCTCCACCTAGCTGTATAAATCGGCGTAAAGCCTGAATCTGGGCGAAATATATCTACCCCCCTGGATGCAACCAGGTGACTTTACCTTCCTGCTGTCACAATATATATATATATATATATATATATATATATATATATATATATATAATATATGCCAAGTAATGCTAGGATTAGCGTATTATAATCTAGAAGGAAGTCATTTTTTTTCGGAGAGATGGCTCATTTCTTTGTACAGATAAAAGATAGGATGTTTAGTGTGTGTTTTTTTTCTCCTCTTTTTTTCTCCCTCTGCAGGTGTGTGATCTGCTATCAACTCCACCGGAGAATGGGGTGGGGTAGATAATCTAGGAGAGGGTGGGATGTGTGATATGTTTTTGTGTATATTGCTCTGTATCCCGTTAAGAAAAAAAAAATATATGACATTGAGAATGGGATGTCACATTTACCGTATTTATCGGCGTATAACACGCACCGGCGTATAACACGCACCCCAAGTTTAGGAGGGAATTTTAGGGAAAAAAACTTTTAGGAGGGAAGTTTAAGGAAAAAAAAAAAACTTACATTTAAATGCAGCCTTACCAGTGTCCCTTGCAGCCTTGTCAGCAGTGTCCATTGCAGCCTTGCCCCAGTGTCCAGTGCAGCCTTTGCCCAGTGTCCAGTGCAGCCTTTGCCCAGTGTCCAGTGCAGCCTTTGCCCAGTGTCCAGTGCAGCCTTTGCCCAGTGCAGCTTTGCTCAGTGTCCAGTGCAGCTTTACCCAGTGTCCAGTGCAGTTTTACCCAGTGTCCAGTGCAGCCTTTGCCCAGTGCAGCCTTTGCCCAGTGTCAAGTGCAGCTTTGCCCAGTGTCCAGTGCAGCCTTTGCCCAGTGTCCAGTGCAGCCTTTGCCCAGTGCAGCTTTGCTCAGTGTCCAGTGCAGCTTTACCCAGTGTCCAGTGCAGTTTTACCCAGTGTCCAGTGCAGCCTTTGCCCAGTGCAGCCTTTGCCCAGTGTCCAGTGCAGCTTTGCCCAGTGTCCAGTGCAGCCTTTGCCCAGTGTCCAGTGCAGCCTTTTCCCAGTGTCCAGTGCAGCCTTTGCCCAGTGCAGCTTTGCTCAGTGTCCAGTGCAGCTTTACCCAGTGTCCAGTGCAGCCTTTGCCCAGTGCAGCCTTTGCCCAGTGTCCAGTGCAGCTTTGCCCAGTGTCCAGTGCAGCCTTTGCCCAGTGCAGCTTTACCCAGTGTCCAGTGCAGCCTTTGCCCAGTGTAGCTTTGCCCAGTGTCCAGTGCAGCTTTACCCAGTGTCCAGTGCAGCCTTTGCCCAGTGCAGCCTTTGCCCAGTGTCCAGTGCAGCTTTGTCCAGTGCAGCCTTTGCCCAGTGTAGCTTTGCCCAGTGTCCAGTGCAGCCTTTGCTAAGTGCAGCCTTGCCCCAGTTTTCAAAATTGGCGCCGCCGAGATCGCCGCAGAGACTGGGCGGAGCGGGGCGAACGCCGCCGAGAACGCAGGGAACGCAGGGACGCAGAGACGCAGGGACTGGGCGGAGCCGCCGCCGAGATACACATAGCCCAGTGTACTCGGCTATACTCGGCTTTTCTCGGCTCCGCTCACAGTCACGCCGAGTCCCGCCCTATGATGGACATATCACAGGTCCAATGGCGGGACTGGGCGTGACTGTGAGCAGAGCCGAGAAAAGCCGAGTATAGCCGAGTACACTCGGCTATGTGTATCTCGGCGGCGATCGCTGCGCTCCGCTCAGTCAGCGGAGATCGCCGGGATCAGTGGGTATCGGCGTATAACACGCACCCACGATTTTCCCCTGATTTTAAGGGGAAAAAAGTGTGTGTTATACGCCGATAAATACGGTATGTGTTGCTCTGTACTTTTACTTTCTTCTTTTCCCTTCTCATTTCCAAAATGTTTTGGTTCAGGCACCTTTTCAAAATTTTGTGAATAGTTATGAATAAATCGACGCCTACTCTGGATTGAGGAGGTCTTTGATTTATTCTAGACACTGGGACAGTGTCTAATCTAGGAGGGGGTGTGTGTAGCGGACCCCCCAATAATAGGGGGCGCTATGCCTAAATTTAGAGGGTAGCCTGAACTAATAGTTGGGCTCAGGCTGTTGAATTCTTCAAACTGGCTTCTGCTCTAAGGTAATGTTACCTGGCAGTGCAGTTCCCTGTGGCCTGTGGGTGGCACTGTTGCCCCGGGCTCGGGTTGAACCACGGGTAGCATTGCAGCGCTATTGGGTGTCCTCTCTCTGCGGCCGTTCAGTGGGCGTGGTCTACCCACTGTGCATGCCAGGAGAGGGTACTTAAGGGGCAGATGCCATTAGGCGGGGAGTTCGGAGGTGATCCAGGGGACCCCTTGGTCCTAGGCGCGTAAACCCTCCTTCGGTGGCCCTCATGGCCAGGGGTACGTGCATGTGTATTCAGTCCCGGGCACCTTTAGCCCGAGGCTGCATCGTTCCAGTTAGGCCCAGCACCTTTAGCTGAGGCTTACATTAGAAGAGGAGTCCCAGGGTGCTCAAGTAGGGGTAACCCGCTCTGAAGGAGAGGAAACCAGGGAGGACCTATCCAAGGGGATCGGTGAAGGAAGTCACTGTCTCGGGAGAGGCCTGGTTACCTATCAGAGGGAAGGACTCCATAATCCACCACAAGCCTTGTAATGTGCCCCATTGGCACCTAAGGACTTAGATATTACAAGTGCTGGGAAGTTCAAGATTTGGAAGCTGTCTCTTGATCGTATCCCTAGGAAATTACAAGTGAATGTTCCGTGCTCCACACCGGCTGCTAGAACCGTGAGAGGGGACTATCCGGGTGAGCAAATTCCACTCAGGCCTGAGTGGTGATGATTGTTAGTTAAGTGCCGCGTGCCTGAACCTACCTCCCTGTTCATTTTCTCTATCTCCAGCTTTCCTGTCACGTTATCAAGCAAGCAAAATAAAAATTTCTTTAGTGGGTTTAATACTGTCTGGACAATGGCCTTCTTGAAATAAAGAGAGAGAATAGACTCTTCCCTACACTCTAGGGAAGAGAACCAATGGAAGGAGGTAACTCGCTGCAGGACCCAAATCGGATAACACCGCTCACCCTCTTCAACAAGGAGGACACTGGGCATGTGGCATGGTGTGTCCCACCTGCTAGCGGAGGTAAGCAAGGGAGGGATCTGTGTGCTACACTAGCAACAGCTATGTGGCCCACACTAGAGAGCAAACTACCTGCTGGACTAAAGTGTAGTGTATCTAAACAAACCTACAGCCCCTTTGTTACAAACCCTGTTCTTTGGATACGCCATTCAATACACCACTTAAGAAGAGACTTCAATGATAACTTTACTGAAGAAAGGCATCACACAGGAACAGTTTTTATCAGGCAGCTTCTTACATTAATTCCTGTACAAGCTAATTTAGTGCCCATAGGGTAATCATACCTGAAAACAGTCCTTAGTGTCCATTACTGTAGAGGCAGAGTCCATGATTGGTAAATAATATACAAGTGGCAGTACAGTGTCAAAAAAAGTCCATGTTTGGCAAAGATCCATAGAAGGCTGTCAGTCCATCCTTGGTAGTTAAGAGTCCTCAGGCTTTCAGTCCCTCACGGAGCCCCGAGTGCCCCCTTCCTTGGGGCGCCATCCAGCAGTATAATGGTCTACATTTTGACAGTATTTTCAGAAGCTCCCTCTTGACCTAGATAACTGCAGAGCATACGTGAGCATAGAAAAAACATTAACCCTTCTGTAGGTACTTGCCTACACGCCGAGAACAAAAAAAAGTTTCTTCCCTGGTTTAGCCTTCTGGGCCCCTCTGATAAACCAATGAGGCTCAGAAAAATGCAATAAATCTACTGAAGCAACTGGGAGACGCAGGGGAAACATATATAAACTGGCTACCCTGCCTGTATATGTAATGAAACCTAAAGTTGCCCAGACCCCATATAGAAGGACCGGTGGTGCCCCTTTATCAGCGGCCCTGTTCCTAGTAATATGAGGAAACATCACCTTTCCTGCCGATTAAATGTATTAGCATCTGAACTATCTAATGCAGATACCATAGGTTAAGGTGACCAGATTTTTTAAATGAAATCCCTGGACATATTTTTTTTTTTTTTTACTAGTAATGGCGGCAATCAGCGACTCTCTGCCCATCGCCGCCCGCCTCACAGCCTGTCAAGTCTTACTCTCCGGGCCCCGGCTACTACTGGGTGGGGAGCGGAGGAAGATCACTCCGCTAGGGAAGGCAAGGAGATAAGCAGGCAGGCGGCTGGCCGGGACTTGAGCCAAGGCAGAAGAACATGCGAGCGGAGCTGAATGGGCATGCACCCGAAACTGAAAAAATATTCCCTCCACTCCGACCAGCACATGATCATCAGAAAGGGGCACAGATTCTGAAAAAAAATACACCCCCTAAGCTAGTAGGAGCGGTGGAGTGGGGGTGTGTAATTAAAAAAAAATGTTTTAATTCTGCACTGACTGTCTTTGATATTGCCCCAGCCCCTGTTCAAATCCAATCTGGGGACAGACTTGGTCCGGGGACAGTGTCCTCAATCCGGGGACTGTCCCCTGAAACAGGGGATGTCTGGTCACCCTACCATAGGTACATTTTGTAGGTATGCAGAATTTATAATACATTATATCCTTCAGGTAGTACAGTTTCTGTAGCATAGTTATCGTCAAAAATATCCTCAATTGTTTAGAAAGTTGGCACTTGCCTCTGGGGCCATATCCCCAACCTTCTAATCAAGGAAACAAACCAGATCTCCATAATTACTGTATACCACAAATCCCCCCACTAAACACCCTTTAGACACTTACACAGTATACTGTACATCTACACAATAAAAATTAACGATTGTCTAGCTGCTCTAAAGCAGCCTTTTTCAACTAGGGTGCCCATGCACTCTGGGGTGTCTTCAGGTTTCTTCAGGGGTACCTTGGCAAAATACCTAAAAATTGCCCATAAATTGTATACAAGTAAGTGGGGGGTGAAGCCTGCATTTTCATTACACAAAGCCAAAGGTTTTCATTGTGCACTATTACAACCTTCTAGCCACTGTGATCACAACAATAAATTATGTCATTGAATAATAAGGAGGATGTTTGGAGCTCTTTTTTGCCCTTCTCCGTTAGCACTGGGGTCACATTAGCTGAGTGAGGGAGAAGAGAAACATTGGAATACTAAATCAGTACCAGTGTGCAAAGGTGTGTTTGCTTTGGAAGAATAAATCACCTCTAATATTGGGTGTCCTATGTGTGTAAATGTTGCTGTGTTATGTAAAACTATTTGTTTATTTATTTACATTTTAGAAAGGGGTGCAGAATTTTAAAGGGTGTCTTGACTGGAAAAAGGTGGCGAAACACTGCTTTAAAAGGAAACCTATGCTGAACAAAATTTGCAGGCTGTCATTGTGTGACCTTCTTATGAAAATAACAGTTGCCTGACTGTCAGGCTAATCAAAGGGCTTCAGTACTTACTAATTTTCTGACCAAACACAAGTAAGCAGATCAAAATTTCTGACTTTGTTTTGACTTAAAGGAGAAGTTTGGGCATATAAAAAAACCAAACATCTATAGTCACCTCAAATCGATGCTGCAGCTGTCCCATGCCTGCTCTATGCCCAACAAAAGATCGATTACACAAATGTTGATTGCTCAGTTCTCGGCCTGCTCAAAACTAAGAGCAGTGACTGTCAGGCACCGCTCTCTGCTGCGCTCCTCCAGCGATCACTGGAGCGCTGGGCTGGAGAGGGGTCATGTACAGCTGGCTTCAGACTCTCAGCTGCACGCTGAGAGCCGGAGCCAAACAGAAAACAGGCAGCTAGGTGGATCCCAAAAATATGGTCGGGATCCTTCCAGACACTGTAGCAGCATTGCCACATCAGCTGACAGCAGGCAACAGCCAGCTATAAGCTGACTCTGCGTCACAGGAGAGCAAAAGTAAGTGCACTCCTGTGACCCAAAAGAGAAGTATGGCCAAAAAAAGCTTTGTCCATACTTCTCTTTTAAAACCCAACTGAACTTTCAGTTTAAGTCTGCTAAATACATTCCCGTTAAAGCAAAAACAAAGGTGTGCAAAGCTGTACAATTGTTTTCTTTAGATAGCCTTGAAAATAACAACATGCTGATGGAAAGGACCCATGTTTTTTTGTGTGGAAGTAGTGGGTCGCTCTGCAGAAGTCTGGCATGCCCCTGTGGATAGAGAGCTAGAGCTCTCCCGCATGAGTTTAGCTGATTGCAGAACCATAGGTCTAACTCAACAGGGGGTGTGTCACACTTCTTTAGAGCAGGGGTCTCAAACTGGCGGCCCTCCAGCTGTTGCAAAACTACAAGTCCCATGAAGCATTGCAAGGATGACAGTTACTAGCATGACTCCCACAGGTAGAGGCACGATGGGACTGGTAGTTTCGCAACAGCTGGAGGGCAGCCAGTTTGAGACCCCTGCTTTAGAGAGACCATTGCTTCCACACAAAGAGCATGGGTCCTTCTCCACAACATGCTGGTAAGGGACAGGCTTTTCCAGTCAGGCTTTCCAAAGGCAACACGTTATCAATTTTTATATTTGGATTTTGATTTTTAAAAGTTTTCAAAAGTTCAGTTTAATTTGCTGTATACTTGTTCCAGGTTTTCAAGGAGTTCTGTCTCAGCAGGTTGGATTTCCCTATCCACTTCTATTGTTTGGATGGGGGAATCTGTAAGTTTTTTTTTTTCCCGCTGACTGAACAAAAAAAAACAATATATCTTTGGCCAAACTTAGTGATTTAAGCGATTTTCTTTCCTGCAAACACAGTGGCTATAACAGTGGCTAGCAATGATTGCATGTAAAATCCGGCAGGCTGTTTGTAACCAAGTTGATCGATCGTTCAACTTGGATACATTCAGCCTGCCCATACATGGTTTGCAAATCGCCCAGACCCTGCTAAACTGGCTGAGATTCAAACTGTCTACAGACGGATTTAGTAACTCAGCAAGCTCAAAAGAAATTAGATCAACATAACACCCAAGCTACTAGCATAACACCCAAGTTACTAGCATTTTTCAGAAGGAGGTCAACAAACAAAGCATATAGGTATATTTTGGAGGCGCTAGGTGTGGTGTCATGGGTGGTGGTGTATTATAAAAATTTTGGATGGATACTGCAAAAGCTTCTTTTCAATATTCCAGCATATAATCCATCAGATTTATAAAAGCATACATTTTTCTGCTTTGTCTTCTGATATTTCAGAATCAAGAGATGTTCCGGTCATTGAAGTCTCTACAAGTGTTGACCTTCCTAGGAATTTTCTGCTTCAGCCTTCTTCTTGCATCAACGAACAACGAAAAGTAATGGCTTTATCCAGTTTACAAGCCTTTTTTAAAAACATTTTCAATTCAGTTAGAAGAAATATTATAATTCCAAGGCTAATGTATTGGTCAGTACTTTTGATCCTAAAGCCTACTGCCAGTCAAAACATTTTGTTTAGTTTTAGACAGAGTGCGGAAAGGTCAGAACCCCTTTCAGACCTATCGCCACAGGGGAGATTTATTTTTGCTTCCTGTCAAGAAGTGATGGGAAATCCCATTACTGTGGAAACACCATTTTTCTCTTTCGTCCATGGACAGACACAGCTTCCTTATAATCTTGACTTGTGGGTTATGTTCCGTCTATTAGGAGAGGACTAGGCAGACATGTAAATGGTTAAACATGTAATCTTTAGCAAAGCTGAACAGCCCCGCCCAGGGGGCGGTCCCTCTGGTCATAACCTCTCTCACTGCAGTGAGCAGCTCAGTTTTTTTCTGCCTAGCATAGGAGAAGGACCTGGCTTCCTAGGGCCCATTGGTCCTGTGGATTTTTTCTATTTTTTTCTACTTTTTGATCCTGAGATCTACTATCAACTGCCGACTGGGTGACAGGCTGGATCCCAGATCCTTGTAGTCCCCCTAGTTTCGGCCATCGAGCGTGTGCCGACCTTTAGCTACGCGATGGGTCGTCCATGATATGCCCCATTGCTCCAGGGGTGGCTGGTGAGCTAAATGCTTCGAGGCACACATATGACCGGGCTATATGTCCGTGTCACAGTGTGTCGGGCCGGCAGACATGCCGTAACCGCGCAGATGTTGGGTCTGTCAGGAATGCCTTCAGCTAGTCCACACAGGACGGGTAAGTAGCAGTCCCCCTGCTTTGGCAGGGTGGCACGGCTGGGCATTCCTGGGGAGGTCGATTAGGGGTTCCCACCCTCCCTTTCCTCTCTCCCTGTCATTTCCCTCCTTCCCATGCTCTGTGGGGCTGGGCCTGCTGTACTCCCCGGGGGTCCTCCGTGTCCTGACTGGGGGCTGTGCGGGGGGCCCAGGGTCCGCTCTCCATGGGGGGTGTTTTTTGGTGCCATGAGGGGGCCTCCGCGCTGAGGCCTAGCGTGTTTAATTTCTCCCTCAGCAGCGTACGGCGGCCATTTTGGAGGCGCCCAGCGCCATTTCCATGTAGTCCGCACGCTTCATACAGGGGCAGCTGGCGGCCATTTTCTTGTAGCCCCAGCTCGGTTTTTGCCTCTAGCCGTGAAAACGTCTCTTCTGGATGGCGCGAACAGTGCAGAATGCCTCAGGCACAGGAAGACACCGCAGCCATGCCTGTTAGGAGGAATATGGGGAGAGCGGACGGGGGCGCTGGCAGCACCTCATCAGAGCGGGGAGTCCCCTGGGGTCCCTCACTCTGAGCAGCTAGGGGGGTGGAATGTTTTGCTGTCTTGCCTTGGTCCCTATGGGTGTCAGGCAAGTGTGGGTTTGCATGGCGTCAGAAGCTGGCATTTTCTTTCCCTAACATCCCTGTGGTGACAACCGGTGCCCTGTACCTAGCGTGCTTATGGACGCCTTGCTGGTGGTCCTGGAGTCCCTTATTACCAGGGTGGAAGCGGTGTACGGACGTAATGGGGGTAAAAACGCCCCCTCTCCCCACCATCTTCGGGAAAAACAGTTCTGATTCAGACTCAGGCCTTGCTGTGGCAGATGTCCCCTGCTCTGACTTGTCAGACGATGCAAACCAGGACCCTTCGGACAGTGTGGAACAATGCATGCGGGATCCCCAATAAAATGGAGGTTACGGCAAGGGCATCTATTAATGGTGTCAGTCCCTTCTGGGTCCCACTAGCCGGCCCGCACCACTAGGTTTCCCTACCTAGTTAATTTGATACGTTTTTAAAATAGAACGGCTGCAGCATTCAAAAAAAATGCATGGCTGTCCGTTATCTCTTTGGGGAGTGTTTCCTGAAAAAGGACATCTCCCCCCAATGGGGGGCCTCCGGCATCCAGGAAATTACCACCGTCCGGTGGTAGGGGCCCCTGTCTTTAAGTACCCTGCAGACAGGAGGACCGAGGCGGTGGTCCGGTTCTTGTTCATGGTATTGGGGTCAGCATTGCGGCCACTGTTGGCCACGACTCTGGTGTCACTGGCGCTTCCTTAAATGGGCAAAGATTGCTGCACCGTGGTTGAATAGCAACAGGCTTCCCCGGTCTGCATGATAGCGGATCGGTTGGTGCATGGCCTCAAGTATGTCTGCAATGCGGCCTTAGATACAGCTCCCTGGCTGTCCAGAACTTTCAGTATCTACGGTGGGGCTACGCCGCATGATTTGACTGAAATGCTGGTCTGCAGACCAGACATCCAAGAAGACTCTGGCGGATTTGCTCTTCCAGGGTTGGGGGCCTTTTGGGGCCTCACTGGATGACATTATAAAAAATATCGTTTGGGGTGGGAGCACGGCGCTTCCACAATCCAGAAAGGGTAAGGAGCCACGCCATAGGCCAGGGGCCTCCCCCTTTTTTTCCACTCACAAGCAGTGTTTTCTTTTCGCCGGGCCCGCAGGTGAGCGTTCCCAGGCCGACAAGGGGCCAGCTGAGGGTCAAAATGTGTCCCTGGGTTCGCAAGCCAGACGGCCTGCAAACAAATCTGCGACTGCATGACGGGCGGCCCCTGCCCGACTCTCGGGTGGGGGGTCGCCTTTGCGGGTTTGCGGCTCGGTGGACTGCCCTGCTTTCCAACCAGTGGGTTGCGAAATGGTTTCATCAGGGTACAAGATAGACTTTCTGTCTTGTCCACAAAACAACAGATTTTTCCTCTCCATCCTTCATCTTCCTCCGGCTCGTTGGTACGCCCTGTTTGGGGCAGTGCAGGACTTGCTGAAGCGCGGGGTGATAGCTTCTGTGCCGCTGCCGGAAAGGTTTTCAGGGATTCTATTCCAATCTGTTTGTAGTCCCACAATAGGATGGGGTTCGTCCAATCCTGGACCTGAAGGCCCTCAACTCCTTTGTAAAAGTACAAAGGTTCAGGATGGAATCAGTTCACTGCTCTCCGTCCGGGGGATTTTTCTGGCGTCCTTGGAAATCAAGGACGCATATTTACAGGTCCCCGTAATATGTCGGGCATCAAGTTTCTGCGTTTTGCAGTCGGGTCGCTCACTACCAGTTTGGGGCTTCCCCTTTTTGGTTTTGGCATCGGCACCAAGGGTTTCTCCAAGGTGTTCACCATGATCCTGGCCTTGCTAAGACAGCGAGGAATTTCTATTGTGGGCTACCTGGACGACATCCTTCTGAGGCTACTGCGTACTCAGAATTAGAGGAGGATGTGGCGATTGACAGTTGGACCCTTCAAATATTTGGTTGGGTGCTGAACCTCCTGAAGTCGGTGTTGGTGCCGACTCGGCGTCTGGAATATCTGGGCTTGATTCGGGTATCTTCAGAGGTGAGGTTTTTGTCTCCCATTGAAAAAATTGCAGGCTCTTCAGATGGCGGTGAAGCTGTGGCATCCCGCTGGTGGTCGTCACTGCGCTTTTGCATGTGAGCCCTGGGTCTTATGGTAGCCTCCTTCGAGACAGTACCGTATGCACAAATTCCATACTCGAGTCTTGCTAAGGGAGATCCTGTCCAAATGGGACAAGTCTCCGTTGTCCCTGGATTGTCAATCCTGGGTGAGCCACCTAGTCAAGCCTCCCCTGGTCTGGTGGCTGAAATCTCCGGCCCTTCAGTCTGGAAAGTCGTTCCTTCCTTTTCACTGGATGGTACTCAGACAACGCCACGACGGTGGCATATGTCTACCGTCAAGGAGGACCAAGCAGCTCGGTTGCAGCATTGGAGGTCGCTCACATCCTGCGGTGGGCAGAACGGAGCATGCCGGCTCTATCGGCCGGGTTTCATTCTGGGTGTTGAAAACTGGCAAGCTGGCTACCTAAGTCGCCAGATGCTGGACCAAGGAGAATGGTCGCTACACCTGGATGTGTTTCAACTCTTTTGCCTGAGATGGGCACGCCAGCCGTGGATCTCCTGGCTTCTCGATTCAATCGGAAGGTATTTAAGTTTGTGGCCAGGGCCGAGGATCCCTGGGCGGACGCGACGGACGCATGGGTGGCCCCGTAGGGTCAGTATTGGCTAAGTTATACCTTTCCCCCACTGAATCTTCTGCTTCGTCTGCTCTAGAGAGTGGGGACTGAGGGGATTCCGGTGACTCTAATTGCACCAGATTGGCCTCGGCGTCCCAGGTACGCCGACCTAGTGCGCCTGGTGGCAGATGCCACCTAGGTCCTATACTTCATCCGGCTTTGCAGTCACTGGCTTAACGGCTTGGCTGTTGAAAGTCAGGTTCTAAGGGACCGAGGCCTGTCGGACTCTGTAAATTCCTTCATGCTGAGGGCACGGAAGTCATCTTCTCAGATCTATCATCACACGTGGAAGGCCTACATCTCTGTGTGAGGAGATGGGTTGGCGCCCACGGGCAAAGTCGGTTTCCAGGATACCTGCTGTTTTTTATAGCATGGTGTGGATCACAAACTTGCCTTAAGCACCATTATGGGGCAGTTTTTTTTCAGCCTTGGCTGTTTTTCTTTAAACTGCCCTTGGCAGCTCATTCACTGGTGAGTACGTCTGTGCAAGGGGCGCGACATGTGGCTCCTCCGTTCGGCCACCACTACCTCCGTGAGATTTGAATTTGGTACCCTCGGTACTTCAGAGACCTCCCTTTGTGAATATCAGGGAGATTCCTTTTTTGACACTTTCTCATAAAGTTTCCTTTCTGGTGACTTGACCTCTGTCAGGAGGGTTTCAAAATGGCGGCATTGTCTTGCAAGTCCCCCTACTTGATCCTCCATCCGGATAAAACGGTGCTACGTCCGCAGCCTTCGTTTTTTCCAAAAGTGTTTTCGGTCTCTCTTTTGAATAAGGACATTGTACTTCCATCCTTGTGTTCTCAGCCGTCGCATCCCAAAGAGGTTGTGTTACATTCCTTAGATGTGGTACGTGTTCTGCGGGTGTATTTGTCTGCTACGGCTCAGTTCGGAGGTCAAACTCACTGTTTGTCTCTATGACTGTCCCATAAACAGGCCTGGCGATGTCGTCGAACACCATTCTCGATGGATCAGACAGATTGTGCTTCAGGCATCTGCCCTTAAAGGGCGGGCGCCTTCTTTTCCTGTCGCGGCGCATTCTACCAGGGCACTTGGTGTCTCCTGGGCCTTCCGACATTGAGCGTCTGTTCTACAGGCGTGAAAGGTGGCGACCTGGACGTCCGTTCACAATTTCACTAAGTTTTACAAAGTTGACGTGCATGCATCTGCAGATTCTTGCTTTAGCCCCAAGGTTTTGCACACGGCTGTTTTAAGTGGCAACTCCTCTTTTGAGGAGCTCTGATTGTTTGGGGTGAAGTTGTTTACTGCTGTTCCCACCCCTTAAGGCTTATATGCAAGGTATTGTCATAAAAAGTGTTTGGGGACCCGGGTCCTGCCCCAGGGGACATGTATCGATGCAAAAAAAAGTTTTAAAAACGGCTGTTTTTTCAGGAGCAGTGATTTTAATAATGCTTAAAGTGAAACAATAAAAGTGAAATATTCCTTTAAATTTCGTACCTGGGGGGGTGTATAGTAGGCCTGTAAAGCAGCGCTTGTTTCCCTTGCTTAGAACTGTCCCTGCACAAAATTTCATTTCTGAAGGAAAAAAAGTCATTTAAAAGCACTCGGCTATAATGAATTGTCGGCTTCCGGCAATACAGAGAAAAGTCATTGATAAAAAAAAATTAAAAATGCGTGGGGGTCCCCCCAAATTCAATTATTAGGCCCTTCACGTCTGGTATGGATATTAAGGGGAACCCTGCATCAAATAAAAAAAAATTACGTGGGGTTCCCCCCAAATATCCCTACTAGACCCTTCAGGTCTGGTATGGATTTTAAGGGGAACTCCACCCCAAATTTTTAAAAAAAATGGCGTGGAGTTCCCCCAAAAATCCATACCAGACCCTTTATCCGAGCACGCAACCTGGCAGGCCGCAGGAAAAGAGGGGGGACGAGAGAGGGCCCCCCCTCCTGAACCGTAACAGGCCACATGCCCTCAACATGGGGAGGATGTCCACATGTTGATGGGGACAAGGGCCTCATCCCCACAACCCTTGCCCGGTGGTTGTGTGGGTCTGCGGGCGGGGGGCTTATCGGAATCTGGAAGACCCCTTTAACAAAGGGGACCCCCAGATCCCGCCCCCCTATGTGAATTGGTAAGGGGTACATTGTACCCCTACCATTTCACGAAGAAAGTGTAAAAAAAAAATGTCAAAAAACACACAGACACCTTGAAAAAGTCCTTTATTAAAAAAATAAATAAAAAAAAGTGATGTAATCCAATGTCCCGCGGCGATCCGATGTCCAACGCTGCAGTCTCCACTCGAAAGGTCATTGGCTGAGCGGACCTACACTGCGGAGGAAGTTCCCCATCAGGTCCGCTCAGCAAATGACGTAGGCGGGGTCTGAGGTACGAGGGGGCGGGGGCGCCCTCGTATCTCAGACCCCGCCTACATCATTGGCTAAGCGGACCTGATGGGGAACTTCCTCTTCAGTGTAAAAAAATGAATAGACCTGCCCCTTCTCACGTTCCCCATCAGGAGCGGACCTGATGGGGAACGTGAGAAGGGGCGGGTCTATTCATTTTTTTACACTGAAGAGGAAGTTCCCCATCAGGTCCGCTCAGCCAATGACGTTTCATGTCGAGAGGAGACCTTTCCCAGGTTGCGTACTCGGATAAAGGGTCTAGTATGGATTTTTGGGGGAACTCCACGCCATTTTTTTTTATTTGGGGTGGAGTTCCCCATAAAATCCATACCAGACCTGAAGGGTCTAGTATGGATATTTGGGGGGAACCCCACGTAATTTTTTTTTTTAATTTGATGCAGGGTTCCCCTTAATATCCATACCAGACCTGAAGGGCCTGGTAATTGAATTTGGGGGGACCCCCACGTGTTTATTTTATTTTTTTATCAATGACTTTTCTCTGTATTGCTGGGAGCCGACAATTCATTATAGCCGTGAGTGGTTTTAAATGGCTTTTTTTCCTTCAGAAATGACATTTTGTGCAGGGACAGTTCTAAGCAAAGGAAACAAGCGCTGCTTTACAGGCATACTATACACCCCCCCCAGGTACGAAATTTAAAGGAATATTTCACTTTTTATTTTTCACTTTATGCATTATTAAAATCACTGCTCCCGAAAAAACTGACGTTTTTAAAACTTTTTTTTGCATTGATACATGTCCCCTGGGGCAGGACCCGGGTCCCCAAACCCCTTTTAGGACAATAACTTGCATATTAACCTTTATAATTAGCACTTTTGATTTCGAACGTTCGAGTCCATTGTATTTAATAGGGTTCTAAAGTTCACGCAAACTTTAGGTCTGTTCGCAGGTTTTGGTGCGAACCGAACAGGGGGGTGTTCGGCTCATCCCTACTTTTGACGAACTGAGCTGCTCACTGCAGTGAGAGGGGTTATGACCAGAGGGACCGCCCCCTGGGCGGGGCTGTTGAGCTTTGCTAAAGATTAAATTTTTAACCATTTACATGTCTGCCTAGTCCTCTCCTAATAGATGGAACATAACCCACAAGTCAAGATTATAAGGAAGCTGTGTCCGTCCATGGACTTCAGAGAAAAGGATTTTACGGTGAGTACAAAAATCCTATTTTTTCAGTAAAATGGGTTTAGGTTAGAACTTCTGTCACATTATTATAACTGTCTGTGTCTTACTGTCCCAGTGACAACTATTCCCCTTATTTCTTGTCCTGCCATCACAAGGACAAGGGAGTAAGGTGAAACCCTTTTAACAAAGTCAAAGACAGCAAAAAAAAAGATTTTAAAAAGTTATCTAAAACAAAGAAAGAAAACGCAAATCAAATTCAAAAATCAAATAAAAAAAAACGGAGATCCCGCTAAAAAAAAAAATATTAAAGCCAGCAGCTACAAATACAGCAGATGCTGACTTTTAATATATGGACACTTACCTGTCCAGGTCGCCCGGGATGTCAGCAGCCGAAGCCGATCTGTCCCTCGAGGATCGGCTGCTGCCACCGCCATGCTCGGTAAGGGAATCAAGAAGTGAAGCATTGCGGCTTCACTTCCCGGTTCCCTACTGCGCATGCGCGAGTAGTGCTGCGCGTCTTCACTGGTCCCCGCTGTGTTCTGGGAGCTGTGTGTCTCTCAGAACACAGCGGGGGTACAGAGTAGGCGCCGGAAGTGGCGTAGATCACCGAGGTGATCTATGCCAGGAAGTGGGAGCAAATACCTGTCTTAGACAGGTATCTGCTCCCCCCTCCCCCCTGAAAGGTGCCAAATGTGACACCGGAGGGTGGGAGGGTTCCAAAAAGTCGAAGTTCCATTTTTGGGTGGAACTCCACTTTAAGCTATATAATTACAACATGCGGTAGATATTTGTATTATGGTGGCCATACATGCAGCAATACGATCATTTATTAATATATTATAAGTTCAATGAAAGAATTATATCTGTAAATGATTGATTGCAGTAACTACTTGCAAAATGATTCAGGCAAAGCAATATAATTCAACCAAAATCATCTTTTTGTCATATGTGATGATGGATTGTTTTCAAACCAAATGTCTTTATAAACAATCTAATTATTTCAAATGACTTATTGATCCTATCTGCTACTATGTGCATGGCAAACATCACGGTCATCTTTGGTAGTGAAGTACAAAATTCACACTAATTCATAGATATAATAACTTTAATTCTGAAATTTAACTAAGAAAATACATTCCCTACAGCTTTAGTCACACCATTTACTTGTAATTCACGATGTGCTGGATCCTGGATAAAACTTCGCTGCAGGGATGCCTGTCCTCTTCCTGTATCTGAATTTCTGACACTGCAGGGGTTTTCATCTTCAGGCAGAACAGTAACTAACACGATTGCATTTCTCCCAACTGTCCCTGATTTCGGGGGACTGTCCCTGATTTTGAACAAAGATCCTCTGTCCCTCATTCCTCCTCATTCCTCCTCATTAGTCCCTCATTTTGGTCTGATGCATATACCTGTATAGAAATTTGAAATTTTTACCAATCAAAAAGTGTTTAACAGTGCTAAACCTTTCATCCAGTTTCTAAATTGCTGTATTTGTACATTTCAAAAGCCAATATAAAGGAATAGTGGTGGTAAAAAAAAGCATTTGTGGGTTTAACTAATATTTTTTTTTATAATTCTCCTTTAAGGGGATGTGGCAGGGTGTGTGTCTTATGCCTACATACTTTTGCTAATAGGTGTCCCTCATTCCCATCTCAAAAAGTTGAGAGGTATGCAACTGGGCCATGCATTGCCAAACTAATGCCCCATACACACGATCGTTTTTCTTGCCATTTTTTTTCTTGCAGTTTTTCACGTCGTTTTTTTTCATGTTTCCTCTCAAGCCTGTCTTGCGTACACACGATCATTTTAAAAAACGATCAAGCAAAGCGCAGTGACGTATACCACGTACGACGGCACTATAAAGGGGAAGTTCCGCTCGAATGGCGCCACCCTTCATGTTAGTAAAGTTTGTTGAGCAACGATTCGCGCTTTTAAGCCTCGTGCTTTTCAGTCCGTTACTGCGTGACGAATGTGCTATCTCCATTACGAACGCTAGTTTTACCAGAACGAGCGCTCCCGTCTCATACTTGATTCTGAGCATGCGCGTTTTTTTTCACGTCGTTAAAGCATACACACTATCGTTTTTCACGTCGTTAAAAAAAACGACATGAAAAACGACGTGAAAAAAGAGAGCATGTTCGAAATTTTTAATGGCCGTTTTTCACGTCGTTAAAAATGCTCTGGAGCATACACCCGATCATTTTTAATGGCCATTTTTAAAAATGGCATTTTTAACGGCATGAAAAACGATTGTGTGTAGGGGGGCATCAGGCTAATTGAAATCTTTAATTACACTTAGAGAACAAGCGTAAATTGGAAGGAGAAGCAAAATTATCTTCACTCAATGTTCCTGTACTGGAGAGAAAAGTCATTGAGATGAAAGGGAGTCAGTGATTTTTTTGGGCTATTTACATGTACATTTTCCAAAAAGTGTAATTATTCTGGATTAATACAAGTGATCACAGTGCATAAAAAAAACATATACTGTAATAGACTATGAATGCCAGATATTTATGATGTGTGATATACTAAAGGCCATCCAGGACATTTTACTTTAAAGTGATAATAAAAGGCTGAATTGTTTTTTTTTTTTTTAAATAACAAACATGTCATACTTAACTACTGTGTGTAGATGTTTTGCCCCTCCCTCCTGCCTAGTGCCCCCACAACCAGCAGCTTGCTATGGGGGATCCCGAGCCGCTGCTCTGTCTGTCCATTTAGACACAGAGCGAGGCTCAGCCCGCTCTCCTCATTGGCTCACTGGCTGTGATTGACAGTAGCTGGGGTCAATGGCTCCCATTGCTGTCTCAGCCAATGAGGTGGAAGAGACCTGGGAGAGCTGCTGCTCTCGTGCACATTGATGAATCGAGATGGGGCTCAGGTAAGTATAGGGGGGGGGGGCTGCTACACACAGAGGTTTTTTTTATCTTCAAGCCTTGAGTCTTTACAACCACTTTAAACGCCTGTTTGTATGCTTACATAAACTAAGGTTTGGTGGTTTAGAAAATAACTGTATTCTTTGAGTTATCTACCCAATGGGTCTAGTGAGTTCCTTTTATCATGCTAGTAGTGTGTCTAGGCAATTGTATCAGTTCTGATTGATGTACGGGCATAATGACAGTGTGAGATATCACAAAGTTTTTGTTTAACTTCTGTCTACTCTATTTTGTTCATTATAGAGAGAGATCAGTTGCAGAGACTCAGCTAATGCATGATACAGGAAAGATGATTGAAGAAATAAGTCGTCAAAGATGGTTGCAAAGTTTACTGGATATCATTCACAACCCAGGCCGAAGAACGCATTCGGTGTTGAGACAAAATAAGTAAATTAATCAGTAATACACTTGGCACCAACTATATGCAATGAAGTAAAATGAAAAGTTTTAGAAACTGTATAAAACTTTAAATCAAATGGCCAGATGAGAAAATTACAGTAATGATCACATGTACTATACATAGTTAAATGCCATTAATTATCAAATGCAAAGTGAACATTCAACTTCCATCAATTATACACGACAATCATCTTATGGCTGAAAGCAATATGTTGGCAAATACAGTAAGTCTAAACATATATCTACATTCTGTGACCCTGATTTGGTAATTTTCCCCCAAAATTAAGAGATATTCTACTTCAGCTATAGCCCAGCTTCATTGTACAGTTCAACTTTTTCAATAAAGGTTTAATTCAACTTTAGAGTGAGCCAGCTAAATGCTGGATCACACTAAGAAAATTCAGGAATGTGTAACATTCTATTTTCCTGAGTGTGACATAAATTAGCTTAGCCTAGTATGGCAAGAGTAACTATAGAATGGCACCACTGGTTAAAATTACTTTTTATAAGGGCTGACATAGAAGGTGTAGAACCCTGGTGTTCAAATTCAGTTGTCAAGGGGCACCAATAGCGCATGTTTTCCCACTACTGGATAGAAGCAGTGCTGCAGTGCTGCATAAATTAGTAAGCTGCATTGCTAATATGTTACATTGCTAATTATCTTACCTGTGAGACTGTGAAGAGGACTAAATACAGCCACTCTTGGTGGCCATTGAGGACTGGTGTTGACCACTAGCATAAAAGCTATACTGAACATTGGCCCCTTTCACACTGGGGCGGGAGGTGCGGTGGCAGTATAGCGGCACTATTTTTAGCGGCGCTATACCGTCGGAATTGTGGCGGTATTCGGCCACTAGCGGTGCGGTTTTAACCCCCGCTAGCGGCCGAAAAAGGGTTAATACCGCCCACAATGCACCTCTGCAGATTTCAATGGGCAGGAGCAGTGGAGGAGTGGTAAACACACCGCTCCTACACCGCTCCAAAGATGTGGCTAGCAGGAATTTTGGAGCGGTCCTGCTAGCGCACCGCTCCAGTGTGAAAGCCCTTGGGCTTTCACACTGGAGAAACAGCAGCCGCTGTTTCAGGTCGGTTTGCAGGAGCTATTTTTAGCGCATTAGCGCCTGCAAACCGCCCCAGTGTGAAAGGGGTCTTAGTAAAAGCTCCCAGCCGCCTAGAAACTTTCTCAGACAGGCTAGTTTTTCTGACATGTGTAAGGCTGGCCATACATTATACAATTTTTCTTGTACAGCTTTCCTTTAGATTTACCAAAACCATATAATATGAGGTCACATGTAAACATTTTCAATATGTATGCAATCAGGCAAGCCCTTGTACTACATAGTTGAAGGTAAATCTAAAGGAAATTGAATAAGAAAATTGTATGGTGTATGGCCAGCTTAAGTCATCAGTTAAGGCCTTATCAAATGAATCATAAGACAATACCGTACCTCACAATTCAGTTGCTTTAGGAATAATCATTTTTACCTTTATTTTGTAGAGAAAGGTCTGTTGCTGAAGCCCAGCTAATGCATGACAAAGGAAAGACTATTGAAGAAATGACTCGCCAGAGATGGTTACAAGGATTGCTGGGAGCTATTCACAACCCTGGCCGGAGAGAAGTGTCTCTACTGAGGAACTTACGTAGGGAAGTAAATGGAGCAGGCTATGAAGAACCTCAAAGGCTTAGCGTCAATAAAAACAACCAGAACCTGCAATACATAAACCTAAATACTGCACACAGTAAAAAGATATCTGAATAAAAATGCTGGGAATTGAGAGATTAGTTTGTTCAGTGCTACATTTAGACTGAGTCCATGTTTCACCTTCATAAAGGCTGACATTGTGGTAGTGGTTGGGTTGAGGCTCACAATGGACTTAGTATAACAAAATCTATTTCACAGTTACATCCACATCAGCTTTTTTTTTTTGGTAATCTTAGCATAGTTGCCTTCTTTCGTTTTAAGCCAGTAAATTAAAGTAATATAAAAGCACAATTCTGAAAATGGATTAAAAAGATTATATATTATAAACATGATTTACAGCTTGGGGAATGTTGCTTCACTTGATAAGTGCTCACAAACCTATGGGTGTGTCTTACCTTGTTTCCACTGAACGGAACGGTTCGGGTCGGTACAGTTTGGAACGGTTTGAATGGTCCGGTCTATTCTGGTGAGCGTTTCCACTGCAAGTCGGACCGTCAGGGACCATTCAGGGTTTAGAAAAAATGCCTAGCGTGTCCGCCAATTGGTGGAATGTATTGTAGCTCCGCCCTAACCGAACTGTTCCATTTTCTATGGCCCCACATCTGAAGCAGGACCCAGAATGGTGCGGTACGGTTCAGTTTTATGGCACGCTTTCATAATGGAAACACCCAAAATAGCGTACCGTACCGAACCAATCCGCTCAGTGGAAACGAGGCATTAGACTAAATACTACTCCCAGGTACATACTATACAGAAGACCACTCATAAGGTGTGGTTTATTTTGGTGTTCACATTATTTCACCCATTCCAATAATCATAGGAGGAGTAAACTAAATTATTTGAACATCAGTTACTTTTTCAGCTAGTGAAAATTGCAAGCAGACCTTTGTGTGAAATGGTTCACAATTCAAGAAGTAAACCATTGGAATTATTGGGGAATAATTCATAATAAATTTGGATACAAATTATACACACTGTACTTATGCATACAATGAATTATTTGGCAAGATTAGTAAATGCAACCGAATTTGAACCCTGCAAGCGATCAAATATGAAACAATGCTAAGCACAAGCTAGTACCATAATACATTTTTCCCCAGAAGCTCATGGGAGATGTAAGGCCATGAATTGTGTACACTAACAAGTCTATTTAGATTAACTTTTGCATTTATTAGATCTATCTAGTAAAACCAGAAGACCAAGATGCTCATAAAACATGCTCGACAACAGTATGCCAGCACCCCAAGCATCTAATGTTGTCATGCAACTGTTGCAATGATGGATCTGTTTCTCGAATTGATTCTCTTTATTTATGAACTTGTTTATTTATGGTGTAAATAAGAAAGCAACAGACCACATATCATCTTCCATACCTTCGATGTCTACCACAGGTTTTCCCTGCACCACTGCAACTGGAGCTTGACCCCATACCATAGTTCCTGTAAAGTTGTTTGCGTGATGTACATCAGGAACATATACCCTGAGATCTGCACTTCAAACTTTTTTTTAAGAATGCATTTTTAAAGGGTCATGGTTTAAAATTGTAAATGCTTTTTACAGGTTGGTGTAGGCCACTGTGCAAGGGGGTGACGGTTGGGCAGGTGTTGGTGCCACTGAGCAAGTCCCCACTCCGCTTCCTCTCAGATAGGACAGCTACCCACCTGTTGTTGATGGAACCCTCTGTAATATTGTGCCATACTCCTAGCCATAGGCTTGCTCACATAATCTCGGAGCATAGGCCTTAATATTTGCGTAAAATTTATTTTCCGCACTTTACTATAACTTTACAAAGATTTCCGTGACATCTGACATCACATTTGACACACTAACACAATTTCTCAGCGTGAAACGCCATACTTGTGTAGGCATTTAGTAGTTGTAATTTTTTTGCAGAACGCACCTTTACATCTCCTCTCCTTGAGAGCACCATAGATTTGGGATCCCTTCCCTATATACTAAGTCCATTTAGCTTTCATCACCGAGTAGGATCAAGGTGCCTTCTATAGTATACCAGTCTCTTTCCAATATCCCTTGTATGGCTCTGCCCAGCCAGGTATGCTCCCCGATAGAATATATTCTCAAGCTTTCACCACTATAACAAATTCTGTTCCACCTTGCTTGGGACTTTTGTCCTGCAAAAGGACCCTTTGGGTTAGCACTGCAGGAGACTACATCTTGACAGCTCTGGGGTATTTGGCCCCCCTGCTCCATCTGAGACTGAGCCCCTCCCACACTAACATTTATGTGGGAACTAACTCCACCCATTATATCACTAGAGGAGGGTTCTCTCTAAAAGGAGAGATAACACCTAATTACAACTTTCTCTTTACTGGACTGTGGGAACAGAGCCATCTGGTGGCAGGCAAGCTAACTGCAGCTGCTAAAAAGTGTATTGGATTGCATGTTTCTCAATACAGCCTTCTTTTTTTTTGCATTCCATATTTTTTTTTTTGTACTGTTAGTAGTGAAAACATTAAACATGACCAAAAGCCCCATAAATATAAGGTATAATCATGAAGATAAGAGAAAGCCCTGTCTAGTGCTCTTTTTAATACAGTATGGCACCCCTGATATTTGTGTTGTATAGGAATAGTTTTATTGAGCATATAGCGACCAGTCTTGCTTATAGAGGATTGTAGAAAAAGCCAGTGCACTTGGTAAAATGCTTTTTTCATGTTTACCAAGAGACTTTGCATAAAATGCTAGAGTAAAGATTTCAATTGCATTAAAGTGTATCTAAACCCAAAACCAAAAATGTGATATATTATAGATCCCCCCTTAAAAAGTGGTGACTGCATTTGTTTTCTTTTTTTCTTCCGGCTTGTTTTTCCTTTCATTTCACCTGTAATAATGTGAATAACACACTTCCTGTCTTATAGTGGCTACACTCACTAACTCCTTTCAGAAAACCAGTAAGAGGTTACCTGTGATTTGGTGAGACCAGATATCTGAGCTACACCCAGGAGTATACTATGATTTAAGCGAAGACAACACAATTTATTAGTGAACATACAACATGCAAAATATGAAACATACCGTACATATAGTACAACCAATCACCAAACATTTGGCTCCATTCACAAAAGCATCTTGCATGCGTTATTTAGGTGTCTGGACACATTTTCCCGAATTATCGCATGCAATCCTGAAATTGTCAATTTACTATACTGTTTTGTGGTATTTACCCCTAACAGCTAAAAACTGTAAGTAAATACCACATGAAAAAGGGTTAAAGCAGGGGTCGAGTCCTGGGGAAAAAAGTGTGGAAACTCACCCAAGATCCCACTCCAAAAATAAATGTATCCCCATCCCCGCCCAGAATTATCTGCATCCCTTTCCACAATGTATCCCCATCCCCGCCCAGCATCATCCATCCCTCTTCACAATGTATCCCCATCCCCGCCCAGAATTATCTGCATCCCTCTCCACAATGTATCCCCATCCCCACCCAGCATCACCCATCTCTCTCCACAATGTATCCCCATCTCCGCCCAGCATCATCCATTCCTCTCCACAATGTATCCTCATCCCCGCCAAGCATCATCCATCCCTCTCCACAGTGTATTACCATCCCTGCCCAGAATCCTGGAGATGGATGTATGAGGCTGGGTGGGGATGGGGATACATTGTGAAGAGGGATGGATGATACTGGGCGGGGATGGGGATACATTGTAAAGAGGGACGGATGATTTAACTTAAGTACAGCCAGCTTGCCCATACATGGATAGAAATTCAGCTGGTTCAGCAGAAATTTTGATCTGTCTATGGTGGCTTATGTCTGCCAGTCTGTGTTTAACAAACTTCTCAAATTGTCTGTAAAGTGCTCCCAGTAGGTATAGAAATTCACTTCCAACTCCACCCCTTTTACATAACTCTCTTTATGTATTAGATGTGCAAAAAAATAAGGTGAGAGCACATCAAATACCTAAAGACAATTGTGGATATAAAGGTGGAGTTGGAAGTGAACCGTGCCATTACCTGGAGGTAGGGTTGCACCGATACCGATATCGGTATCAGTATCGGTGCTGATACCTAGAATTTGCCTGAGTACTTGTACTTGGACTTGAGAGGCCGGTCACAGCTCACTCACTTGGAAGGTCCCAGCAGGAGGCTCACTGGCTCAGTCAATGCACGGCTTCATGTTTAGGATGTGGCTTCCAATGTTCTGTCGAATAGTGCCCTCTATCGAAAAATGCCCGCTCCAGGCTACGCATTCGTGCTATACGGAACGACACAACAGCTGATTTCCCGATCAGCAGTTGTGACGGTGCATGCGCAGTGTGTCGGAGACAATAGCCGAAGAGCGCCGAGGGACAGAATTATTCTCCGATTCTGCCTCGCACTTGCAGGGCGTGTTAAGTGTTGTGAAGGCCAGGTTTTGTTTGTGTTGATAGGTTCAGTGCTACAAAGGGACAATGTTATTCCCTGATTCACATGCCCTGCAAAGCACTGATCCCACCCATCAAAAAAAAAACTGCCCTTTAACAACACTGAACACGCCCCGCAAGTGCGAGGCAGAATCGGAGACTAATATTGTCCCTTTGCAGCACTGAACCCACCCATCAACAACAAAAAAAAAAACCTGGCCGGGATCCACCCTCTTCCATTTGTGTGCTCTGTACGGAACACAGACTCTAAAGCCCCGTACACACGATCGGTTTAACTGATGAAAACCGTCCGATGGATTGTTTTCATCAGACAAACCGATCGTGTATGGGACCCATCGGTCTTTTTTCCATCGGTTTTAAAAAATAGAACATGTTTTAAATTTTTCCGATGGATCAAAAACCGATAGAAAATACCGATCGTCTGTGGGGAACTCCATCGGATAAAAAACCCACGCATGCTCAGAATCAAGTCGACGCATGCTCAGAAGCATTGAACTTCATTTTTCTCGGCTCATCGGAGTGTTTTACGTCACCGCGTTTGGGACGGTCGGTTTTTGGACTGATGGTGTGTGGCCAAGACTGATGAAAAACAGTTTCATCGGATTTCTGATGGACAAATCCATCGGACTAAAATCCATCGGAAATCCGATCGTGTGTACAGGGCTTTAGGCCTGTGACAGGTGCAGCCAACATCCCTGTCACAGGACACATCCCCAGATCGCAGCAGGAGTATTCCTGCACCGCTTCTGGGCTGTTAATCTGGTCCTGCCTGCCCCCCTTTGGTGCCGCCCGAGCAGTAGACTCGGCCCTCTCGGGAACTGCACATGTGAAGTTCGCAGCTGGCAGCACAGCCAGTCCTGCAGGATGCGGCCGCTAATGGGAACAGCGTTTCTGCTGCGGAAAAAGTACAGGAACGACGTTCCCATGCGTTCCTGCAGGACTCGAGCCCTGGGTTAAAGTCAATTCACAGAAGGAAATCCATAATTAAATGCATGCAGTAATTAAGTAGTGATCCAGGCATGTGTTATTTCAGGAAGGTAAAAATATATTAGCCAATTTCGAGTAGTCTCTGCCTTTTTGGATCAGTTCTCTCAACAGTAATGCATAGAAACCTAAATATGGAAATATAGAAATCATTGGGGTTAATTTACTTAAAGTATAACTAAAGGAAAAACTTTGGATAGATTGCAGGTGGATTAGAATAATGTTTCTCAATTCCAGTCCTTAAGGCACACCAACAGGTCATGTTTTCAGGCTTTCCATTATTTTGCACAGGTGATTTGATCAGTTTCACTGCCTTATGGCCCGTACACACGATCCGAAAATTGAACGACAGATCGTCCAACTTTTTTGCTTAATATTCGCAAGTAGAAATTGAATAGGTTACTAAAGTCACAAAAATTCTCGTACGACAGAAAAAAAAATCAGAAGTGATGTCATGTGTTGTAATGTATTTGTATTGTATTTTCGGATGACAACTATACTGACTAAACCAAAATCGTACGATCTTGTATGAGGAAAATTCTCGTGCTTGTCTGATCAAATAATATGATGAATTGTCATGATCAGTTCTCGAAAGCTCTGTACTAACGATCCGATTATCGTACGATTCTTCCTCGGACGACAGTTTTCGTCTGATTTTCGGATCGTGTGTACGGGCCATTAGTAATTACCACAGCCGTTTCATCTGAGGGTAATCTTAAAAACATGACCTGCTGGTGCGCCTTGAGGACTGGAATTAAGAAACACTGGGTTAGAACACCTGTCAGGTTTTTTTTGCTCTCTGTTCCCCCATTAGGGAGATTCATCCTCTCTCTATTTGTCCTGTTTACCATTATCATTGAAAGTAAAGCCTCGTACACACGATCGGATATCCTATGGATTCTAATCCGATGGTTTTGTCCATCGGAAATCCGATGAAGCTGACTTCCATCAGTCTTGTCTACACACCATCAGTCAAAAAACCGACCGTTCCAAACGCGGTGACGTAAAACACTCCGATGAGCCGAGAAAAATGAAGTTCAATGCTTCTGAGGATGCGTCGACTTGATTCTGAGCATGCATGGGTTTTTTATAAATTTAAAACATGTTCTATTTTTTAAAACCGATGGAAAAAAGACCGATGGGTCCCATACACGATCGGTTTGTCTGATGAAAACAATCCATCGGACGGTTTTCATCGGTAAAACCGATCGTGTGTACAGGGCTTAAGAGTAAAATAAAATCCCAAATGTTGGGTTGCCCCGTAGAAAAGTCATAGAGGGGAAATCTTCCAATGGGACACAAATGGCGAAAGCAAAGCTGACAGGGGTTATAACCCTCCTTCACTCTTTCCAAAGTTGTGCCTATTCTACTTTTGCAATTTGAAAGTTGGTCCAGAGCTTAGTAAATAAGATAAAGTTTCACTTTACAAAGAAGACCCAATCACATGCAAGGAAAAAAAAAGCATTTTTGCTTGCACGTGATTGGATGGTGGAAATCAGCAGAGCTCCCCCTCATTTACTAAGCTCTGCATCTTTAATAAATACATAATAATACATAATTATAAATAATAATTACATGTAGTGAAATATATCTATTTTCTACAGTTATTTCGCCAGATTTTTTTTGTGTATATACAAGCATATCCATCATTTGCTGCAAGCCTCCCAATCACTCCAAACATAATACAATGCACATGTAAATGACAATGCTCTAATCCCTTGTTAGAACATATGTCATATGTAGTGGGATTACTTTACTTATTCATAATTATTATTCATAATTATTTTTAGAGATATATTTGGCTCAAATATTTGCAAAAACAGAATGGGATTATGAATAGACAAGTATTCTTACAAAGGTGTGGAACTTGAGCTGTTAGGAGAGGGGTGTCATCAATTTGAAGGTTTGACAAGATGGATACCAGAGTGACAATTTCAAGAACATCAGAGAATGATGACAAAACATACACCTCCAAAGATATAGCAATGACTTTGCCAAATATCACAGCAAAAATTACTTTAAAGTGGAGCTCCATCCTAAAGTGGAACTTCCGCTCATCGGATTCCTCCCCCCCCTCCGGTGCCACAATTGGCCCCTTTCGGGGGAGGGGGGACAGGAAACCTGTTTTTACAGGTATCCTATCCCACTTTCGGGAGTCCGGCCACGGCCAAGACGTCATCTCGGGGCTCCCTCCTCCCTCGGCCGCCAGGCTAATAGGAGAGAAGAGCTTTTCCTTGCGCATGTGCAGTAGGGTTCCCGGCGTGAAGCCAAAAGGCTACACTGCCAGGTTCCCTTACCCGCAATGGAGGCGGCAGCACCCGACAGCTGATGGAAACATCAGCTGCGGTGCCAACATCGAGGGACTGCAGGACAGGTAAGTGTCCATTTCTTAAAAGCCAGCAGCTGCATGTGTAGCTGCTGGCTTTTAATTTTTTTTTTACCCGGAACACCACTTTTAAGCAGGTTTTTCTCAACCATGGTTCCTTGGAACCCTAGGGATTCCTCCAGAGGTTACCTGGGGAAAATAGTATCAGAAATGACACACGTATACGAGGGGCATTCAAGTCAAACTGGAACTTTATTTTACATGTATCAAAAGGGATGCTAGCGTGGCAGTACTACACACAGTAGTAAGTGGCAAGTGTGTCCTATTACTGATATGCAGTGCACGTCTTGGGCCAGTCCAGAGACTGTTAATCAAGATGGCAGACAACAGTGTTAGTGCATGCAAGTAACAGCGTGTGGTAATAAAGTTTCTTGTGAACAAAGGCATTAAACCCGCAGATATCTACAGAAGACTTCAAGCACAGCATACGGTGATGAGGTGGTCAGCCACAGTAAAGCCCCGTACACACGATCGGATAACCTATGGATTTTCGTCCGATGGATTTGTCCATCGGATATCCGATTAAACTGTTTTCCATCAGTCTTGCCCACACACCATCAGTCAAAAAACCGACCGTTCCAAACGCGGTGACGTAAAACACTCCGATGAGCCGAGAAAAATGAAGTTTAATGCTTCTGAGCATGCGTCGACTTGATTCTGAGCATGCGTGGGTTTTTAATCCGATGGACTTGCCCATAGACGATCAGAAATTCCCATCGGTTTTTTATCCATCGGAAAATTTTAAAACAAGTTCTATTTTTTACAACCGATGGAAAAAAGACCGATGGGTACCATACACAATCGGTTGGTCTGATGAAAACCATCCATCGGACGGTTTTCATCAGTCAAACCGATCGTGTGTACAGGGCTTTAGACATTTGACTGGTGTAAACGTTTCAAAGATGGCCGTATGTCCGTCAGTGACAATCCTGGCCGTGGTGGTTCCCAGCCCACAGCAGTCATTCCTGTGAACATTCAGCACGTGGAACGTCTGATCCTGGATAATCGACACATAACCTGTCATGAAATTGCATAATAGATAAATCTTTCAAATTTTTGTCACATGTCACAGATAATGCGATTCTTGGGCAGGTTGTAATCCTTTTGCAAGTCAGCCAGCCGAGCACTGGCATTATATGACCGGCGGAAATGCCCACAGAGTTTCCTGGCCTGCTTCAGGACCTCCTGTAAGCCCAGGTACCTGCCCAAGAACCACTGCACTACTAAGTTAAGGACGTGAGCCAAACAGGGCACATGGGTCAGTCGTCCCTGTCGGAGGGCGGAGAGGAGGTTGGTGCCATTGTCGGAAACCACCTTTCCTGGCTTAAGCTGGCGTGGCGTCAACCACCTCTGAGCCTGCCCCTGCAGAGCTGACAGAATCTCTGCCCCAGTGTGGCTCCTGCCCCCCAAGCACACCAGCTCAAGCACCGCATGGCATCTTCTTGCCTGCGTACTTGCATTGCCCCTTGAACGCCTACGGAGCACCGCTGGTTCCGAGGACAAAGCACAGGTAGAGGCCATGGAGGAAGAAGAGGAGGGGGTGGAGGAGAGAGGTGTGTCAGAATCACCAGTAGTAACATTTTGGAGGCGTGGTGGCGGAACAACCTCCAACACTACTGCACCTTGTCCTGCATCCTTCCCAGCTGCCAGCAGAGTCACCCAATGCGCCGTGAAAGATAGGTAACGTCCCTGTTCATGCCTGCTGGACCATGAGTCAGTGGTAATATGCACCTTACCGCTGACCGCCCTGTCCAGCGAGGCCAAGACATTGCCTTCCACATGCCGGTATAGAGCCGGAATCGCCTTCCGTGAGAAAAAGTGGCGTTTGGGAACCTGCCACTGAGGAACCGCACATTCCACAAACTCACAGAAGGGGGCAGAGTCTACCAACTGAAAAGGCAGCAGTTGAAGTGCTAGCAATTTAGCCAAGCTAGCATTCAACCCCTGGGCATGTGGATGGCTGGGAGCGAACTTTCAGCTGGGGCAGGGAAATTTGCCTGGTACAATCGGACGTCAGTGTACCGATAGCAGATTGTCCGCAAGTACCTTGGCTGTGACACACCTAATTCTACACCTTCATTCCTCTCAGTGCAGGTTTCAGAGAGGACTGAAGGTATAGTGGGGTTGGAGATCCCAGCTGATGAGGAGCAAGGAGAGGTGCGCTTTGTTCTTTGGTGTGGGACTTTTAGGTAAGCTTGCCAATGGACTGAATGGCAGGTCGACATATGTCTGGTCAAGCACGTGGTGCCCAAGCGGCTGATGTTTTGCCATGAGAGATACGCTTTAGACATATGTTGCAAATGGCAACTGTGCGATCTGCTGCACACGTCTGAAAAAAGGCCCACACCAAAGAACTTTTGGAATAACGCGCAGAGACAGCAGCGCCCTGCACATGCGTAGCTCTGCGGTGTGAAACAGTCGGTGTGCTGCCCTTAAGCTGGCCTCTGGAGGGCATCCTGCCTCGTTGGAGATGTGCCTCCTCCTCCTCTCTCCTATCAGGCACCCACGTGGAGTCAGTGACCTCATCATCCCCTCCCTCCTCATCACTGGAGCAAATCTGGCAGTATGCTGCAGCTGGGGGAACATGACTGCCAGATAGCTGTCCTTGTTGGGCACCCCCTCTCTCTGGGCTCACATTACTACCCCCTCTCTCTGGGCTCACGTTACTGCCTTCCTAGCAGCTGGGTTCCATCATCAGAGCCTTCAAAACGCTGAGCATCCTCCAGGAGCATGTACCCAACACTCTGCTCAAACAGTTCGGGGGATTCCTCAAGAGGACATGGTGGGGCTAGGGAAGGAGTGACTGATGCCATTGAGCCGAGGGAAGAGGCCTCTTTGGCAGCTGCTTTGCCATACAAAGTACCCTGAGCCTGGGTGAGAGAGGACGTGGAGGATGAGGACGGCTTGGTCATCCACTCTACCAAGTCTTGGGCATGTTGCGGCTCAACATGGCCAACTGCCGAAAAGAAGGACAAGCGTGTCCCACGGCCACGTGCTGATGAGGATGCACCATGTCCACGACCAGCAGCACTGTTGCCTCTGTGATGGCCTGCAGTGAGAGGTAGCTGCACAAAAGGTGGGATATATATATATATATATATATATATATATATATATATATATGTACTGATAATGCAGCTATCAGAATGAACTGCCTGCTGTGGTATTAGTATGGGGAAAGCAGCAATTGCCTTCAGTTAGTTTTAGGTGAAAACTGTGCAGAGAGGGACACAGTACACTAACTGAAAATACTTGCAGCTCTCTGCCTGTGGTTTAATTATGAGAACACCACTATTATGCCATGTACACACGATCGGTTTTACCAATGAAAACAGTCCGATGGACTTTTCTCATCGGACAAACCGATCGTGTATGGGCCCCATCGGTCTTTTTTCCATCGGTGAGAAAAAATAGAACATGTTTTAAATTTATCCGATGGGAAAAAAAACGATAGCAAATTCCGATCGTCTGTGTGGAACTCCATCGGACAAATAAACCCACGCATGCTCAAAATCAAGTCGACGCATGCTCAGAAACATTGAACTTAATTTTTCTCGGCTTGTCGGAGTGTTTTACGTAACGGCGTTTGGGACGGTCGGATTTTTGACTGATGGTGTGTAGGCAAGACTGATGGAAGTCAGCTTCATCGGAATTTAGATTAAAAAATCCATTGGTTTTGCATCCATAGGAAATCCGATCGTGTGTACTGGGCTTTAGTTACTAACTGTATTCAGGTAGGCTTTAGGTGAACGCTATGCAAAGCACACAGTACACTAAGTGAAACACTGTATGTCTGCAGCTAGCACAATCACCTGCCTGCCTGTCACAGTATAGAGAATAACAGGAACGGATCTAGCTACACTGAAAACAGTGTATAATTATATATACAACACCTAGGATGCATATATATCCTCTACACACTGTAACTGCAGCCAACTGACTTGCCTGCCTGCTCTATCTAACTCAATATAAATTACACTGTCTGTCTCTGTAATCTCTCATTAAACAACTCCAACACATTACACAATGCTGCCAAGCCGGCGGCCTTATGCCCCATACACACGATCATTTTTCATGCCATTTTTTAAACCAACGTTTTTCTTGTCGTTTTTTTTCATGTTTCCTCTCAAGCCTGTCTTGCGTACACACGATCATTAAAAAAAACGCTTGAGCAAAGCGCAGTGACGTACAGCACGTACGACGGCACTATAAAGGGGAAGTTCCGTTCGAATGGCGCCACCCTTCATGTTAGTAAAGTTTGTTGAGTGACGATTCGCGCTTTTCAGCCTCGTGCTTTTCAGTCCGTTACTGTGTGATGAATGTGCTATCTCCATTACGAACGCTAGTTTTACCAGAACGAGCGCTCCCGTCTCATACTTGATTCTGAGAATGCGCATTTTTTTTTACGTCGTTAAAGCATACACACTATCGTTTTTCACGTCGTTAAAAAAAACGACATGAAAAACGACGTGAAAAAATAGAGCATGTTCGAAATTTTTAATGGCCGTTTTTCACGTCGTTAAAAATGCTCAGGAGCATACACACGATCGGTTTTAATGCCCATTTTTAAAAATGGCATTTTTAACGGCATGAAAAATGATCGTGTGTATGGGGCATTATATAGTGTGGGGCGTGTACTAAACCCCCTGAGCCATAATTGGCCAATGCCACCCTGGCTTTGGCCAATTACGGCTCTCCGTTTTTTTCTGCGCTGTGATTGGCCAAAGCATGCGGGTCATAGTGCATGCTTGGCCAACCATCAGCTAGCAATGCAGTGCGATGCCGCAGTGAATTATGGGCCGTGACGCGCCACTCGAATTTGGCGCGAACGGCCCATAATGCTCGCAATTCGGCGAACAGCCGATGCTTGAGTCGAACATGGGTTCCCTACACTTCATCTCTGGAAGATTTACCCCCCTTCCTGACCAGTCCATTTTTTGCGATTCAGCACGGCGTCACTTTAACTGACAATTGCTGTACGATATTGTACCCAAACAAAATGCATTTTTTTCCCCACAAATAGAGCTTTCTTTTGGTGGCATTTGATCACCTCTGCTTTTTTTATTTTTTGCACTAGAAACAAAGAACGACCGACAGTTTTGGAAAAATATATATATTTTTTTGCTTTCTGCTCTAAAACACATCAAAATAAAAAAATCAATTTTCTACACTGAAATATCTTTAAAAGTCTGAGAAGTGAAAAATTCCTTGTTTTTTTGGACAAATAGGTGCAACACAACTGAGCATGCTCAGACCTAAAATAACTCAAATTTTAACTCAAGTGTCTTTTTTCACAAGAGTTAGGCCCCTTTCACACTGGGGCGGGCAGGTGCGGTGGCGGTATAGCAGCGCGATTTTCAGCGCTGCTATACCGTCGTTCTTACCGCGGTATGCGGTCGCTAGGGGGGTTAATTTAACCCCCGCTAGCGGCCGAAAAAGGGTTAATACCGCCCGCAAACCGCGGCTATTGCCGCGGTTTGCGGGCGGTATTACCGCGCTGTCCCATTGATTTCAATGGGCACCCGCGGTAAAGGAGCGGTGAACACACCGCTCCTTTACCGCTGTAAAGAAGCGGCTAGCAGGACTTTTGGAGCGGTCCTGCTAGCACACCGCTTCAGTGTGAAAGCCTTCGGGCTTTCACATTGAAGGCACAGGGCAGGATTTTTTCATGCGGTATAACAGCGCTATTATTAGCGCTAAACCGCATGAAAAACGCCCCAGTGTGAAAGGGGCCTTATAGTAAATACCGAAAAAAGAGAGCTAATTAAAGAGCATTTTTTGGAAGTGAAAATCTGCTCCATTTTAGTCCAATGCAAGTTTTAGCCATTGATTCTAATGATACGATTGTAACTTTCACAAATAAATTCTTTTAATGTTGAGATGAAATGTATCTTTCTCTGAAATAAATTTTCCTTTGCAACAATGTTGCTTCTAATTAAAATATTTTGTTTTTAACCACTTGCTTACTGGGCACTAAAACACCCTTCCTGCCCAGACCAATTTTCAGCTTTCAGTGCTCTCACACTTTGAATGACAACAGTAATGCAACACTGTACCCAAATGATTTTTTCGTCCTTTTTTTCATACAAATAGAGCTTTCTTTTGGTGGTATTTGATCACCTCTGGGGTTTTTTATTTTTTGCGCTATAAATGAAAAAAGACCGAAAATTTTGAAAAAAAATTCATTTTTCTTCGTTTCTGTGATAAAATTTTGCAAATTAGTAATTTTTCCTTATAAATTTTGGCCACAATTTATGCTGCTACATATCTTTGGTAAAAATAACCCACATTAGTGGATATTATGTGGCCTGTGTGAAAGTTATAGAGTCTACAAGCTGTGGTGCAAATCATAACAAATTGATCACATCTGATGTACTGACGGCCTCATTTCTTGAAACCCTAACAAGCCAGGAAAGTACAAATGCCCCCAAATGACACCTTTTTGGAAAGTAGACATTCCAAGGTATTTAGTAAGAGGCATGGTGAGTTATTTGAAGTTGTCATTTTTTCCCACAATTCTTTGCAAAATTACGATTTTTTTTTTCTTTTCACAAAATTGTCATTGTGATAGCTTATTTCTCTGACATGGCATGTGCATACCACAAATGACACCCCAAAATACATTCTGCAACTCCTCCTGAGTATAACGATACCACATGTGTGGGACTTTTTCACTGCCTGACCACATACAGAGGCCCAACATGCAGGGAGCACCATTAGGTGTTCTAGGACCATAAATTAAACATCTTAAGCCGTGTACACACGATAGGTTTTACCGATGAAAACAGTCCGATGGACTGTTTTCATCGGACAAACCGATCGTGTATGGGCCCCATCGGTCTTTTTTCCATCGGTGTTTAAAAATAGAACATGTTTTAAATTTATCCGATGGTTAAAAAACCGATAGCAAATTACTATCGTCTGTGGGGAACTCCATCGGATAAAAAACCCACGCATGCTCAGAATCAAGTCGACACATGCTCAGAAGCGTTGAACTTCATTTTTCTCGGCTCATCTGAGTGTTTTACGTCACCGCGTTTGAAACGGTCAGTTTTTTGACTGATGGTGTGTGGGCAAGACTGATGGAAGACAGCTTCATCGGATTTCCGATGGAAAAAAACATCGGATTAGAATCCATAGGATATCCGATCGTGTGTACAGGGCTTAACTTGTTGACTACCCATTACAATTTGAAGGCCCTGGAGCACCAGGACAATGAAAACGCCCACAAAGTGACCCCATTTTGGAAAGCTAACACCCCAACGTATAATCTATGAGGCATAATGAGTCTTTTGAACGGTTCATTTTTTCCAGAAGTTTGGGGAAAATGTGGGAAAAAAATGAAAACGCATTTTTTTTTTACACAAAGTTGTCCATTTATAAGATATTTCCAACACATAGCATGTACATAGCAAAAATTACACCCCAAAACACATTCTGCTACTCCTCCTGAGTATAACGATACCACATGTGTGAGACTTTTATACAGCCTGGCCACATACAGAGGCCCAACATTGAAGTAGCACCTTCAGGAGTTCTAGGAGCATAAATTACACATCTCATTTCACAACCACCTATTACACTTTTGAAGGCCCTGGAGCACCAGGACAATGGAAATGGCCACAAAGTGACCCCATTTTGGAAAGCTAACACCACAACGTATAATCTATGAGGCATAATGAGTCTTTTGAACAGTTCATTTTTTTTTTACGCAAAGTTGTCAATTTATAAGATATTTCCAACACATAGCATGCACATAGCAAAAGTTACACCCCAAAATACATTTTGCTACTCCTCCTGAGTATGGCGATACCACATGTGTGAGACTTTTACACAGCCTGGCCACATACAGAGGCCCAAAATGCAAGGAACACCATCAGGTGTTCTAGGGACACATAACATGCACATACCAAGAATTACACCCCAAAATACATTCTGCTGAGCAAAGGGTAAACAAAAGATTACCTGTTGTTTTAGAAGCGCAGTTGTCCACAGGAAGATAGCACTGGTCCAGGCAGCAGGCAAGGACATGGTCAGCAAAAGCGAATGCAATTGTCCAGGCAACAGGCAGGAATACTGTCCATAGTTAGTACAGGCAGCAGGCAGGGATGCTGTCCATATACAGTCCAGGGTCAGTGCAAGCAGAGATTGTCAGCAGTGCCAAAATATTTGTCCTGGTAGTAGTCAGGTCCATTTGGTGTGGTCAGTTCATGCAGCAGGCAGAGGCATGATGGCATAGGTCCTACAGGCAGCAGGCAGAAGTGGGGCCTCGTTCAGGACTGAATGGGGACAGGGGTAGAGGCTTCTCCCACCCAAATCTCTTTGAAGCCTCCAAGTCTCCAGACCCTAATCTAGGAATGAGAAAACAAAAACAATTGTTTTCTTCATCAAGAAAAACAATTCTGGAGCCCCTCACATATGTGAGACCCCTGTGTTATGAATACCACTAGTCCAATGGCAGGGTAAAAGATCAGTCCAAGAGGCAGGCAAAAAGCATGGTCAAACATTCCAGGGTCAGTTCCAGATCAGGCAGAGGTATGTACAGAATCGGTAGGCAGAAGCGTGGTCGAATAACAGTCCAGGGTCAGTTCCAGATCAGGCAGAGGTATAAACAGAATCGGTAGGCAGAAGCGTAGTCGAATAACAAGCCAGGGTCAGTTACAGAGCAAGCAGATGCATAAGGGGTGTAAAGATAAATGTCAGGAAGTGAACTAATAATTGAGTTTGGTATGGTAACGGCGGAAACAATCAATCATGCAGAGGCCTGATTCTGAAGGACATTGGGCACAATAATAAATGGTGTCTCTTCTCTCTCCTCTTTTGGAGCACACCTGGCATTTTTTCTGGCGTTTTTGGCCTGTTGGTCTGGGAGGGATTTTTTCTGGGAAGTGGCGCTCGGAGAGTCGGCTAATTACATCAGATCTAATGTTTACTGGTGGGCTGTTCGGGTATATAAGGGTAGTGGGGATTTCCTCCTGGTAGAAAAGGAAGGGTTTGGGTCTTATAGTGGATTTCTGATAGATGACATAGGAGTTGTACATGGCCAAATTAAACAAATAAATGGAAACTTGCTTATACCACTGGTATGTTCTTCTTGTGGAAAGATAGGGTTCGAGCATCTGGTCGTTGAAGTCGACACCCCCCATGAACTTATTTTATTCGTGGATGCATTTTGGTTTTTGGATCCGGCCATTCCTCCTGGTGATCTCAATGAATTCATTGTTGTGGATGGAAGAAAGTACGTAGACGTCTCTTCTGTCCCTCCACTTCACAGCCAAAATTTCCTCATTGCGTAAACTCGCCGCCTCCCCTCTTCTCAATTTTTTGTTGACCAGGCTTTGAGGAAAGCCCTTTCGGTTCGTCCGTACAGTGCCGCATGCTGGAGTGTTCATTCTGTGTAGGTTTCGAAACAGGGGCAAACTTGTATAAAAATTGTCCACATACAAGTGGTATCCTTTCTCCAGGAGTGGGTTTATGAGTTCCCAAACTACGTTCCCACTGGTTCCAATGTAGTCTGGGCAATTAGGGGGGTGCAGTTGGGTGTCCTTCCCTTCGTATACGATGAAGGCATACACATACCCTGTGGCTCGGTCACACAATTTATAGAGCTTCACCCGATAGCGGGCCCTTTTTCTGGGTATAAATAGTTTTATGCCCAGCCTGCCAGAAAATTTTATAAGGGACTCATCCACGCATATATGTTGGTCTGGGGTAAACAACTGGGGGAAGGTTTCAGAAAAATAATTTAGTAGCGGTCAAATTTTATAAAGTTTATCAAAATTTGGGTCATTTCGGGGAGGGCACTGGGTATTGTCATTGTAGTGTAGGAATCTCATAATCATGAGATATCTGGTCCTGGGCATTACTGAGGAAAAGATGGGCATATGGTAGATGGGGCGGGTTGACCAATATGAATGCAATTGATTTTTTCCGTTTAGTCCGATGCAGAATGTGAGGCCCAAAAAAATTCTAAACTCCTCCACTGTAAGGGCTCTCCACTCGTAGGGAAGGGCATAATAGGACGTTGGGTTGCTTGCTATGAACTGTTGGGCGTATAGGTTGCACTGGGCCACAATTGATGCAAGCATGTCGTCAGTGAAAATTCAATTGAAAAAGTCAATCGGGGCAAAATTTTCTGTGTCCACCTGGACTCCTGGCTGGGCAGTGAAAGGGGGAATGTTGGCTTCTCCTGAATTAGGAGGAAGCCACAAGGGGTTCTGAAGGGAATAGGGAAGGCTGGCATGGGACCTAACCCTTTGGGACTGAGATGACACCCCACTGGTACGTGGCCTTGCTTGCCTGGTGGATGGCACTGCGGTGCTGGTGGATGGCACTGTGGTGCTGGTGGATGGCACTGCCTCCTCAGCAGAACGCCTTTGTCTGGCGGGCGGGCCCTCCTCCTCCTCCTCTTCTGAGGCTGTCAGTGTTCCACTGCTTAGGACAGGCTCGTAGTCCATGTCAGACTCATAGTCAGACTCATAGTCTGAACTTGTGGAGGAATCCGAATCGGAGAGCTCCCCGTTTGCTCTCGTCGGCCGCAAGAATTATGTATGCCTCCTCGGCTGAAAATAATCTTCTAGCCATTGTTGGCACTGAAGACACGTGGCACTAATACATGGCACTGATGACACTGATATGTGGCACTGATAACACTGATACGTGGCACTTATACGTGGCACTGATGACACTGATACGTGGCACTGATGACACTGATGACAGGTGGCACTGATGGCAGATGGCACTGGCAGATGGGACTGGCAGATGGCACTGGCAGATGGGACTGGCAGATGGCACTGGCAGATGGGACTGGCAGATGGCACTGGCAGATGGGACTGGAAGATGGCACTGTTTTTTACTGTGTATGTGTTTTTTTCACTCACAATAACTGAAGCTGCAGCACAGATCTCTCTCTCTCCTCACACGCTCTCTCTGTGTGAGGAGAGAAAGCCGGCAATGAGAGATGATCTCATATGTTTACATTTGAGATCATCTCTCATTGGGCAGTGAGATCGAGTACTGAATGGCCTCTGTGATTGGCCATTCAGCACGATCTGTGATTGGCTGTGTCCAAGGGACACGGCCAACACAGATTTTCCCCGATGCGCACTCGCGGGAGCGTGCGGGGAGAATGTAAATACAAGGATGTCCTGGGGACGTCCACCCGGCAGTTCAGGTCAGCGCTGCAGCCGTCTTTCGGCCATAGCGCGGATCTGAAGTGGTTAAGAATGCTAGAATGTGGAATGTTTTGATTTTTGGTAAAATATATTTTTCTCTGTCACTTTCACTTGTTACTCTCCATCTCACAACAATCTTTACCCAAACTCACACAGGTGTCTTTACAAAGCACAAACAATACCATTGCTGATGCAAATTTAAAACGAGTCACATTTTTTTGTGCTTTTTATTATTTATAAATAATCATAATTTGAGCCCCAAAAATTAGATATGTGTTCCAACATCAGAAATCAAAATGTAATTCCCCAAAATTTGAGGGTAATATCACTATTCTAAACTCACCCACAAAAAAACCACCAAATTTCACAGAATAAATCAAGAAGAATAACTCTTGAGTAATGTAATTCCATCACCTGTATGCCCAAAGAAATGTGGTATTTATGTGTATTTATGTGCATGAGGATCTCACATGTGGCAGCTCCATGGCTTAGAGGTTAGAACTTCTGCTTAGCGTCCCTGGGTTTAAATCCCAAATATGCTGCTTCATGTAGAGAAGTTGTCTCATCTTCCAGGTCTTAAAACTATGTCTAAATGTCGTATTTATGTGTAGGAGGGTTCCACCACCATTGTAAATCTTGCCAGATACAAAATTTAGCCAAAAGTATTGGGACGCCTGCCTTTACACACACATGAACTTTAATGGCAGCCCAGTCTTAGCCCGTAGGGTTAAAATTTGATTTGGCCCACCCTTTGCAGCTAGAACAGCTTCTGGGAAGGCTGGGAAGGCTGTCCACAAGGTTTAGTGTGTCTATGGAGATGTTTGATCATTCTTCCAGAAGTGCATTTGTGAGGCCAGGCACTGATGTTGGATGAGAAGGCCTGGCTCGCAGTCTCTCCTCTAATTCAGCCAAAGGGTGTTCTATCGGGTTGAGGTCAGGACTCTGTGCAGGACAGTCAAGTTTCTCCACCCCAAACTCGCTCATCCATGTCTTTATGGACCTTGCTTTGTGCACTGGTGTGCAGTCATGTTGGAACAGGAAGGGGCCATCCCCAAACTGTTCTCACAAAGTTGGGAGCATGAAATTGTCCAAAACATCTTGGTATGCTGATGCCTTAAGATTTCCCTTCACTGGAACTAAGGGGCCAAGCCCAACCCCTGAAAAACAACCCCACACCATAATACCCCTCCACCAAATGATTTGGACCAGTACACAAAGCAAGGTCCATAAAGACATGGATGAGTGAGTTCGGGGTGGAGGAACTTGACTGGCCTGGACAGAGTCCTGACCTCAACACAACAGAACACCTTGGGGATGAATAAGAGTAGAGACTGTAGGCCAGGCCTTCTCGTCCAACATCAGTGCCTGACCTCACAAATGCACTAGGAAGAATGGTCAAAAATTCCCATAGACACACTCCTAAACCTTGTGGACAGCCTTCCCAGAATAGTTGAAGCTGTTATAGCTGCAAAGGGTGGGCCAACTCAATATTGAACCCTACGGACTAATACTGGGATGCCATTACAGTTCATGTGCGTTTAAAGGCAGGCGTCCCAATACTTAGGCCAATATATTGTATATTGCTTGGAGACACTGAACATAGATATGGACTTAGGGCTGGTTCACACCACAGAGATGCAGAGAACATGTTTGAGGCTGCCTGGTGGCTAAGTGGGTAGCAATTCCATCTAGAAGCACTGGGGTTGCTGGTTCAATTCCTCAACATGCTAATGCTTGTGTTGAAGTTTATATGTTCTCCCTGTGTGGGTTTCTCACCACAATCCAAAGACATGCTGGTATTTTATTTGTCTCCTGTCAAAATAGTCTCTAATGTAAAAAAGTTAGTTTTGGACTTTAGATTGGAAGCTCATTGGAGCCAGGGACTGATGTTAATGTTTGTTAGCACTAATCATGCCCAGGGACTTGGACATTTAAAATTGTAGGGTTTACACTGCACAGGTACATATGCTTAGAAAACCGTTGCTTTGTTTATGTGCATGCAGATTGATTTGGATCTTTGGCCTGTAGTTGGAGATTTGATACACATAGCCAAGGGCTAACACAGTTGCAAATAGTATTATGTGTTCCTGCCCATCAGGTGCAATCACTTTAGACATGCACAAAGGGACAGATTGAAAGATACTGGTGGGCGTGTACTTCTATTGGGCGTGTGTCCGTGTGCTAACAATACAACCTCTCTTATATAAAGGCCTGCAGCATGGGGGATCGTTTGGTCTGAGAAGGCCAGGTTTTTTTTTTGGGGGGGGGGGGGTGACAATCCCCCAACTAGTGTTATTTGCTGAAATTGTTGTGCATTTTTTCAATCAAAAATTGTGTGTGTATTGTTCCTGTTTGAAAGCATCTGCTGACCTTCTACTCTTGGATCTCATTGCTTAATCGTGTACACAGAAATGCAGATTCCAGCAGAACATGGTCACCAATGTATGTATATGTGGATTGTGGGGTGGGGGTGGGTGTTTTGAACATGTGTCTTTTTTAATATTATGTTGGAATGCTTTGTAAGAATAATGACTTAAGTATGTTTCTATAATCTTGCAGATAAAAATGTGACGTGTTGCTCGTTATACACTAAAATTAAAGCTGTGTGCACTCTAAGGTTTTGTCAAATTTTAGATTGTAAGCTCCTATGAGCAGGGCCCTTAAAATCCAATTGCTAAATGTAGTACCATGCATCCTGTCCAAAAAATTTTGAAGCTAGTAAATGCATGTACATAATTTTGTTTCTGCTGGCAAAATAAAAGTGTGTGTGTGTGTGTGTGTGTGTCCCAAAAAACGAATCTCTTTGCCCTGATTCACATTGATGCTACTTTGAAATTGCGCTACTTCACTTGAGCTAGCGCGATTTTAGGTACTACTTGATAGACATCGGTGTGGCTTCATACACAAATGTCTATTGGAAATCGTCAAAAGTAGTGAAGGAACTACTTTAGCAAAGCGGTGCCACAAAATTGGGGTTGCATCGATTGGAACAGTGCCATTGCCACTAATAGTCATGCGATTTGATTTCTGAAATTGCATGACAAATCGCCCTAATGTAAACCTAGGCTTCAGCACACCTGCAAGTAAATGATAAAGGTGGAAACTTTATATATAACAGCTGTAGAGAATTGCAGGTAATGAATTCAGCTGGAGGATAGGCAGTGTTGTGGGAGTCAGCTCTGGTTCACATTGGTGCGATTTGACATGTCTTATCAAACTCCCTTAAGTTTACCTTCAAATATCATATGTAAAAATACAGATTTGCATATCTGCAAATCAAAAATAATAAATTCTAATCGTGATTGAGATCAAATATTCGCAGCTGCAATCAACAGAGCGTGGTTTCACCTTCTGACCCGGAAATGAGTCATTGTAATCACCCGGAAGTTCCTGTGCTGGTCAGGATCTCCATCTAGGTCAGTGGTTCTCAACTCCAGTCCTCAGGGCCCACCAACAGGCCAGGTTTGCAAGATAACTGAAATGCATCACAGGTGATATAATTTGCTGCTCAGGGATTGCAGTATTCTAGTCTGCATCTCACCAAGGTAATACTTAAAATCTGGCCTGTTAGTGGGTCCTGAGGACAGGAGTTGAGAACCACTGATCTAGGTGGACAGGGCAAGGTCCCTCTTTAGCAAAGAGGAGGTGCTGCTGATTGGCCGGGCAAGTGTAGGATATGTACTTGCTCAAGGTGGGGGTGGATTTGGTGTGGGTGGGCTTCATTGATTTGTTTGGCATCACCACACATTTGCTTCTAGGCCCATGTGCACACATCACTACTTCCTGCATTTGTTCTGCTGATGTAAATCAGTAAGGAGTGGACTATGCAAGTATAAATGAGAGCTCCTTTCTATTCAAATATATATGACTTGATTCACAGTTGGGCGACTTTTCATGATTCTCAATGATAACCATTCATATCTGGGCTACTTTAAGTCACACCAACTTCAAAGTAGTCCCTGTACTACTTTGGTGTGACTTTCAGGCTCAGTTTCCACTAGTGCGATTTGTCATGCGACTTGGGACGGCAAAGTCGATTGACATGTCATACCCCATGATTTCCGATGAGTATGGTTCATATCTGTGCGACTTCAAAGTATTCCCTGCACTACTTTGGTATTTTGATACAACTTGAGGTCCATACACCTCAAGAATATACAGGCATTGCTCCAAGTCGCATCATAATCGAGGCAAAAAAAATTGCGTCAAAATCATGCCAATTTAGGGTTGCAATAGTGGAAACGGAGCCTCATGTGACTTGAGGTACATAGGGCGCAATATTACACAGGCATTCCCAGAAGTTGGGGCCAAGTTGCAGCAGCAAAGTGGCAGCAAATTAGTGTGACTTTCAGTTTGCAGCAGTGTGAAAGAGATTCAAGGATATCTTTGAATTTGGCCCTATTGTCACTTGTGCATCCTGTAAGTGGTGCAAATTCGTCCCTGCACTACCTTGGTTTGACTTTGATGCGATTTGAGGTCCATACACCACAAGATTACACAGACATTGCTTCAAGTCATGGCAAAGCTGTGCAATTTTAAGGTTGCACAAGTGCAAATGAGGCTTTATTCAAAGGTGTTATAATTTAATCTCATTAGGTTACTTTCACACTTATGTGACTTTTCATGCAGCTATGGACCTCAGAGTCGCATTAAAAGTTACCCCCCATGAGTTCCATTCATATCTTTGCAACTTCACCCATGTTCACATAGCTCTGAATTGACATGTCAAATTACAGGCCAAATCGGCGCCTATCGACGGCAATAGAACTGTCCAAATTGGTGTGACGCCACACAGATTCCCAAAAGTATTTCCTACACTACTTTGGGCGACTTCAGGAGGCGATTTCTTATCTCCTAACTTTTTGAGATGGGTATAAGGGACACCTATTAGCAAAAGTATGTAGGCATAGGACACACCTCCTAAAACACCTTCTTAAAGGAGAATTATTTAAAAAAAAATCCCTGAAAATTGCAGACGGAAATTTGCGCGCCTTTCCCTGTGACTCCTGCGTCCATAGACCTCAAGATTACACAGACATTGCTTAAAGTTGCATCAAAATCACACAACTTTCAGGTCGCACAAGTGTGAAAGGGGACTTAAGCCTCGTACACACGGTCGGACTTCCATCTGACTTTTCCGTGTTTTTTTTGTCCGAATGGAGTTGGTTGGGAACACCCATAGCATACACACGCTCGGACTTTTCTGCAAACTTTCTTAAAACTTCTTACAACATTGTGTGTTTTTTCTGCTCTTTTCTGCTCTTTACTGCCACCCTTTGGTCAACTTCTGCTATTGTTGGTTGATTTTAACATTAGTTGTTTTGTCCATCGGACTAAAGTCCGATGGTTATCTGTACACACATTCGGACTTTGCTCCATCGGACTTTTGTTGGGCAAAAGTTTGTCCGTTTGCAGACCCAACTTTTGTCCGATGAAATCCAAAAGCAAACGAAAAAAGTTTGTCCGATGGAGCGTACACACGGTCGGATTGTTGGTCCAACTTGCTTAAAACGAAGTTTGTTGGGCAAAAGTCTGACCGTGTGTACGGGGCTTAAGTCACTGTGCTGAGTACTATTATACCTAGAATATAAAGTAGTCCCACCATTAAACACTCAGCAGCATATGCTGAAATGAGGCGAATGCCTATTAGCCAATGCCGCATGAGCATGGTTGTTACTATAATATTAAAGTGGTTGTAAACCCACTTAGACAACTTGCACCTACATGTAAGCCTAGATTAAGGCTTACCTGTAGGTGCAATAAATATCTCCTTAACCTACACACACTAGTAGATGTTTGTGCTACGCTCAATAGGCTAGTGGTCAGCACTTCTACCTTGAAAAACTCGGGCTTTGAAGTACTCATGGGTTCAAATCCCACAGAGAGATACTAAAAGATTGTATTGGTGAAAAAAAGGCAAATGCTAATTAGCCAAAGCAGCATATGCTGAAAATAGGTGAATGCCAATTAGCCAATGCACTTTTATTCAATAATATTATGGTGTGGAATTCCAAACATCACACACTAGCTAACGGGCAGTTTACATTTCTTTGTTTGTTTATTTTAATTTGCTTGTGCAAAAAATAAACATAGCTGTTTGTTGGATGGTAGGTTGGCTGATATTTGAACTTGTACCAGGAGAGCTGTGGGGACATCTGAGCAGACCACTAAGCCATTGTGCTAAGTACAAGACCTGCATAAAAGTGTAGTATGATTAAAGAATGAACATAAATAATTACCGCTTTTTAGCCACCTAAATGAAAAAAAAAAAAAAAAAATGCATGAAAAAAACAACATACAACAAATAGGTAGCCTAAATGTTTAATACATATAACTTTACAGAATAGCAGACATTACTATGTAATAATCATTCATAACTGCATTCGTTAGCAAAAGAAGGAAAAAAACTAGGAATACTAATTGCAATATACATCAATAGATAGAGCACATCTCATATAAAAATGTTTCTTTCACATACATGGATCATGGTTACAGTGCAGTGCTATATAAAAACGTAGTGGAAATTGGCATTTGCATGTACGCGGATTCACTAATTAGCGCTGATTCCATATTTAATAAAACTCGTATGCTGCTAATAGCGCTCTTTTTCATTCGCAAATTCGCGCATTGAATTTTAAATTGGCTAAAATGGGAGCTATTATTTTGCAATAGTGCTCAGTACTTCCTGGAGTTATAGTAAATCAGCCCCATAGTGTCTACAAACTATAGAATTTTTTTTTTTTTTTACTAGTAATGGCGGTGACTTATAGCAGGACTGCAATATTGCGGCAGACAAATCGGACACCTAACTGACCCTTTTGACACTTTTTTGGGGACCAGTGACACCAATACAGTTGTTCTGCCCTCACATTTAACATTACATTACAAAATGAAAATAGTGTCAGGCATGCTATGTCATACCTCCCAACTTTTTGAAATGGGAATGAGGGACGCCTATCAGCAAAAGTATGCAGGCATAGGACACACCACTTGCCACGCCCCCTTAAAGGAGAATTGTACAAAAAAAACAAGATTGGTTAAACCCACAAGTGCTTTTTTTACCACTACTATTCCTTTATATTGGCTTTTGGAATTTACAAATGCAGCAATTTAGAAATCAGATGTGAAAGGTTTAGCACTTTTTGATAGATACAAAGTGCATTTTATATACATCTCTATAGATCTGACAAAAATGAGGGACAGAGGGACATTGCTCCAAATCAGGGACAATCCCTCGAAATCAGGGACAGTTGGGAGCTATGGCTATGTTACTGTTAAGGCACTAGCTAACATAAAATTAGGCCTAGCTAAAGGAACTCCCTGGCAGAAACTACTACCAAACACACAGAAATTAGTTAATTAGTAGAACATATACTAATTAATTGAAAACTAATGACAGCCTACTTACAGACTTATGCTTCCAATGCCAGTATTAAGATATAGTAGAGCTATTCTCATGCTTCTTCACTGCACTTCACAAGGATTAACCACTTAAGGACCAAGCCTCTTTCTGAGATTTGTTGTTTACAAGTTAAAAAATTTTTTCCTGGTGCCTCCATGGCAGCATAACTGTGATAGAGCTCCACCTCGACTCCTCCTTCAGGACTAGTGAATAGCATAAATTAAAGGCATAGTCCCTCCCCCAACATTCTCCTTTTTTTCCTCATACCTTCTTGTGCTGGTGAAGAGTAGCAGTATGTCCATACCTCTGCAGTCGGCAGCGTCTGCCGGGTTTAGTCTTTCCCGTGTGCAGTCCCTGTTCTTGGGCCGCTCACAGCGCTGATAAGACTGGGAACCCCTCTGTGGATCTGTTGGGGTCATTTTGCAGAGTTTCCTCACAGGAACGTAGTCTGCTATCACATCCATGATGAATGCAGTGGAAGTCGCAAAAGGATCAACTCCATCTTCCCAGGCTGGTGGTTTCCATTTTCTATTACAGGCATTTGTGTTTTTCCCCTTTCTTTTCCCCTCCCCTCCCCTCCCCTTTCCTTTGCTTGTTTAGGTGCCTTCAAAATGATTATTGTCTTACTTTTTTGTTCCTTTAAAACTGTGCAACTGGATAGGGCAGGTGTCTCTCTGTGCAACAACATTGTGGTGCTTATTTTTGGGTTCGGGGGGGGGCTACAGGTGCTCTGTACGTCCCGCCAGGTAGGAGAGTGTCATGGTGCGGCATCCTCGCCGCCGTCTGTGCATGCGCGATTCGGGAGTGATACAGAGCTGTAGTTTCTCGGCTCTCTGTACTGGGCGACGCTGGATCTTCTGCGCGTGCGCATGCATGGTTGCTTGGTTCAGTGGCGGCCATCTTGGATTCTGGAAAGAAGGCTAGATTGCCCTTTTTTTCAATCAATTCCAAATGGTGGTTTATGAGATTAGCCCACGCACCTTGAGCCTATTTAGGTTCAGATTCAGGGATGGCTGTCAGAGTCTCCTCAGCTGTGCCCTGCTAGGTCTCTCTGATGCTGCTTTGTGGTAGGTACTTTTTATTTTCTCAAAAAAAAAACTCCGCAATGAGTCATTCATCTCGCAGCAAAGATCCTCACACTTCTATCAGGTATGTGACCAACTATACGTGAGTATAAAAAAAAAAAAAAGTGCGCTCACTGGTCTAGCGTGAGTTCCTTACATCGTAGCCCTACCCACTCCAAGGGGTCCCGTTCATCAGGGCGTAGGTCCCATTCTTCGCGTCGTAGATCAGAGAAGTCAAGATCCAGAGGACATGATCGGTCCCCCTCTCCTAGGACCTATAGAAAGAGAAATGCTGGACATGTGGGGCTACACCGCTACCAGACAGAGTGGTCTGTAAGGACTGTTTTACGGACTATGCGTCCAACCGCGAGCTAGAAAATCAGCACGCTGTAGATCTGCTCAAGCGAACAATGAAGGACTCCTTCTCTGAGCTTTTGGCTTCGGTCCCCGCTCAACCACTTCAGCAGATATCCCAGGTTCAGGATATAGAACCTAATCTCCCTGGTCCGTCAGCAGTCAGTACACCTCTGCCGCCGTCAGGCCGACCAGCTAGAGATTCACCACCTGAAGACTCTTCAGGGGACTCTTGAGAAGAGTCAGAACCTTCTGGCTTCAGTCTCTCCTTGGTAAAGCCATTCATCCAGGCAGTCAAAACTGCAATTGCCTGGAAAGACGCAGAATAGCCTCCCCAAGAGTCTACAAGCTACTTCCCATTCCTCAAAAGGAAGCAGGTTCTTTTCCCGTTGATGGGCGAGATTAGTCAAGTCATTCAGAAGGAATGGTCAAAGACTGATAAAAAAAATTAAAATAAAATTTTTTTGGGTCGGTTCAATAAACTATATACCCCTTACCAGAGTCGGGAACGCAGTCACTAAACTCCATGCCAGTGGTAGACGTGTCGGTGGTGCGACTTGCAACATATATAACTTTGCCAATGGAGGATTCCGCTTCCTTCAAAGACCCTCTAGACAGGCGAATCGACCTGGAGTTGAAGAGGAGCTACTTGGCCGCGGGAGCAGCGTGTAAGCCAGCTATTGCCCTCACATCAGTATCAAATGCCATAAGATCTTGGACAGATAATATTGAGACGGCTTTGCGTCAGGATGTCCCCATGGAGGATATAATTAAAGCCTTGAAAGAGCTTAGATTGTCGGCAGACTTTGTCTGCGTAGCGGCCATTGACACAATCAGGTGCTCGGCAAGATCCATGTTGCATTCAGTGTTGGCGAAGAGGGCCTTGTGGCTGAAACCCTGGATGGCTGACTTATCCTCCAAACAAAATTGGTGCAAAATCCCGTTTGATGGGAAAGCACTATTCGGAGACAAAATGGATAAAGCTATCTCCAGGCTGTCAGGAGGGAAGTCTGGTATGCTTCCACAGGACAGAAGTATGCGAAGATTCAGACGTGGTTCCTCTAGGTTCCGCCAGTCAAACCCAAGGGATTTTAGGCAGTCGAGACAGCCCAGAGACAACAAAAGACCTTGGAAAGGTACTCAGGGATCCTTTTTGAACAGGAAGATGAAAGCCCTTCCGGCTCCACAGGAGCAGAAGCAGTCTTTTTTTTTTTTTACGCCAGAGTAGCCCAGGCACTCCCGGTGGGAGCCAGGCTAAAGTTTTTTTACCCCAGTCTGGGCGACCCGCTGCCACGACCCCTGGGTTCTGTCAACAATTCAATGGGGGCACTTTTGGAATTTTTCTCACCCCCCACCTCGGAACTCTTTCAAAGGAACAGAGATTCCATCCTCTCCACTGAAGGCTCAAGCTCTGAAAAACTTCCTAACGTCACTCCAGCTTCAGGAGGCAGCTGTTTCGGTTCCCTTGGCAGAGCGCTTCGCAGGCTTTTACTCCACCCTATTTCTGGTCCCAAAGAGGACAGGTGGGTGGAGGCCTGTGATAGACCTAAAGAGGCTCAACCGGTATATCCGCCCCGAAAGCTTCAAAATGGAGTCCCTGCAGACAATTATTCAGACAGTCCAGCCATCAGATTGTATGATTTCGGTCGATCTGCAGGATCTACATGTTCCAATTCTCCCCGCATTTCAAAAATACCTGAGATTTGCAGTGGGACGGACCCACCTACAGTTTCAAGCCCTGCCTTTCGGGGTGTGCATCTCTCCCAGGGTGTTCACCAAGATACTAATATCTGCTTTGGTTCCCCTGCGGGAGAGGGGCTTGAGGATATACCACTACTTGGACGACATACTACTCCTAGCAAGCAATCCGGATCACTTGGTATGTCACCGGGACATTCTTCTACAGTCCCTAAAAGAGCTAGGGTGGCTGGTGAATTCCGACAAGAGTCAACTAACGCCAACACAGCAGATAATCTACGTGCAATGTTCGACACTCAGGAGGGGACAGTGTCATTACCACCGCCGAAGGCAAGGATTGTCATCCAGAGAATGATCAAAGTCATCCGTAGCCCATATCTGACGGCTTCACAATGCCTGAGCCTCATTGGCACAATGTCTTCCTGTATACCCATGGTTCCTTGGGCACATTGGCACTTGAGGTAATTCCAGACTGGTTTCTTGGCGCAGTGGAAGAAACAACAACTATCTCAGACGATCCTGCTGACGGGAAAAATGCGCAGGAGCCTTCACTGGTGGACAGTTCCGGAAAACCTCTCCAAGCCTCATCACCTGGGCTCCCTTTATTGGATCACAATTACGTCCGATGCAAGCAGACAGGGCTGGGGAGCCCATTGCGGGCAAACCAGAATACAGGGTAGATGGTCATGCACCACCCAGGGAGTGGTATCAAACATCTTGGAGATGAGGGCAGCCTTCTTGGCACTGACCTCTTTGGCACCCCAAATCAGAGGCCAGAGAATACTCCTACTCCTAGACAACAGGGCAGCTGTCGCTTATCTGCAGAAGCAGGGAGACACTCGCAGCAGGTCACTCCTCAAGGAGGTAGAGCCGATCATGCTCTGGGCGGAGCAGAACCTCCTGGACCTCAGAGCGATGTATCTGCCAGGCAGGTTGAACACGGAAGCAGACACGTTATCCAGAAACTTCCTGGACAACAACGAGTGGGCTCTCCACCCCCATGTCTTCCTTTAGATTGCCAACACATGGGATCCCCCTCAGGTAGATCTGTTCACCTCCCCGAAGAACGCCAAGCTGGACAGGTTCTTCTCTCGGCTGCCGCATCCACAACCCGAGGCAGTGGATGCCCTGTCATGTCCCTGGAGGTTCACCACGGCATATGCCTTTCCTCCCAGGCCATTAATATTCAAATTCCTCCTGAGGCTCCTCAGGGAGCCAGTCCAGGTGGTGGAAGTACTTCCGTATTGCGCCTCAGTGTGGGCTCTCCAATCAAGATCCCCCCTTTCCCTCAACTTCTGTCGCAGGGCAGTCTAGTTCATCCAAACCCTCAGAAGTTGAATCTTCGAATCTGAAGGTTGAGAGGCGAAGGTTCGAGTCCCTAGGGTGTTCTCCAGGAGTCATATCAACCCTTCTAAAAGCTAGGAAGCCAGCAACTTATGCCATATATTAAAAAATATGGGACAAGTTCTTGTCATTTGTTTCCGGAAATGGATTTGATCCAATCCTTCCTTCTACATCTCATGTTGTAGGATTCCTTCAGACAGGACTTGATCTGGGACTTGGTCTGAGCTCTCTCAAAGTGCAGGTAGCAGCAATCTCTGCTGCAACAAATAAGAGATGGGCGGAGGATCCTTCAGTAGTCACTTTCCTCAGAGGTATATTGAAGATTCGCTCCTGTCAGACGATCATTTCCTAAGTGGGATCTGTCCCTAGTCCTGGAAGTTCTATCTGACCATCCCTTTGCTCCAGTGGAACAAGTAACAATATGGAACCTGACACTAAAGACGGCTTTCCTGCTAGCCATTACATCTGGCAGAAGAATCTCGGAACTTCACTCTTTAGGGATAGGTGATGACCACATCTCCTTCTTCCCAGACAGAGTGGAACTTCGTCCCCTTCGGGGGTTCACACCAAAGGTTGCGACTCCAAGCCACCTGTTGGAACCCTGGGCACTACCAGTGTTTACAGAAACGGATTCAGAGTCTTGTCACTAACTGGATGTATCCAGAGTGCTCAGGGCCTACCTAGAAGCCACCGGCCCCTTCAGAAATTTTGAGAGACTTTTCATCGTACCATTCGGTAAATACAGGGGCAAAGAAGCTTCCATCAGAACTCTGGCATCTTGGGTTGTAAAGTTAATCCAGAAGGCCTACAGGGTGAAGAATATGGAGCCTCCATCCCGAGTGAATGCTCATTCTACAAGGGCAGTCTCAGATTCCTGGGCAGCAAGGGCTAATGTTTCGTTGGAGACGGTGTGCGGGGCCGCCACCTGGTCTTCTCACCATACGTTCCTCAGACACTACCATATTGATCCAGGAGCGCTCACGACTGTTGAATTTGGAAGGAGGGCAGTTCAGGACTCTTCTAATTAAACATTTTATTGTTAAGCAATTATCCCACCCATGTCAGCTAGTTATTTATCACAGGTATGCTGCCATGGAGGCACCAGGAAAACTGAAAATTGTATCATACTTACCAGTAATTTTCCTTTCCTGGTGCCTATCCATGGCAGCATACGCTCCCACCCTCGGTATTCTATATTACAGAGAATGTTGGGGGAGGGACTATGCCTTTAATTTATGCTATTCACTAGTCCTGAAGGAGGAGTCGAGGCGGAGCTCTATCACAGGTATGCTGCCATGGATAGGCACCAGGAAAGGAAAATTACTGGTAAGTATGATACAATTTTCATTTTTTTTGCTAGAAAATTACTTAGAACCCCCAAACATTATATATTTTTTTCTAACACCCTAGAGAATAAAATGGAATTGAAATTGAAATACTTTGTCACACTGTATTTGCGCACTTTTTTTGGAACAAATACACTTTTTTGACTTAAAAAATAAGACTAAAGTAAAGTTAGCCCAAATTTTTTTATATTGTGAAAGATAATGTTACGCCGAGTAAATTGATACCCAACATGTCACGCTAGTGGAATAGCGACAGACTTTTACAATTAAAAATCTCCATAGGCGACGTTTAAAAAATTCTACAGGTTGCATGTTTTGAGTTACAGAGGAGGTCTAGAATTATTGCTCTCGCTCTAGTCCGCACGTTTGGACTTTTCCACGGGCAAGCCTCAGACGGAATTTCGACCGTATGTACGCGGCATAAAAGGTTATGCCGCGTACACACGGTCGGACTTTTCCACGGGCAAGGCTCCGTCGGAATTCCGACCGTATGTACGCGGCATTAAAAGTAAAATCGTTCCTCCGCCCCTGCTGCCCCCCATGCTTCGGCATATATGCTCTTTTTTTTAACTGTGGTGGTGAAATCACCTCCTACAGCACTGGAGTCACGGCTTTATGTATCGTGGGAGCAAACGCTGTTGCTGTCAAGATAAATAAATCCGCGCTGCAGCTGAATGGCGCACCTGAAAATAAAAAATTACATACCTGAAAAGCAAGCATGATAAAACATTGCAGAATAGAAAATAGTAAAAAAGAGCAGAACAATAGAGAGAGAGAGAGGGAGAGAGAGAGGGAGAGGGAGAGGGAGAGGGAGAGGGAGAGGGAGAGGGAACAATAAAACGACAACTATTTTTGTTTTTTGTGTTTTTTATTTTTTACGTTTTTTATTTTTTACGTTTTTTATTTTTTACGTTTTTTATTTTTTACGTTTTTTTTTGGTTTGTTTTTTACACTTTTTTTTGTAACTTTAACAACTGTAACGGTTCGAGTCTCTCAAAATGCGATGGCATCTTGGGAGACCATGTGTAAGTGTGTCCTAGTCTGTGAAATGCTGTGCCCTACGCTAAAACTTCACTTTTGTGTGGAAGCGTTCAAAACATTTACCAATGCACAGACCAGGATTGTCAGGACAGAGTGGACAAAAATAACAGGTGTCACGCCTAAATCCGCGCTTGCTACAGAAACGACATCTTTGTGGGGGGGGTCGTTGGGTAGGGGTACTCTCGAGGACATACGGAAAATGCCTCTCATGCAGCCGGCTTACTACATTTGGTTGGGGATGGTGAGGTGCAGAACTGCCTGGATACAGGAGGTCTGTGACTATCTCATCCTGGAATTTTAGGAAGGATAAAGTCCCGCCTGAAGCTCTGTATAGCACATGAGCATTCAGCAGAGCCAATTGAAATAAGGATAGAGACACTTTTTGTACCAGCGTCTTGCCTTACGGGCAATGTGATACGGCGCCAACAACTGGTCGTTGAGGTCCACCCCTCCCATATTTTGGTTATATTCGTGGACACAGAGGGGTTTCTCCACAACACCAGTCGCCGTACGCATTTGGACTGTCGTGTCTGCGTAAAGGGAGGTAAGAAGGAAAACATTCTTATTATCCCTCCACTTCACAGCGAGCAAATTATTACACTTCAAGCAGGCTCTCTCCCCCAGCCTAAGACGGGAATCTACAAGCCCCTGGGGAAAGCCCCGGTGATTAGGTCGCACGGTGCCACATGCTCCAATCTGATGATCAAACAAGTGACTAAACAGTGGCACGCTCGTGTAATAATTGTCCACATACAAGTGGTACCCCTTTCCGAATAAGGGTGACACCAAGTTCCACACTATCTTGCCAGCGCTCAAAATGTAATCTGGGCAGTTCTCCGGCTCTACCTGACTATCTTTTCCCTCATAAACCGTAAAGCTCCATACATAGCCTGTTGCCCTGTCACAGAACTTATAGAGCTTGACCCCGTATATGGCACGCTTGCTGGGAAGGTACTGTTTGAAAGACAAGCGGCCAGAAAATGTAATCAGGGACTCATCAACGCAGACAACTTGATCGGGAGTAAACAAGGCTGCAAAACGTTTGTTGAAGTGGTTTATGAGGGGCCGAATTTTGTAGAGCCGATCAAATTCAGGATCTCCACGTGGATGACAAAGTTCATTGTCGTTGAAGTGCATGTACCGGAAGATCTGCTCGTATCGTTTCCTGGACATAGAGGCAGAGAACACGAGCATATGGTCAATTGGGCGCGTGGACCAATAGGCGCGCAATGATGGGAATTTATGTGTGCCCATGTTGAGGGAAAGGCCCAGAAAGGTTTTAAATTCGGAAACCGTAATTGGTTTCCAATCGCTGGCAATGTAAGGCAACTGGGGATTAGTGGCGATGAATTGACCAGCATATAAATTACTCTGGTCCACAATAGATCTATAGAGATCTTCCGTGAAAAACAGCAAAAAAAAATCAAGTGGCGTAAAATCTGCTGTTTCCACCTGAATACTGGGTTGGCCAGTGAATGGGGGAAGTACGGGTTCTGCAGAAGTGTTGGGCACCCAATCAGGATAGGCAAATTCTGCAGGAAGGGCACTATGGGCACGACGGGCCTGCCTTTTGTCTTCTTCTTGGTGGCAGCGGGACACTACTTGTGCTTGCCACCTCGCCAGCTTGAACTGCACTTATGGGACTCGCCACGTCACCACAAGATACTGCAGTGCTGGATGTACGTCCAGGCTGTACTAGGCCGCTGGTGCTTGCCAGTTCACCAAAAGGAATAGCGGCACTAGTACTACTCTGCTCCATAATACGAGAGCCCTGCGGTTCTTGCTCCTCAACAACATCAGAAGATCGGGGTCGGGTACGCCTGACCTTAGCAGGGACCTCGTCATCTTCGTCGTCAGTGCTATCTGACATGGAGCCACTGTCTTCTACGGGGATGTATTCTGAGCCTGAATATGACAGATACGTGACCTCCTCTTCACTATCTGTCATGCTCAGAATCTCGTAGGCCTCTTTACTAGTGTACCTTCGATTTGCCATTTTGGGCTCTAAATTTAGTGGTACACTAGTAAGATTCACAGGTAAAAAAGCACCTGACTGTCAGCAAATGTATCAAACGCTACCAAAAAAACTTTGATGCCGCGTACACATGATAATTTTTCCCGTTGGGAAAAATTACATTTTTTTTTTTTTAACAAGAAAAACTACCGTGTGTGGGCTTTTTGCCGTTTTTCCCGTCGGGAAAAATTACATTAATCACAAGGAGAAAAATTAGAACATGCTCTAATTTTTCTCGTCGTGATTCCCGTCGTTTTTTTCCGCGGCAGTTTTCCCATAGGGAAACACTGCCACGGAGCCCACACACGGTAGTTTTTCTCGACCAAAAAAAAATGTCAGGAAAAACGGACGTGTGTAGGGAACCAAGCCATTCCCTCGTTTTTTCCCGTCGATTTTCTCGACAGTGTTTTCACCGTCGAGAAAATCGATCGTGTGTACGCGGCATTAGCGATCGCAGAGATCAGGCCTGTCACTGTGAATGCTGCAGTTATGTGTGTTGTGTTTGGTAAGTGACAGTGATCGATCGATACTGCACTTGGATGGGCTGGGCTGGGCGGAGGGGCTAAAAAAGCACCTGATTGTCAGCAAATGTATCAAACACTACCAAAAAAACTGTTAGGGATCGCAGGGATCAGGCCTGTCTCTGTGAACGCTGCAGTTATGTGTGTTGTGTTTGGTAAGTGACAGTGATCAATCGATACTGCACTTGGGTGGGCTGGGCTGGGCGGAGGGGCTAAACGCAGGTGCTAGCAGGTATCTGGACTGATCCCGCAAACACTGCGTTTTTGGGAACTCTAAACCACCGGGGACGCTAGTATAGATCTGATTAGATACTATACCACTAAGGGAGGTGTATGCTTTGCGCATGGGTGTTAGCGTTACTGGCACTAACCTGACGCTGCCTGGGGCAACGCAGACCCTCTCTGACGCTAAAACCTAATTGATATCACCCGCCGGGCGATCAGGGGGTTAAACCTTTATTGGGTTATATACGGCGGGTGCCCTGATGCTATAAAAAGCAAACTAACCAATCAGCGTCACCCGTAACAATTATACGGTGATCACTGGTGAAAGGGTTAACTAGGGGCAATCAGGGGGTTAAAACCTTTATTAGGTAATATATGGGGGTACCTGACGATATATAAAAACCTGATGAGTAACCTAAATAACTAACTGGCTAACCAGTGACACTTATACGGTGATCACTGGTGAAAGGGTTAACTCTAGGGGCAATCAGGGTGTTAAGATAATATATGGGGTACCTGACGCTATAAAAACCTGGCGGCGAACCTAAAAAAATAACTGGCTACCTAGGGGCACCACCGACACTAATACAGCGATCAGAAAAACGATCGCTTAGTGACGCTGGCGATAGGGGGTGAAAGGGTTACCTGGGGGGCGATCAAGGGGTTAAACCTTTATTAGGGGGCTACCCTGGACCTAAACCCAACTGCCCTGACACTTTTTACAGTCACAAATGACACTAAATGCAGTGATCAGTAAATAAATGATCACTGCAATCAGTGACACTGTGACTGGGGGTGCAGGGGGTAACCTGGGGGGTGATCAGGGGGTGACTGGGGGGTGAAATGTGTGTCTGTGTACCTATGTGTTAGTGTAGTGTTGGTGCACTAACCTGATGTCTTCTCTCCACGGCGCTCTGGACGAAAAGACCGCCGCATGGAGAGATGACATCACTTCCTCTGCCTGTGTTTACATTACACAGGCAGAGGAAGAATGTCATTCGCCGGGAGCGATCGCGAGGGGGTGGCCAGAAACCAACGGCCGCCCCCTCATCCCGGATCGCCGGTAAACGGAAAACGACCGCTTCATGTACCGGGGGGGGTCTGATCGGACCCCCCACCCATACGAAGGCAGTCACGTACAGGTACGTGATTGTGCCTGTCCGTGACATTCTGTCGACGTATATGTACATGGGGTGGTCGTTAAGTGGTTAAAAAAAATTGTGTCACTTTTATTCCTATTACAAGGAATGTAAACTTCCCTTGTAATAAATATATAATAAGTAAACTTTCCCCAGTCAAGCAGGCTCTTTATTTACTTTCGGGTGCGCAGTGATCTCCTGTGCGACAAGTACATGACAGTCCCGGTCTGCCCGGCGGATTGATATAGAAGGGACCAGTACTTGTCGCACAGGAGATCACTGTGCACCCAAAAGTAAAGAAAGAGTCCGCTTGACTGGGGAAAGTTTTTTTCCTTTCAATTGCTACAGCCTGCAGATCACGGGCGGCGCACAGTCTTCTCTCTGCCTCCACCCACCCCCTCCTTCCCTGCTGAATTGGCCGCCCGCCGGCGGCAACCATCAACAACAACAACTTTTGTGCAATTCCCAATTTTTTTTGTCAATGTCCCGCACCCCCCCCCCCCCCAGCTAAACAACTCTGGTTGGCAGGGGAGAGGGGACATCGGAATGTCCCGCGATGGGACTTTACAAAGTTGGGAGGTGTATGGCATCACGGGACACAGAGCGGCATAGTAATTACTATGTGGGTTATAGAGCTTACCTTCAGGTGATGGACACTGGCACACCCAAGACAGGAAGTCCCCTCCCTATATAACCCCTCCCATATCGGGAGTACCTCAGTTTTGTAGCAAATCAATAAGTGTCCCCAAAAGAGGGGTGGGAGCTCTGTGTCCCGTGATGTACTCCAAGAAAAGGATTTTACAGATAAGCTGTTATAAAAATCCTATTTTCTTTATCGTACATCACGGGACACAGAGCGGCATAGTAATTACTATGTGGGATGTCCCAAAGCAATGCCAAAATGAGGGGAGGGAGACACCATAACAAGCTGAGCGCCATTAGGCATGAGGATCTATACTGCAGCTAGGGATGAGCTTCGAGTTCGAGTCGAACTCATGTTCGACTCGAACATTGCCTGTTCGCCCGTTCGCCGAACAACGAACAATTTGGGGTGTTCGCGGCAAATTCGAAAAGTCTATGGGAGAAATCTAAAGTGCTAATTATAAAGGCTTATATGCAAGTTATTGTCCTAAAAAGTGTTTGGGGACCTGGGTCCTGCCCCAGGGGACATGTATCAATGCAAAAAAAAGTTTTAAAAACTGAAGTTTTTTTAGGAGCAGTGATTTTAATAATGCTTAAAATGAAACAATAAAAGTGAAATATTCCTTTAAATTTCGTACCTGGGGGGTGTGTATGATATGCATGTAAAGTGGCGCATGTTTCCCGTGCTTAGAACTGTCTCTGCACAAAGTGTCATTTTTGAAGGAAAAAAAGTCATTTAAAACTCACTCGCGGCTATAATGAACACATAGAAAAGTCATTGATAAAAAAAAAAAGCGTGGGAGTTCCCCCAAATTCAATTACCAGGCCCTTTAGGTCTGGAATGGATATTAAGGGGAACCCCGCCACAAATAAAAAAAAAATGGCGTGGGGTTCCCCCTAAATATCCATACCAGGCCCTTGAGATCTGGCATGGATTTTAAGGGGAACTCCACCCCAAATTTTAAAAAAAATGGCGTGGAGTCCCCCCAAAAATCCATACCAGACCCTTATCCGAGCACGCAACCTGGCCGGCCGCAGGGGAAGAGGGGGGACGAGAGAGCGGCCCCCCTCCCTCCTGAACCGTACCAGGCCACATGCCCTCAACATGGGGAGGATGTCCCCATGTTGATGGGGACAAGGGCCTCATCCCCACAACCCTTGCCCGGTGGTTGTGGGGGTCTGCGGGCGGGGGGCTTATCGGAATCTGGAAGACCCCTTTAACAAAGGGGACCCCCAGATCCCGCCCCCCCCTATGTGAATTGGTAAGGGGTACATTTCTCACGAAGAAAGTGTCAAAAAATGTAAATAAAAACACACACACCTTGGAAAAGTCCTTTATTAAAAAAAAAAGAATTTTAATTAAAAAAAAAAAACATTCCAGCGATGAAATCCAGTGTCCCGCGGCGATCCCGATGTCCAGCGCTGTCCGTCATTGGTTGTGCCTGTGCGGACCTGATGGGGAACTTCCTCCGCTGTGTTTTAAATGTATAGACCCGCCCCTTTTAAAGTTCCCCATCAGGTCCGCTCAGCGGACCAGATGCGGAACGAGAGAAGGGGCGGGTCTATTCATGTATTACACAGCGAACGAAGTTCCCCATCAGGTCCGCCCCCTCGGTATGTCGGACCCCGCCTACGTCATTGGCCTGAGCGGGAAACTTCCTTCACTGTGTAAATTTAAGTTACACAGTGAAGGAAGTTCCCCGCTCAGGCCAATGACGTAGGCGGGGTCGGACATACCGAGGGGGCGGACCTGATGGGGAACTTCATTCGCTGTGTAATACATGTATAGACCCGCCCCTTCTCATGTTCCGCATCTGGTCCGCTGAGCGGATCTGATGGGGAACTTTAGAAGGGGCGGGTCTATACATTTAAAACACAGCGGAGGAAGTTCCCCATCAGGTCCGCTCAGGCACAACCAATGACAGACAGCGCTGGACATCGGGATCGCCGCGGGACACTGGATTACATCGCTGGAATGTTTTATTAAAAAAACAAAAAAACATTCCAGCGATGAAATCCAGTGTCCCGCGGCGATCCCGATGTCCAGCGCTGGATTTCATCGCTGGAATGTTTTTTTATTATTATTATTTATTTTATTTTTTTTAATAAAGGACTTTTCCAAGGTGTGTGTGTTTTTATTTACATTTTTTGACACTTTCTTTGTGAAATGGTAGGGGTACAATGTACCCCTTACCAATTCACATAGGGGGGGCGGGATCTGGGGGTCCCCTTTGTTAAAGGGGTCTTCCAGATTCCGATAAGCCCCCCGCCCACGGACCCCCACAACCACCGGGCAAGGGTTGTGGGGATGAGGCCCTTGTCCCCATCAACATGACTTTTTTTCCTTCAAAAATGACACTTTGTGCAGGGACAGTTCTAAGCATGGGAAACATGCGTGACTTTACATGCATATCATACACACCCCCCAGGTACGAAATTTAAAGGAATATTTCACTTTTATTTTTTCATTTTAAGCATTATTAAAATCACCGCTCCCGTAAAAACGTCTATTTTTTAAACCTTTTTTTGCATTGATACATGTCCCCTGGGGCAGGACCCGGGTCCCCAAACACTTTTTAGGACAATAAATTGCATATTAGCCTTTATAATTAGCACTTTAGATTTCGAACGTTCGAGTCCATTGTATTGTATAGGGTTCTAAAGTTCACACGAACATTCTGTCTGTTCGCAGGTTCTGGTGCGAACCGAACAGGGGGGTGTTCGGCTCATCCCTGACTGCAGCCTGCAGCACACTACGCCCAAAGGCGATATCCTCATGACCTCTTACATCCACCTTATAAAATTTTGTGAATGTGTGGACTGAAGACTAAGTTGCGGCCTTACAGATTTGAGCCAAGGAGGCCTTGTGATGCACTGCCCAAGAAGCACCAACCGCTCTAGTAGAGTGTGCTGTAATTTTAAGCGGAGGCACCTTCTTTCTCAGACCATAGGCTTGAATAATAACCTGCCGAATCCACTTAGAAATAGTAGATTTCAACGCTGCCTGGCCCCTTCTGAGACCTTCTGGCAGAATAAATAAGACATCAGTTTTCCGAATCATAGCAGTAGCTTCAAGATAGGCTTTAACTGCTCTTACTACATCCAAAGAATGTAATCATTTCTCTTCCACCGAACTAGGTTTGGGAAAAAAGGAAGTAAGAACCATATCTTGGTTCAAATGAAAACTTGACACGACCTTCGGAAGAAAGGCTGGATGTGTACGTAAAACCACTCTATCCTTATGGATAATCAAATATGGCTCCCTGCAAGATAAAGCTGCTAATTCTGATACCCTCCTGGCTGAGGATATAGCTACCAAGAACACTAATTTCCTGGTGAGGAGCACTAAAGGAATGTGGAGTAATGGTTCAAAAGGTTGTCTTTGAAGAACTGATAGAACCAAGTTTAAGTCCCATGGACATATGGGAGACCTCACTGGTGGGTTGATACGAGTCACACCCTGCAAGAAGGTCTTTACTAGCGAATGTGTAGCTAGTGGCCTTTGAAAAAATATCGATAAGGCCGAAACCTGTCCCTTAATAGTACTTAAGGCTAGGTTTTTGACAACAGCCCACTGTAGGAAGTCAAGTATTCTGCCTATGACGTACTTCCGAGGATGCCATTTCTTCACATATGCCTTCCAAACACTATAATATATATGTCTAGATACTGTCTTTCTAGCATTGATTATCGTAGACACCACTGTGTTAGAGAGACCTCTCTCTCTTAGAATGTGGGATTCAATAGCCAGACCGTTAAATTTAGAGTTTGTAAAGAAGGGTGGTATATCGGACCCTGCGTGAGCAGGTCTGGCCGAAGCGGAAGGGTCCAAGGCTTGCCTACAGACATTCTTACAATTTCCGCGTACCAGGATCTCCGAGGCCATGCTGGGGCTACCAGAATCACCGGCCTCCTTTCCATCCTGACTCTGCGGAGGAGTCGAGGTAGCAGCTGCAGCGTAGGGAACGCATATATTAGTGCAAACTGATCCAACGGGAACACCAGCGCATCCGATCCGCAAGCGAGCGGGTCTCTCGTCCTGGACACAAAGCTGTTTAATTTCGTGTTGAACCTGGATGTCAATATATCTACATCTGGTGTCCCCCATCTCTGACATATTGTCTGAAAGATGTCGGGGTGAAGAGACCATTCCCCTGGGGATAACTGCTGCCGACTCAGGAAGTCTGCCTTCCAATTCTCTATTCCTGGAATAAAGATAGCGGATATGCATGGGACATGTCTTTCTGCCCATTTTAGACGTAATTGTAGCCGTATTAGTGCAATTGTGACAGAGAAAATTAAGTACTGTCCGTGATACTTTTTTTATTTGCACTAACATAGAATTTTTCAGGACAAGCTTTCGGGGTATGTCCCCTTCTTCAAGGTCCAAGCAGTACTGCTTGGACCTTGAAGAAGGGGACATACCCCGAAAGCTTGTCCTGAAAAATTCTATGTTAGTGCAAATAAAAAAAGTATCACGGACAGTACTTAATTTTCTCTGCCCATTTTAGGATATGATTCACCTCCTTCTGGGCCGCACCGCTCTTGGTGCCCCCCTGGTGATTGATGTATGCCACAGCTGTGGCATTGTCTGATTGGATCCTGACAGGAGACCCATGTAGCTTGGAAGTCCATGCTTCCAGGGCCAACCGTGCCGCCTGAATTTCCAGCAGGTTGATGGGCAAGGTCTTCTCGATATTCGACCACTTTCCCTGGAGTGAACATTGCTTCAGTACTGCCCCCCAGCCTAGAAGGCTGGCATCCGTAGTTACTACCATCCAAGAGATTGGAATGAACGAATTTCCCTTTTGTAAATTTTGGGGTACCAACCACCAACAGACTCCTGCGTACTGACGACGCCAGGGACATTGGGAAGTCTAGGGCTTGAACCTTTTTGTTCCAGGCGGATAGGATGGCGTTCTGCAATTTCCTTGAATGTTCTATGAAGAAAAGGATGAGGCTGAGGTGGACTATGTTGGCACCTTATGCTAACTGATGACCAGTTGAGAGTAGATAATAAAAAGGGGGTTTTTATTACAAAAACATATATATATGAGCAATTATTTTACATTTCATAGAAACAATGGTAATTCCGTGACATTTCAATGTATCATACCATTACAGTCAATGGACAAGAATACAACTGTACATACATAATATTCTGTGCTCTACATGTTTCATGTTGTGATTCAAAAACAGAATCCGCTTCTTCAGGATATATATATATATATATATATATATATATATATATATATATATATATATATAATATAGGTTTTCAATGGACAAAAAGTGAAAAATTGGATTGTCACGTATCTATGAAATAAAAGAAAACATTACGAACAATATTATCGTGGATATAAGAAGTATATTTCAATATAGAAACACCAGGCTAAGCCCAGGCCATAGAGACGCGCTATGTCACACATCCTTACCATGAGCGCTGGACCAGAGGGGGCCAGACCGTGAATCTAGAATTCCCGTTATGTCATGAGGGAGTTGGTAATCCCACTAGAGACATAAACAGCAAGAGGTATAGGTAATCTGAAATTGAAAATAATAAATAAGCATCAAGGATCTCCAGCGAGAAAAAAGGGGGGCTATAGAGGATGTAATGAGTAAAAAGTATATAGCTTTCAAGTAAGCGGATCACCAACCTCCTAGGAGGACACATCCAGTAGCATCTCACAGGTAAGCGGCATAAAAAAGGGAGAAGTTTTTATGTAGAAAGAATTCAGGTCAATATTAGACCCCTTATGTGAAAGGAAAGTCTCTGAAAAATATATAAATAATATGAAAAGAATAGGTATCCAACAAGTATACATGGTAAATAAATATATATGCACATGTACACCGTGGGTATTCACATATACATGGAGACATGCATATACAGATAAAACATTGGTATACCTTGAAATTCCTAGCAAGATGGACATCAATTGATAATTGGGTGGAATGTTTTGAAATACTCTCTGCAGTATAGAGTGATATTCTGTGTAGATATATGAAGAAATTACCTAGTTAGTTCCTAATTGAAAACCAACAGTTTAATTAAAATGGGGTGGTAAAGATGAATAGTGAAGATAGGGAAATGGAGAGGGGAATGAATGGGTAAAAGTGAGACTGAAAAAGTGATGGAATTATATATATGCTAAGTGACTCTATTGTGAATAAACATAGTGAATATGTATTGCAGCAAGAGAAGAATAGTCATTACCATATCATTAGCCTAGGTTCAAGAAATCCAAGATCATGTGTAGATCAACCTTCCCAGATAGGGAGGGAATCTACAATGGCAATAATGTATTTAAAAGGTCAAGAATCATCCATGACCCTCTGTTGTTGATGTTAAAGGAATGTGAAAAAAATCGCTTATCTGTCATGCCGAGAGATGGATATGGATGTGTCCCCCTGAAGCAGCACACAGCTGACTGTCAGCTGTTGTGGCTGCTTTTATAGGCAGGGAGAGCCCGCCCGCCGACGCTGGTAAAGCGTCTGACGTCATGAACCAGGTCACGTGGTGCGCGCGTGTCAGATGACACACGCGCAATGTCCTGAGAAGCGGATACACAAATGCTCTCCACCATATGGACAATCGTGCCCCATACATATTATGAAGTGCAGGGGCACATCCACATGACGTGGTTTAGCAGGTTAACCCGCATATAGCTGGGAATGATGCACGGTCGGTCCTCAATGGTACAGGACCCGGGTCGATGCACAGACCGCCATCTTGGATCAGGGATCCTTTCCCAAAAGGGAGGGAAGAACTATGGGAAAATAGCGCAAATCACTCCCAGTATCCATGCAGCGAATCTGCAATCCACTTGTGTCAGTCACTGCACTTGGTCTGGGAGTAAAGTCTGGGGAATATAGCCTGGATGAGATAATATTAATATCATTATGGTATAATAACAGTAACATTGGTATAAACATTATTTTTTTTTAATCAAAAACAAAAAACATATATAATGACCTAATTTAATTAAACATACATTGTATTAAAATCAGCGCCACAACACTGCACAACTGAGTAAATGATTTGTACACAATCACAGTATTCCCATGGGAAAAGGGAGGGCAGGGACATACAGAGAAAACAATGAAATACCTCAATAGAGAGGAATAGGGATATAAAACACCTGGTGACAGCATTCAAAAAAGAAGTGCATATAGGTAACCCCCATCAGGAAGAAAGGAAGTTTATAGTACACATCGCCTTTAAAAAAAGGGTTTATATGAATTCACTTAATTTATTCCTGGTGGTGTCATGGCATTTAGCCGTTCTATCCAGAGGGTTTCACGTTGCAAAATAATTTTGTCCCAGTTGCCACCCCTGGGATTCATAGGTATTATTTCCAGGACAAACAAACTTATTGTCCTGATACTGTACCTATGATAAAGACCAATATGTCTTGTTATAGGTGTAATGATTTTGCCACCCTCTGATAGATAGGTATGATCACCTATTATTTTCCTTAATTCTCGTTTCGTTTTGCCGATATAAAAAGCCCCACATAGGCAGGTCATTATATAAATGACCCCCCTTGTGGAGCAATCAGCATGGCCCATAGATTTGTGCAAAATTCCATTAGGTAACATGATGCCTTTTCCCTCTTTTATTAGAAGGCATTTGGGGCAATCCCCACATGAGTAGGTACCTTTTGGAAATAAGGGGGCATCTTGACATGGAAGGTGATGACTTGTAGTCAATTTTTGTCTACGGGTGGTTGCCCTTCTAAATGTAAATTCAGGGATCTGTTTGACATATTTGGCTAAAATATGATCCTCTGTGAGAAAATGCCAATTCTTAGATATGAGGTTACGTAAGTGAACTTCGTTTGGGGAGAATTTTGTTATAATTCCTACAGTCTTATGTTCCCGTTTTTTGGGGGGATCATACAATAAAGCCCCTCTCGTTTTTCCATATGCCTTATTAAAGGCCTGTCTCAATAAAGTTTTAGAATAGCCTCGGGCTAATAATCTATTCCGCAGTCCATCTGATTGATTTTTAAAATCTGTATCTGATGTGCAGTTTCTGCCAAGACGCAGATACTGCGCATAAGGGATGCTCCGCTTTAAAGATTCTGGATGCGAGCTTTTCGCGTGCAATAATGTATTGCCTGCAATTGGTTTCCGAAATAGGCCTGATTGTATGTATCCTTCATGATCTATTGATAGATTCAGGTCCATAAATGAAATTTCAGTCTGGCTGATGTTGTAGGCAAGTTTAAGATTAAATTCATTTGTATTTAGGATTTTCATGAACTTATGTAGTTCAAGTTCGGAACCAGTCCAGATGACCAGAAGGTCATCTATGAATCTGTACCAACACAGGATCAGGGGGAGCCATGGCACATGTCGATCGCCGTTGAAAATTTCCCTCTGCCAGCCACCAAGATATAAATTGGCATAGGAGGGTGCACAACATGTGCCCATGGCTACCCCCTGAGCCTGCAGATACATTTGGTCCATGAATACAAAAATGTTTTTAGTAAGGATAAATAAGAGCTTGAGAATGAAATTATTCCGAGACCACAGATTTCTATCCTCCTCCATGAGGAAAGCACCCACCGTCCGGATGCCCTGCTCGTGCGGGATACTCGAATATAATGATTAGATATCGATGGCAATGAGCAGGGCACCCGGAGGGACATGGGTACCCTCCACGTGGCGAAGGAGATCAGGAGTATCCTTAATAAATAAATGAACGTAGACTCATAACATGCGGTAGTAGGAAAGAATCCACATATCTGCTGGCAGCTTCAGACATGGAGCCGATCCCAGATATGATTGGTCGTCCAGGAGGACAATATAAACTTTTGTGGACTTTAGGTAGAGCATAAAATGTGGGGATTCACGGAAAAGGGTTTATTAGGTAGCTCAATGTATCACTGTCAATCAAGCCCCTTTCATGTGCTTTTAGACATATATTTCTCAATTCATCCTCAAATAGATGACTCATGTTACTGTCTATCAACGTGTACCAATCCCTGTTATCCAGGATGTCCAAGCTAATTTTTTGGTATTGTATATGTGTCATTAAGACAATATTGCCACCCTTATCGGATGGCTTTTATTATTATCTCTTTTTGAGTTTGGAGAGTTTTGACTGCTGTCAATTCAGCATCTGAGAGATTGGGGCACAGATTGGTAGATGCATTGGAAATGGTAGACCACTGCATGTTCTTTATGTCTCTTATGGACTTCTGAAGAAACATCCAGATGCTTGGGCATGTGGACAATTCCGGGAAGTGCCTTGAATTTGGTTTAAATGTATTTATTTTGTGAGGGACAGGATCGCTCCTTTCCCCAATAGTATCAGAGCTGGATCTAAAAAATCATCAATGTTAGTAGGTAATTTTGTATTCGCCGGTACTGCAATAGTACCTTTATTTAAGAGGGTATGTAGGACTGGTGTAAGATTGCTTTTGATCGTACCTTGATCCATCGCCTGGGGGGATGTACGAGAGCAAGATCTCTTATCCTTTTCTTTATCATCATGGTCATTAGGAGATCCAGCTCTGGCTTTGGCAGAAGCCAAGAACCAGAGCAATCTGAACACATACGTACTAAGGACACCTCAAAGGCCAGACATTCAGAGCTAAATATAGTGAATCTCACTAATTTTCACTTAAATGAAGCCCAAACATCGGTTTTACAAATGGGTTTGGGCTTTTGCCCATCCCAAAATATCGATGTAATGGAAACAATCAAGGATCTTTATATGTTTTCCCGTCGGCTAACATATAAATACATCTTTGATTCCGAACGAAAAACTAAACAAACTGAAAGAGAAATTTCGGACAAAATTAAGTGCTTCAATATGCGAGAATGCAGAGCACTAAGAGATCTAATGATCCTCTATGATGAGGGTAAGATTGAAATTGACCCATTGCCTGATACTATTGGGGAAAGGAGCGATCCTGTCCCTCACAAAATAAATACATTTAAACCAAATTCAAGGCACTTACCGGAATTGTCCACATGCCCAAGCATCTGGATGTTTCTTCAGAAGTCCATAAGAGACATAAAGAACATGCAGTGGTCTACCATTTCCAATGCATCTACCAATCTGTGCCCCAATCTCTCAGATGCTGAATTGACAGCAGACAAAACTCTCCAAACTCAAAAAGAGATAATAATAAAAGCCATCCAATAAGGGTGGCAATATTGTCTTAATGACACATATACAATACCAAAAAATTAGCTTGGACATCCTGGATAACAGGGATTGGTACACGTTGATAGACAGTAACATGAGTCATCTATTTGAGGATGAATTGAGAAATATATGTCTAAAAGCCCATGAAAGGGGCTTGATTGACAGTGATACATTGAGCTACCTAATAAACCCTTTTCCGCGAATCCCCACGTTTTATGCTCTACCTAAAGTCCACAAAAGTTTATATTGTCCTCCTGGACAACCAATCATATCTGGGATCGGCTCCATGTCTGAAGCTGCCAGCAGATATGTGGATTCTTTCCTACTACCGCATGTTATGAGTCTACCTTCATTTATTAAGGATATTCCTGATCTCCTTCGCCACGTGGAGGGTACCCATGTCCCTCCGGGTGCCCTGCTCGTTGCCATCGATATCGAATCATTATATTCGAGTATCCCGCAGGAGCAGGGCATCCGGACGGTGGGTGCTTTCCTCATGGAGGAGGATAGAAATCTGTGGTCTCAGAATAATTTCATTCTCGAGCTCTTATCATTTATCCTTACTAAAAACATTTTTGTATTCATGGACCAAATGTATCTGCAGGCTCAGGGGGTAGCCATGGGCACATGTTGCGCACCCTCCTATGCCAATTTATATCTTGGTGGCTGGGAGAGGGAAGTTTTCAACGGTGATCGACATGTGCCATGGCTCCCCCTGATCCTGTGTTGGTACAGATTCATAGATGACCTTCTGGTCATCTGGACTGGTTCCGAACTTGAACTACATAAGTTCATGAAAATCCTAAAAAAAATCCTAAATACAAATGAATTTAATCTTAAACTCACCTACAACATCAGCCAGACTGAAATTTCAGTCAATAGATCATGAAGGATACATACAATCGGAGCTATTTTGGAAACCAAGTGCAGGCAATAAATTATTGCACCCGAAAAGCTTGCATCCAGAATCTTTAAAGCGGAGCATCCCTTATGCGCAGTATCTGCGTCTTCGCAGAAACTGCACATCAGATACAGATTTTAAAAATCAATTGGATGGACTGCGGAATAGATTATTAGCCCGAGGCTATTCTAAAACTTTATTGAGACAGGCCTTTAATAAGGCATATGGAAAAACGAGAGGGGCTTTATTGTATGATCCCCCAAAAAAACGGGAACCTTAGACTGTAGGAATTATAAAAAATTCTCCTCAAACGAAGTTCAATTATGTAAACTCATATCTAAGAATTGGAATTTCTCACAGAGGATCATATTTTAGCCAAATATGTCAAACAGATCCCTGAATTTACATTTAGAAGAGCAACCACCCTTAGACAAAAATTGACTACAAGTCATTACCTTCCATGTCAAGATGCCCCCTTATTTCCAAAAGGTACCTACTCATGTGGGGATTGCCCCAAATGCCCTCTAATAAAAGAGAGAAAAGGCATCATGTTACCTAATGGAATTTGGCACAAATCCATGGGCCATGCTGATTGCTCCACAAGGGGGGTCATTTATATAATGACCTGCCTATGTGGGGCTTTTTATTTATTTTTTTTCCACAAAAGTATACTTTATTAAAGCAAAAACAAGGTTACATTTCAATACGGTTTTCAAGGTTATCATGAACAGAAATGAGGAAGACTCGGGTCTTCTTCGGTAAATAACAACGTTAGATACATTGCATAGTGTGTTATAACAAACAAATGGTGTAGAGAGTAATACATTTGGGTAATTGTATTGACATAGAGATCTATTCAGCATACAGGTTGAACAAGAACAACGAGCATATCAGCCACGTTAGGGAAGAGCACCCCATTTATGTCAAGTTGTGTCATATTTGTAGGCGTTACCACGTAGGCCAATCTCTACAGGCCCAATCGTGGCACTTAAATGCCTGAATGGGATGGGCAAAACTTAGTGACTATGTCGGGGCTTCCATTTAGATAGAGGTTCATTGTCGTTGTGTGGTCTAAGGGGAAGGGGGGGAAATGGGGATGAGGATGGGAGATAATTAATGAGAAAGTGGGAGTTTGGGGAGAATGCAAGAGTGTAAAGGTAAGAAGGGGTAAAAGAAAGAGAAAAACAAAGAGGTAAGAGAAAGGAAGAGAGACAGAGAGACAAAGAGACAAGCGCCGCACCTCGCCCCCGTCCCCCCGAATCGTCTTAAATCGTGGGCCAAGCCGAATTCAAGGCAGGGAGTTCTTCCAGGTATTTACTAGGGTAGATAGGTTTTGTAGTGGTCTGACGTTTTGAAGTGATACCAGCATGCCCATGTTTGCATAAAATTCTGTATGCGTTCCTGAGAGGAGAATATCAGTTCCTCCATTTCTTCTACCTTTGCTATCCTAATCAGCCATTCTCTGATGGTGGGTGCCTCTGTAGAGCGCCAGTGTACAGGTATGCATAATCGAGCTGCATTGACCATGTGCATGGCCAATGATTTAAAGTAGGTTCGTTTAGAAAGGGTTGTGTGATGTAAGAGGTATTGTGCAGGGTTGTAATCCAGCTCATAAGTAGTCACGTGTTTGATAATGGCGTGGACCTCAGTCCAGAAAGGTTGGATGGAGCCACACTCCCACCAAATATGGATCATGGAGCCTATTGCTTCCTTGCATCTCCAGCAGATGTTTGAAATTGAGGGTGGGAATTTGTGTAGGCGTGAGGGAGTCCTGTACCATTTGGTTATGATCTTATACCCATTTTCTTGAATTGCTATATTCATCGATCCTTTGTGGGCGTATGTAAAGATCGTTGCCCACTCCCCGCCAGTCAGAGTCAGGTTCAGGTCTTTTTCCCACGAGGTACATGTGGGTGTAGTCGCTGGATGGAGGGTGTCCTCCTGGAGAAGAGTGTATATGTAGGATATGAGATGTCTTTGTGGTGCGTTACGTAAGCAGAGTGCTTCATATGGAGTAGGTTGTCTGGACCACATCGCACTTGGATTTTTAGATGTGAAGAAGTGTCTCAGTTGTCTGTAGGACCAAAAAGGGAACGAGTGTGTGCGAGATTCGGACAATAAGTCCTCATACGTTCTAATAGCACCGTCTCGGAAAAAATGTTGCGCTCGCATTTCCTCGTGGGGCCATTCCTTCTGGAGGAACGTAGGGTCCCCAGGAGGGAAATCTGGGTTCCCTCTCAGGGGGGTCATTGGTCCCAGATATGAGGAAAGTTTGTGGATCGAAATTGCTTTGTCAAGAGCCTTTAAGGAGGGGTAGACAAGCGGGTGTGTCTTAACTGCGAGGGGCCACAGACGAGGTGGGAGCCAGGGGAGTACATGAGTAGATGTTTGTATGAAATGCTTTTCTAAGGTCACCCAGGTCTTTCCCCGGTAGTGTACCCCCCAATCCACGATTCTAGTCAGGTGACACGCAAGATAGTATTTTTGGAGATCTGGTAGGCCAATGCCACCCCTGGTCTTTGGGAGGGTCAGGCGAGAATATTTAATACGCGGGAGGGTGTTCTTCCATAGGAAAGTTGTGCAGGCTTTCCTATAGGTAGCAAAGAAGGAAGGGGGTAAATGAATTGGGATTGTCTGCATCAGGTATAACAATCGAGGGAGTACCACCATTTTGATTATGGCTGCACGGCCGAACCAGGATACATTCATATTAGTCCATTCTTTAAGGTGGGTCTGTATTTTAGAAAGGGCAGCTAAGAAATTATGGCTATAAAGGTCGATAATTTTCCTTGTGATTTGGACACCTAAATATGTGAGGGCTACAGTCTTCCATTGAAATGGGAAGAATTGTTGGCAGTGTTCTACTTCCTGCGGGGGTAGAGAAATATTTAACGCCTGAGACTTCGAGTAGTTAATTTTGAGATTTGAAATCTCGCCAAAGTGTTGTATGTCCTTCAGTAAGTTGGGTAGAGAGGTTCGGGGGGATTGTAAGGAGAGTAAGATGTCGTCGGCAAAGGCAGCCACCTTGAATTCTCTGCGTGCTATGTTGATGCCCTTGACGTCTGCATTGCTGCGGAGTCTATTTAAGAGGGGTTCTAGTGTCAGAACAAAGATTAATGGGGATAGAGGGCACCCCTGTCGCGTGCCGTTGCCGATAGAGAAGGCGTCTGAGAGGAGGCCATTGGTCCTCACCCTTGCCGAGGGATTAGTATAAAGGGCGGTAATGTGCGTGAACATGCGGGGTAGGAGGCCTATACCCTTCAGGACCTCCTGCATGTAGTCCCATGCCACCCTATCAAACGCCTTCTCAGCATCTAGGGATAAGAGAAAGCCCTTGGATCCCGAGGATTGTAACCAGTGTTGTATGTTTAGGGTGCGTATGGTGTTATCCCTGGCCTCTCTGCCCGGGATGAAACCCACCTGGTCGGCTGTTATGAGGTCAGGGATAAGAGGTATTAATCTGTTGGCTAGGATTTTTGCGTACAATTTGATATCTACATTGAGTAGGGAGATAGGTCTGTAGCTTGAGGCTAGTGTGGGGTCTTTTCCATCTTTTGGGATGACTGTTATGTGGGCTTCTAATAGTCTACCTGTTGATGTATGAGGGTCAGCTAGAGCGTTACACGTTTTAAGTATCTCGGGAGTCAGTATATCCTGAAAGGATTTATAATATATTAGTGGGAGACCATCAGGGCCGGGACTTTTTCCTACCTTCATTTGTTTTATAGCTAGATGGAGTTCCTCCTTGGAAAATGGAGTTTCCATGGCCTCCGCCTGCTGTGAGGAGATAGGTTTGGGGCAGTATTGGGCTAAAAAGTCCTTTATTTGGGAGGTACGTTGTGTTGCCTCAGTCCCCCCCCTGCCGTGTTGGGGTAGGTTGTACAATTTGGAGTAGAAGTGCTCGAAGTGCTTGGCTATCTCCTCATTTCTAGAGAGGAGTGTGCCGTGGTTGTCTCGTACTTCGTGGATTCTAGATGTGAGCCTAGCTGCTTGTATAGTGCGTGCCAGTAATCTACCACTCTTGTTGCCGTGTTTATAGAACACCTTTTGTTGGAGGACATAGCGTCTCCTTGTGCGTTTTCCTAGTTCATCTAGAAGTACTGATCTAGCATGTAGTAGGTCTTGCAGCGTGGATTGCGAGGTCGATTGTTTGTGTGCATTTTCAAGTCTGTGAATTGTGTTGATGAGTGATCTAATTTGCTCTTGGTATCTCTTTTTGGCGTTCGTTGCTAAGGAGATAAGTTTCCCCCTCACCACGCACTTGTGAGCCTCCCATAGTGTGACTGGGGAAATATCTGGGGTGGAATTTTCTTGGAAATAGAGTTGGATATGGGATCTCATCTGGTTGATGATTTCTGGATCTTTAAGTAGGGCGGAATTCAGGCGCCATGATTTAGAAGTCTTGGTCAGTTCAGGGAATGTGAGTGTCACGGATATTGGGTGGTGGTCGGATAAGAACATTGGTTCTATGGTGGCCTGAGTAAGGAAAGATAAGTCTGTCTGGGAGAGAAAAAAGTAGTCGATCCTTGAATATTTTTGGTGTGGGGGAGAGAAGAAGGTATAGTCTTTGTCGTTTGGGAAAAGGGTGCGCCAGGTATCATGGAGAGTCAGGTGTTGGAGCTGAAGTTTAATCTGGCGGAGCGCTCGGTAGGATAGCGCAGATTTACCTGATGAGGTGTCTAATGCGGGGTTCAGTGGTACGTTAAAGTCCCCGCCCAGGATCAGTATGCCTTCCTGAAAGGTAGTAAGAAGGTCACCTACCCTTCTAAAGAATGCGACTTGATGCTCGTTGGGACTGTAAATGTTTGCCAGGGTTATTGGTTTGGAGGCATATGTACCCTTAAGAAAGATGTATCTGCCCCCGGGATCAACCAAAGAGTCAGCTAATTGAAAATCTGCTTGCTTAGAAATAAGAATGGATACTCCCTTAGTTTTAGAGTCAGGGCTTGTGGAGTGCAGTGCTTGTCTGTAGAGATGATTTGCTAATTTAGGGATGGCGTCTGACCGGAAGTGTGTTTCCTGAAGTAGCAGAAAGTGTGCTTTGTGTTTAGACAGGGCAGAGAGAGCCTGAGATCTTTTTTCTGGGAGGTTTAGACCTTTAACATTTAGCGACACACATTTAAGGGATAATTGCCTGTGGTTGGACAGCCGGTCAGGTAGCATTTTGTGGGGTATAGGGTTAGGTTGCCTCTAGGCGGTCGGATAACGAGGCTTACTATGTAGATACAGCGACCCACGCAGGGGGGAACGAGAGCGAGGAGGGGCGCCCTCCAAAAACTATCAGAAAAGAGAGAAAGAGAAGAGAGAGAAACGGGTAGGGAGAGGAGAGGAAAGAAAAAAAAAAAAAGGGGGGGGGGGGAGGGGGGGTGAGTAGAAAAGAAGGAGTAAACAGAGAACAGAAAGAGAAGAGAGGTATAAGTTAGAGCTAGGGGTGCAAAGCTTCGGGTAGTAGGATCTCAAGGGGGTGAAGGAGTGGGGGGCTCTAACCGTATTGTGGACTCTACTAGTCCTATGTAGAGTGTCTCCGGAGGTGTACCTGATCACCTAAAGAAAGAAGTCCGGGGTTCCAGCTGTCGTCCTACTGGACCGCTGTGTGTGGGCAGTAAACTGGGAAGGGGTCAAGAGGTGGGCATTAGAGAGGACCATGAGTGCAGAAGAATGCGGAATGGGGGAGAATCAATTATTTGTAGAGCGTGGGCTCTGAGATCAAAATATGTAGGATAACCTCAGTGGGGGGATCCGAGGTAAGGTAATCACATAATACATTTAAGCAAAGCGCGGGTAGGTAAGACTGATAGTCAACATCCCATGTTGTTATAAAACTTATCGTATAACTGAACATTCATTACCGGGTATAACTTATAACTCACCACAAGGGGGCTGCATTTAAAGAACACTGACTAAACCTAGGTAGTATGAGAGCATACAGGGTTCTTGGGTGTGTCATCGCAGTTATCTCCTCCCTATTCCTCCTCCCCAGCCAGGGTAATGTGTATAGATGTTTACGGGTTAGATTTGTGTTGCATCTGACGCTGTATATCCCTAATGCCCCGTACACACGATCGTTTTTAATGTCATTTTTTAAACCAACGTTTTTCTCCTCGTTTTTTTTCATGTTTCCTCTCAAGCCTGCCTTGCGTACACACTATCATTAAAAAAAACGATCAAGCAAAGCGCAGTGACGTTCAACACGTACGACGGCACTATAAAGGGGAAGTTCCTTTCGAATGGCGCCACCCTTCATGTTAGTAAAGTTTGTTGAGCGACGATTCGCGCTTTTCAGTCCGTTACTGTGTAATGAATGTGCTATCTCCATTACGAACGCTAGTTTTACCAGAACGAGCGCTCCCGTCTCATACTTGATTCTGAGCATGCGCGTTTTTTTTCACGTCGTGAAAGCATACACACTATCGTTTTTCACGTCGTTAAAAAAAACGACATGAAAAACGACGTGAAAAAAGAGAGCATGTCCGGAATTTTTAATGGCCGTTTTTCACGTCGTTAAAAATGCTCTGGAGCCTACACACGATCATTTTTAATGGCCATTTTTTAAAATGGCATTTTTAACGGCATGAAAAACGATCGTGTGTATGGGGCATAAGAGTTGGAGGGGTCTTATCAGGTTGCTTCCATGAAGCAACCTGTGGGGTTTTCAGTTACGTAGATGCATGGGTTTGAGGTTGTGTGAGGTTTATTTGACAAGGGTGTGTCATACGTGAAGGCTGGTTTACATCGGAAACCTAAAAGTAAGAACCATATTCGTGATGTCACAGACATCGATCTGGTGGTAAGGTTTTGGTTTAGAATAGTAGGGGCCTACCCACGTATGTACGCCCAGATATTTTACCCGTCTGGTTCTGTTTTCTTATTCTCTTTCATTCCCTTCCTTTCAGCTATAGAGGCTACTCGTTTAAGTGAGTATTAGGAAGGACATTAAGCTAGGTGGGTTAGCAGCCTATCTTCCAAATAACTCTACTAGTCAGGCGTGGTCATCTGTCTCACCTTATCTGCTAGGTTAGGAACACAGCTTACAAACATAGGTACAGCGTATACAGTGAGGCCTACATAGCGATTCAGCTAGACGCTCTAGACATACAGTGTAGTAACATATAACCCGCATCATCAGACAAAAAAAAAAAAAAAAGGGGGTGGGGGGGAAGTCAAAGCATGGGAGTACCTGGATCTTGTGACCCATCCTTTGGCTTTAGCACATGAGTTCGACACGTAACACCAAGTGGGGGTGTCAAAAAGCCAAAAGGGGGAAATAGGGCTCATCATGGAGCACAGCATCAGCAACCATAGCTCATTAGGTGCATATCCAGCCGGGTGTGAGCCTAAGGTAAAACGAAAGCAGTACCTGGATGAGAGTAGGTTGTGGGAAAGGTCCTTGATCCTGGCGTAGAGGCGGGAGGGAGGAGTCATCACGCCGCGGCCAAAGTCCCCGGGTGTTCGTTGTGGTGCGGGGATGGAAAAACAAATGGACAAAAGTTACAAGTGAGTAAAGAACAGCCTAACTCAACTTACTGACCCCTGGGTCAACCATCACCTATCAGGTAGGTCACATGTCTCGGTCTCCCCTACGTGGGGTGTCGGCATTCCCAGGAGGGTGTGAGGAGAGATCTCGGCGAGAGAGACGTTCTCCTGGCGAAGTGGGGTCTAGCCTGCGGTATCTGGATTTTTGTCGCTGCGTTTTGGGTGATGACACGTGCGAGACTGGCTTCCAGGGGTCCGTGGGAAAGTAGAACGAGTGCCAGTCAGGAATGTCTACAGGTGGCAGATCAAGTTGCTCGCAGAAGTTCGGGAGATCTTCCGGTGTCCGGAGGAGTGCTGTGCGGCCTCTGGCGGTTGCTGACAAGCAAAATGGGAATTTCCACCTGTATTGGATATTACGGGAGCGCAATGCGTCCAGCAGGGGGCGCAAGGTGCGCCTATTTTGTAATGTTATCTGGGATAGGTCTTGAAAAAGCTTAATCTCGGTGCCATTGTGAGAGATGCGTCCCCTCTCTCTCGCTTTCCTGAGTATCTCCTCTTTCAGGGGGAAGTTTACGATGCAGCAAATCACGTCCCTGGGGGGTTCAGTATCTCTAGGAGGGGGTCTGAGGGCACGGTGCAATCTCTCCATCTCTATGGGGGAGTCTGGGGGCCTATCGAGCAGGTCATTAAAGATGGCGCATATTGTCTGTGATAGGGAGGCCTGTTCAACGCTCTCGGGTACCCCCCTGATCCTTATATTATGCCTGCGTCCCCTATTGTCTAATTCTTCCACTTGTCTGTGCAATTCAAACATGTATGGTAGGTGCATATCGTATGTCTTTTGCACTTGCCTGATCGCTGCAGCTTGGAGCTGTGTGGTTTCTTCTACTTCAATCAGATGGTTATTCATCCCCTGCAATTCCGTCTTAAGGTCAGATATGGCAGTTGTCAGGGTGTGTTTAATGTCCAGGGAGATTAGCTGCAGGTCCCTCTGCAAGTCCAGGAGGCTCGGGTTCGCGGCTCTATTGACATCCATGAGCGGCTCGGTGGAGTTTCTAAGCGAGCCCGGGGATGAGGCCTGTGAGGCCTGTGAAGCCAGCGTCTCCGCGTGATGCGTTGCGGCCCGGGTCCGGAACATCTCCGGTATTCTGCCGCTGGCTTGTGTTTTGGAGTCCTGGAGGGAGCGGGGGGTCGAGGTGCTTCTGTGCGTTCTGCCCATTTTTAACCTAGCATGGAAATCCCCCAAAACTAGCTTCAAAGGTCCTCAGAGTGCCGGAGCTCTCAGATCATGCGGCCATCTCACGTCCCGTCCAAGCCACGCCCTCCGTGGGGCTTTTTATATCGGCAAAACGAAACGAGAATTTAGGAAAATAATAGGTGATCATACCTATCTATCAGAGGGTGGCAAAATCATTACACCTATAACAAGACATATTGGTCTTTATAATAGGTACAGTACCAGGACAATAAGTTTGTTTGTCCTGGAAATAATACCTATGAATCCCAGGGGTGGCAACTGGGACAAAATTATTTTGCAACGTGAAACCCTCTGGATAGAACGGCTAAATGCCATGACACCACCAGGAATAAATGAAGTGAATTAATAATATAAACCCTTTTTATAAAGGCGATGTGTACTATAAACTTCCTTTCTTCCTGATGGGGGTTACCTATATGCACTTCTTTTTTGAATGCTGTCACCAGGTGTTTTATATCCCTATTCCTCTCTATTGAGGTATTTCATTGTTTTCTCTGTATGTCCCTGCCCTTCCTTTTCCCATGGGAATACTGTGATTGTGTACAAATCATTTACTCAGTTGTGCAGTGTTGTGGCGCTGATTTTAATACAATGTATGTTTAATTTAAATTCGGTCATTATATATGTTTTTTGTTTTTGATTAAAAACATTAATGTTTATACCAATGTTACTGTTATTATACCATAATGATATTAATATTATCTCATCCAGGCTATATTCCCCAGACTTTACTCTCAGACCCAGTGCAGTGACTGACACAAGTGGATTGCAGATTCGCTGCATGGATACTGGGAGTGATTTGCGCTATTTTCCCATAGTTCTTCCCTCCCTTTTGGGAAAGGATCCCTGATCCAAGATGGCGGTCTGTGCATCGACCCGGGTCCTGTACCATTGAGGACCGACCGTGCATTATTCCCAGCTATATGCGGGTTAACCTGCTAAACCACGTCATGTGGATGTGCCCCTGCACTTCATATTATGTATGGGGCACGATTGTCCATATGGTGGAGCGCATTTGTGTATCCGCCACTTAGGACATTGTGCGTGTGTCATCTGACACGCGCGCACCACGTGACCTGGTTCATGACGTCAGACGCATTACCAGCGTCGGCGGGCGGGCTCTCCCTGCCTATAAAAGCAGCCACAACAGCTGACAGTCAGCTGTGTGCTGCTTCAGGGGGACACATCTATATCCATCTCTCGGCATGACAGGTAAGCAATTTTTTTCACATTCCTTTAACATCAACAACAGAGGGTCATGGATGATTCTTGACCTTTCAAATACATTATTGCCATTGTAGATTCCCTCCCTATCCGGGAAGGTTGATCTACACATGATCTTGGATTTCTTGAACCTAGGCTAATGATATGGTAATGACTATTCTTCTCTTGCTGCAATACATATTCACTACGTTTATTCACAATAGAGTCACTTAGCATATATATAATTCCATCACTTTTTCAGCCTCACTTTTACCCATTCATTCCCCTCTCCATTTCCTTATCTTCACTATTCATCTTTACCACCCCATTTTAATTAAACTGTTGGTTTCCAATTAGGAACTAACTAGGTACCGTATATACTCGAGTATAAGCCGACCCGAGTATAAGCCGAGGTACCTACTTTTACCACAAAAAACTGGGAAAACGTATTGACTCAAGTATAAGCCGAGGGGAGGAAATGTGCCCATTGCCCAACCTTACTGTGCCCATTGCCATCTCACTCTGCCACCTCACTGCCCATTGTCACCTCACTGTGCCCATTGTCGCCTCACTGTGCCAATTGCCATCTCACTGTGCCCCCTTACTGTGTCCATTGCAGCCTCCCTATGCCCGAGTCAGTGTACCTCAAAATCTTGTAATTCTGCGGCCGGCGTCCATTCTTCAAATCTCGCGCCCTTCTCCCTGTCCCTTCCGTGATAGGCGTTTCCAGCAAACACTGTGTTGAGTGTTTGCGCCTATCACGGAGGTCCTCTCATTCTCCGACTCCGTTTCCCAGCAGGCACTGTGTTCAGTGCTCCGCCAATCACGGACGTCGGACAAGAGGACCTCCGTGATAGGCGCAAACACTCAACACAGTGTTTGCTGGAAACGCCTATCGCGGAAGGGACAGGGAGAACGGCGCAAGATTTGAACAATGGACGCCGGCCGCGGAATTTCACGATTTTCAGGTACTGACTCGAGTATAAGCCGAGGGGTATACTTTCAGCCCTAAAAAAGGGCTGAAAAACTTGGCTTATACTCGAGTATATATGGTAATTTCTTCATATATCTACACAGAATATCACTCTATACTGCAAAGAGTATTTCAAAACATTCCACCCAATTATCAATTGATGTCCATCTTGCTAGGAATTTCAAGGTATACCAATGTTTTATCTGTATATGCATGTCTCCATGTATATGTGAATACCCACGGTGTACATGTGCATATATATTTATTTACCATGTATACTTGTTGGATACCTATTCTTTACATATTATTTATATATTTTTCAGAGACTTTCCTTTCACATAAGGGGACTAATATTGACCTGAATTCTTTCTACATAAAAACTTCTCCCTTTTTAATGCCGCTTACCTGTGAGATGCTACTGGATGTGTCCTAGGAGGTTGGTGATCCGCTTACTTGAAAGCTATATACTTTTTACTCATTACATCCTCTTCAGCCCCCCTTTTTTCTCGCTGGAGATCCTTGATGCTTATTTATTATTTTCAATTTCTGATTACCTATACCTCTTGCTGTTTATGTCTCTAGTGGGATTACCAACTCCCTCATGACATAACGGGAATTCTAGATTCACGGTCTGGCCCCCTCTGGTCCAGCGCTCATGGTAAGGATGTGTGACATAGCGTGTCTCTATGGCCTGGGCTTAGCCTGGTGTTTCTATATTGAAATATACTTCTTATATCCACGATAATATTGTTCGTAATGTTTTCTTTTATTTCATAGTTACGTGACAACCCAATTTTTCACTTTTTGTCCTTTGAAAACCTATACATATATAGCTCCTGAAGAAGCGGATTCTGTTTTTGAATCACAACGTGAAACATGTAGAGCACAGAATATTATGTATGTACAGTTGTATTCTTGTCCATTGACCGTAATTGTATGATACATTGAAATGTCACGGAATTACCATTGTTTCTATGAAATGTAAAATAATTGCTCATATATATATGTTTTTGTAATAAAAACCCCCTTTTTATTATCTACTCTCAACTGGTCATCAGTTAGCATAAGGTGCCAATATAGTCCACCTCAGCCTCATCCTTTTCTTCATACAATGCTTAATGGGACGAAGGCACCATTTTTTATATATATCCTTTATCCTTAGCACTTGCAATAATTTCCTTGAATGGAATTGAGCATACGGAACTGCTTCGAATGAGGCTACCATCTTTCCCAGCAACCGCATGCAAAGACGAATGGATGGCTGTCTCTTTGCACAGATCGCTTGAATTAGTTCTCTTAAGAAAGAGATTTTTGCCTGAGGCAGAAAAACCTTTCTTTGGTCCGTGTCTATGAGTAAGCCTAAATATTTGAGTCTTCTTGCTGGCTGCAAGGCCGATTTGTCCAGATTTAGGACCCAGCCCCGGGATTCCAGGTATTGTACCGTGTTGTGTACAGCAACCCTTAGGTTGGAAGCCGACTGATCTATTATCAATAGATCGTACAGGTAGGCCCTTATAGATATTCCCCGAGTTCTTAAGTCGGCCAACAGAGGGGCCAAGATCTTTGTGAACACTTGCGGAGCCGTGGCCAACCCGAAGGGTAGCACCACAAACTGATAATGGCGTTGTTCCACTGCAAAGCGTAGAAGCTTTTGATGACTGGGGAATATAGGAACATGTAAATAAGCGTCCCTGATATCGATGGATGCCAACCATTCTCCTGCTTGTAGGGAGGCGGCTATTGACCAAATTGATTCCATACGGAACGATTTGACGATTAGGAATTTGTTTAGACCTTTCAGATCTAGTATAGGTCTTACATCTCCGTTGGGCTTTGGAACGGTAAAGAGGTTTGAGTAAAATCCCAACCTCTGTTCCTTTACCGGAACCTCCACAATTACCCCTTGGGATAATAATCGGTCTAACGCCGAAAGGAGAGATCTTCTCCTTATTGGATCTTTTGAGATGTTTGATGTTATAAACCGAGGAGGAGGAAATTCCTGTAACTCCAACTTGTATCCCAAGGATACCATGGAGAGAGCCCATCTGTCCCGGATCGTCTCTCACCAAGCCCCTGAAAACAACAGAAGTCTTCCTCCCACTCGTCTGAGTGGGGGCGACCCTTCATAAGGCCGACTTGGGGGCTGGTTTAGTATTCCTTCGGTTCCAGGGCTTTTTATTACCCTGTGGCTGTCCCTGCGCTCTCCCTCCAGGATTGGATCGGGGAGGCCGTTGGAACTGCTTAGAGGCTGAAGTTCCTGGGACTGGCGAGGTGGGCCGCTTGAAGGCAGGACCCCTGAATTTCCTTTTAACAGGTAAAAGGGTACTCTTCCCACTGGAGATTTTCTGGATGTATTTATCCAAGTCCTCGCCAAATAACCTCTCCCCATGGAATGAAAATCCAGCCAGGAGCTTTTTACAGGGCGTCTCGGCTGACCAGTTTTTCAGCCATAGGAGTCTACGCATGTGTACCAACACCAGCGTAAGGCGGGAGGCCTGATGAATTGAATCTTTAATGGCGTCAACCGCAAAACATAAAGCCAGCTTCATCTGGTCTTTTAAGGCTTAAAAAAGCTGAAGATCTGGTGCGCTTTTTTCCCGGCAGGGAGGAAGCGATTGATGCTGCCAATCTTGTTCTAATCCTCCCAGAGCAGAGGTAAAAGCCTCCTCTGTCACATATACTGGAGCAGGTGAACTGAGGGCAGCCGCAGCACCTAGCTATCTTGATGGCTCCCCTCGGATAACTACCTCTGATTTATCAGGGGAGGATATATTAGTAGGAGCAAGCCCCAGATCCTCAGAGCCCGATGGCGAACCCTTTAGCCTCTTAGGATTTTTACTCCCAGAGCCCTTGGAAGGCATAGTCCTAGCTCAAGCTAAGGACTTACAGCCAAAAATGCACCCACCACTAGCTATAGTCTAGCGTACAAGCTTGCTATCAGAGCTAGTCAGGTGACTAAACTAATGTGCCTTGGGGATGCCTGTATCACCACCTGTAGTGTGCCCAATATAATATCAAAAATAAATGTCACCAAGGAGCTCTGCTGATGTGTCCATCCTCTTACAGCATGTCTCGCAGAGGCTGTCTTTTTAAAGCAGAGGACGCCCGCACATGCGCAGAAGCACGCGTGCGCACGCCAGAAACGCTCCCTGGAAGGAATGGGGAGAGGAGCAGGAGGGAGCTGCAGTTTTACATTGGAGCCTAGCTGACACTATAGAGGGAGACCACAGCACCATGTCTAAGAACGCTGTTTCCAGGTCCCCCTAGCAGGTATGGTGAAATTTTTACAGATGGGTACTGCAGAGCTTGTACATAGAAGAATGCTCCTCCATCTAGGCATTACACTTATAGAAGGTATGCCCAGCTATATAGACATTCTCAAGTATCTCCCTCCTGTGGCCAAACAGGGGTACTACGTAATGTCCAATAGAACCATAAAATACATTTCAGGTTTATCAAAGATATTTTAGGCATCAGGTACAGTGGGAAATATACTATGTAGGTAAAATACAGGCAAACACATTAGTTTTGAAGGGTCCCTGCTGGACCAAGTTCATCAGGAACCCTCACTTACCTGTCCCCGCCGCAGGACCCTGTTTGGAACAGACAGCCCAAACGTCGCCCCTTTGGCGGGCAACGTCATTTGACCTTCAGGGACCGGGGTCCTACTGAAAGGAACACCACTCCTCTGGACCTGTACAGCACCCTGCCAGAAAACCTCTTGGTATTGGGTCTGACCAGAGTACTGGATCCCAGGGTCCAGCCCTCCTAAGAGAGGCATTACAGGCCAAACCTCGTAGATGGTCCACATCTTCTTCCCAGAGGCCCGGGTACCGTCCATTTTGGCATTGAAGCACTTTGGACGGATCCGGAATAGCTCGCATTTAGGCCTCAAAGACCATACGCAGAGCTAACTTGAATACATGCTTAACCGTGACCAACACCTTTAGACACTGGCAACAAAACTGAGGTACTCCCGATATGGGAGGGGTTATATAGAGAGGGGACTTCCTGTCTTGGGTGTGCCAGTGTCCATCACCTGAAGGTAAGCTCTATAACCCACATAGTATTTACTATGCCGCTCTGTGTCCCGTGATGTACGATAAAGAAAAAGGACCCATGCAGCAGCCAAAGCAGACTGGAGGAAAGTTTTTTTTTTTTTTTCTTCTAATTGCTACAGCCTGCAGATCACGGGCGCCCAGTCTTCTCTCTGCCCCCACCCATCTCCTTCCATCTGGATAATTCACTGACTGGGATGGCTCACCAGCCCCATTGCAGCCAGACCCCAGGCTCCAGGACCAGCAGCCGGACCCCATGCCCCAGCAGGCAGACCCCAGGACCAGCAGCCCATCTCCACCAGCCAGACCCCTGGCCCCAGCAACCGGACCCTTGGCCCCAGCAGCTGTGTGATTAGGCTGCATTTCATGGGCACTGGTAAGGCTTCATTTCATGGGCACTGGTATAGCTGCATTTAATTGGCTCTGATCAGGCTGCATTTAATTGGCACTGGTAAGGCTACATTTTATTGGGGGGGTCGGCACCGGCGAGAAGCGTCACCTCCCCGAAATGAGTTTGAAACCTCCCTGAAATTAGTTTTTGTAGGTTGGGATGTCTGCACATGCTACAGGGACCCCACTGACTTAGTGAGTTGGCATATTTCCACGGTTTAAACCATTTTACATCTTTATTATCAATAAAAACTGACAGGCGTTCTAATTCTTCTCCACTGTATCTACCCCACTGGATATCGCATGTGATAAAATACTGCATGGTTTCATGGGATAAATACCCCATATTTTGATAAAATACCGCATGTGTGTATTGCAAAGCAATTTTAGAAAAACGCTATAAGCTATTTTATTGCAATTTTTTTTTTTAATCAGATAGTTTTTTTATTCAATTATATAATCAAACAAAACACAACACACATACATCCCAAGTACAAATTGATAATCATAATACATAGCAATCTAGCAAACATTCGAAAAGTAGAAGAAAGGAACAAAACAAAAAAGAAAAAAAAACCCCACAGCACCTGTTAATAAAAATATTTTGTATAATAGCGCCAGTCCCACCTCTCCCTCTCTGAATTCTTTCCTAAGGTTAATCTATCTCCTCCCATCACAGCATACAATCCAAAGTATCCAACCATCTGGGGATCTTAGTCATACCCATGTGCAGCACAGCAGGAAAAAATGAAATGGGCTGCACCTGCACAGTAGGACCATCAGGACATACAGGACATCCAGGAAGTATTCACAGCACTTCACTTTTTCCACATTTTGTTATGTTACAGCCTTATTCCAAAATGGATTAAATTCATTATTTTCCGCAAAATTCTACAAACAATGCCCCATAATGACAACGTGAAGGAAGTTTATTTAAAATCTTTGCAAATTTATTAAAAATAAAAAACAAAAAAAATCCCATGTAAATAAGTATCACAGCCTTTGCTCAATACTTTGTTGAAGCACCTTTGGCACCAATTACAGCCTCAAGTCTTTTTGAGTATGATGCTACAAGCTTGGCACACCTATTTTTGGGCAATTTCTCCCATTCTTCTTTGGAGGACCTCCGAAGCTCCATCAGGTTGTACAGGGAGCGTCGGTGCACAGCCATTTTCAGATCTCTCCAGAGATGTTCAATCGGGTTCAAGTTTGGGCTCTGGCTGGGCCACTCATGAACATTCACAGAGTTGTCCCATAGTCACTCCTTTGTTATCTTGGCTGTGTTCTTAGGGTCGTTGTCCTGTTGGAAGATAAACATTCGCCCCAGTCTGAGGTCCAGAGCACTCTGGAGCAGGTTTCATTAAGAATGTCTCTGAGCATTGCTGCAATGACCTTTCCCTCGATCCTGACTAGTCTCCCAGTTCCTGCCGCTAACAAAACATCCCCACAGCATGATGCTGCCACCACAATGCTTCACTGTAGGGATGGTATTGGCCAGGTGATGAGCGGTACCTGGTTTCCTCCAGATGTGACGCTTGCCATTCAGACCAAAGAGTTCAATCTTTAGGCCCGTACACACGATCGGATTTTCTGACGGGAATTGTGTGCTGGCAGGCTTTTGTCGGAAAATCCGTCCGTTTGTATGCTCAATCGGACAATTGTTGTCGAATTTTCCGACAACAAATGTTGGATAGCATGCTTTAAAATTTTCCGACAACAAATGTGTGCTGTCAGATTATCCGATCGTGTGTACAGATGTCCTTCGGAAAAAAATCAAAAGTACAAACACGCATGCTCAGAAGCAATGCTAACCATAACACAACATTAGCAGAAGTTGCCCAAAGGGTGGCGCTAAAGAGCTGAAAAACCACATAGTTTTGTGTTTGTTGGCCGACAATTCTTTGCCGTTTGTATGCAAGACAAGTTCATGGCCAACGCCCTTCGGACAAAAGTCCTACACTTTGTCCACGGAAAATCCGATCGGGTGTACCAAGCTTTAGTTTCATCAGACCAGAGAATTTTGTTTCTCATGGTCTGGAAGTCCATCAGTTGCCTTTTGACAAACTCTAGGCAGGCTGTTATGTGCCTTTTACTGAGGAGTGGCTCCCATCTGACCACTCTACCATACAGGCCTGATTGGTGGAGTGCTGCAGAGATGGTTGTTCTTCTGGAAGGTTCTCCTCTCTCCACAGAGAAATGCTGGAGCTTTGTCAATGTGACCATTGGGTTCATGGTCACCTCCCTGACTAAGGCCCTTATCCCCCGATCGCTCAGTTTGGCCGGGTGGCGCGCTCTAAGAAGAGTCCTGGTGGTTCCAAACTTCTTCCATTTACAGATGGTGGAGGCCACTGTTCTCATTGGGACCTTCCATGCTGCAGAAGTTTTTCTGTACCCTTTTCCAGATCTGTGCCTCGATACAATCCTGTCTCGGAGGACTACAGACAATTCCTTGGACTTCATGGCTTGGTTTGTGCTCTAAAATGCACTTTTCACTGTGGGACCTTATATAGACAGGTGTGTGCCTTTCCAAATCATGTCCAATCAACTGAATTTATGACAGGTGAACTCCAATCAAGTTGTAGAAACATCTTAAGGATGATCAGTGGAAACAGGATGCACCTGAGCACAATTTTGAGTGTCATGGCAAAGGCTGTAAATACTTATATACATGTGATTGTTTTTGTATTTTCTTTTTAATAAATTTGAAAAGATTTCACACAAACTTCTTTTGCGTTGTAATTTTGGGACATTGTTTGTAGAATTTTGAGGAAAATAATTAATTTAATCCATTTTGGAACAAGGCTGTAACATTACAAAATGTGGAAAAAGTGAAGCGCTGTGAATACTTTCCGGATGCACTGTACAGGCAAGGGCAGCTGAAGTAAAGGGGAAGACTGTCTACCGTGGCTGATCCAGCAAAAAAAAAAAACATACGGAGAGGCAAAAGGAAAAATAATAAAAAATACTTGCACTCAGGAGAGTAACAAGGAAAGATGCAGATATGAGGATAGAAAGCCATGGACAGACAGGAACCATAGCCTCCAGGATACAGTATCCGGCTCCTGCAGCCCTACAGAAGAAACACTGTGACAAGCAAACTAACACTACCTGTCTGTCATATGTGTTTCAGTGCATAGAAGCATGAAGGGCTTGCTACTGAATGAATGACAGGACGGTCACCACAAGTCTTGGAAACTACAGACACATACTATAGCTTAACTGGGAAGACTGAAAGGATTATATCCAACCTATCTATGACTTAAGCCGGCCATACATGGATTACAATTCGGATGGTTCAGCAGAGACCGGACAATTTACAATCCATGTATGCAGACTGTGGTTTTACAGAAGTCAATCTGCTAGCTTGTCGGATAAATACCACTCGATTAGCGTCGCTGGCTATAGCCGGCAATGCTGATCAGTGTTCAAGCTGTCAGAACACAATAGATCAGTGGGAGTGATTCCCCTATCCATGTCAAGTGTATGGATGGGGGAATCGGGTCAGTTTTTTCATTCAACTGGCCAGATGTAATAACAAATCTCTCCTCTGGCCTCTAATGCAGTCGATCAGACACAGATCAGTCTGATCGGCTGCTTCCCTGGTCGTTAGTGGCCAGGTAAACAAACAGCCGAAACAGGAAGTGACGAAAACGTTGTCACTTTCTGTTTCTGACATGACACAGTGGGAGGAAAAACATCTGTTCCTCTCATAATGTGCCCAGAGCTGGATACCGCTGGTCGCATTTTTTTTTAAAAATTTTTAACAGAAGGCTGATCGCATCTTTACTAGGCTCCCTGATTGCACGGAAGAGCCCAGTAAAGGCGGAGGGAAGGGGTGGCACCCCTTTCAGCCACCTATAAAAGTAGTCCAGTGGCTCGTTAGCCACTCAGATTACTTTTATTTTGTGCAGAATCGCCAGCCCTAAGAGGCCTTTCACACTGCCAGTGCCCGAAAACACCTGTAAAGCGCTGCTAAAACTAGCAGCGCTTCACCGGTGTCTTTTGAGTGCTAGTGGGGCACTTTTAACCCCCGCTAGTGACCAGAAAAAGGGTTAAAAGCGCCCACAAAGCGCATGCGCTTTGCAGGCGCTTTGGCGGCGCTGCACATTGATTTCAATGGGAAGGGGCGCTTTAAGAGCGGTGTATACACCGCTCCTGAGTCCTAAAGCGCCTCAAAGAAGCTGCTTGCAGGACTTTTTTTGACGTCCTGCCAGCACAGCGCCCCAGTGTAAAAGCACTCGGGCTTTCACACTGGGATTGCAGATGAGGCTTTTTTCAGGAGCTATTTTTAGCGCTAAAGCGCCTGAAAAACGCCTCCAGTGTGAAAGGGGTCTTAAAGATGATATCTTGATCATTGCTGCAGCTGCAGTGATGACCAAGATATCACCCTTCCAGTCTGAGGGTGTTTATAAAGTTACGGCGGACAGGAAGTGGTTCAATTGTGACAGCGGGTGCGGGGAGAAGATCCTTTGTCCCCTGTCATAGCGAGGGATCAGAGGGGCGCAGGCAGGTGCTCTTTGATAACATGTTACATCCTAAATACAGATGTAATATGGAACATGTTACCAAAGGTGAACCTATCCTTTAATGTGGTTGTAAACCCTTAGTGACAAAAGAAACACATAGCATACTAGGTCATTATGTAATACTCACATGAGATCAAAGCCCTTGCTGCAGTTCCCGTACACAGCACCGGCCACCGACATCACTCCCGGAGTTACTTCCGGGTATCGCGGATGACGCGCATGCGTGCGGGAGCCGCCGGTAATGGTACAGTCTAAATGAAGCAACGGCACGGCGTGCCATTGCTTCAGTGCACATGTGCCGATGACTTCGGCACATGCAGACACAGGGGATATCTCCTAAACCGTGCAGGTTTAGGAGATATCCGGGGTAGCTAAAGGTAAGCCTTAATATAGGCTTACCTGTAGCAAAAAGTGTGTTGTAAGGGTAAACTAGGCATATTGAAATACTGTACATTCATTTATTTCCATATGAGTTTTTGTAGTGTGTTTAAAAACGTGTTTGACTACATCTATATAAAGGGACCCTGAAGCGCATCAAAAATTCACAAAAATGTATATGCACAAGTGTGAACCTAACCTGACATTTATTACTACTTAATAGCACCAACTCCAGATCACACAGTGCCGCTTCCCCAAACTTCCTGTTGGGATTACTAGATCACAAGGGGCAGCACAGTCCCTAGCAGCTGTCCATCTATTAGCCTGGGAAAGTGGTGAGTATCTTGCTGTCCTGGGATTTGTACCTGTGTGTTTGTAGGGAAGCAAAATGATCACCAGCACAACATCAGGTAAATCATTATTCACCACCAGGCATGTACTGGCCATCGGGACTACCGGGAGTTTCCCAGCGGGCTGATGGCTCAGTGGGCCGGTTTGAGTGACAGCCTGTCAAAGTAATAGCTGCGTGGCCCGCACAGCCATTACTTTGAGCACTGCTGTACTGCAGGGGTGGACTGACCTATCGACACTGTGGGGCCCCATGACAGCTGCAACACTAGCACTGGAAGCGGCTGCAATAATACCTCTCACAGCGTGCTGTTCCCCGCCGGCCCCTCCTTGACTCCCATCCACCCCGGTTGCTTGTACATGACATCATCCGGGACGGACGAAAAGAGCGGAGGGACCGGCAGAGAGCAGCGCGCCATGAGATGTCTTATTGCAGGCATCAGGTGAGGCTGTGTACTATCGCCATCACTGGGGAGGGGAGAGCAGAGGCAGCCAGTACAGATGTAGGGGGCCCGGGCCCCAACAGGATCGGAGGAGGCCCCAAGATACTCTCCTGTCCCCCCCCCCACGCTGTCCTCCAGCCCCCACAGTGTCCCCCTCTGTCCTCCAGCCCCCACAGTGTCCCCCTCTGTCCTCCAGCCCCCACAGTGTCCCCCTCTGTCCTCAGCCCCCACACTATCCCCCTCTGTCCTCCAGCCCCCACGGTGTCCGCCTCGGTCCCCCAGCCCCCACGCTGTCCCCCTCAGTCCTCCAGCCCCCACGCTGTCCCCCTCAGTCCTCCAGCCCCCACGCTGTCCCCCTCTGTTCTCCAGCCCCACGCTGTCCCCCTCTGTCCCCTAGCCCCCACACTGTCCCCCTCTGTCCCCCAGCCCCCACGGTGTCCGCCTCTGTCCACCAGCCCCCACGCTGTCCCCCTCAGTCCTCCAGCCCCCACACTGTCCCCCTCAGTCCTCCAGCCCCCACGCTGTCCCCCTCAGTCCTTCAGCCCCCACGCTGTCCCCCTCTGTCCTCCAGCCCCCTCTGTTCTCCAGCCCCACGCTGTCCCCCTCTGTCCCCTAGCCCCCATGCTGTCCTCCAGCCCCCAATGCTGTCCCCCTCTTTCCTCCAGCCCCCAGGCTGTCCTCTAGCCCCCACGGTGTCCCCTTCTGTCCTTCACCCCCCCATGGTGTCTCCAGCTGTCCTCCACCCCCCATGGTGTCCCCCTCTGTCCTCCACCTCCACGCTGTCCCCCTCTTTCCTCCAGCCCCCATGGTGTCCCCCTTTGTCCTTCACCCCCCCATGGTGTCCCCCTCTGTCCTCCACCCCCACGGTGTCCGCCTCTGTCCTCCAGCCCCCACGCTGTCCCCCAGCCCCCATGCTGTCCCCCTCAGTCCTTCAGCCCCCACACTGTCCCCCTCTGTCCTCCAGCCCCCACGCTGTCCCCCAGCCCCCACACTGTCCCCCTCTGTTCTCCAGCCCCACGCTGTCCCCCTCTGTCCTCCAGCCCCCACAGTGTCCCCCTCTGTCCTCAGCCCCCACACTGTCCCCCTCTGTCCTCCAGCCCCCACGGTGTCCGCCTCTGTCCCCCAGCCCCCACGCTGTCCCCCTCAGTCCTCCAGCCCCCACGCTGTCCCCCTCAGTCCTCCAGCCCCCACGCTGTCCCCCTCTGTTCTCCAGCCCCACGCTGTCCCCCAGCCCCCACGGTGTCCGCCTCTGTCCCCCAGCCCCCACGGTGTCCGCCTCTGTCCCCCAGCCCCCACGGTGTCCACCTCTGTCCCCCAGCCCCCACGCTGTCCCCCTCAGTCCTCCAGCCCCCACGCTGTCCCCCTCAGTCCTCCAGCCCCCACGCTGTCCCCCTCAGTCCTTCAGCCCCCACGCTGTCCCCCTCTGTTCTCCAGCCCCCTCTGTTCTCCAGCCCCACGCTGTCCCCCTCTGTCCCCTAGCCCCCATGCTGTCCTCCAGCCCCCAATGCTGTCCCCCTCTTTCCTCCAGCCCCCGCGCTGTCCTCCAGCCCCCACAGTGTCCCCCTCTGTCCTTCACCCCCCCATGGTGTCTCCCGCTGTCCTCCACCCCCCATGGTGTCCCCCTCTGTCCTCTACCCCCATGCTGTCCCCCTCTTTCATCCACCCCCCACGCTGTCCCCCTCTGTTCTTCACCCCCCACGCCGCCCCCCTCTGTCCTCCAGCCCCCACGCCGTCCCCCTCTGTCCTTCACCCCCCACGTTGTTCCCCTCTGTCCTCCAGCCCCCACGCTGTCTCCCTCTGTCCTCCAGCCCCCACGCTGTCCCCAGCCCCCACGCTGTACCCCTCTGTCCTCCAGCCCCCACGCTGTCCCCCAGCCCCCACACTGTCCCCCTCTGTTCTCCAGCCCCACGCTGTCCCCCTCTGTCCTCCAGCCCCCACAGTGTCCCCCTCTGTCCTCAGCCCCCACACTGTCCCCCTCTGTCCTCCAGCCCCCACGGTGTCCGCCTCTGTCCCCCAGCCCCCACGCTGTCCCCCTCAGTCCTTCAGCCCCCACGCTGTCCCCCTCAGTCCTCCAGCCCCCACGCTGTCCCCCTCAGTCCTCCAGCCCCCACGCTGTCCCCCTCTGTCCCCCAGCCCCACGCTGTCCCCCTCTGTCCCCCAGCCCCCACGGTGTCCGCCTCTGTCCCCCAGCCCCCACGGTGTCCGCCTCTGTCCCCCAGCCCCCACGCTGTCCCCCTCAGTCCTCCAGCCCCCACGCTGTCCCCCTCAGTCCTCCAGCCCCCACGCTGTCCCCCTCAGTCCTTCAGCCCCCACGCTGTCCCCCTCTGTTCTCCAGCCCCCTCTGTTCTCCAGCCCCACGCTGTCCCCCTCTGTCCCCTAGCCCCCATGCTGTCCTCCAGCCCCCAATGCTGTCCCCCTCTTTCCTCCAGCCCCCGCGCTGTCCTCCAGCCCCCACAGTGTCCCCCTCTGTCCTTCACCCCCCCATGGTGTCTCCCGCTGTCCTCCACCCCCCATGGTGTCCCCCTCTGTCCTCTACCCCCATGCTGTCCCCCTCTTTCATCCACCCCCCACGCTGTCCCCCTCTGTTCTTCACCCCCCACGCCGCCCCCCTCTGTCCTCCAGCCCCCACGCCGTCCCCCTCTGTCCTTCACCCCCCACGTTGTTCCCCTCTGTCCTCCAGCCCCCACGCTGTCTCCCTCTGTCCTCCAGCCCCCACGCTGTCCCCAGCCCCCACGCTGTACCCCTCTGTCCTCCAGCCCCCACGCTGTCCCCCAGCCCCCACACTGTCCCCCTCTGTTCTCCAGCCCCACGCTGTCCCCCTCTGTCCTCCAGCCCCCACAGTGTCCCCCTCTGTCCTCAGCCCCCACACTGTCCCCCTCTGTCCTCCAGCCCCCACGGTGTCCGCCTCTGTCCCCCAGCCCCCACGCTGTCCCCCTCAGTCCTTCAGCCCCCACGCTGTCCCCCTCAGTCCCCCAGCCCCCACGCTGTCCCCCTCAGTCCTCCAGCCCCCACGCTGTCCCCCTCAGTCCTCCAGCCCCCACGCTGTCCCCCTCAGTCCTTCAGCCCCCACGCTGTCCCCCTCTGTTCTCCAGCCCCCTCTGTTCTCCAGCCCCACGCTGTCCCCCTCTGTCCCCTAGCCCCCATGCTGTCCTCCAGCCCCCAATGCTGTCCCCCTCTTTCCTCCAGCCCCCGCGCTGTCCTCCAGCCCCCACAGTGTCCCCCTCTGTCCTTCACCCCCCCATGGTGTCTCCCGCTGTCCTCCACCCCCCATGGTGTCCCCCTCTGTCCTCTACCCCCATGCTGTCCCCCTCTTTCATCCACCCCCCACGCTGTCCCCCTCTGTTCTTCACCCCCCACGCCGCCCCCCTCTGTCCTCCAGCCCCCACGCCGTCCCCCTCTGTCCTTCGCCCCCCACGTTGTTCCCCTCTGTCCTCCAGCCCCCACGCTGTCTCCCTCTGTCCTCCAGCCCCCACGCTGTCCCCAGCCCCCACGCTGTACCCCTCTGTCCTCCAGCCCCCACGCTGTCCCCCAGCCCCCACACTGTCCCCCTCTGTTCTCCAGCCCCACGCTGTCCCCCTCTGTCCTCCAGCCCCCACAGTGTCCCCCTCTGTCCTCAGCCCCCACACTGTCCCCCTCTGTCCTCCAGCCCCCACGGTGTCCGCCTCTGTCCCCCAGCCCCCACGCTGTCCCCCTCAGTCCTTCAGCCCCCACGCTGTCCCCCTCAGTCCTCCAGCCCCCACGCTGTCCCCCTCTGTTCTCCAGCCCCACGCTGTCCCCCTCTGTCCCCCAGCCCCCACGGTGTCCGCCTCTGTCCCCCAGCCCCCACGGTGTCCGCCTCTGTCCCCCAGCCCCCACGCTGTCCCCCTCAGTCCTCCAGCCCCCACGCTGTCCCCCTCAGTCCTCCAGCCCCCACGCTGTCCCCCTCAGTCCTTCAGCCCCCACGCTGTCCCCCTCTGTTCTCCAGCCCCCTCTGTTCTCCAGCCCCACGCTGTCCCCCTCTGTCCCCTAGCCCCCATGCTGTCCTCCAGCCCCCAATGCTGTCCCCCTCTTTCCTCCAGCCCCCGCGCTGTCCTCCAGCCCCCACAGTGTCCCCCTCTGTCCTTCACCCCCCCATGGTGTCTCCCGCTGTCCTCCACCCCCCATGGTGTCCCCCTCTGTCCTCTACCCCCATGCTGTCCCCCTCTTTCATCCACCCCCCACGCTGTCCCCCTCTGTTCTTCACCCCCCACGCCGCCCCCCTCTGTCCTCCAGCCCCCACGCCGTCCCCCTCTGTCCTTCACCCCCCACGTTGTTCCCCTCTGTCCTCCAGCCCCCACGCTGTCTCCCTCTGTCCTCCAGCCCCCACGCTGTCCCCAGCCCCCACGCTGTACCCCTCTGTCCTCCACCCCCCCATGCTGTTCCCCCTCTGTCCTCCACCCCCCACTGTGTCCTCCAGCCCCCATACTGTTCCCCACCAACCACTGTGTCCTCCAGCCCCTACTTGAATGTCGACTGCTGAATATATTATAATGCTGATTTGCTAATAAAAAAAAAATTCTGTTAAAAAAAAAATAGATACCAAACGTCATGCTTTAAAACTGCATCCGTGTTGTAATATACTTGTATTGTATTTTCGAACGACAACTATACTGATCAAACGAAAATCGTACAATCTGGTTTTGTACGAGAATATTTTTCGTGCTTGTCCCTTCAGATAATTTAGCATGAATTGTTGTGATCGGCTCTCAAAAGCTGTGTACTAACGATCTGATTAACGTATTATCACTTTTTCGTACGATTATCTGATTGTGTGTACAGGTCATGACACACACCTCCCAACTTTTTGAGATGGGAAAGAGGGACACCTATTAGCAAAGGTATGTAGACATAGGACACACCCTGCCACTCCCCCTTAAGTATCGGTTCACACCAATGCGTGGTGTGAGGTCGCATGTGATTCGCACCGCAAATCACATGCAATGCGATTTCAGCCATACAAATAGTATGGCTGATATCGCATTGCATTCTAACCAAACTCGCACAGGACCCTTTTTTGGTCCGCACCAGAGTTGGATTGCATGGGTGTTCACACCTATGCAATCCGATTCATGTCCGAACTGACAATTCGCAGTGCGATATGCGAGCTGAAACGGGGGTGTCACAAACATTGTATTGACACTCCTGCCAGTTTGCATATGGCAGTGTGAACTGCCTTGCGAGTCGGGTGCGATGCGGGAACCCGCAGTGGATTTGCAGGGTTCCTGCATCGCACAAGTGATTGGTTAACCCACAAATTCTTTTCTTTTTTTTACCACTACTATTCCTTTATACTGGCTTTTAAAATTTACAATTTTTTAAGTGGATGAAAGGTTTAGAACTTTTTAAAAAGAGAAATCGTTTATTTTATATACACAACTATATAGAACAGACCAAAATAAGGAGGAAAGAGGGACTTTATATCGAATGAAGGACAGTACCACAGAATCAGGGACAGTTGGGGATTTTGCTAACACAGAGAACCAGCTGACTCTGCAGGATCTCCTCGAGATTTCCTCAGAATTTGCCTTTAATTGCACCATCCTTCCCCACGATTAACATGCAGTACTAAGCAACCTTCAAAAAAAACATTAAACGTGAAAAATTCGTGAACAATAAACTCGTTTTGTAGATATATTGTACGTCCAATACCACCACAGACCCCTGCACCATTTTCTTTCGCGGCAATCTAAAACACCCATTCCATCAACAAACATGGCCGCCGCACCTTTCCACGCCCCGTTTTTACCCGCCAGAGTGGGCGCGGCTACGCCACCTCCCTCTTTTCCTCCCTGCCTCGCCAGTATTGGTGGATCTCAATTGACGTCAGAGGTGGGTTGTTAGAGACAGAAGTTCTCCTGGGCTAGAGAGCCATTTTGTGCCTAGCATACCACAAGCGTGAAGACTTACATACTGGAGGCCAGAGCGAGCTACGGATCCCGGGCCCCATACGAAAGCGGTAAATGACGATGAGGGAAAAAACACCACGTACGTTATGATCGCACCGTGCTCTCTGTACATTACTCGTATTTGGAATGGCGGGCCTGGTGTAGTATTGTGGGGGATGTGTGTGTGTGGGGACAAAGGCAGGCCGCCATTTTGTTTTCTGTGTGTGAGCGGGAAGAGATGTGTGTAATGGCTCCTCATTTCCTCCATACTTTACCACGGGGAATCTTTATCAATGGCCATGAGGCTTTTTATTTTATTTTTTAAGATTTTAATGCTGCCCATGTACTGTACAGTCTTACCGAAGCTGGATTCATTCATTCACTATGGAAGTAGGCAGGCCGCCCCTTCCTCTGTACAGCGTGTGTGGTCAGCTCTGCCTGGTTGCCATGTATGTGGGGGAGGGGATGCGTTGTGATGAGGCGTGTGTGATTGAGAGAGAGATCTAGAGATATCTCTAGATCTATCTCTCTATTATCAATCTCTATCTATCTCTGTATTATAATTTTTTTTATTTTATTTTTTCAGTGCAGATTTAAGTTTTATTTCCTTTTATGATGGCCCAGTCACTGCTCATTTATTGCTTCTGTTCACGTGTAATGTGTTCTCTGAGCTCTTCCTTCATGTGGGGAGGAGGAAGTGTCCTGGGTGTCTCCTCATTGCTTTAGTAGCTGATGTGGACTCTGCCACCATTACACACATTTTAAAGCAATGACCAGTCTGGCTATGACTATACACACTATCTGGCCTATGAACCATTCACTATACAATCCCACCTAAGGCGAGTTTCACATCACTGCGGTTCGGCTGCAGTTCACCCATAGACTTTCCATTGGGTCACACATTTTGGCCCATTTTCTAAAAGCATGCAAAAAAATGCCCGAATATAAAGTACCGGTATATGGAAAATTGCAGGTATGCCCATGCTGTGGCTAAACAGTGCAAAACCTGCCTGAGGTTCTATTCACACCAAAAACTGCAGGTCTGCTGCACTTTATTTATTTTTGCATGCCTTTGAGCATTAATACTATCATTCAGTATTTATAGTGTCTTTATTATAGTGTGTATAAATATAGTGTCTTGTACAGTAATTTATATAAGCCTCAACAGTTTGTGACTAAGCGTTTACATGCAGCTGATGTGTGATTTTTTTTCTAGCCACATTTGTCCAATGAGGTCACTTCTTAATTCCTTTTGGGCTTTTATGTGCATTGTGATGCGTTTTGCGTGCATTTTCTCACTGCACTGAAATGTCGTGAACACTGTCCACAGGATAACCTGGATTTTGGACTGTATGTGGTTATAATGCAGTTAAAGTGGTTGTAAACCCACTTATGTAACTTGCACCTACAGGTAAGCCTAGATTAAGGCTTACCTGTAGGTGCAAGAAATATCTCCTAAACCTACACGGTTTAGGAGATATTTTACAAAAAATAATGCACTGTTGTCTACGGCGCATGCGCGCCGTAGACAACGGCGCATTCATAGGGTTAATCCCATTCACAAATCCGGATTTGACGGCTCCCGTGCGGAGTCACGTCTTCGCTGCTCCGGCCAATCAGAGCGGCGCTGTGATTGGCTGGAGCGGCGATACCCGGAAGTAACATTCCGGCTATCGCTGCAGTGATGGCTGGAGAGGGAGACGAGGACGGCTTCGGGGGCCCCGATCTAAGGTAAGTGATGCATGATGAGCTAGTATGCTAGTTATACTAGCTCATTATGCCTTTGTCTTGCAGGTGGGATAAAAAAAAAACACTTTAAAAATGCACCCATCTGGTGCGAATGGGCATTTTAAGGATTTACTAAACTGTCCTATTAGAAACAATGCATTCATAATATACATTGTATTTAATTTCTCTCCAGTAGTGCATGATGCATTGTTTTTTTGTGCTTTCCTTTCTAAAGAATTAGAGTGATGGGCAGGTTTTTTTTTCCAAACATGTTATACTTGCCTGCTCTGTGCAGTGGTTTTGCACAAAGCAGCCCCGATCCTCATTTTGGGCCCTGGCCCCTACCCTCCTGCCTGATGCTCTGTGCCCATTAGCCCTGGTTCACACTGGTGCGATTTGACATGTCAAATCGGCGAAATATGCCGCCAATGGCACCGTCCTAATCGGTGCGGCGCTGCACCGATTACAAAAAGTAGTTTTTGTACTACTTTTTGCGTTTTCAGCCGTGATTTACATTGACATCTGTTTCAGATGTCTTTGAAATCGAGCTGAAATCAGGACTGCCAGCGGGAGTGAAATCGTGCGAGTTCAGCTGAACTCGCAGGCTTCACTCCCGCAGCCCCAGTGTGAACGTGGGCTTAAAGAGGAAGTAAACTTCCATCTTTTGCTTTTACCTGTAGGTAGTGTAAATATCTCCTAAACATGCACCGTTTAGGAGATATTTACTGAACATGCAGCCAGTGACCTCACTGACGCATGCGCTCTGAAGGAACGGCCACTCGTATAATTTCTCAGAGCCCTGTGCCGTGACCAGCAGCTCCCGCGTGCATGCACGAAAAAGAAAAAAAAGTGCAGTGGTTTACGACTACTTTAACACAATGAGCTTGGCCCCACCCCACTCTCTCCTCATTGGCACACTGGCTGAGATTGACAGTGGTGAGAGCCAATGGCTTCCACTGCTGTCCCAGCCAATGAGGAGGAAGAGACCTAGGAGTGGCGCTGCACCAAAACTGTAATACAAGTTCCCACCTTAACAATGCATTCGGTATATACACAACTGGGCAGGTCTGCTACATAGTAGATCTAATGGCGATTGTATCAATGTATGTCAGCATTACACGTGGCCATACACTTCACTAAATCCATTTTTTTTTTTTTTTTTTACTCAATCTCTTCCAATTTGATCTATAGCAGACACCCTATTCAGTTGATATGCCACATGCATGGAAGTGGGTTCTGCTTAATGATTCAGATATGATTATATCTTTACAGTTGTAATTTATCAATTGCATCCACATGTGTAATCTCAGAATGTAATGAATCAAAATGAACAGTAAATCTTCATGCAGCAGGTTGATTAAAAAAAATTGCTAGTTTTCTGCCTTGGCTGAATGATTGGTTTAATGAGATCCAAGGTTATTAAATTGTTTGCAGTTTTGATCAAATTGAGCATCCATCAAATAAAGAAAATAAAGCAATTGGTAGTGTGTGAGGCGACAATCTATCAACCACTATGTCGTGCAGGGGTCTTTTGGATTTGTGACAATTTCAATTGATTGTTTAGGTTTGTCATATTACATAGTTTTGGTAAATGGAAAGCTCACCACACATTACAATCTCTTTTAGTACGATGTAGTGCATGGGCCTGCCCATTTGGGTACAAATTAGATTGATTATAAATCTTCAGTTGTCAAATCTACCTTGAAGTTGGTTTTATGACCTGATTGTAAGGTGTATATGAGGAACACAAAAGCGATTGTACAATCTTATTCTGTAGTACATGGCCAGTTTTAGTTTTACCAGGTCTGTTCTGAGGAAGTGCCTGTAACACCCAATCAATGAAGATTGCATAGTCTATGTGGTCAGCTTTAGATCTTCACTCGCTGATAAAGCTTCAAGAGCCAACCTTTCAAAGTGTGCCATGGCTGGCCCCCATAGCATAACACTGCCCTATGGTGATGTAGAGGCCAGCAGATGGTATCATATTGAGAGTCTTGACCCCTGACACCAGGAAGGGCTGGGTGCTACAGCAGCTTCAACAAGATTACCTTTTTTTAGAGTGTGGCTATGCTGCAAAAGTATGGGGAGGTTTTTTTTTTTAGGTTTTTTTTTATTCACTGGAGCCGCAGATGTTTGTTGGGGGGATGGGAACCTCTCCCTTATTGCGTCATTGTTTTGTTTTCTATGAGGGGGGAGGGGAAAAGAGAATTGTGGTGGGTTTTTGTGGCCAGGTCCTTTGCCTTCCATTGTGTGTTCCCATTTGCAGAGAAATATATAATCTCTTGTGTAATATATTATACAGGATTTATATAGTGCCAACAGTTTGTGCAGTGCTTTACAATGTAGGGAGACAGTACAATTAAAAACAAGAGGGTTAGTGGAGCCCTGCTCCTGCGAGCTTTAAATTTTATGTATGTATTCATTCTTTCTAAGTAATTTTATAGCAAAAAATACTTTTTTTTTTTTTTTTTTTTTTTTTTTTTTTTTAGTTGTAAGCAACAAGTGTCAAAACGGTTAAAGGGGTTGTAAAGGCACATGTTTTTTCACCTTAATGCAGGGATGACTAGCTCCTGTGCATGTGCAATAGTGACTACAGTCCCATGCTGGCGAGGGACTGTTGGATAGATAAGTATCCACCTTTTTTTTAACTAGATTTAATCTAAACTAATTAAAACTGGTTGCCCAATACTACAGCATGAGATTGAATCTGAGAAATTGGTCTGTTCTTATAGATGGCCGTGCTATGTGTAGTCTGGATACCATCTCTATTGAAGCTCAGTAACTGAGCCTGGTGCAATCACGTGCTTGGTGTTGCTGAGCTTCCTTCCTAAGCACTGTGCCGGTCACACAGGTAGGTGCAGTGGCCGAGCCTTTACAATGACACAGAGCCTGTTAACAATGTGGGTTTGATGTCATTGAACAGTTGCTTGCCACTGTACCTACATGGCAGAGACCATAAACCTGCGTTTTAAGTCTCCATGTCACTGAGCTGACTGCCAGAGGCGGCCGTCTTTGTGTGGGGGCTGCAGAAATGCTCACTATGAGCAGCATCTGGCACTGCCCTGCTCAAAGATGCTTAAATTGGTGGTGATCCCTGGACAGTGTGTAAAGTCTGCAATTGTTCTCCCCCTTTTTTTTTTTTTTTTTTTTTTTTAAGCCTGTGAAGAGGCAATTAATCATTATTAGTTTGTAAGTGATTACATTTCTGTATTGTGGGTTATCAGGAGTAGCTGCTAGTCTCATTCATGAAAATCAATGTAAAGAAAGTGCTCAGTTGCACTTTATCTTGGTACTACTGACTAAAACTCAGCCCAGTAGCTTTACTCGGCAATGAACTTAAATTGCGATAGATTAAAAAAAAAAAGATCTTTTGCTGATTTACTGAAGCGTCATTTTCTGTGCATGTCTTAGGACTGAAATCCAAAACCCGGTAATAACCATCTTTGTCTTTGTTACAGCCATGCACCGTGACTCTTGTCCGCTGGACTGCAAAGTCTATGTAGGAAATCTTGGAAACAATGGAAATAAAACGGAACTTGAGCGGGCTTTTGGCTACTATGGACCTCTTCGTAGCGTGTGGGTTGCCAGGAACCCCCCTGGCTTTGCATTCGTAGAATTTGAAGATCCTAGAGATGCAGCAGATGCGGTTAGAGAGCTTGATGGACGGTAATTTCCTTCACTTGCTTTTCAAATTAGTTGTTCTATGTTTGATATGCATGCGTAGTAATGCTCTTGGTTGCACATGTCCAGTGTGTTTTAGATGTAGGTTTGCCTTTTTTTTTTCTCTCTCTGAAATCAAGAAACACTGTTGCTGACTAAGGCAAAAGAATAGGACATGTAAGATATAGATGTATATCTATTCTCTATTTCAGTGTTTCTCAACTCCAGTTCTCGAGGCGCCCCAACATGTCATGTTTTCAGGATTTCCCTCAGATGAAATGGCTGTGGTAATTACTAAGGCAGTGGAACTGATCAAATCACCTGTGCAAATAAATGGAAAGCCTGAAAACATGACCTGTTAAGGCGCCTTGAGGACTGGAGTTGAGAAACACTGCTCTATTTCCCACTTTCAGCATTCCACTAGGGAAAGCTATAAAAAAAAAAAAGTTTTTTGGGCTTTCTGACCTGCTTGGTATCAAATAACTAAAGGGAAAATGAAGCTAGGCATTACTCTTGTTTCCGCAGGGGAACCCCCTCAGGTGCTCAGAATGTTTAGGTGTACTAATATGCACTTTCTGGGTGAATGGGGTTAGCTTGGTCAAACTACCAACACTTCTGGAAATGCATATGGAGCATGTAGGCATTTTTGGTATCTGATATGTAGGTACATTTGGGGGTGCCTGTGATGTGCTAAAATATTTTAAGGAGAAAGCACGGTACTTTTTTTTTTAAACATGCATAGTTAATAGCATGTGTGTGTTTTTTTTTCTCAGGACAATGTGTGGATGTCGCGTTAGGGTTGAATTATCGAATGGTGAAAAACGAAGCCGGAATCGTGGTCCTCCACCATCTTGGAACAGGAGGCCTAGGGATGATTACCGTAGGAGGAGTCCTCCTCCAAGACGCAGGTATTATACCAAACTTTGATGTTGCTTAGTGTATAATAAAGATGTATTTTGCCTTTGTAAGAGCAAGTCTTATCTCTGGAGAAACGGTTTCTTTTTAATAGTGTGTTTGTGTTTAAATACTGCAATCCATTCAGAGTGCTGTGCCAGTTACCCATGTCTCAAGTTTGCTTAAATTTATTTGTTTCCCTCCCTTTGCTTTACCTAGGCATAATTTGTCACTTCTGAGATGACCTATGTGACTAGGTGAAACAAATTTTTCTTAAGTAAACAGAAATCCTCTGTATTTAACTTATTTTTATTTGTACTATAGATACACAGGTGTTTTGTGCGTTAGTGCACATTTTTTTTACATAAACTTTGTCAAAACTATCATTTGTTCACTGTAATGTCTTCTACATTACACTTTTTATTTTTTTGTACCAGTTTTGGTTTGCAAAATCTTTATTTGTAATAACCTGGTTTTGTTTTTGTTTTGTGTACTTCATAAGTGCCACTGTGTATGAAACAGTTCATTTGGTCTCTGCAGAGAGCACAGTTTGAAGATTTCTCTCCTTCACCATATTGCACATGGGTACATGCCTTGTTGCAATCCCCATATTCAGACTTGTCTGTGTAGTAGATCTGCACTAATCAGTTGGCATCATAGGAGCTTTAACATTAGTCACTGGGTTGACTGCAGGGAGGAGAGATTCAATTCTCTGATCTTTTGATGAATGTTCTCTCTTCAGAAATCAAAATGTAGCTGGTCTTATGCAGTTCTTTGTGATCTGCGTAGAGGGATCCTCTGTGTATGGAGACATTAACAAAACCAGAATTATTATTTTTTTTTTTTTGGGGTTCCTGCTAGCTTTATAGTCTATGAATGTAAAGGCGCACAAGGGCCTATTTATAAAGAGGCAAAGTCAAACCTTCGCCTGATTTATGTGGGAAAAAATAAATTGCCATTATTTCACAGCTTTACATTACCATACAGTTGATTTGAAAGCCACTCCTGTTGGATATCAGCCTGTCCATAACGCAGAGCTTTGAAAATTTTCATCTTGTATATCGCCCTTGCAGTTTGGCTCCCAACTTCCAAATCAACTTTTTTTTTTTTTTTTGCGCCACCTTTTCTCGCCTCAATTTCTTTGCTTTGGTGCTTGATAAATAAGACTGATGTGGTGAAATATGGCATAGAGAAAAAAATATATATATTTGTTTATAAATGGGCCCTTAATTGAAAAGCTTTGCTAGATTCTGTTCTTGGGTAAACATTTTATCAGATGAGCAGCACAGTTTCAGTGTTTGCTATTTTATCCCCTTTTATGTTGCAAGCATTTAGATTTTAGGGCCCCTTCACACTGGTGTCACAGTAAAAATAGGTTACTGCGGTGAATGTTGCCGCCTAGTAGAACTTGCCATTTTTTTTTTAATTTAGATTGGCACCCTTGTGCATCCTTCAGTGCACGTGTTGTAAAGCACATGGCATGCGCTGAATTGTTGAAGCTGCAGGTGCGTTAAGGTACACTGCTAGCTTTTTTCAGAATGAATGAGGCTACCATAACGCACAATAATGCATTGCTTTATGCATCATGTGAATGGGCCCTTAATGCACGAGGATGACCAATTGTCATGAGTGCAAATTGGTGTGCAGCCTTTGTCTTTATCAGGTCCATCTATGGTTTACATGCTTGCTTATGTCAGACTCGTCTTATTTAATTTTTAATATTTGTAGTTTTTAAAATTAATGGTTGAAAGATACAGTTTAAGTATACACCATCAGTTAAAAGTAGGTAGTTATACTGATGGTTTGTTTTTGTTTTTTGTTTGTTTTTTTTGTTTGTATTTCTTTTGTGTACTTTTGGTCCATCTAATAAAAATGAAACCCGTTACAGAGTCTCCATCATGTCTCTTCTCACCACCCTCTGGGTCTACATTAGCCAGTCAACTAGCCCTTTCAGCGTCATGTGACCAGCGCGCCCCATTCAGCTTGGCTGGTGTCGTATCACATGACCCAGGCATGGCCAGTCATCAGGTTGCACCGCCCTTTGGTTACCGAGCATGCTGTCCACTCAGCCTTCCTACTCTCCAACCTTAACCAAAACTCGGCAGCAGCCCACCTTCAGCGCCCACACATTACCGGCCAATCTGCACAGCTGTTAACTTTGACAAAATGTCTTCACAACAACTGCAGCACCAGCCTACGGCTAACCAAAAAAAGCAGGAAAAACCACATCATCCCCCTTCGCAAACCATCTAAATTCAACGCAACACCTGGCAAAACTTATCTACAAATTCTACTTGGCCACCTGTCCGGCATCTTCGCCATTTCTAGCTTGTTGAAACCCCAAAAACTAGTAAGTTTTTTCCTGCTTATAAAGAGTTTTCTGCTGGTTTAAGTTAGACTTTAAGCAGCTTTTGTAAGAAGGTAATTTTTTTTTTATTTTTTTCTACTTTGCTCAATCTAAGGCTGGCTGTGCATAAACTTGAAGGTAAATTGCTTAAAATCTTTGGAGCTTTTAAGGGTGATAGACAAATCTTTTTTATCATTGAACCTGGGCCAGTGTATGAGCTGTACATGATGGCTGTCACAGCTCTAGGTTTTGTAAGTAATCTATCATCTCTGAATGTTTGGTATTCATTACTAACCCACCATTCAATTTAGCTAACAAATTTTGAGACTAATAGGTTGCTGAATGTTCCCTAAATCAGATTTGCTATAATTTTTTTTTTTCAAAATTTCCCTTATTTTGCAAGTGCATACTGCGTGCACATTTTGTTCCTACTAAGGCCACTGGGTGTGCATGATTGGAGGATTTTTGTATTTTTTCCAAGCCAGTCTGGGTTCACAAGTGGTGTTCAGATTAACAGTCCACAGCTAGCAGGCTGACAAGTATGGGCCCCTTAGTGGAAGTTTATTTGATGACTATTTATTTAATTTTCCATTTCCAGTTTCTCTTCCCAACCTTCTAGGTGGTAGCGATGGTTTTATATTTGTACGTAGGTATAAATTGCTTTGGTCTTCACTGAGCGGATTTAGGTAAATTCCTATGTTCCGGACTAAACTTAATTTGTTTTGTTTTTTCTTTCGCACTAGATCTCCAAGGAGAAGGAGCTTTTCCCGTAGCCGTAGTAGGTAAGGTTCTTGTCTTGTACTAGTGTGCCTGACTTAATTTTTTTTTTTTTTTTTTTTTGGGGGGGGGTCAACCAGTGACATTAGTGATTAGTGCTAAAAATATGCACTGACAATGGCACTGGCAAGGAAGGGGGTAACATCAGGTGCGATCAATGGGTTTAAATGTGTTACCTGGTGTTCTTACTATGGGGGGGTGGGCTGCCTGGAACACACAGATCCATCTTCCTGCATAGCAGAAAGACAGGATCTGTGTCCTTCCCTGTCTGAACAGAGATTTGCTTTGTTTACTATGGCAGATCCCTGTTCTGTCACTGCGGAGGACGATCGCTGGCAGACATAGTTGGCCAGACCCACTAAATGGCTCCCCTGATGTACACTGCGATCTGTGGGCACGCATTGCCAAGCCCGACATACACCTGCGGCTATTTACCCAGCCGAGTCAACCTGCTGCAGTATAACTGCGGCGGCTGGTCAGCAAGCGGATAAAGGGGGGTTGATCAAAATTGGAAATGGTCTTTAATGTGCGTTTCAGTGCAAAACAGTTTCAGTTGATGTGGAATGGATCATACGGATAGTAAAATCCTGTGTGCCGCATGTAGGCTCTTTCCTTGGTGTGCTGATTGAAATACAGAGACTATTTTTCTGCATTCTGGAATTCAACAAAATGCATGGCAACCTGAACTTATGAACAAGCCCATGTGTTATCGGACCTTTTACATAGCTAATGCTGATTGTTGGTCCCAAAATTAACTGGATTATTTAATGAACACCTATGGGGTGTTTTGTTTCTAAAATTTTAGTTTTCAGTTTCATGTAATATATATTTTTTTTTTTGTAGGTCCCTTTCTAGAGATCGTAGAAGAGAGAGATCTTTGTCCAGAGAAAGGAACCACAAACCATCACGTTCATTTTCTAGATCAAGAAGGTAATTTGTAGTGATATTGTGAAGTGCACAAACCTCGAAGTGAAGATTACACTGCATGATAAGGAGACCTTTCACACAGGCATTTTAGTGCTAAAAATAGCGTCTGCTAAACGCCTCTCGTGTCTCCCCAATGTGAAAGCCTGAGTACTTTCACACTGGGGCAGTGAACTTGCAGAAGTTGGGAAAGGTCCTGCAAGCAGCATCTTTGGGAGCACCGTATACACCGCTCCCAAAACGCCCTGCCCATTGAAACACAACGCTTTTAAACGCGGTGGTCAAAAGCGCACCACTAGCGGCTGAAAAGCGCAGCTAAAACGACTGCACTACAGTGTGAATGGGATCTTATTGATACTACTTTGAAAATTCCATTGTTTTGCAGGTGCTTGAAGCCTCTACAATTTGTAAAGTGTTGGCATATTGCGATGCACCTTGCTTTGCCCTGTGGCTTTTGCTGAGACTTGTAAAAAAAAAAAGCCACAATTTTTTTTTTCTTCTGGTTTTAATAGATATATTTTTATATGAAAAAAAGAAAGCTTGAACGTATATTATACAGCAATCTGTGTCCTATAATACAAATTAACTATTAATGTGTTGAGTCAGTGTACTGTGTATAAGGACCGACTTTAAATTGAAATATTAGGTTGTACAATAAGGTAGATTCACAGTGTGGTCACACTTGGTTCCCTCTTCGAAAAAGTTCACAGGATGATTTATAATGCCAGATTCTTCATAAACTTGACTGTAGTCCAGACATTTATATGGCCATTGTGTTCTGCAAAAAATCATCATACATGAAGTTGACTATTTCCGCATAGCGCATATATTTATATTATATATTTTGTATGAAAACTCTTTCTTGTAGCGACAGCTGTTTCCAACTGAGAGATATTTAGTCTCTGAAAAAACGTTATTCGTGTAGTAAAATTATTTTTCTTTTCCTTCACAGCCGTTCCAGGTCAAATGAAAGAAAATAACATGGCTGCCTTCAACTGTGTACAGATGATGGGAAGATTTTTGTTTTTTGACATGCTTTTTAAACTTTTTTTTTATTAGGTGTTCACATTGTATTTGTCTTGTAACAAGTGATGGAAAATGTGGTTCTATTATGTTTCCAGACAGAAAAACTGGCAAATAAACCTAACTTTATACTGTATGTTACAATTCAGTTTTTGTTGCCCCGAACCCTGATATATTTCTGTTATACAGCTTTATTTCTATTTGAAATGTACCATAACATAAAGCATTCTACTTGGTTTTTTGCAAGCTATATTGGTTTCTAGAGGGTACAACTCTTGCATCGTAGCATGAGTAATCCATGCTACTGGTCTGAGGCATGTCTTATACTAAAGCCTGATACATTGGACTGTTGAGTGATGTAAAATGTGCTGGAGCTTTAAGCATACTGAAATTTAACAGTGTTACATTGTGACTGAGTGAATTGGGAATGGCATTCCATCATTGGAACCTTAGATCTGCAAATGATATAAACACAAAAAATAAAGTGATCCTGGGTTCCAATTTCTAAAAGTACACAGTTGAGTTTATTCAAAAAGCAAAACCCTGGACTGCAGTGATTTTATAGCATCGAATCTGTAATTCATATTTCAGTTTACTAAAATATGAATTCTAAGTTGATTTTTGCCCTGCTGAGCTAAATGAGATCTGGAATACACCCCATTAAAAATACAGCATTATATTGTATGTGTATATAAAAGGTGCTTAAATTTAAGTAGATAAATGCAAGAGTAATGTCTTTTTACGCTGCCATTTTTAGAGGAATTGGGGCTATCCTTCAGTCCCGTTACACCACCCCAACCCCCCCAAATATATTCTCCCCATGCGTTAAATTTGTCTTTGTCCTGCTGTTTTTCCCTCCCATTAAAGTAGAAGTCTGCCCAAAGTCTTTAGGGCTTATAAGGGTTTGATGCCAGGGGATTCCCCCCCCCCCCCCATGCAGACCCCTATACAAGATTGCACTAGGACACATGCTAGAAATGGTGTGGATCCCTTTAAGACTACATGGCCACTAGATGCTTGACCATAGAATGTGATTTAATGTTTGGCCAAAAGCACTGAGCAGCTTTGGACTACCAATCCAGAGGAATGACAAATCTGGGCCTTGCACCTGGTTTCTTTAACTCTTAAATATGGACAACTGTAGTCTATGAAGATCTTGGTATTTAATGGTATGCGCTCTCTATATATATATATATATATATATATATATATATACTCCTCAGCTGTAATATCTATGTGCTTTAGTGATATTTTTTTTTTTTTTCAGTAGAAGCAGAAAGCTTTATTGCACCTTGCATTTGTTTGTGTGCTGTAAAGATTACAAGCAACATAGTAAATGTAACATTGTTGATGTACAGATTCCAGGCTCCCTCCCCTACCTTAAACTTTTAACCCCTGTGACTTGTTGTTTTCCTTTTTTTGGGATTAAAGTTTGGTTAAAATACTGTATACAATGTTTGGTTAATATAAGGTTTTAGTATATCTCTGAATTGGTCATTTTTTTGAGGGAGGTGTTCAACAGGGTGGTCCCCCACTTTTTCTTAACTTATAACGTTTTTAAATCTGACAAACAAAAAAAAAAAAACTAAAGCGCATATAAGCTCACTACAGCCTCCTGTCCTAAAACGATAGGTGTTCCCTGAGCGGGAAGCCCCCCCAATGATGGAGATTAGGGAAAAGGTACTAGCCCATGTTGTGTGTTTTTAAATTATCCCATGTTTGCCAGCCCCTAGTGTGTGTGTGTGTGTGTGGGGGGGGGGGGGGGGGTTTGTGATGGTGCATGAGTCGAATTGTGGCCTGCCGTTTTTCTCAAATGGGACCCAGTTTGTCCTGAATATGAAGGTTTGTTTTTACTTAATTGTAAATACCGCAGGTTAAGGAGTGGGTGGCCCCCTGCATTAACAACCAGTAAACATGGTTGTTGAGGGCCGGTAGATGTGGCCTTAACAACTGAGTCATCAGCTCTAAGTGGGGTTAGAAAAAAAAAATTACAGCAGGCAGTTTTTTGACAAGACCTCTATTGAAAAAACACATGTCCCCTGGTGTAGGTCCATCAATCACGATGCCCGCTGACCCGGAAAAAAAACACTCCTGATAAATGCTCCTGCCGTCTGTCAGGTCTTAATGAAGAAATTATGCCACCTGGTGGCCCTGTGTGACATCCCCGACCTGGGGGAATACCATGGTTACTTAAAGGATCATCAAAAAAAATGTTTAAATAAAAAAAAAAAAAAAACCTGTCATACTTGCCTCCACTGAGCAGCTCGTTTTGCACACAGTGGCCCCGATCCTGGTCTTCTGGGGTCCCTCGGCGGCTGTCTCGGCTCCTCCCCGCAAGGACTCCACATGGGCGAGCTCGCATGGTGTGGAGTTATTGCGGGCGCGCTCCCATGATACAGCGGTGGCCATAGCCGCTGACTATCACTCGGCCCCGGCGCACGGTGGCATTGGGTGCGATTGACAGCAGCGCTGCTTTCAATCCATCCAGTGCAGCCAATCTACGGCCAGGCTGAGAACAGAGGAGGATGACGGGGAGGGGGAGTGGTACTGTCGGATGTTTTTTTTCACCTTAATGCATTAAGGTGAAAACCTTAACAACCCCTTTTTAAGAACTAGCTGGGGGACTTTTGAATATTTTTTTTTTAATTCACATGGGCTTGATCTGGGGGCCACCCATGTATGTGAAGGGCTGCCATATTCCGATGAGTCCCCTGTATTCAGTCCCTCGCCCCCACTGGTTGGGGGCGCACGCTCAGTTTTCCTCTTTCCAAAACGGCTTTCAGGACAGCACCCGAGAGATCATGGCTCCTCCTCCTACAGGGAACACCATCTTTAATTGGAGGTCTCCACATTGCTTCCATCAGTTTTTTGTATTTCCTCCAGCCGGCGGAACACCTCTGGTGAGAACCATGATCTCTCAGGGCTTTCCTGGGAGACAAAGTTCTCAGTCAGTCTTTTTTCTTAGGAGAGTGATCCTCCCACTTACCTCCTAGCATGGATGGTCCCGTGGGCTCCCTCTTCCATGCTTGGGGAGAGCCTGGGAGGGCTGCCTCCTTTTTTTTTTTTCCTACAGAGCGGCGGTTTGCTGTGTTCTCGTCGGCCGCTTGCGAATAGTGACGTGGAGCTTTACACCGGCCGCCATTGTTCTGGTGGCCGAGGAGAGCCTCGGCCGCATCCTGTATGGGAAGAGGCAGCACTTCCGGGTCGGCGCGTGTCATTTCCGGCCGCAATGCGCAGAGGGAGAGGGCAGTGTCACCTGGTGCCTTAAAGTTCCAGGTCAGCGCAGCGGCGTTTTTGAATCTGGATCCTGCGTTTCTTCACCACGCGACCGCAGACAGCCATGGATGGCGATGCAGCGGATAAGGGGGCAAGCCAAGGCACCAGCAAGGCTAAGGTAAGGGACTGTGTCCTATTTACACTGGGCCGTTTTCTCCTGTGGGGGGGTTATTCACCCTTCACCCCCCATCTCCCTGGTGGGGCAGTGGCTGGTGATTTAGCATGTCTGCATAATATCTAGGGATTTTGTAAAAGGTGGTGGTGCATGGCTTGTGGGGCACAAGGAAGTGTAAGTGTTTTTTTCCCATGTGCACCTGGGTGTATTGATTTGTGCTGTATAACCGTTTTTTAGCGTGGTCCCTGGTTTTTCTCTTCTGTTTGTGCAGGCCAAAAGTTCTGCTCAACCAGTGAAGAGAAGGTGCCCTGTCTGCAAGGAAAAGTTAAGCGAGGCTTGGACCAAGTCGCTTTGTGCGGATTGCACTGCAAACGTAGTCAGGGAAGAATCTCCATCCTTGTGTGGCGATCTAGTTTCTACGATTTAAGGATGAACTCCATGCCACCTTTTTCAAGCTTTTAGGTCAAACCTAAGAAGAACCAGGTCCCTCAAGGGAACCCAGGGCTCTGTGGCCTTCTTCAGAACCCCAAGACGGCTCTCAAATATTATTAGGAGGTCCGATAGACGCTTCCCAAGAATCTGCTTCCCTTGCTCCGGATGGAACAGACTCTGAGGAGGAAGAAAATGAAGCAGAGAGCGCTTCTAAGTACAAAATGTCGCTTGAAGTCGCAGGACTTTTAAAAGTAATCCATGTGACTTTGGGGATTGAAGAGGAAAAGAAGGAGCTCTCCCTACATGACTGCATGTATGCAGGTTTGGGTGATCCAAAAAGCCGTGTTTTTCCAGTCCATTCAATAATCTCGGACATGATTAAAAAAGAGTGGTTGGAACCTGAGAGCCCTTTTTTTTTTTTTTTTTTTTATTCTCTTCCGGTCTCATAAGAGAAGATTTCCATTTGAGGACAACCCGGATTCCGTCTGGAACAAGGTTCCAAAACTGGACTCTGCTTTTTCACAGGTCTCAAAATCAACTGACCTTGCCTTTGAGGACATGGGCATGTTAAAGGAGCCCATGGACAAAAGAATGGATTTGCTTCTTAACCACTTAACGACCGCTCACTGTATGTATACACGTCGGCACAATGGCACCGACAGGCACAATCACGTAGAGTGTACGTGATTGCCTTTGTACAGTTGGGGGGTCCAATCGGACCCCCCTTCTGTATAGTGAGCGGTCGGTATTCGTTGGGGAGCGATCCGACATGAGGGGACTGCCGTTCGATTCCGGCCACCCCCCCCCCCCCCCCCCCGCGATCGCTCCCGGCGAATGGAAATGCCCCCTCTGTGTAATGTACACACAGGCAGAGGAAGCAGGAGGAAGTGATGTCATCTCTTGTGCGGCGCTCACATATACCGAGTGCCGTACAAGAGAAGACATCAAGGTTAGTGCACAAACACTACACTAACACCAGCACACATAGGCACATAAATCGCCCCCCCAGATCACCCCCCAGTCACAGTGTCACTGATTGCAGTGACCATTTATTTACTGATCACTGCAATCAGTGACATTTGTGACTGTAAAAGTGTCACTACATTTAGTTTTCGGTCCAGTGTAGCCCCCTAACCCCCCCCCCCTAATAAAGGTTTAACCCCTTGATCACCCCCAGATAACCCTTTCACCCCCTAGCACCGCCGTCGCTAAGCGATCATTTTTCTGATCGCTGTCTTAGCGTCGGTGATGCAGATCGGTAGCCAGTAATTTTTTTTAGGTTCGCCGCAGGTTTTTATAGCGTCAGGTACCCCCATAAATTTATCTAATAAAGGTTTAACCCCCTTGATCGCCCCCCCAGGTAACCCTTTCACCAGTGATCATCATATAAGTGTTACGGGTGACGCTGGTTAGTTAGTTTGCTTTTTATAATGTCAGGGCACCCGCCGTATATAACCCAATAAAGGTTTAACCCCCTGATCGCCCGGCGGGTGATATCAATTAGGTTTTAGCGTCAGAGAGGGTCTGCGTCACACCCCAGGCAGCGTCAGGTTAGTGCCAGTAACGCTAACACCCACGCGTGAAGCATACACCTCACTTAGTGGTATAGTATCTAAACAGATCAATATCTGATCAGATCTATACTAGCGTCCCCAGCAGTTTAGCGTTCCCAAAAACGCAGTGTTAGCGGGATCAGCCCAGATACCTGCTAGCACCTGCGTTTTGCCCCTCCGTCCAGCCCAGGCCACCCGAGTGCAGTATCGATCGATCACTGTCACTTACAAAACACAACACACATAACTGCAGCGTTCGCAGAGACAGGCCTGATCCCTGCGACTCCAGTGCTGTAGGAGGTGATTTCACCACCACAGTTAAAAAAAAAAAAGCAAATATGCCGAAGCATTGGGGCAGCAGGGGCGGAGGAGTGATTTTGCTCCTAATGCCGCGTACATACGGTCGAAATTCCGACGGAAGCTTGCCCGTGGAAAAGTCTGACCATGTGTGTGCGGCATAACTTTTTTGCGGGAGGATGCCCCCATGCTGCGGCATATATAAATGGTGCATGTATGCCCATCATTAGAAGTGGGTGAATGAAGGGCGGTATTCTAATGGTGGGCATACCCACCGATCAATCTTTTCGTTCAGCCACCTGGCTGCATGAAAAAAAAAAGATTACAATACATGTCCAACAAGGACCAGCAACGTACTGGTATGTTGCTGGACTTTGAATGGTTATACCAGATTGATGCCTGCGGGTTTAGGTATCATCTTGGTATCATTCTTTTCAGCCAGCGGCCGGCTTTCATGTAAAAGCAATCCTAGTGGCTAATTAGCCTCTGGACTGCTTTTACAAGCAGTGGGAGGGAATGTCCCCCCCCCCCCCCGGATATAAAAAGCGCCATTGGGAAATTGGGAAAGCATTTTATCACACCGATCTTGGTGTGGTCAGATGCTCTGAGGGCAGAGGAAAGATCTAGGGTCTAGACCCCAGTTTTTTTTTTAAAAAGAGTACCTGTCACTACCTATTGCTATCATAGGGGATATTTACATTCCCTGAGATAACAATAAAAATGATAAAAAAAAAAAAAATATGGAAGGAACGATTTAAAAATAAAATAAAGCAAAATTAATATGTCATATGTAAACAGCAATTGCACCATGCATGTGAGGTATCACCGCGAAGGTCAGATCGAGGGCAGTAATTTTAGCAGTAGACCTCCTCTGTAAATCTAACGGGGTAACCTGTAAAGGCTTTTAAAAATGTATGTAGTTTGTCGCCAATGCGCGTTTGTGCGAAATTTTAAAGCATGTCGTGTTTGGTATCTATGTACTCGGCCTAAGATCATCTTTTTTATTTCATCAAACATTTGGGCAATATAGTGTGTTTTAGTGCATTAAAATAAAAAAAAAGGGAATTTTTTCCCCAAAAAATGCGTTTGAAAAATCGCTGCGCAAATACTGTGTAGAAAAAAAAAATGCAACACCCACCATTTTATTCTGTAGGGCCTTTGCTTTAAACATATATATAATGTTTGGGGGTTCAACATAATTTTCTTGCAAAAAAAAAAAAATGTTTTCATGTAAACAAAAAGTGTCAAAAAGGGCTTTGTCTTCAAGTGGTTAGAAGAGTTGGATGTAAGCTTCCTAATGTTGTGTATAAAATGCCAGAACAGTTCAAAACCCCCCCCAAAATGACCCCATTTTGGAAAGTAGACACCCCAAGCTATATACTGAGAGGCATGTCGAGTCCATGGAATATTTTATATGTTGACACAAGTTGCGGAAAAAAGACAATTTTTTTTTATTTTTATTTTTTTGCACAAAGTTGTCACTAAATGATATATTGCTCAAACATGCCATGGGCATATGTGGAATTGCACCCCAAAATACATTCTGTTGCTTCTCCTGAGTACGGGGATACCACATGTGTGAGACTTTTTGGGAGCCTAGCCGCGTACGGGACCCCAAAAACCAATCACCGCCTTCAGGCTTTCTAAGGGTGTAAATTTTTGATTTCACTTCTCACTGCCTATCACAGTTTCGGAGGCCATGGAATGCCCAGATGGCACAAACCCCCCCCCCCCCAAATGACCCCATTTTGGAAAGTAGACACCCCAAGCTATTTGCTGAGAGGTATTGTGAGTATTTTGCAGATCTCGCTTTTTGTCACAGTTTTGAAAATTGAAAAAAAAAAATGTTTCTTTCTTCATTTTCAAAAACAAATGAGAGCTGTAAAATACTCACCATGCCTCTCAGCAAACAGCTTGGGGTGTCTACTTTCCAAAATGGGGTCATTTGGGGGGGTTTGTGCTATTTTGGCATTTTATGGCCTTCGAAACTGTGATAGGTAGTGAGGAGTCAAATCAAAAATTTGTGCCTAGAAATCCTGAAGGCGGTGCTTGGTTTTCGGGGTCCCGTACGCGGCTAGGCTCCTAAAAAGTCCCACACATGTGGTATCCCTGTACTCAGGAGAAGCAGCAAAATGTATTTTGGGGTGCAATTCCACATATAACCATGGCATGTGTGAGCAATATATCATTTAGTGACAACTTTTTGTAATTTTTTTTTTTTGTCATTATTAAATCACTTGGGACAAAAAAAAAAATATTCAATGGGCTCAACATGCCTCTCAGCAATTTCCTTGGGGTGTCTACTTTCCAAAATGGGGTCATTTGGGGGGGTTTTGTACTGCCCTGCCATTTTAGCACCTCAAGAAATGAGATAGGCAGTCATAAATTTAAAGCTGTGTAAATTCCAGAAAATGTACCCTAGTTTGTAAACGCTATAACTTTTGTGCAAACCAATAAATATACGCTTATTGACATTTTTTTTACTAAAGACATGTGGCTGAATACATTTTGGCCTAAATGTATGACTAAAATTGAGTTTATTCGATTTTTCTTATAACAAAAAGTAGAAAATATCATTTCTCTTGTCATCCATGGACTGACACAGCGTGTCTTTTACACCTTTACACGTGGGTTATGTCCCTGCTTGCAGGAGAAGACCTAGGCAGAATGTGAGATGTTATACATACATTCTAAACAGCCAGAGCTGAACAGCCCCGCCCAGGGGGGCTGTCCCTCCGGACATAACCCTCCCACTGCAGTCAGCAGACCTCAGTTTTTTTCTGCCTAGCAGAAGAAGACGTGGCTCTCTCAGGAGCCAGTCTCCTGACCTATTTTTATTCCTTTTGGAATTTTTTCCTATTTTATTCTTTTTAGATCTTCTATCAACTGTCGGCTGGGCAACAGGTTGGGTACAAGATATCCTCGTAGTCTTTCCTGTCCGACCATCGAGCGTGCTGATCCTCGCCTTGTGTGCGTGAGACTCAGTTCACGACATGCCCCACGACTCCAGGGGTGGCCGGTGAGCTTTTTATGCTCCGCGGTCCTCTCAAGATAGAACAGTCCGGCTGTATCTTTCGCGGTGGACCGGGCCGACAGCTACTCAGTACCGCACTGTGATAGTTCTGTCAGAAACACACCAGTGGGTCCCTCAGGGGACGGTTAAGTAGTCTCTCCTGGCTGCAGGTGAGTACATGCTGTGTGTTTCTTGTGTGGGGGATTTCCCTGTCTCCCCCTGTGTTTTTTAATGTCACTCTCTGTTCACTAGTGCTGGCGCTGTACTGTGTGGGGTGCCTGGGGGCCATACTGTCCTGGGGGGGGCTCATGCTGCTCTGCATTCGCTGGGGCTGTTTGTTTTTGGATGTGAGGGGCCTGGGCGCCATGTTTGGTGTGTGTGCTGGTTTTTTTACATTGGCGGCCATCTTGCCGTGGTCCGCCGGAGCACATTGCGGTGGCCATTTTCTTGTAGCCGCACGTTTTTCTAGCACTAGTTTGGCCTCTAGCGCCGCTGGGAACGGCGCAAATCTCCTCACACTCTCTCCTCTCAGCTCAGTCACGCTGAGCGGCGCAGAGAGACAGGGCAGCGGAACCGAGCGGTCCTGGTCAGGTTGGTGGGTTCCCTGGGCATTCCCCTACTTCAGTCAGCACAGCCTGTGGGTGGTCTCAGAGAGGGACATTATGGAGTCAGAGTCACCAGCTTCCCCTCACATGCCAGAGGCAGCAGCCAGTGCTCCAGCACCTGCGGTCCCTATGGACCAGTTGTCGGCAGTCCTGGAATCATTTCTGACCAGGATGGAAGCTGTGTGTGAGCACAAGGGAGCAAAAAAGCGCCCTCTCCCCACTTTATCTACACGAGGGCAGTGCGCTGATTCAGATATGGGCCTAGCCACTACCGCTCAGGACCCTAGTTCTGAATGTATTGGATGGTTTTGAACAGGACATTCCTTATGAGGAAAACTCCAGTTCTGAGTCAGTAAATGACAGGGCGCTTGTTAGTGAACTCATTGATGCTGTGAGGGACACTCTCAAGCTAAATGCTGCGACCGCAGAACCTCAGGCGGATACAGTCTCCTTTGGTTCTTTTAAGACCAAGCCTTCTAAAAAGGTTTTTCCATATGTACCTTTGTTTGACCAGCTCATTGACCAGGTCTGGGAAAAGCCGCAGAAGACTTTCATGGTCCCGCAGCGTTTGTCTATTAGATACCCCTTTGAAGATGCCCTGCTTAAAAAGTGGGCTTCTCCCCCGGTGGTCGACCCTCCAGTCGCCCGTTTAAACAAGGCCACCACTCTCCCGATGGAGGGGACTCCTGCGTTTAAGGACCCCACTGACAGGAGGTCAGAAGTGGTGAGTAGAGTCATGTTCGCCTTGTTGGGATCCGCCCTACGGCCCGTAGTAGCGGCGACCCTTGTGTCTCAGACACTCACGGAATGGGCAAAAATTTTGCACCAAACTGTGCAGGAGCATAACCTTCCTCCAGACACTTGCTCTGGCCCACCAGATGGTGCAGGGTCTGATATATGTGTGCGACGCCACGTTGGACGCGGCCCCTTTAATATCCAGGGCCTCTGTCTCGGCGGTGGTATTGCGTCGTCTTATCTGGTTGAAATGCTGGTCTGCTGACCTAGCCTCTGACGGATCTACCTTTTAAGGGTGGTAGACTTTTTGGTGCTGCTCTGGATGACATCATCAAGGATGTCACGGGAGGTAAAAGCACTCTCCTTCCTCAAACTATCAAGGGTAAGGAGGCCCGACGTAAACCGGGTCCTTTCCAGCAAAAAAGTTTTTTTTTCGTCCGTCAGAGTCCACGGGTAAGCCATCCCAGACTGACAACAGTGCGGCTGGCGGAAACAAACGCCCCTGGGTACGTAAGCCGAACAAGCCGGCTCCCAAGCCCGCCTCCGCGTGAAGTCTTGCCCCCGCCCGTCTCTGGGGTGGGGGGACGACTTTGCAGGTTCACGGATCGGTGGACCTCCCGGATCTCCGACCGGTGGGTGTGCGAGGTGGTCACCTCAGGATACAGAATAGAGTTCCGCTCCTGGCCCCCAGACAGATTCTTTCCCTCAAATCTCCCTCTCCTTCCTGCCCGTCGGGCAGCCCTCTTGGGGGCTGTACAGGATTTGATCGGGTCTGGAGTAATTGTGCCGGTTCCGTCCCAGGAGAGGTTTCAGGGGTTCTACTCAAATCTGTTTGTTGTTCCAAAAAAGGACGGGGTTCGGCCAATCCTGGACCTCAAGGCCCTGAATGCCTTCGTGAAGGTGCAAAAATTCCGCATGGAATCCATTCGCACGGTGATCGCTACACTCCATCAAGGGGATTTTCTGGCATCCTTGGACATCAAGGACGCCTACTTGCATGTTCCGATCTGCGCAAGCCACCAGAAGTTTCTGCGCTTTGCGGTCGGCGAAGTCCACTATCAATTTGTGGCTCTTCCCTTCGGCCTAGCCTCGGCACCAAGGGTGTTCACCAAGGTGCTTGCTCCGATCCTAGCTTTGCTGAGACCGCGAGGCATTGCTATTGTGGGCTATCTGGACGATTTTCTTCTAAGAGCAGACAGTGGCTCAGAATTGGAAGAAAGTGTGACTATCGTCAGTCAGACCCTCAGGGAGTTTGGGTGGCTCCTGAACGTTCAGAAGTCGGTTCTAGTCCCGACTCAGCGTCTGGAGTATCTAGGTCTGATTCTGGACTCCTTGGAGGCAAGAGTCTTCCTACCTCCAGACAAACTACTGACACTTCAGTCTGCAGTACGGGTGCTGACGTCCCGAAAATGGTCGTCAATCCGCTTTTGCATGAGAGTCCTGGGACTCATGGTGGCCTCCTTCGAGGCCGTTCCTTATGCCCAAGCGCACACCAGGGCTTTACAGAAAGAGATCTTGTCCACTTGGGACAAATCCCCGTTGTCCTTGGATCTTCAGATCCAGGTGAGTCACCTGGTCAGGGCTTCACTGACGTGGTGGTTGAGGTCCCCGGCTCTTCGGTCCGGGAAGTCGTTCCTCCCCATCCAATGGACGGTGATCACGACGGACGCCAGCCTGACGGGCTGGGGGGGAGTCTGGGGAGTCCTGTCGGCCCAAGGGCTTTGGACTCCGGACGAAGCCCTCTTACCGATCAATGTGCTGGAGATACGGGCAATCAGACTGTGCCTCTCCTCATGGTCGGAGAAATTACAGGGTCACTCCATCAGGATCCGATCGGACAACGCCACAGCAGTGGCGTATGTCAACCATCAAGGGGGGACTCGGAGCTCAGCTGCGGCTTCCGAGGTCGCCCGCATCCTGAGGTGGGCCAAAAGAAGCGTGCCGGCTCTGTCGGCCGTCTACATTCCGGGCGTAGACAATTGGCAGGTGGACTATCTAAGTCGCCAGACGCTGGACCAGGGAGAGTGGTCCTTGCACCCGGAGGTCTTTCAACTCCTTTGCAGATGGTGGGGCACGCCGGATGTGGACCTGATGGCCTCTCGACTCAATCGCAAGGTGTCGAGGTTTGTGGCCAGATCCAGGGATCCCTGGGCGGATGTCTCGGATGCGTTGGTGGCCCCATGGGGTCAGTATCACCTGATATACGTTTATCCTGCGCTGCAGTTGCTCCCTCGTCTGCTCCGCAGGGTAGCGACCGAGGGAATTCCGGTGATCCTCATTGCTCTGGATTGGCCTCTGCGTCACTGGTACGCCGATCTGGTACGTCTCGTCGTGGACGTTCCCTGGCGGTTACCAATACGGGGGGACCTTCTGTCTCAAGGTCCTATATTTCATCCTGCTTTACAGTCTCTGGCTTTAACGGCATGGTTATTGAAAGCCAGGTGCTGAGAGACCGAGGTCTCTTGGATTCAGTCATTTTGACCATGTTAAGGGCACGGAAGTCTTCCTCCAGAAAGATCTATCACCGTACTTGGAGAGCTTACATCGCCATGTGCGAAGAGCTGGACTGGCGCCCACGAACGTATTCCGTTCCCAGAATCCTGCATTTTCTGCAGCGTGGCGTGACCCAAAAGCTCGCTTTGAGTACCATTAAGGGTCAGATTTCGGCCTTGGCCATCTTCTTTCAGCGACCGCTGGCGGGTCATCCCTTGGTTAGCACCTTTGTGCAGGGGGTTCGCCATGTGCTCCCCCCTGTCAAGCCTCCTCTCCCCCCCGTGGGATCTGAATTTGGTGCTCTCGGTTCTCCAGGAACCTCCCTTTGAAAATATTAGAGATATTCCCCTCTTGACTTTGTCTCAGAAGGTGTCCTTCTTGGTGGCCATTACTTCCATTAGACGAGTGTCTGAATTGGCGGCCTTGTCCTGCAAGTCGCCCTTTTTGGTCATCCATAAGGATAAGGCGGTGTTACGTCCGCGACCTTCTTTTCTGCCAAAGGTGGTCTCGGCCTTCCACTTAAATGAAGACATTGTCCTCCCGTCCTTGTGTCCTCACCCATCGCATCCCAGAGAGTTTGCGCTTCACACTTTGGATGTGGTACAAGCCTTGCGGGTGTACCTGTCTGCTACTGCTTCTATTCGGAAGTCTGACTCACTATTTGTGGCTGTCTCTGGTCCAAAACAGGGCCAACCGGTTTCGTCTGCCACCATTTCTAGGTGGATCAGACAAACCGTCATTCAAGCTTATGCTCTCAAGGGGCGGGTGCCTCCCTTTCCGGTTAAGGCACATTCCACCAGGGCAATTGGTGCTTCCTGGGCTTTCCGACATCAAGCGTCGGTTGCACAAGTGTGCAAGGCGGCGACCTGGTCGTCTGTTCATACCTTTTATAAGGTTGATGTGGCTGCATCTTCGGATGCTTCCTTCGGCTACTAGGTGTTGCAGGCCGCTGTTTGATGTTGCAACTCCTCCGTTGAGGAGCTCTGCCTTGTTTGGAGTGAAGTTTTTGGTTTTCCATTTATACTGCTCCCATCCCTCTTGACACTGCTTTGGGACATCCCACGTGTAAAGGTGTAAAAGACACGCTGTGTCAGTCCATGGATGACAAGAGAAAATAGGATTTTTTGTACTCACCGTAAAATCCGTTTCTCTGGCATCCATGGACTGACACAGCACCCACCCTTCTTTTTAAGTTTGTACTGCTTTGTTACGAACTGAGGTCTGCTGACTGCAGTGGGAGGGTTATGTCCGGAGGGACCGCCCCCCTGGGCGGGGCTGTTCAGCTCTGGCTGTTTAGAATGTATGTATAACATCTCGCATTCTGCCTAGGTCTTCTCCTGCAAGCAGGGACATAACCCACGTGTAAAGGTGTAAAAGACACGCTGTGTCAGTCCATGGATGCCAGAGAAACGGATTTTACGGTGAGTACAAAAAATCCTATTTTTTTTTCTAAATTTTCGGTCTTTTTCCGTTTATATCGCAAAAAATAAAAATCGCAGAGGCAATCAAATACCATTAAAAGAAAGCTCTATTTGTGGGAAGAAAAGGACGCAAATTTCGTTTGGGTACAACATTGCATGTCCGCACAATTTACAGTTAAAGCAGCGCAGTGCAAAATTCTGAATTCACCTCTGGTCCTTTAGCTACCAAATGGTCCGGGGCTTAAGTGGTTAAAAGGGCCTGGCAGTCCGTGATGAACAATCTAAAACCAGCAATGGCAACAACCTGTGTCGCTAGGAATTTAGAACACTGGATTAACCAGATGAAGGCCCATGTTACGGCGGATTCCCCAAAACAGGAGATTCTGGACTCATTTACAACGCTTTCTGCAGCAGTATCGTATATTGCGGATGCTTCAGTAGAATCCATTCGTATTTCAGCCAGGTCAGCGGCTTTGACCAATTCTGCTAGGAGAGCCTTGTGGCTTGAAACTTGGCCAGGAGATGCTGCATCTAAAAACAGACTGTGTAGCATTCCCTTTGCAGGGGATTTGGTTCTGAGCTGGAGTCCATTCTTGACCGTACGGCTGACAAAAAGAAGGCGTTTCCGGTCAAAAAACAACAGGTACAGACCCGTAAGCGTTTTTTTCGTCCCCAAAAAGGACAACAGGAAGGAAAAACGCAAACCAAAAGGAAGCAGTGGTCTTCCCAGAAACCAAAAGGTAGGAGTGGAGTGCTCTTCAATCCTCCTGCGACCTCCGGAAAGCCGCAGTGACAATCCACCCCAAGTAGGGGGAAGACTCCAGGAGTTCATTCCCCAGTGGAGAGACATCACTACAAATCAGTATATTGTAAACATGCTCTCCCAAGGATACGTGGTGGAATTCACGGAAGAACCCCCAAAGAGATTCCTAGTGACGAACGTCCCGAGGGATCCGGTCAAGGCACTCGCCATGAAGTCCCTAATTCAGGAACTGATATCCCAGAGAGTCATTTTTCCGGTTCCAACAAAGGAGTTCTTCCAGAGGTTCTATTCTCACGTTTTCCTTGTACAGAAACCTTCAGGAAAGTACCGCCTCATCCTAAATCTAAAAATGCTGAATTTGTCAGTAGAATACAAAAGATTTTCGGATGGATTTCTTAGTAAGAAGCCTCCTGAGTCAGGGATGCTTCATGGCGTCAATAGATTTGCAGGACGCATACCTCCACATTCCTATTGCTGCCAGATCTCAGAGATATCTGAGGTTAGCACTGAGAGAAGGGAAGAAGGTGGTACACCTGCAATTCAGAGCTCTTCCATTCGGCCTGTCATCTTCTCCAAGGGTGTTCACGAAGGTAATGGCCGAAGCTCTAGCACCCTTGCGTCTAGAGGGAATTGCAGTGATTCCTTATCTAGATGACCTGCTACTGTTTGCCCAAACCAGAGATGGACTTCAGAGAAACTTGGACAGAGCACGTGCTCACCTAGAATCCATCGGATGGATACTAAACCTCCAAAAGTCCAATCTGATTCCCTCTCAGGAGGTGTTATTCCTGGGTTTCCGTATCAACACTGTGGAGCAAAAGATTTTTCTCCCAGAAGAAAAACGGGAAAAGCTGTTAGAGGTTGTGTCACTCTTACAATCCAGTCAGCTTCTGTCCATCAGGAGGGTCATGTCAGCATTAGGAACCCTGACCTCTTCCATACCGGCAGTACAGTGGGCAAAGCTCCATTTCAGACCGCTGCAAAAGTTTCTGTTAAAAATCTGGGATCGCCAGCAACATTCACTGGTGAAGATCCCCACCAAAGTAAAGAGGAGTCTCTGGTGGTGGAAGAACCAGGCAAGACTCTCAGCAGGCCTGTTATGGTCCTTTCCAACCCAGGTAAGGCTAACAACCGATGCCAGCTCCTGGGGTTGGGGGGCTCACATGAGCGGTCGTTGGGCTCAGGGATCTTGGTCCACAAGGGAAGCACTGAGATCCTCAAACTGGAGGGAACTAAAGGCTATGGAAATGGCCTTATTGTCCTGTGCAGAAGAAGTCCAAGGGCAACATACACAAATCCTGTCGGACAACGCCACGGCGGTGGCTTACATAAACCGACAAGGGGGCACCAGAAGCAGAATACTTCAAGGCCTAGCAGAGAGCATTCTAAACTGGGCAGAGCTCCATACTCAATCCTTGTCCGCGGTCCACCTAAAAGGGACCCTAAACAGGATAGTGGCTTTCCTCAGCAGGAACCAGGTGTACGAAGCAGAGTGGCAATTGAATCCAGATGTCTTCAATCTAATAGTGAAGAAATGGGGACAGCCAAGAGTGGATCTCTTTGTGACTCAGGAAAATACACAAATATCTCTCTTTTTTTCCCTGAACAGGAACGAGTCATCTCTGGGGGTAGATGCTCTGGCGCACAGTTGGAATTTTCGCCTCGGCTACGCCTTCCCTCCATTTCAGCTGATTCCGCAGGTCATAACAAAAATCCGGAAAGAGGATATGACAGTAATCCTCATCACTCCCTTCTGGCCCAAAAGGCCTTGGTTTTTGGCTCTTCTACAGATGCAGATCAAACCATACTGGCACCTTCCATTGAGACAAGACCTTCTGTTACAAGGTCCTCTTTTTCACCAAGAAGTAAAAAAGCTAAAACTCACAGCTTGGCTTCTGAGGAGCAACTCTTAAGGAGAAAAGGATTCTCAGATAGGTTGGTGGCTACCCTCCTATCTAGCAGAAAGAATGTTACCAGAGCAATATATCACAAAGTCTGGACAGTCTTTAACTCCTGGTACATCCGGCAGACCATTAAAGCAGATTTCTTCTATCCTGGAATTCCTACAAGAAGGAGCAGACCAGGGCCTAGCGGTCAATACCCTAAAAGTTCAGGTGGCCGCACTGGGGGTATATTTTGAGAAATCTATTTCATCAGAACCCCTAGTAATCAGATTCTTTAAAGCCCTCACTCGGGCTAGACCGATGGTGATCAAAAACTGTCCGTCATGGGACTTGTCAGTCGTTCTACAGGCCCTGACCAGGGAACCTTTCGAACCTCTTAATTTAACCTCCCTGAAACTAATTACTTTGAAAACAATTTTTCTAGTAGCTATTACAACAGCTCGAAGAATCAGTGAGCTGCAAGCTTTATCTATCAGGGAGCCATTTTTTTCTATTCTTTCAGACAGGATTGTGCTGAAGACGGATCCTAATTTTTTTACCAAAGGTTGCTTCAGTTCAAAATAGAACCCAGGAGATAATACTTCCTACGTTTTGTTCTAATCTGTCAGGGAAGAAGGAAGAAGAATTCCATACCCTGGATGTTAAAAGAGCAGTCTTAAGTTACCTGGAAGCTACTAAAGACTTTAGGCGTTCAGACGCACTATTCATTCTATTTTCCGGAAATAAAAAAGGAAGACAAGCTTCTAGAGGAACTATTGCCAGATGGTTGAGAATGGCTATCTCGGACGCCTATTCCCTTACAGGCCAGGAGAGTCCAGTAAGTATCCGGGCTCATTCTACTAGAGCTTCGGCGGTGAGTTGGGCAGAAAAAGCTGGTGCCACCCCCGAACAAATCTGTAAGGCAGCTACATGGACAAGTCTGACGACCTTTGCCCGTCATTATAGATTAGATCTCATAATGGCTGGGGACCAGGCTTTCGGAAGGAAAGTCTTACAGGCTGTTGTCACACCCTAAATGGGGTAAGTCTCGATTATCCTCTCGGGTGCTGTCCTGAAAGACGTTTTGGAAAAATGCAAGTTAGACTTACCGGTAACTTGTTTTCCAATAGGCTTTCAGGACAGCAGGATCCCGCCCTTTTTTAATGCTGTGGCTGTAATACTATGTAATAACTGTCGCTTATGTGTTGCAGCTGAGGCTGGAGGTTCTCTACAAACAACTGATGGAAGCAACGTGGAGACCTCCAATTAAAGACTTAATTGATGAGGTGTTTCCTGTAGGAGGAGGAGCCATGATCTCTCGGGTGCTGTCCTGAAAGCCTATTGGAAAACAAGTTACCGGTAAGTCTAACTTGCATTTTTCCTGCCGGGCTGCATGCTTGGATAGGGGTCTGGTATGGATTTTAAAGGGGACCTCACTTTTCAAAATCTTTCATTCCCAGCAAATCTTTTTACATTCAGCTGTCAGGTACTCTGACAGCTGATGACTTATTGGTTTTTAAGGAGTGGATGGCCGCCCACTCTAAAAGTGTAGCTTCACCCAAAAGGCTTGTTTGCTGCCATTTTGGGGGGAGCGGGTACCTTTCCCTCCTTCGGGAGACCTCTCTGTGGCCAGATCCCCCAGAAGTTCAACCCCCTTCCCAACTGCTGGCCCATTCATTTGTGCAGTAGGAAACAGGGCTGTGAAAGCTGCAAGTATTCCCTTTAGAAGAAATGGTGGCGGCGCCCAGGATCCATTTTAAAAACAATCGCAGGATCCCTGGACAGGCAAGTGTCCTAATATTATAAGTCAGCAGCTACAGTATTTGTAGTTGCCGACTTAATTTTTTCCCATGGTGGAGGGATAGAAACAACCGGTAAATACTGCTGGCCTCGATAGTTAAACTCAATTGACAGAAGGAAATGGTTATAACTCCAGTTCATGTGGTGTTTATAGTGAATTACCAGTTTCAGGATTACATGCGGCATTTAGGGAAAATGTGTCTGGATACTTGCATACCGCATGTGAGATGCTTTTGTCAATGGAGCCCATAGCCTGTCTGTGGGGGTGCAATGAAAAATAAAAATCAGGAGTGCAGAGGTTGGGGTCGGCAGTCTACAGAGCCCAGCAGGGCAGAGAATGGGAGGTCAGCATGGGAATTGACGGATTGGGGTAGCAGGGAAGAAAGTCAGTAGGGCAGAGCTGCTACTTAGCCCCTCCCACCCCCAGTACTACACACAGCTGAGGTCTGTTTCCCCCCCCCCCTCTCCAGACAACCTCAATCTGCACAGTGTCAACCTCAATCTGCCTTTTCGATCTGAGATTTCACCGGTCAGAATGGCAACAGCCAGCTACACACTGCAGATTGAGGGTGTGCCACCCACTAGATCAGCCCTCCTCAACCCAGCTTCAATGTTGGCTGCAGGCAAGCCGAGAGAGATGGGCTGGAATTGAGGCAGCAGGGAATAGAAGAGCCAGCCATGCTCCCTTCTGTGTAGCAAGCTGCAAGTGTCGGCCAGCTTTGCTGATGTGTGTAAGGTGTCCCAGGCTTTCCTTGCATGTTATAATAAATGCAGCTGCATGCCAAGGATTGCTGAACCTTGATGTAGTCAGTCAATTTTGGGTTAAAAACAATTTATTGATGCTCCACAAAAAAATCACTAGTGTGTTGTAAATACAACACAAGGTCAATTGTCTCCAATAGCAGGTACACAGATATTGCTTTCTCAACATGTTTTGCTGACATTTGCTTCCTCGAGTAGTGTTGATCAAACGATATGCCATCAATACAAAAATAATCCAACTTAACCACTTCAGCCCCTGAGGATTTGGCTGCCAAATGACCAGGCCATGTTTTGCGATTCGGCTCTGTGTCGATTTAACTGACAATTGCGCGGTCGTGCGCCGTGGTTTCCAAACAAAATTGACCCCCCCACAAAGAGCTTTCTTTTGGTGGTATTTGATCACCTCTGCGGTTTTTATTTTTTGCTCTATATAAAAAAGAGCATCAATTTTGGAAAAAAGCAATTTCTCTTATCGTCCATGGACTGACACAGCTGGATACTGTAAACGTGTGGGTATATGTCCCTCCTCGCAGGAGAACTAGGCAGAATGTTAGAAATGTATATTCTAGAACAGGGATCCTCAAACTATGGCCCTCCAGCTGTTGCGGAACTACAAATCCCATGAGGCATTGCAAAACTCTGACATTCACAGTCATGACTAGGCATGATGGGAATTGTAGTTCCCGAACACCTGGAGGGCCGTAGTTTGAAGACCCCTGTTCTAGAACAAACCAGAGCTGAACAGCCCCACCCAGGGGGGCGGTCCCTCTGGACATTACCCTCCTTTCTGCAGCTAGCAGCCTCAGTTTTTTTCTGCCTAGCAGAAGAAGACGTGGCTCTCTCAGGAGCCAGTCTCCTGGAAGATTTTTTATTTTTTTTATATCTTTTTATTTAGAAATTTTTTCTCATAATACAAACACTTATTGCATTTTATCCAATGAAACATTACATTTTTTTATGCCAATCCTCGTGTACATACTACTGTATCCTATTACTATATTCTCTTTTCCCTTTTTCATCCCACCTCCCCCGAACTACATCCATCACCTTTACTTCCTTTGGTCTGGTCACCACTATTCATTTCCTCCACCATTGCCACTATTCGCTCCTATCTATATATACTATTTTTACTCGTTTACACCGTTCTTTCCCTCTCTTCTCCACCCTCCCCTCCTGCCGCCCCCTAAGGATCTTAAATCTGAAGTCTTTTCACTACTAGTTGAGGTGGTGCCAGATCGGCATCCCCCAACCATGATTTCCATATAGTGTCAAATTTACCCACTTCCCTTCGGCTGTACGTCAGTCGCTCTCTTAACAGCACAGAGTTTACACGTGAAATCCACTGCTTCCCCGTAGGTACCGCTGGTGCCATCCAGTATTTTGCAATGTGTTTTCTGGCCAGATACAGCAGTCTAGTCAGCATACAGTACATTCCTCTTGGGAACATTTCTGTGTCAATGGCTCCAAGCAAGTACACTAGAGGATTTAGGGGAACAGGTACCTGACCAATCTCGTGATACACTGGGAGACTTCCTCCCAGTACCTATGGAGTTTTGGACATTTCCATATTAAATGTATAAAGTCCCCCCTATGTACTTTACATTTTGGACACGGGGGAATATCTTCCTACCCACCTATGTAAAATGAGTAGTTGTGATAATCTATGGGATGCAGATACCAATACCACAGGGATAGAGTTAAGTGCCATTTCCCACTGTTTCCCATCTATATCCCCTATGTCTTCCTCCCATTTGTTTTGACTTCTTAAAGAGGTGTGGTCCTGGACCGAGGACAACAATTCCATGTACATTTTTGATATTAATCCCTTCCGGGTGTCTGCCCCAAGAACTTCCCTAAGCATAGATGATGTTGACACTGTCATAGAATGTGTTGTTTGTTGTGCCTGCAGAGCGTGACGAAGCTGAAGATATTGATAGAAGCCCTTGGGGCTTAACTGGAATTCCTGGCATAGCTGTTCATATGTCTTCAAATCCTTCCCTTCATATAATTGTGCAGAAAACCAGATCCCCCTCTTTCCAAGGGGTAAAGCCCTGCAGTTCCTGTACCTCTGGGTATCTCTGATTGTGCCATATCGGGGTAAAGGGCAGTAAACCCTTTATCTTCAGAGCTTTCCGGATCTCCCCCCATACTCTTTTGAGAAGGACGCATATGGGTGCCGAGTCTGGTATACTTGGTAGGTCCATTTCCATATGGGAGGTGGCTTCTAGTGTTGGGACAGATGTGGTCACCATTTTACATATCGGGTCTTCCCTCCCTTCCCGCCCCCATCCTGCCATCTGCTGAAGCTGTGAGGCCAGAAAGTACATTTTGGGGTGGGGTATTGCCAATCCTCCTCTATCCTTTCCGTACTGCAGGGTAGCTAGACTGATCCTGGCTGTCTTTTTTTTCCAAATTAATTCCCTCCTTAGTGTATCAATCTGTTTAAACCACTTATTAGAGATCCACATGGGGGAGTTATGGAATACGTACAGTAACTGCAGGGCCCACGCCATTTTTATTAAGTTTGCCCGTCCTACTACTGACAGTGGAAGTTTACACCAGTTGTTGCATTTCTGTCTAACCAGCAATGGGCCCAGATTTAGCTGAATATACTCAGCCGGTTCCGGGGATACTACTACTCCCAAGTATTTAAATTTTTTTGCTATGACTATTTGTTCTGCCCCCTCTGGTAACTGTTCCGTCCACTCATCTATGGGCATTAGAATTGATTTTGACCAATTAATAGTAAAACCTGAGAAGCCTCCAAAATCCTCAATTTTCCCCATCACTGCTCTCAACGAGGTGGCCGAGTCGCCTAGATATATGAGCGTGTCGTCCGCGTATAGAGATATTTTTTCTTCCCTCTTGCCCCTGCGAAACCCACCACTTCCGCGGCATTACGAATCAGAATAGCCAGCGGCTCTACCGCCAAGGCGAACAGCAGTGGGGACTGTGGGCGCCCCTGACGGGTGCCTCTATATAACTTAAATGGGGAGGAGACATTGTTTTTAATACGGAGTCTGGCTCTGGGTTTAGAATAGAGCACCTTTACCCACTTTATAAACTTATCCACCATTCCAAGTCTTTCCAGGATCTCCAGGAGGTAGGGCCACTCCACACTGTCAAACGCCTTTGCGGCATCCAGTGACAGAATGGCCCTACCCCCCGGATTATCCACCGGCACCTGTAGATTCATATATAATCGCCTAATATTGTCTGCGGTGGAGCGTGTGGGTATAAAGCCAGACTGGTCATGATGGACCAGCCTGTCGATTACCTGGGATAGCCTCTTAGCCAAGATACTAGCCAGAAGCTTCACATCCGCATTCAATAGGGAGATTGGACAATAAGAGTCCAGCAGAAGCTTATCCTTCCCCGGTTTTGGAAGTACTATTATTATTGCCTCCTGCATACTATCTGGTAGGCTACCTACTTCCACTGCCTCCGTTAATGCCTGCAACAGGGGTGGTAGCAGGTCCTCCTTATGAGAGTACACCTCGGCCGGTAGCCCATCCGGGCCTGGGGATTTGTGGTGTGGTGCCCCCTCCAGTGCCTCCGTCAGTTCTTTCAATGTTATTTGGGAGTTTATCATTTCCCTATCGACCTCAGAGAGCTGTGGGAATGGGCATGTTTGTAAAAACAGAGCCAGGTCAGATGAGGTGTAACTAGTTTTAGAGAAATATAAATCCTTATAGAACCGCTGAAAATTGTCTAAGATATCGGTACTCCGGGTATATTTCTCCCCGGATTCTGCCTTTACAGCAAAGATATTAGCGGATTCCCGCTGTTCTCTAGCTTTAAGGTCAGGAGACGGCCAGTGTTTTCCCCCTCCTCTAAATAACTCTGCTGCTGAAAATATCTCCTTTCTCTTATCATCCATGGACTGACACAGCGTGTCTTTACACTTTACACGTGGGTTATGTCCCTGCTTGCAGGAGAAGACCTATGCAGAATGTGAGATGTTATACATACATTCTAAAAAGCCAGAGCTGAACAGCCCCGCCCAGGGGGGCGGTCCCTCCGGATATAACCCTCCCGCTGCAGTCAGCAGACCTCAGTTTTTTTCTGCCTAGCAGAAGGAGAAGACGTGGCTCTCTCAGGAGCCAGTCTCCTGACCTATTTTTATTCCTTTTCTGGAATTCTTTTTTATTTTATTTTTGAGAATCTTCTATCAACTGTCGGCTGGGCAACAGGTTGGGTACAAGATATCCTCGTAGTCTTCCCTGTCCGACCATCGAGCGTGCTGATCCTCGCCTTGTGTGCGTGAGACTCAGTTCACGACATACCCCATGACTCCAGGGGTGGCCGGGTTTGCTTTCATGCTCCCACGGTCCTCTCAAGACTGAACAGTTCCTGACTGACTGTATCTTTCGCGGTGGACCGGGCCGACAGCTACTCAGTACTGCACTGCGATAGTCCTGTCAGAAACACACCAGTGGGTCCCTCAGGGGACAGGTAAGTAGTCTCTCCTGCCTGCAGGTGAGTACAAAAAGCTGTGTGTTTCTCTGTAGGGGATTTTCCCTGTCTCCCCCTGTATTTCATTGTCACTCTCTGTCACCATTGCTGGCGCTGTGCTGTGTGGGGTGCCTGGGGGTCACGCTGTTCTTGGAGGGGCTCATGCTGGTCTGCAGATGTGCTTGGGGCCTTTATTGTGTGTTTTTGGGGCCTGAGCGCCGAGTGGTGCTGTGTGTGCTGTTTTCACTTTATCTGCGTCATGGCGGCCATCTTGCCGCAGATCGCCTCAGTGAAGTGCGGCGGACATTTTCTTGTAGCCCGCGCGCTCTTCAGCACTAGTTTTGACCTCTAGCGCTGCTGTAACAGCGCGAATCTCCTCACAATCTCCTCACAGCTCACCAGCGCTGACACAGCGAGGTACAGACAGCGGAACTGAGCGGTCCCTGGTCCGGTTTGGTGAGTCCCCTGGGCGCCCCCTTCTCAGTCAGCACAGCCTGTGGGTGGACTTTTTATCTGAGGAGTCTCAGAGGGGGACAATATGGAGTCTGTGTCACCAGCTTCCCCTAACATGTCAGTGTACAACAGGCAGTGCTTCAGCACCTGCGGTCCCTATGGACCAGTTGTGGGCAGTCCTGGAATCATTTCTGACCAGGATGGGAGCTGTGTGCAAGCGCAAGGGAGCAAAAAAGCGCCCTCTCCCCACTTTATCTACACGAGGGCAGTGCGCTGATTCAGATATGGGCCTAGCCACTACCGCTCAGGACCCTAGTTCTGAATGTATTGGATGGTTTTGAACAGGACATTCCTTATGAGGAAAACTCCAGTTCTGAGTCAGTAAATGACAGGGCGCTTGTTAGTGTACTCATGACTGCGGTGAGGGACACTCTCAAGCTAAATGCTGCGGATGCAGAACCTCAGGCGGATACAGTCTCCTTTGGTTCTTTTAAGGCCAGGCCTTCTAAAGAGATGTAACTTTCTTTGTCTAGCTCATTGATAAGGTCTGGGAAAAGCCGCAGAATATTTTTTTATGGTCCTGCGGCGTTTGTCTATCAGATACTCCTTTGAAGATGCCTTACTTAAAAAGTGGGCTTCTCCCCCAGTGGTCGACCCTCCAGTCGCCCGGTTGAACAAGGCCATCACTCTCCCGATGGAGGGGACTCCTACGTTTGAGGACCTCACTGACAGGAGGTCAGAAGTGGTGAGCAGAGCCATGTTTTGACTTGTTGGGACCCGCCCTACGGCCTGTGGTAGCGGCGACCCTTGTGTCTTAAACACTTACAGGTTGGGCAAAAATGTTGCACCTAGCTGTACAGGAGCATATAATCTTCCTCCAGACACAGTTGCTCTGGCCCACCAACTGGGCAGGGCCTGGTTTATGTGTGCGACGCCACGTTGGACGCGGCCCCTTTAATATCCATGGTCTCTGTCTCGGCGGTGGTATTGCGTCGTCTTATCTGGTTGAAATGCTGGTCTGCTGACCTAGCCTCTAAGAAGCTCCTGACGGATCTACCATTTAAAGATGGTAGACCTTTCGGTGCTGCTCTGGATGACATCGTCAAGGATGTCATGGGAGGTAAAAGCACTCTTCTTCCTTAGACTAGCAAGGGTAAGGGGGCCCGCCGCAAACAGGGTCTTTCCTTTCCAGCAAAAAAGTTTTTTTTTCGTCAGTTGAGTCCACGGGTAGGCCCTCCCAGACTGATGGAGTGCGGCTGGTGGGCACAAGCGCCCCTGGGTGCGTAAGCCAAACAAGCGGCTCCCGAGCCCGCCTCCGCGTGAAGTCTTGCCCCGCCCGACTCTGGGGTGGGGGGACGACTTCGCAGGTCACGAATCGGTGGACCTCCCAAATCTCCGACTGGTGGGTGTGCGAGGTGGTCACCTCGGGATACACGGTAGTATTCCGATCCTGGCCCCCAGACAGATTCTTTCCCTCGAATCTTCCTCTCCTTCCTACCCGTCGGGCAGCCCTCTTGGGACTTCGGGTGATTCCTGAACATTCAGGAGTCAGTCCTGGTACCGACTCAGCGTCTGGAGTATCTAGGTCTGATTCTGGACTCCTTGGAGGCAAAAGGTATCCTACCTCTGGAGAAGTTGCTGGCACTTCAGCCTGCGGTGCGGGTGCTGACGTCCTGAACATGGTCGTCAATCCGTTTTTGCATGAGAGTCCTGAGACTCGTTGTGGCCTCCTTCGCGGCCGTTCCATATGCCCAATCACACACCAGGGCATTGCAGAAGGAGATCTTGTCCACCTGGGACAAATCTCCGTTGTCCTTGGATCTTCAGATCCAGGTGAGTCACCTGGTCAGGGCGTCCCTGACATGGTGGTTGAGATCCTCGGCTCTTCGGTCCGAAAAGTCGTTCCTCCCCATCCAATGGACAGACGCCAGTCTGATGGGCTGGGGTGGAGTCTGGGGAGTCCTGTCGGCCCAAGGGCTTTGGACTCCGGACGAAGCCTGTTTACCAATCACTGTTCTGGAATTTACGGGCAATCAGGCTGTGCCTCTCCTCGGGTCGGAGAGATTACAGGGTCGCTCCATCAGGATCCAGTCACACAACGCCACGGCGGTGGCATATGTAAACCATCAAGGGGGGACTCGGAGCTCAGCTGCGGCTTCCGAGGTAGCCCGTATCCTGAAGTGAGCCGAAAGAAACGTGCCGGCTCTGTAGGCCGTTTACATTCCGGGCATAGACAATGGGCAGGCGGACTATCTGAGTCGCCAGACGCTGGACCAAGGAGAGTGGTCCTTGCATATTTTCACTAGTTTACCGATGGTGGGGCACGCTGGATGTGGACCTGATGGCCTCTCGACTCAATCGCAAGGTGTCGAGGTTGTGGCCAGATCCAGGGATCCTTGGGCGATGCCTTGGATGCGTTGGTGGCCCCATAGGGTCCTTATCACCTGATATAAACTCTGGTGATCCTAATTGCTCCGGATTGGCCTCAGCGTCACTGGTACACTGATCTGGTACGTCTCGTCGCGTAGGTTCCCTGGCGGTTGCCGATGAGGAAGGACCTTCAGTCTCAAGGTCCTATGTTTCATCCGGCTTTACAGTCTCTGGCTTTAACGGCATGGCTGTTGAAAGCCAGGTGTTGAGGGACCGAGGTCTCGCGGACTCGGTCATTTTGACCATGTTAAGGGCACGGAAGTCTTCCTCCAGGCAGATCTATCACCGTGCCAGGAAAGCTTATATCGCCATGTGCGAATCGCTGGACTGGCGTCCTCGGACGTATTCCGTTCCCAGAATCCTGCGTCCTCTGCAGTGTGGAGTGACCCAAAAGCTTGCTTTGAGTACCATTAAGGATCAGATTTCGGCCTTGGCCGTCTTCTTTCAGCGACCTCTAGCGGGTCATTTCTTGGTTAGCACCTTGTGTTGGGGGTTCGCCATGTGCTCCCTCCTGTCAAGCCTCCTCTCCCACCGTGGGATCTGAATTTGGTGCTCTCGGTCCTCCAGGAACCTCCTTTTGTGAATATCCAGGATATTCCCCTCTTGTCTTGTCTCAGAAGGTGGCCTTTTAGTGGCTATCACTTCTGTTTGATGAGTGTCTGAGTTGGCGGCCTTGTCCTGCAAGTCGCCATATTTAGTCATCCATAAGGATAAGACAGTGTTGCATCCGCGACCTTCCTTTTTGCCAAAGGTGGTGTCGACCTTTCTCCTACATGAGGCCATTGTCCTCCCGTCCTTGTGTCCTCACCCATCGCATCCCTGAGAGTTTGCGCTGCACATTATTGGATGTCGTACGAACCTTGCGGGTGTACCTGTCTGCTACTACTTCTATTCGGAAGTCTGACTCACTGTTTGTAACTGCCTCTGGTCCAAAACAGGGCCAAGCGGTTTTCGTCTGCCATCATTTCTAGGGGAATCAGACAAACCGTCATTCAAGCCTATACTCTCTAAGGGCGGGCGCCTCCCTTTCCGGTTACGGCGCATTCCACCAGGGCAATTGGTGCTTCCTGGGCTTTCCGACATCAAGCGTCGGTTGCACAAGGGTGCAAGGCGGCGACCTGGTCGCCTGTTCATGCCTTTTTAAGTTTTATGAGGTTGATGTGGCTGCATCTTCGGATGCTTCCTTCGGCCGCAAGGTGTTGCAGGCCGCTGCTTAAAGTTGCAACTCCTCTGTTGAGGAGCTCTGCCTTGTATTGGAGTGAAGTTTTTTGGGTTTTCCATTTATACTGCTCCCATCCCTCTTGACACTGCTTTGGGACATCCCACGTGTAAAGTGTAAAGACACGCTGTGTCAGTCCATGGATGATAAGAGAAAATAGGATTTTTGTACTTACCGTAAAATCTATTTCTCTGACATCCATGGACTAACACAGCACCCACCCTTCCTTTTAAGTTTGTACTGCTTTGTTATGAATTGAGGTCTGCTGACTGCAGTGGGAGGGTTATGTCCGGAGGGACCGCCCCCCTGGGCGGGGCTGTTCAGCTCTGGCTTTTTAGAATGTATGTATAACATCTCACATTCTGCCTAGGTCTTCTCCTGCAAGCAGGGACATAACCCATGTGTAAAGTGTAAAGACACGCTGTGTCAGTCCATGGATGTCAGAGAAATGGATTTTACGGTAAGTACAAAAATCCTATTTTTCTCCGCTGCGGTCAACAAGACCGAGTTATACATGGATTGCGCCTCCATCCAGGAGTCATGGTTAGACTGAGAGGGGTCAGCTATCAGGGCCTGTTGTCTCACTTTCATTTCTTCCCGTACCCTGCTTTCCCATTCCCTCGAGCGAGTTTTAATTCCCGTTATCTCTCTAATAAGGCTTCCCCTTAAAAATGCCTTAAAGGGGTTGTAAAGGTTCGTTTTTTATTTTCTAAATAGGTTCCTTTAAGCTTGTGCATTGTTGGTTCACTTACCTTTTCCTTAGATTTCCCTTCTAAATATTTTTTTTCTTTGTTTTCTTTGTCTGAATTTCTCACTTCCTGTTCCTCCTCAGTAAGCTGTTCAGTAAACTGTTTTGGCTGACTCAACACCACTCGGATGATGGTGTGAAGTTTAGTGAGGAGGAACAGGAAGTGAGAAATTCAGACAAAGAAAAAAAACATTTAGAAGGTAAATCAAAGGAAAAGGTAAGTGAACAAACAATGCACTAGCTTAAAGGAACCTATTTAGAAAATAAAAAACAAACCTTTACAACCCCTTTAAGTGTGTCCCACACTACCGCTGCGCTAGCCGATCCCCTATTAAAGTGCAAAAATTCCCGTATTGCCCTTTTCGTTTTATCCGGAGACGGAAACAGAGTTAACCAAAAAGGGTTCACTTTCCACAACGGGCAGCCCGATGTGACCGTAGCATCCAGCCGTACCCAGAATGGAGAGTGATACGATAACACACGCGGCTCATAGGCCGACTCCCTTACCCGCTGCATAAGTACCTCATTCCCTAGACCCAGGTCAATACGTGAGAGTCCTTCATGTGTAGCGGAGTAGCATGAATAGCTTCTATCCTGTGCATGTCTCTCTCGCCACACATCGCGGAGTACCATTTCCATGAGTAGGGAGGCAAAGGCTGTCCTACCAGTCGTCTGCCTCACCACTCTTGATGACAAAGACATTCTATCCAGGGATATATCCAGAATATTATTAAAATCTCCCAACGCTAATACCGGAACATCCGGAGATAGAGCCATAAATTGCGCTAAGCTTCTAAGAGGGGTCGCTGAGAATGGTGGAGGAACATAAACTGAAGCGATAATACACACTAATCCATTGAGCTTGCAAAGCAGAAAAACGTATCTGCCTTCTCTGTCCACCTTCTGTTGAATACATTCAAAGGAGATATCAGTAGAGACCATTACACTTACTCCCCTGGAGTATGAAGTGTGCATAGAATGGAATTGTGTCCGGTATCTACGTGAGTGCAGAAGGTGGACAGAGTCAGGCCGCATATGTGTTTCCTGTAAACAGATTATCTGGGGTTTCATTCTATCAAAGTATTTAAACATTGCGTTCCTTTTATTCTTTTCCCCCAGACCCCTAACATTCCGGGTCATTAATACTATACCATTATTATTCCCATTGACCATTGTACAGACAAAATAAAAAAATTGTCATATACCACCAGTAAAAAGAAAATTAATAATAAATCAAGATTCATTTGCCCTTCTGATAGTGATCTGTCCCTAGTGAAGTACAAATAAAAATTCAAAACACCAAAATATACATCTGCAAAAATTCCCTTATTTTTGTGAAATATATACCGTATAGCAGGCCTTGTGTTTGTGATATTTTCCCATAATCCATTGTGATGTAGCTCCCTCTCCCTCCCCCACCCTTCTTCCTTCTACTCCCTCCCCTAACCCTTCCCCCCCTTTTACCTCTACCACCCCTCCCTTACCCTGAGTACCCACCCCCCCCCCTGTTTGCCCAGCTGGGCCTACCCTCGGGGTTTTGCCTATTACCTCTACTCTACACTCATCCCCTCTCATCTCCCCTCTATCATACATCTCTCTATGCCCCCACTCTAGGGGTCCCACACCCCCTCCCCCCCCCATCGACCATTTAGTGCTATTTCCTGTGTCTTATGCCGCGTACACACGATCATTATTCACGGCGGTTAAAAAAACGCAGTGAATAATGACAGGAAAAACGAGGGAACCGCTTGGTTCCCTACACACGGTCGTTTTTCCCGTCATTTTTTCTCTTGACGAGAAAAACGACCGTCTGTGGGCTCCGCGGCAGTGTTTCCCTATGGGAAAACTGCCGCGGAAAAAAATGCTGGAAAAAACGACGAGAAAATTTAGAACATGTTCTCGGCGAAATGAAAAAATGCAGTTTTTCTCGTCGAGAAAAGTGGTCGTGTGCACGCGGCATTAGTGTTTATACCCATTATTACATTGGATTTATCAAGTCTACCCCATTTCAATCTAATTAGTGTATTCTTTTCTCTTTTAAAGTGCTTCTACTAGTGCCTTAGCTAATATTTCCTTTCCCTCCCCCCCTTCCCCCAGCCCAATATTTACTTATGCAACAACAAAAAACAAAAAAAAAGGGGGAAGAAAAAAGAGGGGGGGGGGAACCCCAAGGTCTTATTATTCTCTTGTCTCTTGCTCTGCCGTTTTCTGTGAGATTTTCCTGTTGTCTTCCAACCACCTCTCAACACCCATTGGGGAGTCAAAAAAATGTATGCCATTCAACGCTGATACCCGCAAGCGGGCAGGGTATAGGAGTGCATAGTCCATCTTATTTTCCTGGAGAATACGTTTTAATTGGCATGAAGGCCGCTCACCTCCTTTGAAGCTCTGGGGAGAAGTCCTGGTAGAATGACATTTTTTTCCCCTTATATAGGATTTCCCCCATTTCTCTGGCCTTCCGGAGTAGGGTCACTTTGTCCCTGTAATTAAACATTTTCAAAATTAAGGGTCTTGGACGCTCACTTCCCTGGCGGGGTTTAAAGGGGACTCGATGGGCGCGCTCGATGCCAAAAAAAAGATGAAAAAGATGCTGCCCCAAATGTCTCCTTAAACCACCCCTCCGGGAATAGTATAGGGTCGGCTCCCTCACTCCGTTCGGGCATGCCTATTATTCTGACGTTACTTCTCCAATTCACATTTTCTAATTCGTAAATTTTGGCGGCCTGATTATCCATTTGTTTTTTCATCCCCACAATGTCTTGTCTAAGCGGGAGTAGCACGACTTCTACTGTGCTTCGCCTTTCCTCTAGGACAGTAGTTCTTTCAACTGTTTCTTTCAGCTTGCCCCCCATTGCAACCAGCTCCTCCTTTATACCTTTCAACTGAGTATACAGGCCGGTTATCGATTCCCTACATGCATTTATTGCATGCAAAAGGTCTCTCAATGTGGGCTCTTTCTCCCGTGCCCTCCTCCATATTCACCTCTATTGTACTGGTGACGCTTGTTGCCGCTGTTACTGCAGTTGTCACATTCGGTTTCCCTGCTCCTTGCCCTTTGTTACTGGCTGTTTTTGTACTTGATATTGCTGCCTGGTTCACTGGTACCGGTGCCTGGCCACTACCTTGACTTTTCCTAGCCACGAGGTTCCTACCTGAACTGACTGTTGAGATTTTGCTGGTGAAAGGGTATTTCGAGCAAATCGCTCTAGCTTTGCCGCTGTCGCCTTTGCTTGACTTGCTTGGCTCTTTGCAGAGCGTGTGACCTGGGCTCCTTCCTGCAGTGTCTGATGCTGGTTTATCTGCTCCTCTACTCCCCATTTCCCGGACATAGTAGAATGTCGCAGTACCGCAGTATTGCAACTATCTGTATTAGTTATATACGGCTCAATCAATGTACCGGGGGGGGGGGAGGATTCCTTTATTGGGTATTGTAGGTAGGTATTATCGGTACTAGTAATGATGGATGAAGAGCAAATATCTCTTATGAGAAGTGTCTCTGAAATTGGAATGCCCGGCTATCCCGCTCTCCTACTCCATTATCCCTGCGGTCCCTGCAGTTCTGCAATTGTAGGTTAATTATAAGTTAATACGGCTCAGCCTTGGTCCCTTTGCCTTTTTAGCTGTGGCTCTGACTCTGGCTCTGGCTTGACTCTGGCCCTGAGAGATTACTATACAACTGGCACCTGTCCCACCTCCAAGTCCTGGTACACAGCCTCAGGGTACACCCCTTTTAAGCTATCTCTTTAGGGGAGAAGGGAGAGAATGCTTCCAGTGAACTGTGTATTTCTGATTGTATCCGTCCTCAGAGCTCCCCTGGCGTTTACTGTCTGCCTCACACTCTGCCTCCACTCACCCAGGCTCTGTGATAGTGTTGTGGGGTCACATTATGCCCCGAAACCCCACGAGATCACTGGGGGGGTCCATATGCTCTACGTGCTCCTAGTTCCCCTCTTTTCGTTCCCTGCTTACCGCCAGAGATTGTGTCCTCCAGTACAGCAGACGGACGGTTGGGTGCAGGCAAGACAGCACAGCGCAGTGGAGCAGTGAAGCTCCTAGTCCTCTCACGACCGTCCCCACAGCAGCAGCCAGCCAGAGCGATGATTCGACGTGGTGTCTCGACGCTCGGCGTCCTCGGACCTCCCGCTCTGCAGCACCCAGGCACAGGCTTCTCCTCAGCGCTACAGCGTACCAACGCAATCCGCTCCCCAGCGAGGGTGGGGGTGGCCAGTAACAACAGGAGTTACAAAGCACAGGAAGAGGCCATGGAGGAAGAAGAAGAGGAGGGGGTGGAGGAGAGAGGTGTGTCACAACCAGTAGTAGCATTTTGGAGGCGTGGCGGCGGAACAACCTCCAACACTACTGCACCTTGTCCTGCATCCTTCCCAGCTCCCAAAAGAGTGACCCAATGGGCCGTGAAAGAAAGGTAACGTCCCTGTCCATGCCTGCTGGACCATGAGTCAGCGGTAATATGCACCTTACCGCTGACCGCCCTGTCCAGCGAGGCCAAGACATTGCCTTCCACATGCCGGTAGAGAGCCGGAATCACCTTCCGTGAGAAAAAGTGGCGTTTGGGAACCTGCCACTGAGGAACCGCACATTGCACAAACTCACGGAAGGGGGCCGAGTCTACCAACTGAAAAGGCAGCAGTTGAAGCGCTAGCAATTTAGCCAAGCTAGCATGCAACCGCTGGGCATGTGGATGGCTGGGAGTGAACTTCTTTCGACGGTCCAGCAGCTGGGGCAGGGAAATTTGCCTGCTAGAATCGGACGTGGGTGTACTGCTAGCAGAGTGGCCGCAAGTACTTGGCTGTGACACACCTAATTCTACACCTTCATTCCTCTCAGTGCAGGTTTCAGAGAGGACTGAAGGTATAGTGGGGTTGGAGATCCCAGCTGATGCGGTGCAAGGAGAGGTCCGCTTTGTTCTTTGGTGTGGGTCTTTAAGGTAGGCTTGCCAACGAGCTGCATGGCAGGTCAACATATGTCTGGTCAAGCATGTGGTGCCCAAGCGGGTGATGTTTTGGCCCCGCGATATACGCTTGAGACATATGTTGCAAACAGCAGCTGTGCGATCTGATGTACTCGACTCAAAAAAGGCCCACACCAAAGAACTTTTTGAATAACGGGCAGAGGCAGCGCCCTGCACAGGCGGAGCTCTGCGGTGTGATGCCGTCGGTGTGCTGCCCTTACGCTGGCCCCCCGAGGGCATCCTGCCTCGTTGGAGATGTGCCTCCTCCTCATCCTCCTCCTCCTCCTCCTCTCTCCTATTAGGCACCCACGTGGAGTCAGTGACCTCATCATCCCCTCCCTCCTCATCACTGGAGCCAATCTGGCAGTATGCTGCAGCTGCTGGAACATGACTGCCAGATTGGTGTCCTTCTTGAGCATCCCCTCTATCTGCTCTCATGCTACTGCCTTCCTCTAGCTGGGTATCATCATCAGACCCTTCGAAACGCTGGGCATCCTCCAGGAGCATGTACCCAACACTGTGCTCAAACAGTTCGAGGGACTCCTCAGGAGGACATGGTGGGTCTAGGGAAGGAGTGACTGATAATGACATTGATACCAGGGAAGAGGACGCTTTGGCAGCTGCTTTGCCAGTACCCTGAGCCTGGGTGAGAGAGGATGAGGAGGATGAGGAGGGCTTGGTCATCCACTCTACCAAGTCTTCGGCATGATGCGGCTCAACACGTCCAGCTGCCGAAAAGAAGGACAAGCGTGTCCCATGGCCACGTGCTGATGGCGATGCACCGCGTCCACGACCAGCACTGTTGTCTCTAGACACAGAGCCTGCTTGCCCTCTTTTATTGGCTCCTGGCTGTCTGCCTCTCCTTGTTTGCCTTCCAGACATTCTAATGGCCTGCAGGGAGATGGGAAAACCAGCAATAAGGCCTAGCTTCTGGAGTATATTTTGCAGGAATCACACTACGCCTGCTGTAAGTGCTGCAAATGCCTGTTGGTGTAACACACTAGGAAAACACAGCAATAAGGCCTAGCTTCAGGAGTATATTTTGCAGGAATCACACTACGCCTGCTGTAAGTGCTGCAAATGCCTGTTGGTGTAACACACCAGGAAAACACAGCAATACGGGCTAGCTTCAGGTGTATAATGTGCAGGAGGCACACTCAGCCTGCTGTAAGTGCTGCAAATGCATGTTGGTGTAACACACCAGGAAAACACAGCAATACGGGCTAGCTTCAGGAGTATATTTTGCAGGAATCACACTACGCCTGCTGTAAGTGCTGCAAATGCCTGTTGGTGTAACACACCAGGAAAACACAGCAATACGGGCTAGCTTCAGGAGTATAATGTGTATGAGGCACACTCTGCCCGCTGTAAGTGCTGCAAATGCCTGTTAGTGTAACACACCAGGAAAACACAGCAATAAGGGCTAGCTTCAGGTGTATACTGTGCAGGAGGCTTAGCAACAATGACACTGACACTGTCCCCTGCCTATCCTTCTCTCTCCCTGCACACAAGGTTTAGTAAAGAATATGACACTGACACTGTCCCCTGCCTATCCTTCTCTCTCCCTGCACACAAGGTTTATCAAAGAATATGACACTGACACTGTCCCCTGCCTATCCTTCTCTCTCCCTGCACACAAGGTTTATCAAAGAATATGACACTGACACTCTCCATGCCTATCCTTCTCTCTCCCTGCACACAAGGTTTAGCAAAGAATATGACACTGACACTCTCCCTGCCTATCCTTCTCTCTCCCTGCACACAAGAATAGCACAAAGAATATCAACACTGTCCCTGCCTATCCTTCTCTTTCCCTGCGCCGGAACACACTACACAAGGCCTTTTATAGTGTGGGGCGTGTGCTAAACCCCCTGAGCTATAATTGGCCACAGGCAACCTGCCTGTGGCCAATTATGGCTCTCCTAGCTGCCGGCGCTGTGATTGGCCAAGCATGCGGGGTCACAGTGCATGCTTGGCCAATCACAGCGCCGGGATTGCACTGCAATGGCGCAGTGTATTGTGGGCCGTTCGCATCACTCGAATTTGGCGCGAATGGCCCAAATCGTTCGATGTTCGCCGAACGATCGAGCAGCCGATGTTCGACTCGAACACCGAGCTCATCCCTAGTGGCCAGGTCCAGGGATCCCTGGGCAGACGCGTCAGACGCGTTGGTGGCCCCGTGGGGTTGGTATTGGTTGATTTATGCCTATCCTCCACTGAAGTTTCTTCCTCGCCTTCTTTGCAGGGTGGAGGCCGAGGGGATTCCGGTGATCCTCATCGCTCCAGATTGGCCTTGGCGTCCTTGGTACGCCGATCTTGTGCGCCTTGTGGCGGACGTTTCATGACGACTACCTGTGCGGGAGGACCTTCTGTCTCAAGGTCCCATACTTCATCCTGCTTTACAGTCGCTGGCTTTAACGGCATGGCTATTGAAAGCCAGGTGCTGAAGGACCGTGGTCTCTCAGATTCGGTTATCTCGACCATGCTGAGGGCATGGAAATCTTCCTCCAGGAAGATATACCACCGTACCTGGAGAGCCTACAACGCTATGTGCGAGCAGCTGGATTGGTATCAACGGACGTATTCCATTCCCAGGATCCTGCTGTTCTTACAGCGCGGTGTGGACAAAAAGCTTGCTTTAAGCACCATTAAGGGTCAGATTCCGGCTTTAGCTATTCTCTTTCAGCGGCCGCTTGCGGGCCATTCTTTGATTAGTACCTTCATACGGGGGGTACGCCCGCAGCCTTCTTTTCTCCCGAAGGTGGTCTCAGCCTGCCACCTTAATGAGGACATCGTACTTCCGTCTTTATGTCCTCGTCCTTCGCATCCCAGAGAGTTTGCACTCCACACGTTGGACGTGGTACGTGCCTTGCGGGTGTACCTGTCTGCTACGGCTTCTGACTCGCTGTTTGTGTCTGTGTCTGGTCCAAACCAGGGCCAATCGGTTTCGTCTGCCACCATTTCCTGGTGGATCAGGCAGACTGTCATACAGGCCTATGCCCCTAAGGGGCGGGCGCCTCCCTTTCCGGTTACGGCGCATTCAACCAGGGCAATTGGTGCTTCCTGGGCTTTCCGACATCAAGCGTCTGTTGCACAAGTGTGCAAGGCAGCGACCTGGTCGTCCGCACATACCTTTTCAACGTTTTATAAGGTTGATGTGGCTGCATCTTCTGATGCTTCCTTCGGCCGCAAGGTTTTGCAGGCGGCTGTTTGGGGTGTAGTTTGGTTTTTCCTTGATACTGTTCCCACCCCTCGTTCTTTGACACTGATTTGGGACATCCCACTTTGTCAAGATTGAAGATGCTGTGTCAGTCCATGGACAGTAAGAGAAAATAGGATTTTTTTGTGCTCACAGTAAAATCCTTTTCTCTGATGTCCATGGACTGACACAGCACCCACCCCTCCTTTTTTGTGTTTGTACTGCTTTAATACGAACTGAGGCTGCTGGCTGCAGGTAGGAGGGTAATGTCCGGAGGGACCGCCCCTGGGCGGGGCTGTTCAGCTCTGGTAATGGAATGTATGTTCAAACATCTAACATTCTGCTTAGTCTTCTCCTATGAGCAGGAACATAACACACTTTGTCAAGATTGAAGATGCTGTGTCAGTCCATGAACGTCCGAGAAAAGGATTTTACGGTGAGTACAAAAAAATCCTATTTTTTATCCTACTGTGTTAGTGTTTTATGTGTTTTTTTAATATATCGACTCTGTGTTTATCGTGACAGGAAGGGGAAAGGAAAAAAAAAACTTAAAATTGTCCTCTTCAACTGTTGCGCGTGTGAGGATTTCCATATTTTCCTTTTGTGTTTGTTTTGTGTTTGTTTATATTCAATGTAGTTTATATTAGTGTTGTTTGCGTGTCTTTCTTTCTTCTCCCCATCCTCATCAAAGAGGAGGAGAGGAGGGAGGGGAAAGAAAGAAAAAAAGGGGGGGGGAGACAGGGGGGTCACCTCCCCCTATCAACAGATAACAGTCTATTCTATACAATTCTAAAAATGTTGCAGTCCATTCCTCACTCCTCCCTCTCATTTTAGCTAACTCTTAAGAGGTATTTAGTTTTTAGGTAGAGTCATACTTTCTATTTCTTTCTCTGTCTAGTTCTTACGCGTTTTTTCCCAGTCTGCCCATATTTTTTTTAGTTTCTCTGGTTGGTTTCTAGTTTTGTGAACCCATCTTTCTGCTTCCATTATTCTATCTACTTCTCCTCTCCATTCTGCTAAAGTGGGGCACATAACCTGTTTCCAGTATTTGGGTATCAGCTTCTTAGCCGCGTTTAATAAATGTGGTGTAATGCTATTTTATATGATTTTATAGATCCCATAGACCCATGGGATAAAAAGTGTGATGCTGTTAACTCTATAGGTTTCTTAGACATCTTCTCTATCCATGGGGCTATTTCTTCCCAAAATACTCTAATCTTTGGGCAGTTCCACCATATATGGAGGAATGCCTCTTTCTTTGCAGCCCCTCCAACAGCCGTTACTTGCGGACGGGTATATCTTAGCCAGTCGCACAGGGGTCTGGTACCATCTAGCTAGGAACGTATATGACATCTCCTGAATGGAGGAGCTTTTTGACGACGAGTGTGTTGCTTCCCATAGATTTTTTATTTGTGATGCTGTAAATGTACAGCCTAGTTCTTTTTCCCATTCTTTAATAAAGTATGGGGTTGAGGCATTTTGTCCACTAAGTATTAACCTGTACATTTGAGACAGTAAGTGGTTGGGTTTTGACATTTTCATACACATTTTTTCAAACATGTTTAGGGAGTTTAGAGTCCTTACCTGGGGTTCTAATTTTTTTTTTAAATCTTTCATTTGATAATATCTCCACCCCGCCATTGCCATCTCCCCTTGAGATGATATCATTTCTGCTTGAGAGATACGTTTTCCCAATGGGGCATACCTTAGACACATTGTATTCCCCTCTGATTCCCACGGACCTAATGCTCTTTTTTCTTCCCCTGGGGGGAACCATGGAAACCCTCCTAGTGGGGACAGTGGAGATGTTCTTGGGGCATTTTTGCCAGTTTTATTAATTCTGTCCCACACTGCCAATGTATTCCGGGTTAATGGGGATGTCCATTTTGACAATCCTCTCACCTTGGATGGTATCCATGGTGCTCCTTTTAGGTTTCTGCCTGCCATATTTTTCTCTATCGAAACTAGGGCTGCAACGGATCGGCGGTGATCCGTGATCTGAACGGGTCACCCTGTTCGGATCGGATCACCACTCTATCCACAGAGCGACTTTGCGGCCTTAGGAAAGGCCGCGGCTTCGGCCTAGCTCCGGAGCCCCGGCCATCTTGGTACAGCCGGCGGCGGCGGCCGCCTTGTGCGCGCTGACGTCATCACCCCTCACCCTCGCTGCTCGTGGATCTGAACTGGCCGGCGGGAGAGACTAAAGTAAGTGGGGGAGATGATTGTGGATATTACAGGGGGAGAAGATTGTGGATATTACAGGGGGAGAAGATTGTGGATTTTACAGGGGGAGATGATTGTGGATATTACAGGGGGAGAAGATTGTGGATATTACAGGGGGAGAAGATTGTGGATATTACAGGGGGAGAAGATTGTGGATATTACAGGGGGAGAAGATTGTGGATATTACAGGGGGAGAAGATTGTGGATATTACAGGGGGAGAAGATTGTGGATTTTACAGGGGGAGAAGATTGTGGATATTACAGGGGGAGAAGATTGTGGATATTACAGTGGGAGAAGATTGTGGATATTACAGGGGGAGAAGATTGTGGATATTACAGGGGGGGAAGATTGTGGATATTACAGGGGGAGAAGATTGTGGATTTTACAGGGGGAGAAGATTGTGGATATTACAGGGGGAGAAGATTGTGGATATTACAGGGGGAGATTGTGGATATTACAGTGAGGGGGAGATTACGTGGATATTAGTAATTTTTTATTTTTTTTGCCGATCCGAAAATGATCCGATCCGTGGCTCTGATCCGAGGATCGATCCGATCGGTGAGTTTTTTGATCCGTTGCACCCCTAATCGAAACCCATGCTTTATTCTTCGAATCATGACACCAGTTTAATATGCGTACCAAAGACATTGCTCTGTAATACAGTGCAATGTCTGGTAGCCCCAGTCCCACCTCTTCCTTACTTCTGCGCAATATGTTATACGCTATTGTAGCATTTCCTTCCTTCCATATAAAGGACAGGAATGCTTTGCGTATCTTTTTAAAAAATGTTTGAGGGAGAGGTATGGGCACTGTATCTAAAATATAAATTAATCTGGGTATTACGTTCATCTTAAGGGTGTTTATGCTGCCTGACCATGTTAATGTGTATCCTTTCCATCTATTCAAGTACTCTATTATTTCTGTAGCTAGAAAGTTATAGTTATGTTCATATATAAGTTTTATATCTGCGGTTATATGGACTCCTAAATAAAATATTGATTCTCTATTCCATATAAACGGATAACTGTTTTGCAATAATGTGACTAATGATTTTGGCAAAAAATGAAAGGGAAAAGGGGAAAGCACTCACATTGCCACATCCGTATACCGTATTTATCGGGGTATAACACGCACCGGCGTATAACACGCACCCCAAGTTTAGGAGGGAATTTTAAGGAAAAAAACTTTTAGGAGGGAAATTCAAGGAAAAAAAACTTACATTTAAATGCAGCATGCAGCCTTGCCCAGTGTCCATCTGCAGCCTTGCCCAGTGTCCATCTGTCCATCTGCAGCCGTGCCCAGTGTCCATCTGTCCATCTGCAGCCTTGCCCAGTGTCCATCTGTCCATCTGCAGCCGTGCCCAGTGTCCATCTGTCCATCTGCAGCCTTGCCCAGTGTCCATCTGTCCATCTGCAGCCTTGCCCAGTGTCCATCTGTCCATCTGCAGCCGTGCCCAGTGTCCATCTGTCCATCTGCAGCCGTGCCCAGTGTTCATCTGTCCATCTGCAGCCTTGCCCAGTGCCTTTGCGATCGTGTCAGTCCCGGCGGTTTTTAAAATTTGGCGCCGATTTCTGTGGAGAGGAGCGAGCGGGGCCGAGTGTACTTCGGCTGGACTCGGCTCCTCTCGCAGTTCCGCCCATCTCCACTGACTGCGCCGCTGACGGAGAAAGCCGAGTGTACTTCGGCTAGACTCGGCTCTGCTCACAGTCACAGGCAGGACTGCGAGAGGAGCCGAGACTAGCCGAAGTACACTCGGCTTTCTCTATGTCAGCGGCGCAGTCAGAGATGGGCGGGACTGCGAGAGGAGCCGAGTAAAGCCGATTGTACTTCGGCTTCGGCTCCGCTCACTCCTCTCGCTCGTTTTCAGCAGGGGAATTTGACGGAGTATCGGCGTATAACACGCACCCACGATTTTCCCCTGATTTTAAGGGGAAAAAAGTGCGTGTTATACGCCGATAAATACGGTATTTGTAGGAAAAAATTGTCTACTCAGGAGGAGCAAAACCAGGGTCGGACTTTAAAGGGCAACACACGAAAATGGAATAGAAAAAATGCTTTAATGTCACATAAATGTTAAACAAAGATTAAAAACCATACAATGTATATATCAATCAATAGGAGGTCCCTTGAACGTCGACGCGTTTTGCCGTAAGGCTTCGTCAGGACGGACAAAATGGGAAGGTTTTTTATACACGCTTGGGACAAATCTCCCTATCTGGAATGAGATACATAAAAATGTAAACAATATATACAATTTAAAAATGATAAAATAATTTTTTTTTATTTGGTTAAAAAATGCATAATTTGCCCTTCATACACTCCACGATCAGAAATCAATAATAATAACCAGAAAGCCAAAATGAATACCTTGGAAAAGGGTCCAAAACAGCGACAAGTTGCTCAGAAGTTGCCAGCTCATATGTGTAGTATGGTGAAAGCAGATATGTGTGTGGTCTGGTAAGTGCACAGAAAAAAATTATATATATATATATATATATAATATATATATATATATATATGTAGTGAGACCCCAATCATATACACCGAATAAAGAATGAAGGTAAAAATAGTGTATTTAATGTTCACAGCATGGGAGTCCTACCTGCATATCAAAGAATCAGTCAAAGAACTTCGTTGTTCTTGCCAGGATACACTTCACTGGTGAAGGGAGCCTGATGTTTACAACTAGCGGAAATAGCTAGGCAGATCCATAGATACCAATTGGTATAGTAACAAGAAACAAATGTATAAACAGTATAAAAAGTATAAGCGAGACAAGTAAGGCCGGTAAAGAGAGCATATATGTAGATAAATTACCAGGTATATTTAATGAAGTATGCCCAAAACAGGGGTAGGGGACGTCCTAATGGGAAAGTTTTATATTCACCGCAAAGTCCAAACATGGATACTTGCAAGAAGGGTGCAAAGATAGCACAGTCAGTGCAGTGATAAAAGTATCACTGTTCAAAACTGGATGTAAAAAGAAACAAGTTTTTTAAAATAAAGGCTGAGTGAATATGTAGTACCAGTATAGTATAACCTCATAGGGAAGTACACTTACCTAACTAGTGGATGTCAAGTCACAATACCCCCCGGAGTCAGCCTCGTGCTGAACACAGAGGCCAGGCTCACCTCAATGGGCTATTTATACTGGAAACCGCGCCAAAGCACAGACGACGTGCGGCGCATTGACGTCATCCGTATGCGCCACGTATACGGTGCGCTGACGTCATGCGTCTGCAACCAGCATTGGTAAGCGTATGGGCGGAAGTGTTAAAAACGCCATATTGGAGCATGGAAAGAACAGCAAACCAAAGCGCCCTCAGACATACATCAAAAAAAAAAAAAAAGCCAAAACAAAATAATCGGGGCCGAAAAGGGAAGAGTGAGAGACAAAATTATATTGTGCAGAAACACTGCCAGAGTAGACCACCCGATGACATCGTATACATATGTTCTATGTCGCTGGCTATGGTAATCACCATGCTTAGATCAAAGATGCACAAAAAGGGCAAACACACATTAATAAACAAACAAAAACAGATAACATAGTATAGTATGATGATACATAGCATGAATATCAAAGGTAATTATTTACTTAGAATGAATTCCATTTGGTGCAATATAGCATAAAGGTTCCTATATCTCCATCATATAGAAGAAAAAGAGAGTTTTTATAGAGGACAGCCTGAACCTTACTAATACAGTGAATATGTTCTCTATAGACCAAGAGAATTGGTGATTTTGGCACATGGCTAGGTAATATTACAGACTTTTCTGTGTTTATTTTAAAATTTGATAATTTTCCATATCTCATCAGTCCTTGCATCAAACTCTCTATAGATTTCTGCGGTTTTGAAAGAAAAAACATTAAATCGTCCACATATGCTGATACTTTATGCTGTCTAGGGCCGATTTCAACTCCTTTTATTCCGTCATTCTCCCTTATTCTGCTTAACAATGGTTCTAGAACAAGGGCGAATTGTATTGGGGATAGGGGGCAGCCTTGCCTGTGCCATTCCGTATCTCAAAGCTTCCTGATAGGGTCCCCTTAACCTTTGCTCTTGGTCCAGTATATAATGCTGATACCCATACCATCATCCGTTCTCCCATACCTATTTCTCTTAATACTTCCTTCATAAATATCCAATTTACTCTATCAAATGCCTTTTCGGCGTCCATTGATATCACTACTCTAGGCATCTTCTTAGGTCCATTCTGCATCCATTGGAGTATGTGAAGGGCTTGTATGGTTTTATCTTTAGTTTCTCGTCCCTTCACAAACCCTGTTTGATCAAAATGCACTAGCTGTGTTATTTTGTCCTGTAGTCTACTTGCCAGTATCTTTGCCAGTAGTTTAGTGTCTAAGTTAAGGAGAGAGATAGGTCTATAATTTGCACAGTATTGTGGGTCCTTTCCAGGCTTTGTCACTGTCACATAAGCCAATACTGCTTCTGGGGGTAGCAGATTATATGCTGTAATTTTATTAAAGTAATTGCATAATGGTGTGGACAGGATATCTATAAATTTCTTATAATACGCATTTGTTAGGTCGGTAAATTTTCAATTGCTTTTTTTATTTCTTCTATAGTTATCTGTTCTTCCATTTTTTTCCATCTCTCTCCGAGAGAGGGATGGTATTACAGATTCCTTAATATATTCTCTTATCTTCTCTACCTGACCCTCTTCTTCTATTCTCAACAGTGTTGGTTGGATATTGTATAAGGCCCTGTAGAAGCTTTGAAATTCCGTAGCTATAGATTTTGTATCCTTTACTTGTTTGTTATTCACACAGATACCATGGGCATGCGAAAGTTCCGGCTGTTTTTTTTATTGTTTTGCCAGTAGTTTTCCACATTTGTTTCCATGCTCATAATATGTCTTATGTTCTCTGCTAGCGTTTGTCATCTAACAGCGACTCGTTTAAGCGCCAAGTCCGCTCCCGATGACCCGCAGATACCGGCATGAATGCCATCACCACTGGTGCGTGGTCAGATACTGTCATTGACTCAATTGTTACAGCACTCACATATTCCAGATAATATTGGTCCACAAAAAATAGATCCAATCTGGAATATACTTTATGACTCTTTGAGTAATAACTATAAGCCCTCCGCTCTCCATTTAATACCCGCCAACTATCCACCAAGTGGCGAGCTCGTAACAGTTTTTTCATATGTTTAAGGTCTTTAAATGATAGTGCTGTTTTCCCTGCTGTTGTATCTAATTTGGGGTCCATAATGATGTTAAAATCTCCTCCCAAAATCAGAAATCCCTCCCCAACCTTGTCCAGCATCCCCATTGTTCTCACTAGGAATTCTACTGTCCCTGTGTTTGGGGCATAAATGGAGGCAAACGTAACCTTCCTTCTGTGTCCTTTTGTACTGCTGTAGGGGTTATAGGGCATGTTTTCCCAAACACTATCGTTACTCCCTTGTAGTGATGAGCCGAACACCCCCGGGTTCGGTTCGCACCAGAACCCGCGAACGGACCGGAAGTTCGAACGAACATTAGAACCCTATTAAATACAATGGATGCGAACGTTCGAATTCTAAAGTGCTAATTATAACAACTATTATGCATGTTATTGTCCTAAAAAGGGTTTGGGAACCCGGGTTCTGCACCAGGGGACATGTATCAATGCAAAAAGAAGTTTTAAAAACGGTCGTTTTTCGGGAGCAGTCATTTTAATGATGCATAAAGTGAAAAAAAAAAAGTCAAATATTCCTTTAAATATCGTACCTGGGGGGTGTCTAAAGTATGCCTGTGAAGTGCCACGTGTTTCCCGTGTTTAGAACTGTCCCTGCACAAAATGACACTTCTAAAGGAAAAAAAAGCCATTTAAAACTGCTTGCGGCTTTAATGTAATGTCTGGTCCCGGTAATATGGATGAAATTCTTTAAGAAAAATGGCATAGCTACCCCATGACCCCCCCCCCCCTACCCCAGCCCATTACCAGCCCCTTTGGGTCTTGTATGGATATTAAGGGGAACCCCGCACATAAAATAAAAAAGGCCCTATATACTCTGAACAGCCGTATACAGGCGGTGCATACAAGACAGGGACTGTAGGTTTGTTCTTATGTAGAATCTGTTTGTAATTTTGAACAGGTACATTGTTGAAGTGTAGCTCCAGCCCAAAAATCTATTTTTAAACTTTTTGGAAAACATAGGTAAGGGTTATCACCCCTGTAACATTTGTTTTGCTGTCTGTGCCCCTGTTCAGAACATTTCACCTCACTTTCCGTCCCAATGACAACTGTTTTTGAAATGTGGTGTTTTTCTTGAAACAAGGATTGCTGATAAAGCATCAGTACAGAGGAGACACCTTTCTCCCATATTTATTCTTACAGGAGAGAATTTTCCTTCCTAGTGGTAGATTTCCTCTCACTTCCTGTTGTCTTCTTGCGTTTGCAAGTAGGAGTCGTTTGTAAGTTGGATGTTTGAAAGTAGGGACCTGCCGTATATACTCTGCAGAAATAGGCCCCTTAGTTGTTGGTGTTGGCACAACACTGTAAGCACTCACAGTTACTCTTGGTTGGTGCTGGAACGCCCTGCTGTCAACTATTATATCAGGAATTTTAATTACATATAATTGTTGAACAGTGGTAGTAAAAATTGGGCCTTTGATGGTGGTGCTGGTGCCACAACACTGTAAGCCCTGACAGTTACTCTTGGTGGGTGCAGCAATGGGCCCTGCTGTGAATTATTAGATCAAGAATTGTAATTACATGCCCCTGTTGAACAGGGGCTGAAAAATTGGGCCTTAGGCACTGGTGGCACAACACTGCAACCCCTCACAGATACTGTACTTGGAGCACAGCAATGAGCCCTGTTGCAAAGTATTGCTTCAAAAATTGTAATGACACGCCCCTGTTAAACAGGGGCTGAAAAATTGGGCCTTAGGCACTGGTGGCACAACACTGCAACTCCTCACAGATACTGTACTTGGAGCACAGCAATGAGCCCTGTTGCAAAGTATTGCTTCAAAAATTGTAATTACACGCCCCTGTTAAACAGGGGCTGAAAAATTGGGCGTTAGGCACTGGTGGCGGCACCCATAAACAAAAATGATCTTCCAAGCTATCATCATCAATCGTATCATTGAGGACTCGGAGGAGGAGGATAGCCAGTCAACATAACAGCACAGGCACTCAGCATCAGCATCAGTCTTGAAGGGATGTGACATTTTAAAATCAATTAGTCTGTTATATCAGCATCAGGTGTGTGGTAGCTGGTGGTGATCCAAGACTGGTTCATCTTGATGAAAGTCAGTCGATCAACCGAGTCGGTGGACAGGCGCACCCTGTGATCCGTGACAAATCCTCCAGCAGCACTGAATGTGCGTTCCGAAAGAACGCTGGATGCAGGACAGGCCAGTAGCTCAATTGCATACTGTGCAAGCTCTGGCCAGTGATCCATCCTCAAGACCCAGTAAGCCAGAGGATTTTCGGTGGGGAAGGTGTCCAAGTCTGACCTTGCCCCTAGATATTCCTGCACCATGTTTATCAGACGCTGGCGATGGTTGCTGGAACCAATCATACTTTGGGGCTGCGGACTAAAGAATTGTCTGAACGCATCGGTCAGACGGCCACCTTCCCCACCGCTCCTTCTTTGACTGGCCGAAGCCTCAGCAACTCGTTGTCCAGGACCAGGAGTTTGCAACCTCCCAGTCTCTGGGAACGCGTTGCACAGACCTTTCTGCAAGGCCTCCCGGAGTTGTCTCATCCTCTGCTCCCTCTGCGACGGTAACATAAGGTCCGCAACCTTACCCTTGTACCGTGGATCAAGGAGAGTGGCCAGCCAGTAATGGTCCCTCTCCTTGATCCGAAGAATACGAGGATCCTTCCGCAGACTTTGCAGGATCAGGGAGGCCATGCAGCGTAGGTTTGCTGAGGCATTCGCTCCGGAGTCCTCTGGGTCACTAAGGACGACATGATCCGCAGCCACCTCCTCCCAGCCACGTACAAGTCCACTGGTTTCTTGGGACTGTAAATCATCCCTAAAAGACTGCTGCTGATGATGCTGAGTGCCAGCCTCCACCTCCATGCTGACACAATCCTCCTCCTCCTCCTCCTCCTCCTCCTCTTCCTGTGCGATGGGTGGGACAGAAGGAACACTGTCTGGGTAAAGGGGGCCTTGAGAGGCAAGGAAGTCCTCCTCTTCCTGCCTCTGTTCTGCCTCAAGTGCCCTGTCCATTATTCCACGCAGCGTGTGCTCCAACAGGTGGACAAGAGGTACAGTGTCACTGATGCATGCACTGTCACTGCTCACCATCCTCGTGGCCTCCTCAAATGGTGCCAGGACAGTGCATGCATCCCTGATCATGCCCCACTGGCGTGGAGAAAAAAAACCAAGCTCCCCTGACCCTGTCCTGGTGCCGTAGTCGCACAGGTACTCATTGATGGCCCTCTGCTGCGTGTGCAGCCGCTGCAGCATGGCCAACGTTGAGTTCCACCTGGTGGGCATGTCACATATAAGGCGGTTCTTGGGCAGGTTCAACTCCTTTTGCAGCTCAGCCAGGCGAGCACTGGCATTATAAGATCTGCGGAAATGCACACAGACTTTCCTGGCCTGCCTCAGGACATCCTGTAAGCCCGGGTACCTGCCCAAGAACCGCTGCACCACCAGGTTAAGGACGTGAGCCACACAGGGCACATGGGTCAGTTGTCCCTGTCGGAGGGCGGAGAGGAGGTTGGTGCCATTGTCGCAAACCACCATTCCTGGCTTAAGCTGGCGTGGCGTCAACCACCTCTCGGCCTGGCCCTGCAGAGCAGACAGGACCTCTGCCCCAGTGTGGCTTCTGTCCCCCAAACACACCAGCGCAAGCACGGCATGGCATCTTTTTGCCTGCGTACTTGCGTAGCCCCGTGAACGGCTACGGAGCACCGCTGGTTCATAGGACAAACCACAGGAAGAGGCCATGGAGGAAGAAGAAGAGGAGGGGGTGGAGGAGAGAGGTGTGTCACAACCAGTAGTAGCATTTTGGAGGCGTGGCGGTGGGACAACCTCCAACACTACTGCACCTTGTCCTGAATCCTTCCCAGCTGCCAAAAGAGTGACCCAATGGGCCGTGAAAGAAAGGTAACGTCCCTGTCCATGCCTGCTGGACCATGAGTCAGCGGTAATATGCACCTTACCGCTGACCGCCCTGTCCAGCGAGGCCAAGACATTGCCTTCCACATGCCGGTAGAGAGCCGGAATAGCCTTCCGTGAGAAAAAGTGGCGTTTGGGAACCTGCCACTGAGGAACCGCACATTGCACAAACTCACGGAAGGGGGCCGAGTCTACCAACTGAAAAGGCAGCAGTTGAAGCGCTAGCAATTTAGCCAAGCTAGCATTCAACCGCTGGGCATGTGGATGGCTGGGAGTGAACTTCTTTCGACGGTCCAGCAGCTGGGGCAGGGAAATTTGCCTGCTAGAATCGGACGTCGGTGTACTGCTAGCAGAGTGGGCGCAAGTACTTGGCTGTGACACACCTAATTCTACACCTTCATTCCTCTCAGTGCATGTTTCAGAGAGGACTGAAGTTATAGTGGGGTTGGAGATCCCAGCTGATGCGGTGCAAGGAGAGGTCCGCTTTGTTCTTTGGTGTGGGTCTTTGAGGTAGGCTTGCCAACGAGCTGCATGGCAGGTCAACATATGTCTGGTCAGGCATGTGGTACCCAAGCGGCTGATGTTTTGGCCACGCGATATACGCTTGAGACATATGTTGCAAACAGCAGCTGTGCGATCTGATGCACTAGCCTCAAAAAAGGCCCACACCAAAGAACTTTTTGAATGACGGGCAGAGGCAGCGCCCTGCACAGGCGGAGCTCTGCGGTGTGATTCCGTCGGTGTACTGCCCTTACGCTGGCCACCAAAGGGCATCCTGCCTCGTTGGAGATGTGCCTCCTCCTCATCCTCCTCCTCCTCCTCTCTCCTATTAGGCACCCACGTGGAGTCATTGACCTCATCATCCCCTCCCTCCTCATCACTGGAGCCAATCTGGCAGTATGCTGCAGCTGCTGGAACATGACTGCCAGATTGGTGTCCTTCTTGAGCATCCCCTCTGTCTGCTCTCACGCTACTGCCTTCCTCTAGCTGGGTTTCATCATCAGACCCTTCGAAACGCTGGGCATCCTCCTGGAGCATGTACCCAACACTGTGCTGAAACAGTTCGGGGGACTCCTCAGGAGGAGGACATGGTGGGTCTAGGGAAGGAGTGACTGATGATTTGTCTGACATTGATACCAGGGAAGACGACGCTTTGGCAGCTGCTTTTCCAGTACCCTGAGCCTGGGTGAGAGAGGATGAGGAGGAGGAGGAGGGCTTGGTCATCCACTCTACCAAGTCTTCGGCATGATGTGGCTCAACATGTCCAGCTGCCGAAAAGAAGGACAAGCGTGTCCCATGGCCATGTGCTGATGACAATGCACCGCGTCCACGACCAGCACTGTTGCCCCCAGACACAGAGCCTGCTTGCCCTCTTTTATTGCCTCCTGACTGTCTGCCTCTCCTTGTTTGCCTTCCAGACATTCTAATAGATGGCCTGCAGGGAGATGGGAAAAAAGCAATAAGGGCTACCTTCAGGTGTCCTTCTCTGTCCCTGGAAACAAGGACTTGCAGAGTGAAAGAAAAAAAACACTCTCCCTACCTACAGTTTTCTGTCCCTAGAAAAAATGTTTTTTTTAATCACAATATAGCACAAGGAAAATTAACTCACTGTCCTTACAGGTCCCTGGAAACAAGGACTTGCAGAGTGAAAGAAAAAAAACACTCTCCCTACCTACAGTTTTCTGTCCCTAGAAAAAAATGTTTTTTTTAATCACAATATAGCAAAAGGACAATTCACTCACTGTCCTTCCAGGTCCCTGGAAACAAGGACTTGCAGAGTGAAAGAAACTGACACTGTCCCTACCTAGAGTTTTCTGTCCCTGGAATAAATGTTTTTTTCAGCACAATATAGCACAAGGACAATTAACTCACTGTCCTTACAGGTCCCTGGAAACAAGGACTTGCAGAGTGAAAGAAAAAAAATACTCTCCCTACCTACAGTTTTCTGTCCCTAGAAAAAAATGTTTTTTTTAATCACAATATAGCAAAAGGACAATTCACTCACTGTCCTTCCAGGTCCCTGGAAACAAGGACTTGCAGAGTGAAAGAAACTGACACTGTCCCTACCTAGAGTTTTCTGTCCCTAGAATAAATGTTTTTTTTAATCACAATATAGCACAAGGAAAATTAACTCACTGTCCTTACAGGTCCCTGGAAACAAGGACTTGCAGAGTGAAAGAAAAAAAACACTCTCCCTACCTACAGTTTTCTGTCCCTAGAAAAAAATGTTTTTTTTAATCACAATATAGCAAAAGGACAATTCACTCACTGTCCTTCCAGGTCCCTGGAAACAAGGACTTGCAGAGTGAAAGAAACTGACACTGTCCCTACCTAGAGTTTTCTGTCCCTGGAATAAATGTTTTTTTCAGCACAATATAGCACAAGGACAATTAACTCACTGTCCTTACAGGTCCCTGGAAACAAGGACTTGCAGAGTGAAAGAAAAAAAATACTCTCCCTACCTACAGTTTTCTGTCCCTAGAAAAAAATGTTTTTTTTAATCACAATATAGCAAAAGGACAATTCACTCACTGTCCTTCCAGGTCCCTGGAAACAAGGACTTGCAGAGTGAAAGAAACTGACACTGTCCCTACCTAGAGTTTTCTGTCCCTAGAATAAATGTTTTTTTTAATCACAATATAGCAAAAGGACAATTCACTCACTGTCCTTCCAGGTCCCTGGAAACAAGGACTTGCAGAGTGAAAGAAACTGACACTGTCCCTACCTAGAGTTTTCTGTCCCTAGAATAAATGTTTTTTTTAATCACAATATAGCAAAAGGACAATTCACTCACTGTCCTTCCAGGTCCCTGGAAACAAGGACTTGCAGAGTGAAAGAAACTGACACTGTCCCTACCTAGAGTTTTCTGTCCCTAGAATAAATGTTTTTTTTAATCACAATATAGCACAAGGAAAATTAACTCACTGTCCTTACAGGTCCCTGGAAACAAGGACTTGCAGAGTGAAAGAAAAAAAACACTCTCCCTACCTACAGTTTTCTGTCCCTAGAAAAAAATGTTTTTTTTAATCACAATATAGCAAAAGGACAATTCACTCACTGTCCTTCCAGGTCCCTGGAAACAAGGACTTGCAGAGTGAAAGAAACTGACACTGTCCCTACCTAGAGTTTTCTGTCCCTAGAATAAATGTTTTTTTTAATCACAATATAGCACAAGGAAAATTAACTCACTGTCCTTACAGGTCCCTGGAAACAAGGACTTGCAGAGTGAAAGAAAAAAAACACTCTCCCTACCTACAGTTTTCTGTCCCTAGAAAAAAATGTTTTTTTTAATCACAATATAGCAAAAGGACAATTCACTCACTGTCCTTCCAGGTCCCTGGAAACAAGGACTTGCAGAGTGAAAGAAACTGACACTGTCCCTACCTAGAGTTTTCTGTCCCTGGAATAAATGTTTTTTTCAGCACAATATAGCACAAGGACAATTAACTCACTGTCCTTACAGGTCCCTGGAAACAAGGACTTGCAGAGTGAAAGAAAAAAAATACTCTCCCTACCTACAGTTTTCTGTCCCTAGAAAAAAATGTTTTTTTTAATCACAATATAGCAAAAGGACAATTCACTCACTGTCCTTCCAGGTCCCTGGAAACAAGGACTTGCAGAGTGAAAGAAACTGACACTGTCCCTACCTAGAGTTTTCTGTCCCTAGAATAAATGTTTTTTTTAATCACAATATAGCAAAAGGACAATTCACTCACTGTCCTTCCAGGTCCCTGGAAACAAGGACTTGCAGAGTGAAAGAAACTGACACTGTCCCTACCTAGAGTTTTCTGTCCCTAGAATAAATGTTTTTTTTAATCACAATATAGCAAAAGGACAATTCACTCACTGTCCTTCCAGGTCCCTGGAAACAAGGACTTGCAGAGTGAAAGAAACTGACACTGTCCCTACCTAGAGTTTTCTGTCCCTAGAATAAATGTTTTTTTTAATCACAATATAGCAAAAGGACAATTCACTCACTGTCCTTCCAGGTCCCTGGAAACAAGGACTTGCAGAGTGAAAGAAACTGACACTGTCCCTACCTAGAGTTTTCTGTCCCTAGAATAAATGTTTTTTTTAATCACAATATAGCACAAGGAAAATTAACTCACTGTCCTTACAGGTCCCTGGAAACAAGGACTTGCAGAGTGAAAGAAAAAAAACACTCTCCCTACCTACAGTTTTCTGTCCCTAGAAAAAAATGGTTTTTTTTATCACAATATAGCAAAAGGACAATTCACTCACTGTCCTTCCAGGTCCCTGGAAACAAGGACTTGCAGAGTGAAAGAAACTGACACTGTCCCTACCTAGAGTTTTCTGTCCCTGGAATAAATGTTTTTTTCAGCACAATATAGCACAAGGACAATTAACTCACTGTCCTTACAGGTCCCTGGAAACAAGGACTTGCAGAGTGAAAGAAAAAAAATACTCTCCCTACCTACAGTTTTCTGTCCCTAGAAAAAAATGTTTTTTTTAATCACAATATAGCAAAAGGACAATTCACTCACTGTCCTTCCAGGTCCCTGGAAACAAGGACTTGCAGAGTGAAAGAAACTGACACTGTCCCTACCTAGAGTTTTCTGTCCCTAGAATAAATGTTTTTTTTAATCACAATTTAGCACAAGGAAAATTAACTCACTGTCCTTACAGGTCCCTGGAAACAAGGACTTGCAGAGTGAAAGAAAAAAAACACTCTCCCTACCTACAGTTTTCTGTCCCTAGAAAAAAATGTTTTTTTTAATCACAATATAGCAAAAGGACAATTCACTCACTGTCCTTCCAGGTCCCTGGAAACAAGGACTTGCAGAGTGAAAGAAACTGACACTGTCCCTACCTAGAGTTTTCTGTCCCTGGAATAAATGTTTTTTTCAGCACAATATAGCACAAGGACAATTAACTCACTGTCCTTACAGGTCCCTGGAAACAAGGACTTGCAGAGTGAAAGAAAAAAAATACTCTCCCTACCTACAGTTTTCTGTCCCTAGAAAAAAATGTTTTTTTTAATCACAATATAGCAAAAGGACAATTCACTCACTGTCCTTCCAGGTCCCTGGAAACAAGGACTTGCAGAGTGAAAGAAACTGACACTGTCCCTACCTAGAGTTTTCTGTCCCTGGAATAAATGTTTTTTTCAGCACAATATAGCACAAGGACAATTAACTCACTGTCCTTACAGGTCCCTGGAAACAAGGACTTGCAGAGTGAAAGAAAAAAAATACTCTCCCTACCTACAGTTTTCTGTCCCTAGAAAAAAATGTTTTTTTTAATCACAATATAGCAAAAGGACAATTCACTCACTGTCCTTCCAGGTCCCTGGAAACAAGGACTTGCAGAGTGAAAGAAACTGACACTGTCCCTACCTAGAGTTTTCTGTCCCTAGAATAAATGTTTTTTTTAATCACAATATAGCAAAAGGACAATTCACTCACTGTCCTTCCAGGTCCCTGGAAACAAGGACTTGCAGAGTGAAAGAAACTGACACTGTCCCTACCTAGAGTTTTCTGTCCCTGGAATAAATGTTTTTTTCAGCACAATATAGCACAAGGACAATTAACTCACTGTCCTTACAGGTCCCTGGAAACAAGGACTTGCAGAGTGAAAGAAAAAAAATACTCTCCCTACCTACAGTTTTCTGTCCCTAGAAAAAAATGTTTTTTTTAATCACAATATAGCAAAAGGACAATTCACTCACTGTCCTTCCAGGTCCCTGGAAACAAGGACTTGCAGAGTGAAAGAAACTGACACTGTCCCTACCTAGAGTTTTCTGTCCCTAGAATAAATGTTTTTTTTAATCACAATATAGCAAAAGGACAATTCACTCACTGTCCTTCCAGGTCCCTGGAAACAAGGACTTGCAGAGTGAAAGAAACTGACACTGTCCCTACCTAGAGTTTTCTGTCCCTAGAATAAATGTTTTTTTTAATCACAATATAGCAAAAGGACAATTCACTCACTGTCCTTCCAGGTCCCTGGAAACAAGGACTTGCAGAGTGAAAGAAACTGACACTGTCCCTACCTAGAGTTTTCTGTCCCTAGAATAAATGTTTTTTTTTAAGCACACTATAGCAGAAGCACAAAACACACTGACACTCTCCCTACCTATCCTTCTCTTTCCCTAAACTAAAGGAATCCAGGTTAAGCAAGAAAGAAATAACAGTCACTGTCCCTGCCTATGCTACTCTATCCCTGCTCCGGAACACACTACACTAGGCCGCCGTGCTGGCGGCCTTTTATAGTGTGGGGCGTGTACTAAACACCCTCAGCAATAATTGGCCACAGGCATCCTGCCTGTGGCCAATCATTGCTCTCCTCGCTGCCGGCGCTGTGATTGGCCAAGCATGCGGGGTCACAGTGCATGCTTGGCCAATCACAGCGCCTGGATGACACTGCGATGGCGTAGTGCATTGTGGGCCGTTCGCGTCACTCGAATTTGGCGCGAACGGCCCAAATCGTTCGATCTTCGTCGAACGATCGAACAGCCAATGTTCGAGTCGAACGTATGTTCGACTCGAACACGAAGCTCATCCCTACTCCCTTGCCCTTGCAATAGGTGTAAATGCATGAAACCATTGATTGTAGGAGGAAAACTGTAGCTTGGGTACCGATTCTGACATGAGATGCGTCTCTTGCATATAGATAATATCCGCAGACTGATGACGCATTTCCTGCCACAAGCGGCCTCTTTTCTGGGGCGAGTTTAGTCCCCTTACAATATATGTCAAAAATTTTAATGAGCTAGTCATCATCTATTTTTTCACTAGCTGTTAGTATTCTAGACTCTCTTAACCTTTTGCTGTCTACTTTCTTCTCCTCTTTTACCCGAGAACCTGTATGAGAAAAAAAGAATCCCAATGCACTGCAACATAACACCCTACTAATTAGGGTGTACCATCTAACCAGACGGTTAGCCCTTGTGGGGTCCCCCGAGCCCCTCCCGCCCATCATCTTTATACAGATTATCCAGTCCCTCATCAGGACCTTCCCAATTTTAATAAAGAGCTATTGCTCCCGTATTATACCTTGGGCCTTTTTTTTTTATATATTTCTCTTAAACGGCTATGTCCTATATTCAGTTACATTCTTTGCTATATTTAACACCGAGGAGGAGGAGAGAGAGAGAAAAAAAAGGATAAGAAAGAAAAGGTTATAGTATTTCCCTTTCCTCCATCTCCCCCTCGGTGTTTCACATTATTTTCAGTTTTAATTTTTACTTTCTATTTAACTCCTTGGTCAACTTTTTCTCTGGTATATGACACCATGGTTCAGGACGTTGTGTTAATGTACTCCCACTATTTATTCTCCAGTCTGGGAAGTCCGTTTGTGGGAGATCTAGTCTTTTCAAAAACATTTTTAAGTCGTTTTGGTTCAGAGCACTGCCGTTTTCCCATTTCTTGAGGCTACTAAACTGAAAGGGAATCCCCACCGGTATCTAATGTCAGCAAGTCACATGACTTCTAATAAGGGGCGCACCATTCTGCGGTGCATTAGGGTACAGCGTGATATGTCAGGATATAGAGAGATTTGCGTTCCTTCATATTCAATCTGAGATGTATCTCGTGCAATCCTCATTATAGTCTCTTTCACTGAATATTTATGGAGTTTGCATATCACATCCCTTGGTCTATCTTTATACTGATTTGAAAATGAGGCAATGCGGTGGACACTATCTATTTCCACCTGTTCAGGCGCTTCTGGCCCCATTATCTGAAAAAAAGTTTCTGTACTGTTACCAACAGGCCATCACTTTTGTATTTCTCAGGTAAGTCCCATATCCTTAAATTCTGTCTACGGTCCCTATTTTCAAAATCGTCCAATTGGTCCCTATAGGTGTTCATCATGTCCTCTTGTTGTTTAATGGTATCTTGTACATCCCCCATCACCTGTACAATCTCATCTTGTCCATTTTCCAGTACTTCCACTCTATTTCCAATTTCTACTACTTCTTCTCTCAAGTCTGCTACTGCCTTCATACACGATTGCTCTACCATAGCTATCATCTCTTGTATGTCCTTTTTTGTGGGTAGTGCTCTTATCAGTTCTCTAATATCTTGCTCGTCATTTGTCTTTGCTGGCATTATTTCAGTGTGATCTGTAGGGGATGTATGCTGTTGTTTTTTCATTACTGCATTCAGCTGCATCTCCTTAAGGGGCATAGGTGATGTAATTGTCTTTGGTATATCTGTTGTCTCTAGGGGGTACTGCCTTGGTCTCCCCATGTATCTGTTGTGGAGATAGGGTTTACATTTAGATTTTTTAGGTCTCTAGGGTCACCTCCTGAGTCCATCCCATCATTAAATGCCTGCTGGCTTGCTCTGTCTTTCATGGGTGTTAGTGCAACCTTCCCTTGCTCTGTTAGTGTATCTCCCAACCTTGGAAGTCCCTCCTTGCCTCTCTTGGATCCACTTCCCCTCCAGCTCTCCTCCATACCTCCACAAGCTTGCGGACTCCCACTCCGTTCCATCTCCAAGCATCCACTGCCTCTGCCTCCACTCCGCTCACCTCCTCCCAGCGTCTGATTACCTCGTCCGCCCACCAGTGGGCTCTGGTTCAGCGGGCTTTGTGCGTAGGCACTATGCGTGGGGATCGGTGAGCCACGTCCTGTTTCCTCTGACCTCCGGGCTCCTGTACCTCGACTCGTGATTTCGAGCTCCGCCGCCACTATCGTCCTTCAGCGGCGTCATGTAGGCTTTCAGTCCGCCTACCATACTCCTACTACTTCCTCCGGCCAGCTGGAGTGCTGCTCGTCTGTGAGTGGTGATCTCCGATCTCGCGGCTCCCGACTCTGCTGCCTGCTCTCGGCTGCTCTCGGCTCTCGGCCTTCGGTTCTCAGTTCGGGTGTTTGGGTGCTCAGCTCGGCTCGGTGTTTGGGTGCTCGGCTCGGGTTTGCACTTGGCTTTTTTGTTCGGCTCCCGCTCGGCAAGGCTCAGTTTTTGGCTCTTAATCCAGCTGCCACAATCAGGCGTCAGGCTTGAAGACCAGTTGCTATAGCAGTTGCAGGACAGGTATAAAGGCAGTCACTTCTGGCAGATGACACAGGCTCACCTGAGGTGCGGACTCTAAGTACTAGCTGGTTTTCCCCAGAGCTCCGGATGGTGGAGATGGATTTGGCTGCAAGCTAGTACCAGGTCGCGGTCCTCAAGTTTGCCCCACCAGGGTGTGAGCAGGCCGGGGTCCAGTGGCGGATAAGCAGATAAGGATTAAACAGCAGCGTGGTCAGTAACAAGCCAAAAGGTCAATCACGAGTGGTTGCAGGTTGGGATCAGGCAGCAGAGTAGTCAAAGAACAAGCCAAGGGTCAATCACGAGTGGTAGCAAAATACAGATGGCAGCAGGGACGTCAAGAGCTAGGCACTGGCTGAGACGGCACAATAACCTGGCAAAGAGGAACTGCGGAGACAAGGCTTATATAGGAAGTTCATGGGAGGAGCAAGGAGTTCAAGGTTCAACAGTAATCAAGACTCCAGGCAGGGTTATCCATTGGATCAGACAGGTTTGTCGAGCAGATCAGGCAGGGAGCTGTCCAGCATCCCTGATAGCTTAGTGGGAAGAGTGAACGCCAGACACAGACGAGGTCCCAGGTTCAAGCCCAGGGACAGTACTCCTCTCCTCTCAGGATGTCCTCTGGACGTCTTAGGGCTGGGTTTGTGAGGAAACCTCTGGTGGAATTTTCTTATTAATCTAGGGGCATGAACGTTCTCCTCAGGCTCCCAAGAATTTTCTTTTGGCCCATATCCTTCCCATTGTACCAGATATTGTAGTTTGTTTCTAAAGATCCTGGAATCAAGAATTTTCTCCACCACAAATTCTACTTCACCCTGTACCTCAACATTTGAAGGAGGTGGAAGAATTCTTCCAGAAAAGGGATTTTCATTAAATTGTTTAAGTAGTGTCATGTGAAAAACAGGGTCAATTTTCATACTATCAGGAAGTTTTAAGCGAAAGGTAACCGGATTGATTTGAGTAGAAATCTTGAATGGTCCTACAAACTTCTGGCCCAGCTTTGCAGACGGAACATGGACCTTCAAATTTTTGGTTGATAACCAAACTTTGTCACCCACATGAATTGTAGGAAGTGATCTGCGATGTCTATCAGCAGCCTTCTTGTAACATTCCTGAGTAGGGATGAGCCGAACACCCCCCGGTTCGGTTCGCACCAGAACCTTCGAACGGACGGAAAGTTCGCACGAACGTTAGAACCCTATTAAATACAATGGACGCTAACGTTCGAAATCTAAAGTGCTAATTATAATGACTAATATGCATGTTATTGTCCTAAAAAGGGTTTGGGGACCCGGGTTCTGCCCCAGGGGACATGTATCAATGCAAAACAAAGTTTTAAAAACGGCCGTTTTTCGGGAGCAGTCATTTTAATGATGCATAAAGTGAAAAAAAAAAAGGTGAAATATTCCTTTAAATATCGTACCTGGGGGGTGTCTAAAGTATGCCTGTGAAGTGGCACGTGTTTCCCGTGTTTAGAACTGTCCCTGCACAAAATGACATTTGAAAAGGAAAAAAAGCCATTTAAAACTGCTTGCGGCTTTAATGTAATGTCTGGTCCCGGTAATATGTATGAAAATCTGAGAAAAATGGCATGGCTAGCCCCATCACCCCCCCTTACACCAGCCCATTACCAGCCCCTTTGGGTCTTGTGTGGATATTAAGGGGAACCCCGCACCCAAAATAAAAAAAGGCCCCATATACTCTGAACAGCAGTATACAGGCGGTGCAAACAAGACAGGGACTGTAGGTTTGTTCTTAAGTAGAATCTGTTTGTAATTTTGAACAGGTACATTGTTTAAGTGTAGCTCCAGACAAAAAAATATATTTTTAAGCTTTTTGGAAAACATAGGGAAGGGTTATCACCCCTGTAACATTTGTTTTGCTGTCTGTGCACCTGTTCAGAACATTTCACCTCACTTTACGTCCCAATGACAAATGAAAAAGTGGGGTTTTTATTGAAACAAGGATTGGTGATAAAGCATCAGTAGAGAGGAGACACCTTTACTCTTTCGTCCATGGACCGACACAGCTTCTCTATTGACAAAGTGGGTATTATCCGTTAATTAGGAGTGACTAGGCAGAAAAACTTGTAAAAATTGTTGCATCACACCTTCTACAGTACCGCCCAGGGGGCGGACCCCCTCTGGGTATAACCTCTCAGTCTGCATCTCGCAGATCAGTTTTTTTCTGTCTAGCAAGGAGTAGGACATAGCTCCCTTTGGGGGAAAAAGATATATATATATATTTTTTTTTTGCTACATTTTTGTTTCCTGCGATCTTCGATCAACTGTCGACTGGGTGACTGGCCGGATCCTCGATCCTTGTAGTCTCCCCAGTTTCCGCCGTTGAGCGTGTGCCGACCCTAGCTACGCGCTGGGTTTTCCACGACATGCCCGTTGCTCCACGGGTGGCCGGTGAGCCTACGCTCCAGGGCCTGCATCGGACCGCTCAGCTTTGGCTGACCTTACGGCCGAGTCGCAGCAGCCTGGCCGGTGAGCTTACGCTCCAAGGCTTGCATCGGACTGCTCAGCTTCGGCTGACCTTACGGCCGAGTCGCAGCAGCCTGTCCGGTGAGCGTCACGCTCCAGGGCATACATATGATCGTCCCTTTTGGGTCCAATCACAGCATGCCTGGCCAACAGTCACCTTCCGTGCGCGGACGATGATCTGTTTGGAATGTCTTCCAGCATAATACATGCAGGATAGGTAAGTAAAACTCCCCTGCCTCGGCTGGGTGATTTAGCTGGACATTCCTGGAGAGTAAGTGGTTGTGGCCCCTTTCTTCCCTCTCTCCCTGCCTTTCCCTCCTCCCTGGGCTTCTAGCTAAAGGTTGCTGGGGTTCACCTAAGGGGTTCCACTGGAGCGGGGCTGGCTGTAACTAACATTTAAAAGAAATGTCATTTCTGCTTACCTGTGTGTGTGTGTGTGCTTCCTCCTCCATGCTGTCGGCGGCCATTTTGAGGTGGTCCATGCCGAGTTCGGCCTCTTGTGACTGCCCGGCGGCCATCTTCCTGTGGTTTGGCCACACCCACTGACCCCTATAGGCTGATCGGCGGCCATGTTTGTCCACCCTGTATGTATATATTGCCATTCGGCGGCCATCTTTTTGTGGGCTACGGCTGCTTGACCTCTATCTTTGGCTCGGTGGCCATTTTCTTAGAGCCCACATTATCTTCCATACAGACGTTTTTGGCAGCCATTTTGCGAGAGCCTCCCGCCTCTAGGGTGCATTACACTGGCGTGAAAATTCACACAGGAAGTGCTGATAAAAGAAGCAGACTGACACAGCAGCAGTGGGACAGCATCACAGGCGCAGCACACGGCAGCATAGCAGTACCGGTCCAGGGTGGTGAGTCCTCTGGGTAACCCAGCATCTCGGCAGCGCAGGAGGGTGGCCTATTGATATCTTGCCTGGAGCCCTGTCAGTGTCAGCATGTGGTCAGCATGGCATCTGAGCCAGATGTCTTCTCCCCTGAAACACCAGATTTAGCAGCTGGTGCCCCTGAGGTGTCTATGAACGCTATGATGGCAATCCTAGAGGCGTTTGCTGCCAGGGTGGAAGCAGCACACAGGAATACAGGGGGTAGTAAACGCCCCGTCCCCTGCAAGCTTCTGGGGATAATTCTGATGCAGAACCAGGTCCAGCTACGGCTCCGGGCCCATATTCTGACGCATCAGAGACTGCAGACCGTGACCGGACAGTGAGGATGACTCCAAGTCCAGGTCAGTATGCGAGACGGCTTGGTATCTGACCTTATTACTGCAGTGCGGGATACGCTAAAGTTGGAAAATACTGCAGAAGCAGCAGAGACTCCGGTCCACCTGGGTTTCATAGACCTGCCCGCACTGCTAAGGTGTTCCCTTGTGTGTCTTTTTGATAAACTCTTATACAAGGAATGGGAGAACCCACTGAGGGTCTTTACAGCCCCAAAGAGGTTTGCGGTACGGTACCCCTTTGCGGAGAGTTTTCTGAAGAGATGGACCTCTCCCCCTATAGTGGACCCTCCGGTGTCCAGACTTAATAGAGCCACCACAATTCCTGTAGAAGGGGCTCCTGTTTTCAAGGACCCTGTGGATAAGAAGGCTGAAGCACTCGCTTGCTACCTATACTCAGTGGTAGGCTCGGCAGTACGCCCGGCACTGGCGGGGGGCCTAGTGTCTCAGACACTTACTGAATGGGCAAGATTGCTACTCCAGGGGTTAAGGAGCGAGATGCTCCTCCTGATGAGATAACATTGGCCGACCAGTTGGTCCAGAGCCCTAGGTTTGTCTGCGAGTCAGACATGGATACTATTCCCCTGCTGTCTAAAGCTTCGGTTTATGCAGTAGCAATACGCCCCCTGATCTGGCTAAAGGGCTGATCTGCGGACCAGACCTCCAAAAAAGCCCTGTTGGATCTGCCTTTTAAGGGCGACAGACTTTTTGGGGCCTCTATGGATGACATCATCAAGGATGCCACAGGAGGTAAAAGCACTTTGCTTCCTCAAACTAGCAAGGGTAGGGGCCACGCCAAGGGCAAGGGCCCTCCTTTACTGCACGCAAGCAGTTTTTTCGTCCCCCTAGGCTAGGGCGACAGGGAAAAGACCCCAGACCGATAAGGCGCCTGCCCAAGGACAAAAGCGTCCTTGGTCCCGCAGACCCAACAAGCCTGGGAACTAATCTGCGTCCGCATGAAGGTCCGCCCCCACCCAGCTCTCGGGTGGGGGGACGTCTTTGCAAATTCGCGACTCAGTGGAAAGCTCTAGTCTCCGACAGGTGGGTTTGCAAAGTAATCTCCTCAGGCTACAAGATAGAATTTCTCTCTTGTCCACCAGACAGATTCATCACCTCTGATCTCCAGCTACTACCGACCCGTCGGGAGGCCCTGTATGGGGCGGTCCAGGGTCTACTGGAACGCAAGGTAGTTATTCCAGTTCCAGAACGTGAACGGGGTCAGGGTTTTTACTCAAATCTGTTCATTGTGCCGAAGAAGGATGGGGTTCATCCAATCTTGGATCTCAAAGCCCTCAATTGCTTTGTGAAGGTACAAAGATTTCGGATGGAGTCGGTTCGATCTGTAGTCACGGCTCTCCTTCTGGGGGACTTTCTGGCCTCCTTGGACATCAAGGACGCATACCTGCATGTCCCCATATACTCCAGCCACCAGAAGCCTCTGTGATTTGCTGTCGGGAAGAACCACTACCAGTTTGTGGCCCTCCCGTTTGGCCTTGCCTCAGCACCCAGGACGTTCACCAAGGTGCTCGCTCTGATTCTGCCACTTCTAAGACAGCGGGGTATCGCTATCATGGGCTACTTGGACGACCTTCTACTGAAGGCGCCTTCAAGCTCAGAATTTAGAGGTAAGCGTGTCCATTACCTGTCAGACTCTTCGAGACTGTGGTTAGATACTAAACACGCAAAGGTCAGTATGGTGCCCACTCAACGCCTAGTGTACCTGGGGTTGATTCTGGATTCCTCAGAGGCAAAGGTATTCCTCCCTGTGGAGAAGTTGCAGACCCTTCGGGGCTGCAGTACGGCAGCTGACTTCCAGGAATTGGTCGTCACTCCGTTTTGGCATGCGAGTGTTGGGCCTTATGGTAGCCTCCTTCGAGGCGGTCCCTTATGCTCAATACCACACTCGAGTGTTACAGAAGGAAGTTCTGTCCAGATGGAACAGATGCCCTTCATCTCTGGATTATCAAATCCGAGTGAGCCACCTAGTCAGGAGATCCCTGGTATGGTGGCTGACAGCACCGGCTCTAATGGCCGGGAAGTAATTTCTTCCGGTTTACTGGATAGTGATCACGACGGACGCCAACCTTACAGGTTGGGGGGGAGTATGGGGTGTTCAGTCGGCGCAAGGTCGCTGGACCCCAGAGTAAGCCCTCCTGCCGATCAATGTCCTGGAAATCCGGGCGATCAGGCTGTGCCTCTTCAAGTGGTCTCAGAGGCTGCAAGGGCGTCCAGTCAGGATCCAGTCAGACAACGCCACAGCAGTGGCATATGTCAATCATCAAGGAGGAACAAGAAGCTCAGCTGCAGCATCGGAGGTCGCTTGCATCCTGAAGTGGGCAGAGAGGAGTGTACCGGCACTGTCGGCCGGGTACATTCCGGGTGTGGAAAACTGGCAGGCGGACTACCTGAGCCACCAGATGCTGGACCAGGGAGAATGGTCCTTACACCCGGAGGTGTTCCAACTCCTCTGCCAAAGATGGGGAACACCAGACGTAGATCTTCTGGCTTCCCGACTCAATCAGACGGTATTGAGGTTTGTGGCCTGGTCAAGAGACCCATGGGCAGACAGGGGTCAGTATTGGCTAATCTATGCCTTCCCTCCCTTAAGGCTTCTTCCTCTTCTGCTCCGCAGAGTGGAGGCAGAGGGAATTCCAACGATCCTAATCGCTCCAGATTGGCCTCAGCATCCTTGGTACGCCGATCTAGTACGTCTGGTAGCAGACGTCCCCTGGCGCCTACCACTACGGAAGGACCTGCTATCGCAAGGTCCCATACTCCATCCTGCTTTACAGTCACTGACTTTAACGGCATGGCTGTTGAGAACCAGGTACTGAGAGACCGGGGCCTATCAGATTCAGTAATCTCTACTATGAGAAGTGCTCGGAAACCGTCCTCTAGGAAGGTTTATCACCGCACTTGGAAGGCCTACATCTCCAGGTGTGAGGAAATGAAATGGCATCCGCGTACTTATTTGGTTTTCAGAATCCTGCTGTTTTTACAGCGTGGGGTGGACCAAAGGCTTGCCTTAAGTACGATTAAGGGACAGATATCTGCCCTGGCTGTCTTTTTTCAGCAACCCCTGGCGACTCACTCTCTCGTGAGTACATTTGTGCAGGGGTTTGACATGTGGCCCCTCCGGTCCGTCCCCCGCTACCTCCATGGGACTTGAACCTGGTCCTCTCGGTGCTTTAGAAGGCACCGTTTGAGAATATTAGAGATATTCCCCTGTTGACACTTTCTCAGAAGGTGGTCTTTTTGGTGGCTGTTACGTCAGTTAGACGAGTCTCTGAGCTGGCAGCCTTGTCCTGCAAGGCTCCCTATTTGGTTTTCCACAAGGATAAGGTGGTGCTGCGGTCGCAGCCTTCCTTTCTTCCGAAGGTCGTTTCGGCTTTTCATCTCAACAAAGACATTGTACTTCCATCCTTGTGTCCTCATCCGTCGAATCCTAAGGAGTCGGCGTTGCATTCCTTGGACGTTGTCCGAGCTTTGAGAGCATACCTATCTGCTACTTCCCTGTTCCGGAAGTCAGACTCACTGTTTGTTTCGGTGGCTGGTAGGGATGAGCTTCGTGTTCGAGTCGAACATACGTTCGACTCGAACATCGGCTGTTCGATCGTTCGACGAAGATCGAACGATTTGGGCCGTTCGCGCCAAATTCGAGTGACGCGAACGGCCCACAATGCACTACGCCATCGCAGTGTCATCCAGGCGCTGTGATTGGCCAAGCATGCACTGTGACCCCGCATGCTTGGCCAATCACAGCGCCGGCAGCGAGGAGAGCAATGATTGGCCACAGGCAGGATGCCTGTGGCCAATTATTGCTGAGGGTGTTTAGTACACGCCCCACACTATAAAAGGCCGCCAGCACGGCGGCCTAGTGTAGTGTGTTCCGGAGCAGGGAAAGACAAGCATAGGCAGGGACAGTGACATTTATTTCTTTCTTGCTTAACCTGGATTCCTTTAGTTTAGGGAAAAAGAAGGATAGGTAGGGAGAGTGTCAGTGTGTTTTACTGTGCGAGTCCTTGTTTCTAGGGACAAAGAAGGAAAGTGAGGGGAATTCTCCTTGTGCTATAGTGTGCTTTAAAAAAACATTTTTTCTAGGGACAGAAAACTCTAGGTAGGGAGAGTGTCAGTTTCTTTCACTGTGCGAGTCCTTGTTTCTAGGGACAAAGAAGGAAAGTGAGGGGAATTCTCCTTGTGCTATAGTGTGCTTTAAAAAAACATTTTTTCTAGGGACAGAAAACTCTAGGTAGGGAGAGTGTCAGTTTCTTTCACTATGCGAGTCCTTGTTTCTAGGGACAAAGAAGGAAAGTGAGGGGAATTCTCCTTGTGCTATAGTGTGCTTTAAAAAAACATTTTTTCTAGGGACAGAAAACTCTAGGTAGGGAGAGTGTCAGTTTCTTTCACTGTGCGAGTCCTTGTTTCTAGGGACAAAGAAGGAAAGTGAGGGGAATTCTCCTTGTGCTATAGTGTGCTTTAAAAAAACATTTTTTCTAGGGACAGAAAACTCTAGGTAGGGAGAGTGTCCGTTTCTTTCACTGTGCGAGTCCTTGTTTCTAGGAAAAAAGAAGGAAAGTGAGGGGAATTCTCCTTGTGCTATAGTGTGCTTTAAAAAAACATTTTTTCTAGGGACAGAAAACTCTAGGTAGGGAGAGTGTCAGTTTCTTTCACTGTGCGAGTCCTTGTTTCTAGGAAAAAAGAAGGAAAGTGAGGGGAATTCTCCTTGTGCTATAGTGTGCTTTAAAAAAATTTTTTTTCTAGGGACAGAAAACTCTAGGTAGGGAGAGTGTCAGTTTCTTTCACTGTGCGAGTCCTTGTTTCTAGGAAAAAAGAAGGAAAGTGAGGGGAATTCTCCTTGTGCTATAGTGTGCTTTAAAAAAACATTTTTTCTAGGGACAGAAAACTCTAGGTAGGGAGAGTGTCAGTTTCTTTCACTGTGCGAGTCCTTGTTTCTAGGGACAAAGAAGGAAAGTGAGGGGAATTCTCCTTGTGCTATAGTGTGCTTTAAAAAAACATTTTTTCTAGGGACAGAAAACTCTAGGTAGGGAGAGTGTCAGTTTCTTTCACTGTGCGAGTCCTTGTTTCTAGGGACAAAGAAGGAAAGTGAGGGGAATTCTCCTTGTGCTATAGTGTGCTAAAGCATTCCTCATCAACCATCTTTGAAATCCTTGTTTTTTGGACAGTCAGGGAAATTGTCGTTGTGCTATTCTGTGCAAAAGCAATCATCCTCAACCATATTTAGAAATCCTTAAGTAAAGGGACAGAGAAGGACACCTGAAGGTAGCCCTTATTGCTTTTTTCCCATCTCCCTGCAGGCCATCTATTAGAATGTCTGGAAGGCAAACAAGGAGAGGCAGACAGTCAGGAGGCAATAAAAGAGGGCAAGCAGGCTCTGTGTCTGGGGGCAACAGTGCTGGTCGTGGACGCGGTGCATTGTCATCAGCACATGGCCATGGGACACGCTTGTCCTTCTTTTCGGCAGCTGGACATGTTGAGCCACATCATGCCGAAGACTTGGTAGAGTGGATGACCAAGCCCTCCTCCTCCTCCTCATCCTCTCTCACCCAGGCTCAGGGTACTGGCAAAGCAGCTGCCAAAGCGTCCTCTTCCCTGGTATCAATGTCAGACTCATCATCAGTCACTCCTTCCCTAGACCCACCATGTCCTCCTCCTGAGGAGTCCCCCGAACTGTTTGAGCACAGTGTTGGGTACATGCTCCAGGAGGATGCCCAGCGTTTCGAAGGGTCTGATGATGAAACCCAGCTACAGGAAGGCAGTAGCGTGAGAGCAGACAGAGGGGATGCTCAAGAAGGACACCAATCTGGCAGTCATGTTCCAGCAGCTGCAGCATACTGCCAGATTGGCTCCAGTGATGAGGAGGGAGGGGATGATGAGGTCACTGACTCCACGTGGGTGCCTAATAGGAGAGAGGAGGAGGAGGAGGATGAGGAGGAGGCACATCTCCAACGAGGCAGGATGCCCTTTGGTGGCCAGCGTAAGGGCAGTACACTGACGGAATCACACCGCAGAGCTCCGCCTGTGCAGGGCGCTGCCTCTGCCCGTCATTCAAAAAGTTCCTTGGTGTGGGCCTTTTTTGAGGCTAGTGCATCAGATCGCACAGCTGCTGTTTGCAACATATGTCTCAAGCGTATATCGCGTGGCCAAAACATCAGCCGCTTGGGTACCACATGCCTGACCAGACATATGTTGACCTGCCATGCAGCTCGTTGGCAAGCCTACCTCAAAGACCCACACCAAAGAACAAAGCGGACCTCTCCTTGCACCGCATCAGCTGGGATCTCCAACCCCACTATAACTTCAGTCCTCTCTGAAACATGCACTGAGAGGAATGAAGGTGTAGAATTAGGTGTGTCACAGCCAAGTACTTGCGGCCACTCTGCTAGCAGTACACCGACGTCCGATTCTAGCAGGCAAATTTCCCTGCCCCAGCTGCTGGACCGTCGAAAGAAGTTCACTCCCAGCCATCCACATGCCCAGCGGTTGAATGCTAGCTTGGCTAAATTGCTAGCGCTTCAACTGCTGCCTTTTCAGTTGGTAGACTCGGCCCCCTTCCGTGAGTTTGTGCAATGTGCGGTTCCTCAGTGGCAGGTTCCCAAACGCCACTTTTTCTCACGGAAGGCTATTCCGGCTCTCTACCGGCATGTGGAAGGCAATGTCTTGGCCTCGCTGGACAGGGCGGTCAGCGGTAAGGTGCATATTACCGCTGACTCATGGTCCAGCAGGCATGGACAGGGACGTTACCTTTCTTTCACGGCCCATTGGGTCACTCTTTTGGCAGCTGGGAAGGATGCAGGACAAGGTGCAGTAGTGTTGGAGGTTGTTCCACCGCCACGCCTCCAAAATGCTACTACTGGTTGTGACACACCTCTCTCCTCCACCCCCTCCTCTTCTTCTTCCTCCATGGCCTCTTCCTGTGGTTTGTCCTATGAACCAGCGGTGCTCCGTAGCCGTTCACGGGGCTACGCAAGTACGCAGGCAAAAAGATGCCATGCCGTGCTTGCGCTGGTGTGTTTGGGGGACAGAAGCCACACTGGGGCAGAGGTCCTGTCTGCTCTGCAGGGCCAGGCCGAGAGGTGGTTGACGCCACGCCAGCTTAAGCCAGGAATGGTGGTTTGCGACAATGGCACCAACCACCTCTCCGCCCTCCGACAGGGACAACTGACCCATGTGCCCTGTGTGGCTCACATCCTTAACCTGGTGGTGCAGCGGTTCTTGGGCAGGTACCCGGGCTTACAGGATGTCCTGAGGCAGGCCAGGAAAGTCTGTGTGCATTTCCGCAGATCTTATAATGCCAGTGCTCGCCTGGCTGAGCTGCAAAAGGAGTTGAACCTGCCCAAGAACCGCCTTATATGTGACATGCCCACCAGGTGGAACTCAACGTTGGCCATGCTGCAGCGGCTGCACACGCAGCAGAGGGCCATCAATGAGTACCTGTGCGACTACGGCACCAGGACAGGGTCAGGGGAGCTTGGTTTTTTTTCTCCACGCCAGTGGGGCATGATCAGGGATGCATGCACTGTCCTGGCACCATTTGAGGAGGCCACGAGGATGGTAAGAAGGGACAGTGCATGCATCAGTGACACTGTACCTCTTGTCCACCTGTTGGAGCACACGCTGCGTGGAATAATGGACAGGGCACTTGAGGCAGAACAGAGGCAGGAAGAGGAGGACTTCCTTGCCTCTCAAGGCCCCCTTTACCCAGACAGTGTTCCTTCTGTCCCACCCATCGCACAGGAAGAGGAGGAGGAGGAGGAGGATTGTGTCAGCATGGAGGTGGAGGCTGGCACTCAGCATCATCAGCAGCAGTCTTTTAGGGATGATTTACAGTCCCAAGAAACCAGTGGACTTGTACGTGGCTGGGAGGAGGTGGCTGCGGATCATGTCGTCCTTAGTGACCCAGAGGACTCCGGAGCAAATGCCTCAGCAAACCTACGCTGCATGGCTTCCCTGATCCTGCAAAGTCTGCGGAAGGATCCTCGTATTCTTCGGATCAAGGAGAGGGACCATTACTGGCTGGCCACTCTCCTTGATCCACGGTACAAGGGTAAGGTTGCGGACCTTATGTTACCGTCGCAGAGGGAGCAGAGGATGAGACAACTCCGGGAGGCCTTGCAGAAAGGTCTGTGCAACGCGTTCCCAGAGACTGGGAGGTTACAAACTCCTGGTCCAGGACAACGAGTTGCTGAGGCTTCGGCCAGTCAAAGAAGGAGCGGTGGGGAAGGTGGCCGTCTGACCGATGCGTTCAGACAATTCTTTAGTCCGCAGCCCCAAAGTATGATCGGTTCCAGCAACCATCGCCAGCGTCTGATAAACATGGTGCAGGAATATCTAGGGGCAAGGTCAGACTTGGACACCTTCCCCACCGAAAATCCTCTGGCTTACTGGGTCTTGAGGATGGATCACTGGCCAGAGCTTGCACAGTATGCAATTGAGCTACTGGCCTGTCCTGCATCCAGCGTTCTTTCGGAACGCACATTCAGTGCTGCTGGAGGATTTGTCACGGATCACAGGGTGCGCCTGTCCACCGACTCGGTTGATCGACTGACTTTCATCAAGATGAACCAGTCTTGGATCACCACCAGCTACCACACACCTGATGCTGATATAACAGACTAATTGATTTTAACATGTCACATCCCTTCAAGACTGATGCTGATGCTGAGTGCCTGTGCTGTTATGTTGACTGGCTATCCTCCTCCTCCGAGTCCTCAATGATACGATTGATGATGATAGCTTGGAAGATCATTTTTGTTTATGGGTGCCGCCACCAGTGGCTAAGGCCCAATTTTTCAGCCCCTGTTTTACAGGGGCGTGTAATTACAATTTTTTTAGCAATAATTTGCCATAGGGCTCATTGCTGTGCTCCAAGTACAGTATCTGTGAGGGGTTGGAGTGTTGTGGCACCAGTGCCTAAGGCCCAATTTTTCAGCCCCTGTTTAAAAGGGGCGTGTCATTACAATTTTTGAAGCAATACTTTGCAACAGGGCTCATTGCTGTGCTCCAAGTACAGTATCTGTGAGGGGTTGTAGTGTTGTGCCACCAGTGCCTAAGGCCCAATTTTTCAGCCCCTGTTTAACAGGGGCGTGTCATTACAATTTTTGAAGCAATACTTTGCAACAGGGCTCATTGCTGTGCTCCAAGTACAGTATCTGTGAGGGGTTGTAGTGTTGTGCCACCAGTGCCTAAGGCCCAATTTTTCAGCCCCTGTTCAACAGGGGCATGCAATTACAATTCTTGATCTAATAATTCACAGCAGGGCCCATTGCTGCACCCACCAAGAGTAACTGTCAGGGCTTACAGTGTTGTGGCACCAGCACCACCATCAAAGGCCCAATTTTTACTACCACTGTTCAACAATTATATGTAATTAAAATTCCTGATATAATAGTTGACAGCAGGGCGTTCCAGCACCAACCAAGAGTAACTGTGAGTGCTTACAGTGTTGTGCCAACACCAACAACTAAGGGGCCTATTTCTGCAGAGTATATACAGCAGGTCCCTACTTTCAAACATCCAACTTACAAACGACTCCTACTTGCAAACGCAAGAAGACAACAGGAAGTGAGAGGAAATCTACCACTAGGAAGGAAAATTCTCTCCTGTAAGAATAAATATGGGAGAAAGGTGTCTCCTCTGTACTGATGCTTTATCAGCAATCCTTGTTTCAAGAAAAACACCACATTTCAAAAACAGTTGTCATTGGGACGGAAAGTGAGGTGAAATGTTCTGAACAGGGGCACAGACAGCAAAACAAATGTTACAGGGGTGATAACCCTTACCTATGTTTTCCAAAAAGTTTAAAAATAGATTTTTGGGCTGGAGCTACACTTCAACAATGTACCTGTTCAAAATTACAAACACATTCTACATAAGAACAAACCTACAGTCCCTGTCTTGTATGCACCGCCTGTATACGGCTGTTCAGAGTATATAGGGCCTTTTTTATTTTATGTGCGGGGTTCCCCTTAATATCCATACAAGACCCAAAGGGGCTGGTAATGGGCTGGGGTAGGGGGGGGGGGGTCATGGGGTAGCTATGCCATTTTTCTTAAAGATTTTCATCCATATTACCGGGACCAGACATTACATTAAAGCCGCAAGCAGTTTTAAATGGCTTTTTTTTCCTTTAGAAGTGTCATTTTGTGCAGGGACAGTTCTAAACACGGGAAACACGTGGCACTTCACAGGCATACTTTAGACACCCCCCAGGTACGATATTTAAAGGAATATTTGACTTTTTTTTTTTCACTTTATGCATCATTAAAATGACTGCTCCCGAAAAACGACCGTTTTTAAAACTTCTTTTTGCATTGATACATGTCCCCTGGTGCAGAACCCGGGTTCCCAAACCCTTTTTAGGACAATAACATGCATAATAGTTGTTATAATTAGCACTTTAGAATTCGAACGTTCGCATCCATTGTATTTAATAGGGTTCTAATGTTCGTACGAACTTTCGGTCCGTTCGCGGGTTCTGGTGCGAACCGAACCCGGGGGTGTTCGGCTCATCACTAGTGGCTGGTCCCAAGAAGGGCCAAGCAGTCTCGTCGGCCACCATCTCTAGGTGGATCCGACAGATAGTAATCCAGGCTTACGCCTTAAAGGGTCAAGCGCCCCCCTTTCCTGTCACGGCGCATTCGACCAGGGCAAGAGGTGCCTCTTGGGCTTTCCGACATCAAGCGTCTGTTTCCCAATTATGTAAAGCGGCGACTTGGTCGTCCGCTCACACTTTCACAAAATTCTACAAAGTTGATGTAGGTGCATCTTCAGATGCCTCTTTCGGCCGCAAGGTTTTGCAAGCGGCTGTTTAGAGTTGCAGCTCCTCCGTTGAAGGAGTGCTGTTTTGTGCTTGGGGTGAAGTTTATTTTTATGCTGTTACCACCCCTCGTTTTTTCTCTCACACTGCTTTGGGACGTCCCACTTTGTCAATAGAGAAGCTGTGTCAGTCCATGGACGAAAGAGTAAATAGGATTTTTTACTCACCGTAAAATCCTTTTCTCTGAGTCCATGGACCGACACAGCACCCACCCCTCCTTTTAAGTTTGTACTGCTTTTTGACGAACTGATCTGCGAGATGCAGACTGAGAGGTTATACCCAGAGGGGGTCCGCCCCCTGGGTGGTAGTGTAGAAGGTGTGATGCAACACTTTTTACAAGTTTTTCTGCCTAGTCACTCCTAATTAACGGATAATACCCACTTTGTCAATAGAGAAGCTGTGTCGGTTCATGGACTCAGAGAAAAGGATTTTACGGTGAGTAAAAAATCCTATTTTTCCCATATTAACTCTTACAGGAGAGAATTTCCCCTCCTAGGGGTAGATTTCCTCTCACTTCCTGTTGTCTCCTTCCGTTTGCAAGTAGGAGTCATTTGTAAGTTGGATGTTTGAAAGTAGGGGCCTGCCGTATATATATACTCTATACTATATGCTGAAATTTGCCCCTTAGATGTTGGTGTTGCCACAACACTGTGAGCCCTCACAGTTACTCTTGGTGGGCGCTGGAACGCCTTGCTGTGAACTATTATATCAGGAATTGTAATTACATGCCATTGTTGAACAGTGGTAGGAAAAATTGGGCCTTTTTGTGGTGGTGCTGCAACACTGTCAGCCCTCACAGTTACTCTTGGTGGACGCATGAATGGGCCCTACTGTAAATTATTAGATCAAGAATTGTAATTGCATGCCCCTGTTGAAGAGGGGCAGAAAAATTGGGCCTTTGGTGGTGGCGGCGGTGGTGGTGTTGCCACAACACTGTAAGCCCTCACAGTTACTCTTGGTGGGCGCAGGAATGGGCCCTGCTGTGAATTGTTAGATCAAGATTTGTAATTACATGCCCCTGTTGAACAGTGGCAGAAAAATTGGGCCTTAGGCACTGGTGCCACAACACTGCAACCCCTCACAGATACTGTACTTGGAGCACAGCAATGAGCCCTGTTGCAAAGTATTGCATCAAAAATTGAAATTACACGCCCCTGTTAAACAGGGGCTGAAAAATTGGGCCTTAGGCACTGGTGCCACAACACTGCAACCCCTCACAGATACTGTACTTGGAGCACAGCAATGAGCCCTGTTGCAAAGTATTGCATCAAAAATTGAAATTATACGCCCCTGTTAAACAGGGGCTGAAAAATTGGGCCTTAGGCACTGGTGCTGTTGCCACGACACTGCAACCTCTCCCAGATACTCTAGTTGGAGTGCAGGAATGAGCCCTGCTGCAAAGCATTGCATAAAAAAATTGTAATTACATGCCCCTGTTTAACAGGGGCTGAAAAATTGGGCCTTGGGCACTGGTGCTGGTGCCACGACACTGCAACCTCTCCCAGATACTCTAGTTGGAGTGCAGGAATGAGCCCTGCTGCAAAGCATTGCATCAAAAATTGTAATTACATGCCGCTGTTAAACAGGGGCTGAAAAATTGGGCCTTAGCCACTGGTGAAGGCACCCAGAAACAAAAAAGTTCTTCCAAGCTATCATCAAGAATCGGATCATTGAGGAGGAGGAGGATAGTCAGTCAACATAACAGGACAGTCACTCAGCATCAGCATCAGTCTTGAAGGGATGTGACATTTGAAAATAAATTATTCTGTGCTTGGTAGCTGGTGGTGATTCAAGACTGGTTCATCTTTATGAAGGTCAGTCCATCAACCGAGTCGGTGGACAGGCGCACCCTGTGATCCGTGACAAAGCCTCCAGCAGCACTGAATGTGCGTTAAGAAAGAACGCTGGATGCAGGACAGGCCAGTAGCTCAATTGCATACTGTGCAAGCTCTGGCCAGTGATCCATCCTCAAGACCCAGTAAGCCAGAGGATTTTCAGTGGGAAAGGTGTCCAAGTCTGACCTTGCCCCTAGGTATTCCTGCACCATGTATATCAGACGCTGGTGATGGTTGCTGGAACCGATCATACCTTGGGGCTGCGGACTAAAAAATTGTCTGAACGCATCGGTTAGACGGCCACCTTCTCCACCGCTCCTTCTGCTACTGACCGAAGCCTCAGCAACTCATTGTCCAGGACCAGGAGTTTGTAACCTCCCAGTCTCTGGAAACACGTTGCACAGACATTTCTGCAAGGCCTCCCGGAGTTGTCTCATCCTCTGCTCCCTCTGCGACGGCACGATAAGGTCCGCAACCTTACCCTTGTACCGTGGATCAAGGAGAGTGGCCAGCCAGTAATGGTCCCTCTCCTTGATCCGAAGAATACGAGGATCCTTCCGCAGACTTTGCAGGATCAGGGAGGCCATGCAGCGTAGGTTAGCTGAGGCATTCGGTCCGGAGTCCTCTGGGTCACTAAGGACGACATGATCCGCAGCCATCTCCTCCCAGCCACGTACAAGTCCATGGGTTTGTTGGGACTGTAAATCATCCCTAAAAGATTGCTGCTGTTGATGCTGAGTGCCATGCTCCACCTCCATGCTGACACAATCCTCCTCCTCCTCCTCCTCTTCCTGTGTGATGGGTGGGACACAAGGAACACTGTCTGGGTAAAGGGGGCCTTGAGAGGCAAGGAAGTCTTCCTCTTCCTGCCTCTGTTCTGCCTCAAGTGCCCTGTCCATTATTCCAAGCAGCGTATGCTCCAACAGGTGGACAAGAGGTACAGTGTCACTGATGCATGCACTGTCACTGCTCACCATCCTCGTGGCCTCTTCAATTGGTGCCAGGACAGTGCATGCATCCCTGATCATGCCACACTGGCGTGGTGAAAAAAAACAGAGCTCCCCTGACCCTGTCCTGGTGCCGTAGTCGCACAGGTACTCATTGATGGCCCTCTGCTGCGTGTGCAGCCGCTGCAGCATGGCCAACGTTGAGTTCCACCTGGTGGGCATGTCACATATAAGGCGGTTCTTGGGCAGGTTCAACTCCTTTTGCAGCTCAGCCAGCCGAGCACTGGCATTATATGATCTGTGGAAATGCACACAGACTTTCCTGGCCTGCCTCAGGACATCCTGTAAGCCCGGGTACCTGCCCAAGACCCGCTGCACCACCAGGTTAAGGACGTGAGCCACACAGGGCACATGGGTCAGTTGTCCCTGTCGGAGGGCGGAGAGGAGGTTGGTGCCATTGTCGCAAACCACCATTCCTGGCTTAAGCTGGCATGGCGTCAACCACCTCTCGGCCTGCCCCTGCAGAGCAGACAGAACCTCTGCCCCAGTGTGGCTCCTGTCCCCCAAACACACCAGCGCAAGCACGGCATGGCATCTTTTTGCCTGCGTACTTGCGTAGCCCCTTGAACGCCTACGGAGCACCGCTGGTTCCGAGGACAAAGCACAGGAAGAGGCCATTGAGGAAGAAGAAGAGGAGGGGGTGGAGGAGAGAGGTGTGTCACAACCAGTAGTAGCATTTTGGAGGCGTGACGGCGGAACAACCTCCAACACTACTGCACCTTGTCCTGCATCCTTCCCAGCTGCCAAAAGAGTGACCCAATGGGCCGTGAAAGAAAGGTAACGTCCCTGTCCATGCCTGCTGGACCATGAGTCAGCGGTAATATGCACCTTACCGCTGACCGCCCTGTCCAGCGAGGCATGGACATTGCCTTCCACATGCCGGTAGAGAGCCGGAATCGCCTTCCGTGAGAAAAAGTGGCGTTTGGAAACCTGCCACTGAGGAACCGCACATTGCACAAACTCACGGAAGGGGGCCGAGTCTACCAACTGAAAAGGCAGCATTTGAAGTGCTAGCAATTTAACCAAGCTAGCATTCAACCGCTGGGCATGTGGATGGCTGGGAGTGAACTTCTTTCGACGGTCCAGCAGCTGGGGCAGGGAAATTTGCCTGCTATAATCGGACATCGGTGTACTGCTAGCAGAGTGCCCGCAAGTACTTGGCTGTGACACACCTAATTCTACACCTTCATTCCTCTCAGTGCAGGTTTCAGAGAGAACTGAAGGTACAGTGGGTTTGGAGATCCCAGCTGATGAGGAGCAAGGAGAGGTCCGCTTTGTTCTTTGGTGTGGGTCTTTAAGATACGCTTGCCAACGAGCTGCATGGCAGGTCAACATATGTCTGGTCAAGCATGTGGTGCCCAAGCGGCTGATGTTTTGGCCACGCGAGATACGCTTCAGACAGCAGCGGTGCGATCTGATGCACTCGACTCAAAAAAGGCCCACACCAAAGAACTTTTGGAATAACGGGCAGAGGCAGTGCCCTGCACAGGTGGAGCTCTGCGGTGTGATTCAGTCGGTGTGCTGCCCTTACGCTGGCCCCCGGAGGGCATCCTGCCTCGTTGGAGATGTGCCTCTTCCTCATCCTCCTCCTCCTCCTTTCTCCTATCAGGCACCCACGTGGAGTCAGTGACCTCATCATCCCCTCCCTCCTTATCACTGGAGCCAATCTGGCAGTATGCTGCAGCTGCTGGAACATGACTGCCAGATTGGTGTCCTTCTTGAGCATCCCCTCTCTCTGCTCTCACGCTACTGCCTTCCTCTAGCTGGGTATCATCTTCAGACCCTTTGAAACGCTGGGCATCCTCCTGGAGCATGTACCCAACACTGTGCTCAAACAGTTCGGGGGTCTCCTCAGGAGGACACGGTGGGTCTAGGGAAGGAGTGACTGATAATGACACTGAGGACGCTTTGGCAGCTGCTTTGCCATTACCCTGAGCCTGGGTGAGAGAGGATGAGGAGGATGAGGAGGGCTTGGTCATCCACTCTACCAAGTCTTCGGCATGATGTGGCTCAACACGTCCAGCTGCTGAAAATAAGGACAAGCCTGTCCCATGGCCACGTGCCGATGACGATGCACCGCGTCCACGACCAGCACTGTTGTCTCTAGACACAGAGCCTGCTTGCCGTCTTTTATTGGCTCGTGACTGTCTGCCTCTCCTTGTTGGCCTTCCAGACATAGTAATGGCCTGCAGGGAGATGGGAAAACCAGCAATTGGGTAGTGTATATTGTGCTGGAGGCACACAACACCCACTAACTCCAGCAGATGCCTTTATTAGAGAACAGCAATGATGGGTATATACAGGTGTATACTGTGCCACTAACTCCTGCAGATGCTGTATTTGAGAACAGCAATGACGGATATACAGGTGTATACTGTGCCACTAACTCCTGCAGATGCCTGTATTTGAGAACAGCAATGACGGATATACAGGTGTATACTGTGCCACTAACTCCTGCAGATGCTGTATTTGAGAACAACAATGACGGATATACAGGTGTATACTGTGCCACTAACTCCTGCAGATGCCTGTATTATAGAACACCAATGACGGGTATATACAGGTGTATACTGTGCCACTAACTCCTGCAGATTCCTGTATTATAGAACACCAATGACTGGTATATACAGGTGTATACTGTGCCACTAACTCCTGCAGATGCCTGTGTGACGGATCTCAGATACCCCAGGTGGGCACATCCGCCAGACCTGTGTCTCCTGTCCTCCAAACGCACCCGCAGCCTGCAGATACGCCATAACCAGCCTTTAACCCCTCAATCACGAGACAATCCACACAGGTGTTGAGGGTTAAACATGCAGAGCATCAACAGTCTATTAAATACAAAACATACACTTTTACACACAGTTAGGGACACTCCCCTTAGCCTTGTCATAGAGGGGGGTAGGGGACAAGGAAGAACCAATGGGAACTGAACACTTGTACATTGAAACAGAGACTACAGTTAAACATAAAGGGATTATGGTAAGCAGGCAACCCCTCAATACACATCCTCTGCGGAGAGATGTCTGCAGTCCAGACCATTGTCTATGTGCCATGAACCAACACAGCTAAACACAGCAACAAGAGGGGGGGGGGGATGGGGGAGAAGGGATGTAGCATTACATTACATTATCTCAATGCCAGCTTCTCCCCGAGTCTCAGTCTCTTCTGGGCCATAATCTGTGGGTAGGAGGCCCGCCCTCAGTCCCTTCCAACGCACACAGTGACAGTGGGTTCTGTCACAGCCTGTATTTGAGAACAGCAATGACGGATATACAGGTGTATACTGTGCCACTAACTCCTGCAGATGCCTGTTTTACATAGTTGCCAACATTGCAAAAAAAAAATCTGTGACACTTTTTCGCATGTAGGCGGAGCCTTGGTATAATTAGGGGGTGGGGCATTCATTTGAAGGTGTGTTATACTTTAGGAGAAAAAAGTGGCGCACGAAGCGTGGGCGTGGTTTACGCGGGTAGTGGGAGTGGCTTAAATGAGCGTGGCTCAAAGGGGGTGTGGTTAAAGTCTGAGATGAATGACGGATGAAGGGAGAAAGAAAGAGGGAGGGAAGGAAAGAGAAGGAAGGATGGAAGGACAGCAGGCCCAGATCCTACACCATAATAGAAATATGTGTATTCCAGAGTTTAACAATCAACAGATAAAGATAATCCAAACATCTGGTGTTAGCTCTTTAATCATCCCGGCACCATGGTTGTTAGGGTGTCAGGATGACTGAAGTGCATTATTTCTCTTATTACATTTTAATATAAAATGAAATCATTCAACTCACCAAAATGCCGAATCAGTGTTAGCCCCGAGTGTGTCACCTGCCACGTCGCCTGCCACCTGCCACGTCGCCTGCCACCAGATGCCATCAGGTGTCCCCAGGGGAGTCCCTCCTTACATAAGGCGTCCCCAGAGGAGTCCCTCCTTACATCAGGCGTACCCAGCGGAGTCCTTCCTTACATCAGGTGTACCCAGAGGAGTCCCCCCTTACATCAGGCGTCCCCAGCGGAGTCCCCCCTTACATCAGGCGTCCCCAGCGGAGTCCCCCTTACATCAGGCGTCCCCAGTGGAGTCCCCCCTTACATCAAGTGTCCCCAGAGGAGTCCCTCCTTACATCAGGCGTTCCCAGCGGAGTCCCTCCTTACATCAGGCGTCCCCAGAGGAGTCCCTCCTTACATCAGGCGTACCCAGCGGAGTCCTTCCTTACATCAGGTGTACCCAGAGGAGTCCCCCTTACATCAGGCGTCCCCAGCAGAGTCCCCCCTTACATCAGGCGTCCCCAGCGAAGTCCCCCCTTACATCAGGCGTCCCCAGCGGAGTCCCCCCTTACATCAGGCGTCCCCAGCGGAGTCCCCCCTTACATCAGGCGTCCCCAGCGGAGTCCCCCCTTACATCAGGCGTCCCCAGCGGAGTCCCCCCTTACCTCAGGCGTCCCCAGCGGAGTCCCCCCTTACATCAGGCGTCCCCATCGGAGTCCCCCCTTACATCAGGCGTCCCCAGCGGAGTCCCCCCTTACATCAGGCGTCCCCAGCGGAGTCCCCACGTACCTCAGCCATCCCCAGCGGAGTCCTCCCTTACCACAGGCGTTCCCAGCGGAGTCCCCCCTTACCACAGGCATCCCCAGCGGAGTCCCCCCTTAACCACAGGCGTCTCCTGTCTCGGCCGCCATTATTGTTTCCCCTTCCCCGAAGGGGAACAAAATAGAGGCGGAGCCGACAGTGTGGCTGCAAAAAAAAAATTAAGCTGTGGCGCTGCCGACCCCCGCCCCTTTCCATTACAGACAGACCTGCAGCGGGGCGGGGCGGGGGGGTGGCCGGCCGGCCAGCCAAAACACAGATGTAGTACAATAGAAGATAAAGCTGCTGCGGCGCCGCCCACCCCCGGGGAGGTGCGGGGTGTGGGCGGCGCCGCAGCGGCTTTATTTTCTATTGTACTACATCCGTGTTTTGGTCTTCTTGAACATGGCGGCCGGCCGAGACATTGTCTCCGCCAGCCGTGGACCTCTAGCGGCGGCGGCCTGCGGCGTCCAAATTCGGGGAAAACGGGAAAAATCGGATTGGCCGGGACATTGGCCGGGACAAAATAAATCCGGGAAAAGGGTTTGAATCCTGGGAACGTCCCGGCCAATCCGTGACTGTTGGCAATGGCAACTATGGTTTTATAGAACACCAATGATGGGTATATACAGGTGTATACTGTGCCACTAACTCCTGCAGATGCCTGAGAAAATAAAACAGAACATAGAACACACTGTCCCTGCCTATGTATCTCTTTCCCTGCACGCCAACTGTGCCACTAACTCCTGCAGATGCCTGTATTTGAGAACAGCAATGACGGATATACAGGTGTATACTGTGCCACTAACTCCTGCAGATGCTGTATTTGAGAACAGCAATGACAGATATACAGGTGTATACTGTGCCACTAACTCCTGCAGATGCCTGTATTATAGAACACCAAAGACGGGTATATACAGGTGTATACTGTGCCACTAACTCCTGCAGATGCTGTATTTGAGAACAGCAATGACGGGTATATACAGGTGTATACTGTGCCACTAACTCCTGCAGATGCCTGTATTATAGAACACCAAAGACGGGTATATACAGGTGTATACTGTGCCACTAACTCCTGCAGATGCCTGTATTTGAGAACAGCAATGACGGATATACAGGTGTATACTGTGTCACTAACTCCTGCAGATGCCTGAGAAAATAAAACAGAACATAGAACACACTGTCCCTGCCTATGTATCTCTTTCCCTGCACGCCAACACACTACACAAGGCCGCCGCGCTGGTGGCCTTTTATAGTGTGGGGCGTGTACTAAACCCCCCTGCCTGTGGCCAATTATGGCTCTCCTCACTGCCGGCGCTGTGATTGGTCAAGCATGCGGGGTCACAGTGCATGCTTGGCCAATCACAGCGCCGGGATTGCACTGCGATGGCGCAGTGTATTGTGGGCCATTCGCGTCACTCGAATTTGGCGCGAACGGCCCAAATCGTTCGATCTTCGTAGAACGATCGAACAGCCGATGTTCGAGTCGAACGTATGTTTGAGTCGAACACGATGCTCATCCCTATTCCTGAGCCTCCTTCAAAGTTTCGATCAATCTCTCACGAATCTCCTGCAATGTAGTTAATCTGTTGGTAACAGAAGGAATTGGAGTTGAGATAGGGAGATCAGGAATAAAAACGGGATGATACCCGTTGTTTAACCACTTGACAACTGGGCACATAACCCCCTTCCTGCCCAGGCGAAATTTCAGGTTTCAGCGCCGTCACGCTTTGAATGACAATTGCGCGGTCGTGCGACGTGGCTCCCAAACAAAATTGACGTCCTTTTTTTCCCACAAATAGAGCTTTCTTTTGGTGGTCTTTGATCATTTCTGCGGTTTTTATTTTTTGCGCTATAAACAAAAAATTTTTGCTATAATTAATATCCCATTTTTAAAAAAAAAACAACAATTTTTTTCCTCAGTTTAGGCCGATATGTATTCTACATATTTTAGGTAAAAAAAAAAAATCGCAATAAGCGTATAGTGATTGGATTGCGCAAAAGTTATAGCGCCTACAAAATAGGGAATAGAATTATGATTTTTTAAAAATTATTATTTTATTTATTTTTTTACTAGTAATGGCGTCGATCTGCGATTTTTTTTTTGTGACTGTGACATTACGGCGGACACATCGGACACTTTTGACACATTTTTGGGACCATTCACATTTATACAGCGAACAGTGCTAAAAATGCACTGATTACTGTATAAATGTGACTGGCAGGGAAGGGGTTAACCACTAGGGGGCGATCAAGGGGTTAATATGTTCCCTGCTAGATGTTCTTACTGTGGGGGGGAGGGGACTGACTGGGGGAGGTGACTGATGGTTGTCCCTATGTACAAGGGACACACCATCAGTCTCCTCTCCCTGACAGGACGTGGATCTCTGTGTTTACACACAGAGATCCACGTCCCTGGCTCTGTGACAGCCGATCGCTCGTACCTGGCGGACATCGCGGCCGCCAGGCACGCGCATCTGCACTCGCCTGACACGGCGGGCACAGTTTTTCCCCGATGCGCGCCCGCGGTGGCGCGCATCGTGGAAGTAAATAAGAGGATGTCCATAGACGTCCTATCAGCAATTGACGACCGCTTTGCGGACGTCTTTTTCTTATAGCCCGGGCGCAAAGTGGTTAAATAAAAAGGACTTTGAGAAGTGGAGCTATGTTTAGAATTGTTATATGCAAACTCTGCTGTAAGAAGTTAATCCACCCAGTCATCCTGAAGATAACTGACAAAACATCGAAGGTACTGCTCTAAGGTTTGATTGGTCCTCTCAGTCTGACCATTAGACTGGGGATGAAAAGCAGAAGACAGATTAACTGTTACATCTAAGGCTGAACAAAAGTTTTTCCAAAATTTTGAAGTAAACTGTACTCCTCTGTCAGACACCACATCGTCAGGAATTCCATGTAGTTTAAATACTTCTCGAAGCATTAACTCAGCAGTTTGTTCAGCTGAAGGTACCCCCTTAACAGGTATAAAATGAGTCATCTTCGTGAGACGGTCAACAACAACCAAGATAGTGCTCATTTCTCTTGAGGGAGGTAAATCTACCACAAAGTCCATAGAAATTGAGCCCCATGGTCTTGATGGAACAGGGAGTGACTGGAGCGACCTCAAAGGAGAAGCTCGGGGAGTCTTACTGCGTGCACAGGTCAGGCATGAGGCCACATAGTGTTTGATGTCTTTCTTATAGCTGGGCCACCAAAATGAACGTGACAAGAGCTCTTCTGTTTTGGAAATCCCAAAATGCCCAGCAAGTTTTGAGTCATGAACCAACCTGAGGGCTTCAGTCCGAGCAGATTCAGGTACATAGAGACTATGTGCATGAGTCCAAAAGCCATTCTTGTACACAAGGTTAATATCCGCAGGCGGATGATTGAGAAGAGGGTAATTTTCATACCCCTCCTTTAGGACACTCAAGAATGTCTTGAAACCCGTGGCCCCTATAAAGTTCTTTTGAGGCAGAATCATACATTCAGGGTTGTCTTCCTGGCATGGTTCAGTCAACATTCTTGATAATGCATCGGCCTTACCATTCCTTGACCCAGGTCGATACGAGATGATAAAATTAAACCGGGAAAAAAACAGTGACCAACGTGCTTGTCTAGAAGACATCCTCTTGGCAGAGCGAATGAATTCTAGATTTTTATGATCAGTGAGAACAGTTACTGGATGCTTAGCCCTTTCCAGCAGATGCCTCCATTCAGAAAAAGCTTCCTTAATTGCCAGCAATTCCTTATTCCCGATGTCATAATTTATTTCGGCTGATGACATTAAGCGAGAGAAATACGCACAAGGATGAAGCGGCATCTTTTCTCCTTTTCGCTGAGAAAGGATAGCTCCCACAGCAGAGTCTGAGGCATCCACTTCCACTATAAAAGGAACTTCATGATCGGGATGTACCAATATTGGTGCAGAAGTGAAAAGAGTCTTTAGCTTAATAAAAGCAGTCTGTGCCTCAGCTGACCACACAAAGGGCATCCCTTTCTTTGTCAGCTGTGTAATTGGTGCTATCACTTTAGAGAAGTTTCTTATGAATTTTCTGTAGAGGTTGGCAAAACCAACAAATCGTTGTATCTCTTTAACACTACTAGGAGCAGGCCAATCCACCACTGCTTTGATCTTCTCAGGATCCATGCTTTACTCCTTTAGGAGAAATAATATATCCCAAGAACTGCATCTGGGTTCGTTCAAACTCACATTTCTCCAATTTAATATAAAGTTGGTTCTTCCTTAGCCTTTCAAAGACAGTGCAAACATGTTTGCGATGTTCCTCCAGGTTATTAGAAAAGATGAGAATAACATCCAGATAAGCAATCACAAACTGGTCCAATAGGTCTCGAAAAGCATCATTGATGAAGTGTTGGAAAGTGGCAGGGGCGTTGCAGAGGCCAAAAGGCATAACCAGGGACTCAAAATGGCCATATCTGGTGCTAAAGGCGGTTTTCCATTCGTCTCCTTGACGCATGCGGATGAGGTTATATGCCCCCGGGGTGCAGATCTTCCTCCTCACCCAGATCAGCAATCCCCGCAAGATTAACAGCGGTTCAGTTTCTCTAAGAGAGAGTCAGCTGCTGGGCCACAATATGTAACTCAATAATGACCTCCTGATGGTACCTTAGGCCAGCCTTCTGTAGTGGGGTACGTATACCGAGGGTCACATATACTAGTGCCCCTCAATGTGGACACGCAGTAATCAAATAGGAGAAATGTCTTTTGGTATCTTTTGTTTCCACCTCCTGGTGGTGAACTAGTAGGTTGAATCACTCGACTGGTGGTCCAGTTCAATAAGTTTACCTGTAAGCTTACCAATTGGGTATTGTCAGCCCTAGAGAGTATAGTGCTCTGCCTCTAGTGATGAGCCGAACACCCCCGGGTTCGGTTCGCACCAGAACCCGCGAACGGACCGAAAGTTCGTACGAACATTAGAACCCTATTAAATACAATGGATGCGAACGTTCGAATTCTAAAGTGCTAATTATAACAACTATTATGCATGTTATTGTCCTAAAAAGGGTTTGGGAACCCGGGTTCTGCACCAGGGGACATGTATCAATGCAAAAAGAAGTTTTAAAAACGGTCGTTTTTCGGGAGCAGTCATTTTAATGATGCATAAAGTGAAAAAAAAAAAAAGTCAAATATTCCTTTAAATATCGTACCTGGGGGGTGTCTAAAGTATGCCTGTGAAGTGCCACATGTTTCCCGTGTTTAGAACTGTCCCTGCACAAAATGACACTTCTAAAGGAAAAAAAAGCCATTTAAAACTGCTTGCGGCTTTAATGTAATGTCTGGTCCCGGTAATATGGATGAAAATCTTTAAGAAAAATGGCATAGCTACCCCATGCCCCCCCCCCCCCCCCCTACCCCAGCCCATTACCAGCCCCTTTGGGTCTTGTATGGATATTAAGGGGAACCCCGCACATAAAATAAAAAAGGCCCTATATACTCTGAACAGCCGTATACAGGCGGTGCATACAAGACAGGGACTGTAGGTTTGTTCTTATATAGAATCTGTTTGTAATTTTGAACAGGTACATTGTTTAAGTGTAGCTCCAGCCCAAAAATCTATTTTTAAACTTTTTGGAAAACATAGGTAAGGGTTATCACCCCTGTAACATTTGTTTTGCTGTCTGTGCCCCTGTTCAGAACATTTCACCTCACTTTCCGTCCCAATGACAACTGTTTTTGAAATGTGGTGTTTTTCTTGAAACAAGGATTGCTGATAAAGCATCAGTACAGAGGAGACACCTTTCTCCCATATTAATTCTTACAGGAGAGAATTTTCCTTCCAAGGGGTAGATTTCCTCTCACTTCCTGTTGTCTTCTTGCGTTTGCAAGTAGGAGTCGTTTGTAAGTTGGATGTTTGAAAGTAGGGACCTGCCGTATATACTCTGCAGAAATAGGCCCCTTAGTTGTTGGTGTTGGCACAACACTGTAAGCACTCACAGTTACTCTTGGTTGGTGCTGGAACGCCCTGCTGTCAACTATTATATCAGGAATTTTAATTACATATAATTGTTGAACAGTGGTAGTAAAAATTGGGCCTTTGATGGTGGTGCTGGTGCCACAACACTGTAAGCCCTGACAGTTACTCTTGGTGGGTGCAGCAATGGGCCCTGCTGTGAATTATTAGATCAAGAATTGTAATTGCATGCCCCTGTTGAACAGGGGCTGAAAAATTGGGCCTTTCGTGGTGGTGGTGGTGGTGGTGTTGCCACAACACTGTAAGCCCTCAGAGTTACTCTTGGTGGGTGCAGGAATGGGCCCTGCTGTGAATTATTAGATCAAGAATTGTAATTGCATGCCCCTGTTGAACAGGGGCTGAAAAATTGGGCCTTTCGTGGTGGTGGTGGTGGTGGTGTTGCCACAACACTGTAAGCCCTCAGAGTTACTCTTGGTGGGTGCAGGAATGGGCCCTGCTGTGAATTATTAGATCAAGAATTGTAATTGCATGCCCCTGTTGAACAGGGGCTGAAAAATTGGGCCTTTCGTGGTGGTGGTGGTGGTGGTGGTGTTGCCACAACACTGTAAGCCCTCAGAGTTACTCTTGGTGGGTGCAGGAATGGGCCCTGCTGTGAATTATTAGATCATGAATTGTAATTGCATGCCCCTGTTGAACAGGGGCTGAAAAATTGGGCCTTAGGCACTGGTGGCACAACACTACAACCCCTCACAGATACTGTACTTGGAGCACAGCAATGAGCCCTGTTGCAAAGTATTGCTTCAAAAATTGTAATGACACGCCCCTGTTAAACAGGGGCTGAAAAATTGGGCCTTAGGCACTGGTGCCACAACACTCCAACCCCTCACAGATACTGTACTTGGAGCACAGCAATGAGCCCTATGGCAAATTATTGCTAAAAAAATTGTAATTACACGCCCCTGTAAAACAGGGGCTGAAAAATGGGCCTTAGCCACTGGTGGCGGCACCCATAAACAAAAATGATCTTCCAAGCTATCATCATCAATCGTATCATTGAGGACTCGGAGGAGGAGGATAGCCAGTCAACATAACAGCACAGGCACTCAGCATCAGCATCAGTCTTGAAGGGATGTGACATGTTAAAATCAATTAGTCTGTTATATCAGCATCAGGTGTGTGGTAGCTGGTGGTGATCCAAGACTGGTTCATCTTGATGAAAGTCAGTCGATCAACCGAGTCGGTGGACAGGCGCACCCTGTGATCCGTGACAAATCCTCCAGCAGCACTGAATGTGCGTTCCGAAAGAACGCTGGATGCAGGACAGGCCAGTAGCTCAATTGTATACTGTGCAAGCTCTGGCCAGTGATCCATCCTCAAGACCCAGTAAGCCAGAGGATTTTCGGTGGGGAAGGTGTCCAAGTCTGACCTTGCCCCTAGATATTCCTGCACTATGTTTATCAGACGCTGGCGATGGTTGCTGGAACCGATCATACTTTGGGGCTGCGGACTAAAGAATTGTCTGAACGCATCGGTCAGACGGCCACCTTCCCCACCGCTCCTTCTTTGACTGGCCGAAGCCTCAGCAACTCGTTGTCCAGGACCAGGAGTTTGTAACCTCCCAGTCTCTGGGAACGCGTTGCACAGACCTTTCTGCAAGGCCTCCTGGAGTTGTCTCATCCTCTGCTCCCTCTGCGACGGTAACATAAGGTCCGCAACCTTACCCTTGTACCATGGATCAAGGAGAGTGGCCAGCCAGTAATGGTCCCTCTCCTTGATCCGAAGAATACGAGGATCCTTCCGCAGACTTTGCAGGATCACGGAGGCCATGCAGCGTAGGTTTGCTGAGGCATTCGCTCCGGAGTCCTCTGGGTCACTAAGGACGACATGATCCGCAGCCACCTCCTCCCAGCCACGTACAAGTCCACTGGTTTCTTGGGACTGTAAATCATCCCTAAAAGACTGCTGCTGATGATGCTGAGTGCCAGCCTCCACCTCCATGCTGACACAATCCTCCTCCTCCTCCTCCTCCTCTTCCTGTGCGATGGGTGGGACAGAAGGAACACTGTCTGGGTAAAGGGGGCCTTGAGAGGCAAGGAAGTCCTCCTCTTCCTGCCTCTGTTCTGCCTCAAGTGCCCTGTCCATTATTCCACGCAGCGTGTGCTCCAACAGGTGGACAAGAGGTACAGTGTCACTGATGCATGCACTGTCACTGCTCACCATCCTCGTGGCCTCCTCAAATGGTGCCAGGACAGTGCATGCATCCCTGATCATGCCCCACTGGCGTGGAGAAAAAAAACCAAGCTCCCCTGACCCTGTCCTGGTGCCGTAGTCGCACAGGTACTCATTGATGGCCCTCTGCTGCGTGTGCAGCCGCTGCAGCATGGCCAACGTTGAGTTCCACCTGGTGGGCATGTCACATATAAGGCGGTTCTTGGGCAGGTTCAACTCCTTTTGCAGCTCAGCCAGGCGAGCACTGGCATTATAAGATCTGCGGAAATGCACACAGACTTTCCTGGCCTGCCTCAGGACATCCTGTAAGCCCGGGTACCTGCCCAAGAACCGCTGCACCACCAGGTTAAGGACGTGAGCCACACAGGGCACATGGGTCAGTTGTCCCTGTCGGAGGGCGGAGAGGAGGTTGGTGCCATTGTCGCAAACCACCATTCCTGGCTTAAGCTGGCGTGGCGTCAACCACCTCTCGGCCTGGCCCTGCAGAGCAGACAGGACCTCTGCCCCAGTGTGGCTTCTGTCCCCCAAACACACCAGCGCAAGCACGGCATGGCATCTTTTTGCCTGCGTACTTGCGTAGCCCCTTGAACGGCTACGGAGCACCGCTGGTTCAGAGGACAAACCACAGGAAGAGGCCATGGAGGAAGAAGAAGAGGAGGGGTGGAGGAGAGAGGTGTGTCACAACCAGTAGTAGCATTTTGGAGGCGTGGCGGTGGAACAACCTCCAGCACTACTGCACCTTGTCCTGCATCCTTCCCAGCTGCCAAAAGAGTGACCCAATGGGCCGTGAAAGAAAGGTAACGTCCCTGTCCATGCCTGCTGGACCATGAGTCAGCGGTAATATGCACCTTACCGCTGACCGCCCTGTCCAGCGAGGCCAAGACATTGCCTTCCACATGCCGGTAGAGAGCCGGAATAGCCTTCCGTGAGAAAAAGTGGCGTTTGGGAACCTGCCACTGAGGAACCGCACATTGCACAAACTCACGGAAGGGGGCCGAGTCTACCAACTGAAAAGGCAGCAGTTGAAGCGCTAGCAATTTAGCCAAGCTAGCATTCAACCGCTGGGCATGTGGATGGCTGGGAGTGAACTTCTTTCGACGGTCCAGCAGCTGGGGCAGGGAAATTTGCCTGCTAGAATCGGACGTCGGTGTACTGCTAGCAGAGTGGCCGCAAGTACTTGGCTGTGACACACCTAATTCTACACCTTCATTCCTCTCAGTGCATGTTTCAGAGAGGACTGAAGTTATAGTGGGGTTGGAGATCCCAGCTGATGCGGTGCAAGGAGAGGTCCGCTTTGTTCTTTGGTGTGGGTCTTTGAGGTAGGCTTGCCAACGAGCTGCATGGCAGGTCAACATATGTCTGGTCAGGCATGTGGTACCCAAGCGGCTGATGTTTTGGCCACGCGATATACGCTTGAGACATATGTTGCAAACAGCAGCTGTGCGATCTGATGCACTAGCCTCAAAAAAGGCCCACACCAAAGAACTTTTTGAATGACGGGCAGAGGCAGCGCCCTGCACAGGCGGAGCTCTGCGGTGTGATTCCGTCGGTGTACTGCCCTTACGCTGGCCACCAAAGGGCATCCTGCCTCGTTGGAGATGTGCCTCATCCTCCTCCTCCTCCTCTCTCCTATTAGGCACCCACGTGGAGTCAGTGACCTCATCATCCCCTCCCTCCTCATCACTGGAGCCAATCTGGCAGTATGCTGCAGCTGCTGGAACATGACTGCCAGATTGGTGTCCTTCTTGAGCATCCCCTCTGTCTGCTCTCACGCTACTGCCTTCCTGTAGCTGGGTTTCATCATCAGACCCTTCGAAACGCTGGGCATCCTCCTGGAGCATGTACCCAACACTGTGCTCAAACAGTTCGGGGGACTCCTCAGGAGGAGGACATGGTGGGTCTAGGGAAGGAGTGACTGATGATGAGTCTGACATTGATACCAGGGAAGAGGACGCTTTGGCAGCTGCTTTGCCAGTACCCTGAGCCTGGGTGAGAGAGGATGAGGAGGAGGAGGAGGGCTTGGTCATCCACTCTACCAAGTCTTCGGCATGACGTGGCTCAACATGTCCAGCTGCCGAAAAGAAGGACAAGCGTGTCCCATGGCCATGTGCTGATGACAATGCACCGCGTCCACGACCAGCACTGTTGCCCCCAGACACAGAGCCTGCTTGCCCTCTTTTATTGCCTCCTGACTGTCTGCCTCTCCTTGTTTGCCTTCCAGACATTCTAATAGATGGCCTGCAGGGAGATGGGAAAAAAGCAATAAGGGCTACCTTCAGGTGTCCTTCTCTGTCCCTTTACTTAAGGATTTCTTAATATGGTTGAGGATGATTGCTTTTGCACAGAATAGCACAACGACAATTTCCCTGACTGTCCAAAAAACAAGGATTTCAAAGATGGTTGATGAGGAATGCTTTAGCACACTATAGCACAAGGAGAATTTCCCTCACTGTCCTTCCCTGTCCCTAGAAACAAGGATTATCACAGTGAAAGAAACTGACACTCTTCCTACCTATAGTTTTCTGTCCCTAGAAAAAATGTTTTTTTAAAGCTGATTGGTGATCAATGCTTTAGCACACTATAGCACAAGTAGAATTTCCCTCACTGTCCTTCCCTGTCCCTAGAAACAAGGATTATCACAGTGAAAGAAACTGACACTCTTCCTACCTATAGTTTTCTGTCCCTAGAAAAAATGTTTTTTTAAAGCTGATTGATGATCAATGCTTTAGCACACTATAGCACAAGGAGAATTTCCCTCACTGTCCTTCCCTGTCCCTAGAAACAAGGATTATCACAGTGAAAGAAACTGACACTCTTCCTACCTATAGTTTTCTGTCCCTAGAAAAAATGTTTTTTTAAAGCTGATTGATGATCAATGCTTTAGCACACTATAGCACAAGTAGAATTTCCCTCACTGTCCTTCCCTGTCCCTAGAAACAAGGATTATCACAGTGAAAGAAACTGACACTCTTCCTACCTATAGTTTTCTGTCCCTAGAAAAAATGTTTTTTTAAAGCTGATTGATGATCAATGCTTTAGCACACTATAGCACAAGGAGAATTTCCCTCACTGTCCTTCCCTGTCCCTAGAAACAAGGATTATCACAGTGAAAGAAACTGACACTCTTCCTACCTATAGTTTTCTGTCCCTAGAAAAAATGTTTTTTTAAAGCTGATTGATGATCAATGCTTTAGCACACTATAGCACAAGTAGAATTTCCCTCACTGTCCTTCCCTGTCCCTAGAAACAAGGATTATCACAGTGAAAGAAACTGACACTCTTCCTACCTATAGTTTTCTGTCCCTAGAAAAAATGTTTTTTTAAAGCTGATTGATGATCAATGCTTTAGCACACTATAGCACAAGGAGAATTTCCCTCACTGTCCTTCCCTGTCCCTAGAAACAAGGATTATCACAGTGAAAGAAACTGACACTCTTCCTACCTATAGTTTTCTGTCCCTAGAAAAAATGTTTTTTTAAAGCTGATTGATGATCAATGCTTTAGCACACTATAGCACAAGTAGAATTTCCCTCACTGTCCTTCCCTGTCCCTAGAAACAAGGATTATCACAGTGAAAGAAACTGACACTCTTCCTACCTATAGTTTTCTGTCCCTAGAAAAAATGTTTTTTTAAAGCTGATTGATGATCAATGCTTTAGCACACTATAGCACAAGGAGAATTTCCCTCACTGTCCTTCCCTGTCCCTAGAAACAAGGATTATCACAGTGAAAGAAACTGACACTCTTCCTACCTATAGTTTTCTGTCCCTAGAAAAAATGTTTTTTTAAAGCTGATTGATGATCAATGCTTTAGCACACTATAGCACAAGGAGAATTTCCCTCACTGTCCTTCCCTGTCCCTAGAAACAAGGATTATCACAGTGAAAGAAACTGACACTCTTCCTACCTATAGTTTTCTGTCCCTAGAAAAAATGTTTTTTTAAAGCTGATTGATGATCAATGCTTTAGCACACTATAGCACAAGTAGAATTTCCCTCACTGTCTTCCCTGTCCCTAGAAACAAGGATTATCACAGTGAAAGGAACTGACACTCTTCCTACCTATAGTTTTCTGTCCCTAGAAAAAATGTTTTTTTAAAGCTGATTGATGATCAATGCTTTAGCACACTATAGCACAAGGAGAATTTCCCTCACTGTCCTTCCCTGTCCCTAGAAACAAGGATTATCACAGTGAAAGAAACTGACACTCTTCCTACCTATAGTTTTCTGTCCCTAGAAAAAATGTTTTTTTAAAGCTGATTGATGATCAATGCTTTAGCACACTATAGCACAAGTAGAATTTCCCTCACTGTCCTTCCCTGTCCCTAGAAACAAGGATTATCACAGTGAAAGAAACTGACACTCTTCCTACCTATAGTTTTCTGTCCCTAGAAAAAATGTTTTTTTAAAGCTGATTGATGATCAATGCTTTAGCACACTATAGCACAAGGAGAATTTCCCTCACTGTCCTTCCCTGTCCCTAGAAACAAGGATTCGCACAGTAAAACACACTGACACTCTCCCTACCTATCCTTCTCTTTCCCTAAACTAAAGGAATCCAGGTTAAGCAAGAAAAAATAAATGTCACTGTCCCTGCCTATGCTTCTCTTTCCCTGCTCCGGAACACACTACACTAGGCCGCCGTGCTGGCGGCCTTTTATAGTGTGGGGCGTGTACTAAACACCCTCAGCAATAATTGGCCACAGGCATCCTGCCTGTGGCCAATCATTGCTCTCCTCGCTGCCGGCGCTGTGATTGGCCAAGCATGAGGGGTCACAGTGCATGCTTGGCCAATCACAGCGCCTGGATGACACTGCGATGGCGTAGTGCATTGTGGGCCGTTCGCGTCACTCGAATTAGGCGCGAACGGCCCAAATCGTTCGATCTTCGTCGAACGATCGAACAGCCGATGTTCGAGTCGAACGTATGTTCGACTCGAACACCGAGCTCATCCCTGTCTGCCTCAATAAGGGCCCACCACAGTCTGAGTATGCCAAGAGCCCTACATAGACTGGTTTAATAGGGACTGCCTCTATGAAGCAATCGGCTGCGGCTCAGGGGCCTAGGTGGGTACTACTGATTGGTCCCAAGTCTAGTTATGGATAAACGTATTTTTGGGGGGCTGGCAAAACAAAAAAAAGAAACAAAAAGAAAAATCGTGTAGTCCAATCAAGTTATCCTCTGTTTGAAATTACTCTTGCTACTCTACTCCCCCTGCTGCCTCTCGTCAACCTTGAGCTTTAGAGCTTTTTTGTTTACAGTCCAAAACAGCACGACCTTCATATCATCATATTAATCCTCATGGCCCGGGGCGAGGTCTACGTGGTTTGTATGTACTCAGGCATATAGCTTGCCCGCTGCGACTCCCACCAAGTACTGCTCCTTCAGGTAGTGTTGTATATAACTACTAAATGTCCATAGAAATGTATAAATTGTCAGGTCATGCTAGCAGTTATACTGGTGAGTCTCTTTTTTTTAAAAAGATCAAAATGTTCCTTTATTGAGACAATAAAAGGTCAGAGCATGATACAACATTTGCCCAAAATAGACCAAATCAAAGTACGCATTACAGGTAAGACTCCATACAGGGGATAACAAACATATCAACTATGCAACATTCCATCTTTAAGTGGCAGGGAGCCTCAATATTTCGCTAGTTCGGAAACCAAGACAAGCATTACACCCCTTCACATCAGGATCCCCCAGCCGGGGGGTCCCGGTCACCCTATGCCGTCCATGGCAGCCATACTTTTTCAAACTTCTTGGGGCAGTTCTTATTCATATACGTTAATTTGTACTACGGAAGCACAGCATTAATGGACTTCTCCCAGGATCCCACAGAGGGAGGGGAAGAGGCATTCCACCGCAAGACAATTTCTCTCTTAGCATAGAAAAAGAGGTATGTCAGTAACAGCTTAGTGTATCGAGGTCTCTGATTATCGTCCTGGATGCCCAAGAAGCGCAAGCTCCGGGGATACAGGAAGCGTCAGCTGGAGACGGCCATTAATAGATTCTACTACCTCAGCCCAATACCTTGCAATTTTGGGACAGCTCCAAAACATGAAAGTACGAACCTATGTCATTCTGGCACCGGGGACAATCATGCGAGCGTTGCGGATATACTTTATGAAGCCTCTGGGGAGTGTAATAAACCCTATGGATAAATTTGATCTGGATCAATCTTTCCCTGGAGGATATTAGTAAGGCAGTACTGTCTTCTACACAATCATCCCAATCTTCTCTATCCAGATCTGGAATGTCCGCCTTCCACTTATCCTTATCCCAAAATCTGTCCATCTTGGTTGAGTCAATGCTCAATAGTTCTAGGTATAAGGCAGATAAGGGTTTTAGCAGTTTCTCATGGGCTAACAGTTCCTCAATAGGGTCCATAGTCAATCTGGGTGGGGTAGGGAATTGGGCTTGCACGGCGTGGCGTAACTGGAAGTACCTAAAGTACATCCACCCTGGTAAATTATATTTTGTTTGAAGGGCCGCAAATGACAGTAGGGTACCTGCCGAGAGAATGTCTCTAAGTGTTTTGATACCGTATCTAGCCCAGACTTGAGGATCAGGTACCGTCCGAAGGTGCGAGAGGCTGGGGTTCCCCCACAGGGGACAGAAGGGGGACCAGCTCCTTTGGCCAAGTAGCCCCCTCCTAGCCACTGTCCACACCCTAAGAGTGGTTCGGGTTGGTTGAGGGAGATTTTCATATGCCTTATTCCCCCTGTAAACAAGATTTCCCAGCTCTTGGAGAGAAACAAGAATTGTCGCCTCCAAGAAGACTGTGGCATTGCTCCTGGAGAGGACAAACCACCATCGGACTGTGACCAGCACAGCCGCCCAGTAGTAAGTTCGGAAATTTGGCAATGCCAGGCCCCCGCATCTAACAGGGAGCGTCAGTGTCGATCTAGCTAGTCTAGGAGTCGCTCCCCCCCAAATGACTACGCATCGGTCTAGTTCAGCGAAGAAAGAGTTGGGTATCCAGGTGGGGCAGTTGCGGAAGATATAAAGGAATTTAGGGAGGAACAGCATTTTTGGAAGATTTATACGTCCCATAAGGTTCAGAGGCAAGGAGGCCCATGAGGCGCATCTCGTCCGAAGCTGGGATAGGACCGGTAGCAGATTGAGGTCTATGTAGCTAGTCAACTCCCGCTGAACCTGAATACCCAAGTACTTAAACTGGTCTACCCAAAGTAAGGGCGCCTGGGTAGCCGGATCTCGGACCTGAGAGTCTAGGGGGAATATGACCGATTTGGACCAATTAATGCGTATGCCCGAGAACCTACCGAATGCATCAAATATCTCCAGTGCCACTGTCAAAGTCTCGCCAGCGTCCTGCATATACAATAGGGCGTCGTCCGCGTATAAATACATTTTCTCCTCTAAGGTTCCCACCCTCAGTCCTCTCACCCTGTCTGAGTTCCTAATCAAAATCGCCAGGGGCACAAGTGCAAGCGCAAATAGGGCCGGGGATAAGGGACATCCCTGCCTTGTACCCCTCTGCAACGAGAAGGAAGCCGACAATCTGTCATCGGTTCGGATACGGGCCGAGGGACCCCGGTAAAGCATATGTAACCATCGGAGAAATCTTGGACCGAATCCGAACCGGCGTAGTACTTCCAACAGGAAGAACCACTACACTGAGTCAAACGCCTTCTCGGCGTCCAAAGAGGCTATGACCCTAGTACCACTGTTTGCATGAGTTACGGATAGGTTAAGAAAGAGGCGATGGAGGTTGATGCCAGTTCCCTTCCCAGGCATAAATCCAGTTTGATCTGGGTGGACTATCTCCTCCAGAATCACAGATAACCTATTAGCCAGGATTTTAGCCAAAAGTTTGGCGTCCACATTTAGGAGAGATATGGGTCTGTATGAGGAGCAGTCTTCAGGATCCTTGCCTGGCTTGGGGACCAACACCACCACCGCCTCAGACATGGATTCAGGGAGTGCCTCTAACTTAAAGAACTGTGCAAACAGGGATACAAGCCGGGGGCCAGCATTTCCTGATGATGCGAGTAAAACTCTGACGGCAGGCCGTCAGCCCCAGGAGTCTTCCCCGCCTGCAGTTGTGAGAGAGCTAGTTGGACCTCCTCCAGGGTGATTCCAGCCTCCAAATCTGAGCGCGCCTTGTCTCCAATCGTAGCAAGATATTAGGAGTACAGGTGCCGATAGTACTGGGTAAATCTATCATTTATGTCGCTAGGAAGTTTCAACAATGTCCCCTCTGAGTCTTTAATTCCACCAATATGTGTGACAGCAAACTGTCCCATAGCCAACCATGCCATAAGGCGACCGCTCTTGTTGCCATATTCAAAAACTTTTTGGGCTGTGGTGAGGAGCGACTTCTGTGTCGCCTCCACTTTGCACATAGAAAGTTGGTGTAGAGCAAACTGCCAGTCCCCGTAAGTAACCTGATCCGGGTGTGCTACGTAAGCTTCCTCCTTGGCCCTAGCCTCATCCTCCAGCCTCTCCAGAGAGCACCTGTACTGTTTACCGGCAGCAGATATACACGCCATATACTCTCCTCTGGTCCAGGCCTTAAAGGCATCCCAGGTGACCAGAGGGGTAGAAATGTCAGCGTTGTCCAACCAATATTGGCATATGCCCTCCTGGACCGCCTCCTGTACACCTTCGTCCTCAAACCAATACCGGGATAACCTCCATAGCCTCTCCCCGGGGGGCCCACAGGACAGTTTGAGGAGCAAGGGGGCGTGATCTGAAATACCCCTAGGCAGGATACCAACATCTGTACCTTCGTGAGCATAGATTGGGATGCAAACACCATGTCGATTCGGGATAGGGTTTTGAACGTGGTGGAGTGACAAGTGAACTGCCTGGTTTGGGTGTTAGAGTGGCACCAGACGTCCGTCAAAGCGAAGGTGCGAGCCCACTCTGCCAACCCAGGCACCCATTGGGACACGGAGTGGAGCCTATCCCTATCTGGGGTAAGAGTCAGGTTAAAATCACCCACCACCAATATATCATCCACCCCATATGCGATCGCCAGCTGCATAACTGTGTACAGTAAATCCAAATCAGCCGGTAGAGGGAGGTACAACCCCACCAGGACACAAGGGTTATTAGCAAGCAGCGCGTGAAGGATAATATACCTACCCCCGGGATCCATCTTGATATCCAAGAGCTGGAAAGGAAGCTGCTTGTGTATCAAGACGCTGACTCCCCTAGAGTAGCTGGAGTACGTTGCATGGTAATGGGATCCCACCCAGGCCCTTTTAAGGCTCATGATTCGAGAGCCCAACAGGTGGGTCTCCTGTAACACACAGATTTGAGGGGAGTATTTCTTAAGATAGTTAAAAACCAGGGATCTCTTGTGAGCTGAATTAAGCCCCCGTACATTCCACGACACTACAGATAGCTGTGCCATGAGTGTATGAGAGTGTAAGTGAGACCGGTATGGAGAGCAGCAGGGGAGGGTAGTCCAGCTTCACCGAGGTTCAGCCAGCCAAACCTCCCCGTACCACTAACACATAGAACAAAAAGATGATCATGAACAAACATAACACAAAACAAAGGTAACTTAAAACTGCGAACCATTCCCATTAGTGCAACCAAAACTGGGTCAGCAACGGCCGACCTTCCCTTCCCCCCACCCCGCAGGACCCACCCAAGGTAAGTCTGCATGTTTCCCAATTAACCAGCCCGAAGGCAACTAGAGTGTCTGGGAGGCGTGCGTGTAATCTCCAAGAGTCAGCGTGCAGCATCGCCTGTGGTCTAACAGTGAACTTAAACATAAGAAAGGGGGTTAGTCTCGGAAGTCTCAGTTACTGAAAGAGGAAACGGAGGAACTAAGAGATGCTGCTGTCTCAACCGGGTGTGAAATTCACCTGGACTATGCCAGGGGCTCAAAACTTGTAATCACTGTTCCAACTAGAAAAAAACTAAAAAAAAAAGGGGGGGGGAGTAAAAACCAAAGGGGAAGAAAAAACAAAAAATCTGACATCGGTACGGCAGTCTAAAATCCATTACCAGAGATGGGAAACAATCCTAGCCACCAGCAAGGAGAGGAGAGTGCAGCCAGCTCCAGGTTGATGAAGTAAGTCCTCTTACCCAGCCTGGAAGTGGAGACAGTCAGCAGCATACCGGTGTGACACCTCCAGTAGATAGACAGGTAGTATGTGGCATACAACAAGGATATGAAGTAGTCATGTGGCTTGTTTACCGCGTGCGGCCTGCAAGAAGGCCTAGCTATGTCACAAAGTGGGACCGTTCGTCTTCAAGATGGTAAAACCACACAGATCTGCCATACAAACATTATAAACATGGTGTGACAGCAGGAAGGTAAAGTCACCTGGTTGCATCCAGGGGGGTAGATATATTTCGCCCAGATTCAGGCTTTACGCCGACTTATACAACTAGGTGGAGAGTTGTATAAGCCCAGCTGAGGCTAGTGGGCTCATGGATGACTCATACCTCTAGGGAGAGTGTGGGGCGTCGTGCAGACAGGGAGTTGATGAGACCAGCTGAAGCTTGTCAGCTCATTTAGGCCTCTATAAGAACTCCCAGATTCATTAGGTGTTAGCTCATGCCTGGAACCAGACCTGTGTGGACTGTCTAGGGAGAGTGAACCCCTGTGCGGTGAGACAAAGCCTGTGTGGCTATTTGCTTGGACATTTAAAACCAGGGACTTAGGGACTAGGACAGCACTAGGCTGATCCCAGTTGTTAGTTAGGAAACCTGTATGTTTACTCAGAGGTCAAGTTGACCAGGATTTATTTTATTTATGTTTCTTTTGCTTTGCTGTGTTTTGTCACTGTAAATAGAAAATAAACCGCACCTTTTTGATTTTGAAAACCACAACCTCCGTTTGCTGGGCCTGTTTTTGTGTGGGGAGCCCATCCCGGGGGTCACACACACCCGCTGCCGAGCTAACCCCCTCACAGTTGGTGGAGAATGCAGGCAGTTTTTTTTTAAGCCAGCATGGAGGAGATACTGAAACAGCTGGCTCTAGCAAATGCCAATCAACAGCAGACAAATGCAGGTTTGCAAAGGAGCCTTGCAGCCCAGCAGCAAGCTCATCAACAGAGCCTTGCAGCCCAGCAGCAAGCTCACCAACAGAGTCTGGAAGCTCAGCAACAAGCCCAGTAGCAATCTGAGGCCCGCTTCATAGACCTGTTACAGAAGCAAGAGCAGAGACTACAACAAATGGAAGCAGTAATGCAGCAACGTCCGCAGACCAGTGAGGAAAGCCGTCCCACTAATACCGCGTCCTTTGGGGTGAGTCGTTTATTGACAAAAATGACTGGAGAGGATGATCCAGAGGTATTTTTGACCACATTTGAAAGGACCGCTGAAAGAGAAAAGTGGCCTGAGGAGCAGTGGGCTGGACTGGTGGCTCCTCTGTTAACTGGTGAATCGCAGAAAGCTTACTATGACCTAGAGCCTAACCAAGCAAAAGACTATGTGATGCTAAAAGCTGAAATTTTGGCAAGGCTGGGTGTCACCCAGGCTGTCCGGGCTCAGCGTGTGCATAACTGGACTTTCCAGCTTGGAAAACCCCCCAGGTCTCAAATGTATGATCTCATTCACCTGAGCAGAAAGTGGCTACAGCCAGAGACTTTGTCCGCACCAAAGATTGTGGAACGTGTTGTAATGGATCGGTTTTTGAGAGCTCTTCCTACTGCCATCCAAAAGTGGGTAAGCCATGGAGACCCAGAGACGGCCGATGGTCTTGTGGATCGTGTGGAGAAATACTTGGCTACAGAGAACCTGACGGCCTCTTCCAGAGACACTCGGACTTTCCACCCTAAGACCAGACCATCCCCAGGGGCGGATAAGAGGATTCCAAGGGGTGAGGGTGGAGAGAGTGAGAGGGTGGGAGCTCTACCCCAAGTTTGGCGAGAACAGCCTGGGAAATCAGCGGCTCAAGAGGCGGCAAGAAGGATCGTTTGCTACCGCTGTCGGCAAGCGGGACATATTGCAGCCAATTGCCCGGTTATGGAGGAACCCATGCAGTGTGACTTTCTGACGGGCAGACGTCAGTCGCTGTGTGCGACAGTCGCATGCACTGCCATTCGAGGAACTGAGAAACATTTATGCAAAATGTGTGTTAATGGTAGAAATGTTGTGGTATTGCTGGATTCAGGTAGCCTTGTGACCCTGATAAAGGCTGAGTTAGCTAAAACAGAGGTCTTTGGGAATAGCAAGGTAGCTGTTATTTGTGTGCATGGGGACACCCGAGAGTATCCAGTGACTACAGTGTGTTTCGAGACCCCCAAAGGTACCCTCTCTCATCCAGTGGGCTTAGTATCTCAGTTACCGCATGACGCCATTGTGGGAAGGGATTTTCCGAAGTTCTGGGAACTGTGGGATGATCCTGAGCCCCCCACTGGTGCCCCTATGTACCAGGAATGTGATAGCCAGAACTCCCCTGAGAGTGGTGAGGACTCTCCGGAATTTCCCTTATCAGTATTGGCAGGGGAGACTCAAGAAACTGGAGAGGAGCCCACCTCCTCAGACGAAAACCTACCGTCTGTGGAGTTTTCTGATCTTGAGGTTCACAGGGAAAACTTTGCCACAGAACAGTTGAAAGACCCCGCCCTAATAAAGGCACGGGAAAACGTAGTGAAAATAGATGGCGAGTTAGTGAACCCAGATAATACCTGCACTTACCCATACTTCAGCGTAGAGAAGGACCTACTGTATCGGGTGGCAAAAAGGGCAGAAGAAACCGTTGAGCAGCTTGTGGTGCCCAAACCTTACAGGAAGTTGGTGTTGGAGTTGGCCCATGGGCACATTCTTGGAGGTCATCTGGGGACAGAGAAAACCCGAGAGAGGGTATTACAGAGATTCTATTGGCCGGGGGTGATGAAGGACATAGAAAATTATTGTTCCTCCTGCCCTGTGTGTCAGAGGTCGGCCCCGATGACACATTTCCGTAGCCCGCTGGTCCCTCTACCCATCATTGAGGTCCCGTTTGAGAGGATCGCCATGGATTTGGTAGGGCCTATAATCAAGTCCGCTAGGGGGCACCAGTACATATTAGTTATAATGGACTATGCCACCCGTTATCCAGAAGCGATCCCTCTCCGAAATACCTCGGCCAAAACCATAGCCAAAGAGCTATCTCTTGTGTTTAGCCGGGTGGGTATTTGTAAAGAACTGCTTACGGACCAAGGTACACCCTTTATGTCCCGGGTTATGAAGGAGCTGTGTAAATTGTTCAAAGTGACGCAATTACGTACATCTGTGTATCACCCCCAAACCGATGGGCTGGTTGAAAGATTCAACAAAACCCTAAAACAAATGTTGAAGAAAGTGGTGGATAGAGATGGAAAGGATTGGGACTGTCTACTTCCTTATCTGATGTTTGCTATTAGGGAGGTGCCCCAATCCTCTACGGGATTCTCCCCCTTTGAGTTACTGTATGGGAGACACCCAAGAGGGCTGTTGGATATTGCCAAGGAAACTTGGGAAAGTGAGAGTTCTCCCCACAGGAGTGTGATTGAGCATGTCGCCCTGATGCAAGACCGAATTGCACAGGTAATGCCCATCGTGAAGGAACATTTGGCCCAAGCGCAGTTAGCACAGCAGAGAGTGTACAACCGTGGAGCCAAGACCCGTACCTTTTCCCCGGGGGATAGGATACTGGTACTTGTCCCTACGGTTGAAAGTAAATTCCTTGCCAAATGGCAAGGCCCCTATGAGATAATGGAAAAAGTGAGCGAAGTGAATTACAAGGTCAGACAACCAGGAAGGCGAAAGCCCGAACAGATCTATCACGTTAATCTGTTGAAAGCCTGGAGGGATAGAGAGTCCCTAGTCGCAGACACTTGGTCACCAGCTCAAACTGGTTGCGTGATTCCTGAGGTTGGAATAGCAGCCACCTTGTCACAACCCCAACAACAGGAGGTTAAGGAGTTTGTGCTTCGCAACAAGGAGGTATTCTCTGAGCTGCCGGGACAAACATCTGGGGTAGAGCATGACATCATTACCCCGCCCGGTGAAAGGGTGAAGTTAAAACCCTATCGGATCCCAGAGGCCCGACGGGAGGCAATACGGGAGGAAGTACAGAAAATGCTGAACTTAGGGGTGATAGAGGAGTCCCAAAGTGATTGGTCTAGTCCCATTGTGTTGGTGCCTAAACCGGATGGGAGCTGGCGATTTTGTAACGATTTTCGTCAGTTGAACAAAGTTACAAAATTTGACACCTACCCCATGCCACGTATAGATGAGTTGATCGACCGGCTGGGAACAGCCCGATACATGACGACTCTTGACCTCACAAAAGGGTATTGGCAAATCCCCCTGGCCAAGTCGGCCAAAGAGAAAACCGCATTTGTAACCCCAGACGGGGCGTTCCAATATAAAAGAATGCCGTTCGGGTTACAGAATGCGCCAGCCACATTCCAGCGGAAAATGGACCAGATGCTGAGGGCCCATCGGAAGTATGCTGCGGCTTACCTGGATGACGTAATTGTCCATAGCACAGATTGGGCCTCACATCTGCCAAAAGTGCAAGCAGTCCTGGACTCTGTTCGGGAAGCGGGGTTTACGGCTAACCCCAAGAAGTGTACCATTGGGCAGGAGGAGGCCAAATATCTTGGGTACACCATTGGGAGGGGAGTAATAAAACCCCAACTCAACAAAGTCGAGGCCATCCAGAGTTGGCCACGTCCCAACAGCAAGAAGCAGGTACGAGCCTTTCTGGGAATCGCTGGGTATTATCGGCGATTCATTCCCCACTTTGCTTCTAAGGCTGTGCCCCTAACCAACCTGACGAAGGGGAAAGGGTCGGTCATGATTAAATGGACCCCCGAGGCTGAGGCAGCATTCCAATTCTTGAAACAAGCCTTATGTAGCCAGCCAGTGTTGTACTCACCCGACTTCTCTAAAGACTTTGTCGTACAAAGTGATGCGTCAGATGTGGGGTTAGGAGCAGTATTGTCCCAGGTCTGGAACGGGGAAGAGCACCCAGTCATTTACCTCAGCAGGAAGTTGAAGTCCCATGAGGTAAATTACGCCACCGTTGAAAAGGAGTGCTTAGCGGTGAAGTGGGCTCTAGATTCCCTTCGGTACTACCTGCTAGGTAGGCACTTTGACATGGTTACGGATCACGCTCCGTTAAAGTGGATGGCTCAAAACAAGGAAACAAATAGAAGAGTGAATAGGTGGTTCCTGGCCCTCCAGGAATTCAACTTCACAGTAAAGCATCGCCCTGGCGTTCAAATGGGGAATGTGGATGCTTTGTCTCGAGTACATGAATGCCTGATTGCTGGTGTTCCAACCCCGAGGTTAAAACAAGAGGGGGGGGTATGTGACAGCAGGAAGGTAAAGTCACCTGGTTGCATCCAGGGGGGTAGATATATTTCGCCCAGATTCAGGCTTTACGCCGACTTATACAACTAGGTGGAGAGTTGTATAAGCCCAGCTGAGGCTAGTGGGCTCATGGATGACTCATACCTCTAGGGAGAGTGTGGGGCGTCGTACAGACAGGGAGTTGATGAGACCAGCTGAAGCTTGTCAGCTCATTTAGGCCTCTATAAGAACTCCCAGATTCATTAGGTGTTAGCTCATGCCTGGAACCAGACCTGTGTGGACTGTCTAGGGAGAGTGAACCCCTGTGCGGTAAGACAAAGCCTGTGTGGCTATTTGCTTGGACATTTAAAACCAGGGACTTAGGGACTAGGACAGCACTAGGCTGATCCCAGTTGTTAGTTAGGAAACCTGTATGTTTACTCAGAGGTCAAGTTGACCAGGATTTATTTTATTTATGTTTCTTTTGCTTTGCTGTGTTTTGTCACTGTAAATAGAAAATAAACCGCACCTTTTTGATTTTGAAAACCACAACCTCCGTTTGCTGGGCCTGTTTTTGTGTGGGGAGCCCATCCCGGGGGTCACACACACCCGCTGCCGAGCTAACCCCCTCACAATGGTCAGAGTAAAACAAATGACCTAGTCATCCAGGGGGACAGATAAATTTGCAGCCGCTCCGTGGGTTCTCACCCCAGGGCGGGGTACGGTTTCCAGCCATCTTGCAGCCTCTCTTGGGGTAGTAAAGAAGCAAACAGTTTCACCATCAATCACCCGTAGCTTGGCAGGAAAAAGCACACTGTATTTAATCCCCTTAGAGCGGAGGTCGGACTTGACGGCATCAAAAGATCTTCACAGTTTTTGGGTCTCTATGGAGAAGTCCGGGAACAGCATCAATCTGTTGTTGCCGCGGGTTAATTCTCCCACCGCCCGGGCCGCCCTGAGCAGCTCATCCCTGTCCCTGAAGTTCAGGAGACGCAGGATAAATGTGCGGGGAGGGGCGCCTTGCAGACCGGGTTGCGGTGGCAGTCTGTGGGCTCTTTCAACGGTAAATTAAGGGGACAGGAGGGCAGCTGGGAGCAGGGAGCGAAACAGCTCCTCCGCAAACACAATGGGGTTCTTACCCTCCGCTCCTTCCGCGAGGCCAACGATGCGGATATTATTCCGGCGGCATCTGTTCTCGGAATCTTCTGCACGGTGCTCAAATAACTTCACCCTGGACTGTAGTGAGCAGATCGCGCCAGAGTTGTCTCCCACCACAGCCTCCACCTGGCCCACCCGAGTCTCTGCTTCGGTCAGCCTGGCGCGGACCTTGTCCAGGTCTTGCCGGATGATGCCCATGTCCATCTGTACCTCCTCGGTGAGTCTCATGCTTAGCTGCTAGTGCATTTCAGATTTAGTTCAAGTCAGTTCAGCTGGTAATGAACTAGCAGGTAGAAGCTGTCTCTATAGTGCATTCAACTGCAGCTCAGGGGGCTAGGTAGGTATTGCTGAGTGGTCCGCTGACAGCACATTTATGCTTAAACATATACAGTGGGTACGGAAAGTGTTCAGACCCCCTTAAATTGTTCACTCTTTGTTATATTGCAGCCATTTGCTAAAATCATTTAAATTCATTTTTTTTCCCCATATTGACAGAAAAACACAGAATTGTTGACATTTTTGCAGATTTATTAAAAAAGAAAAACTGAAATATCAAATGGTCGAAAGTATTCAGACCCTTTGCTCAGTATTTAGTAGAAGCACCCTTTTGATCTAATACAGCCATGAGTCTTTTTGGGAAAGATGCAACAAGTTTTTCACACCTGGATTTGGGGATCCTCCGCCATTCCTCCTTGCCATTCCTCTGCCATTCCTCCTCTCCAGTTCTGTCAGGTTGGATGGTAAACGTTGGTGGACAGCCATTTTTAGGTCTCTCCAGAGATGCTCAATTGGGTTTAAGTCAGGGCTCTGGCTGGGCCATTCAAAAACAGTCACAGAGTTGTTGTGAAGCCACTCCTTCGTTATTTTAGCTGTGTGCTTAGGGTCATTGTCTTGTTGGAAGGTAAACGTCCAGGATATCCCTGTACTTGGCCACATTCATCTTTCCTTCTATTGCATCCAGTCGTCCTGTCCCTGCAGCTGAAAAACACCCCCACAGCATGATGCTGCCACCACCATGCTTCACTGTTGGGACTGTATTGAACAGGTGATGAGCAGTGCCTGGTTTTCTCCACACATACCGCTTAGAATTAAGGCCAAAAAGTTCTATCTTGGTCTTATCAGACCAGAGAATCCTATTTCTCACCATCTTGGAGTCCTTCAGGTGTTTTTTTTAGCAAACTCCATGCAGGCTTTCGTGTGTGGAGAAGCTTTCACTGAGGAGAAGCTTCCGTCGGGCCACTCTGCCATAAAGCCCTGACTGGTGGAGGGCTGCAGTGATGGTTGACTTTCTACAACTTTCTCCCATCTCCCGACTACATCTCTGGGGCTCAGCCACAGTGATCTTTGGGTTCTTCTTTACCTCTCTCACCAAGGCTCTTCTCCCCTGATAGCTCAGTTTGGCCGGACGGCCAGCTCTAGGAAGGGTTCTGGTCGTCTCAAAATGAACTTAAATGATTTTAGCAAATGGCTGCAATTGAACAAAGAGTGAAAAATTTAAGGGGGTCTGAATACTTTCCGTACCCACTGTATTTGCAAGACAGGAAGGGAAAGAGCAAAGACTTGTGCAGCATGCAGTCCAATCCAGTAATCCTCTATCTGAAGTTACTTTCTGCGGCTCCCTCCAAATTCTGATCTTTCAGGTAGTGCCATATACAGGCTACACAATATCCATCAGCATCTATGGTTTGTCATATCATGCTATCAGTTGTAATGAACAGTCTATTTGCATTAGCTGTACATATGGGTATCTTCATGCCTGCAAATCTTCTTTTTTTTTCCGAGCCATATGGCCGGCACATGGGGGTATGAGGCCATGAAATCAAACCCAGCCATAAGGATAGTGGATTGGAACGGGGGTGGGACATAGAAGGCTAGTAACAACATCATATCTCCATGTATCTTGGCTTTAAGGAAGACATACCTGCCCAGTGGGTCTATCTCTGAATCCTGGAGGTCAAAATGTGTGGTTTTTGCTATCAGAATCGAGACCCCTCTGGAGTGCGTGGTGTGGACAGAGTGGTAGGCCCATCCAAACCATGGGCGTTTAAGGGCTCTCTGAACCGGTCCTTCAGCATGGGTCTCCACCAGGACCACCACATCCGCCCTCTGTTTTTTGAGCAGGCCAAACACAGCGGATCTTTTAATTGGGTCTCTCACCCCACGGACATTCCAGGTCAAGAACCTCAGGGTGGCCATAGGGCGAGAGGTATTAATTCTGAGGCTCCAGGATCCAGATCACCCCAAACCCAGCATTGTAATACATATAGTCCCCAGGGGGGAGTGAACATCAGCAACACAATACATACGACATGGCACCAATAAGAGCATCTTTGAACTAAACTAAAATTTCCCACATTAAACAGTAAAACCCAAACAACCCCCCTCCCCGCCCTGCACTGACCCTAACTGGTGTGGGCATGTACCCTAAGGTGCCAACGTGGCAAATACAGTGCCCAGCCTGTAAGAAAAAAAAGGGGTAAAAAGCATAGGAACGTGCATAAGGGCCACCAGCACAGACAGGGTGAAGCTTCAGCAATGCAATGTAGATGGATAGTCTGCTCTGTGTCAGTGGCTTCCCTCAATCCCAGGCTGCGGACCGTAGTAACAAGTGGGGCGGAACAGCGATGTTTGGCACAACGCATCACAGGACCTTGCTCACTTTCCCAGTGAGTATGCTAGCGTGGAGCTGTTCTCCGCCGGAAAAGAAAAAATTGAAGAGTATAAACTGAAAAAAAAGGGAAAATATAAAGTCGTTTTGGTAACCCGCATTAGTCAGTAGAGTTAGTGTGCATTCCAGGGGTTAGAGATATAAATAGTTATATGGTCATGGGACTAGCATGTGGGCGATCCACTGCGTGGAGGGCCCGGTAGCATGTAAACGCATGAATTTGCAGCATGTCCGGGCTCAGGGGACTGCAGTGTCAGAGAGCAATGTTCGTATGCGGACTGCAGCCCCTGATCCCTGAAGTGGGTTGGGAATATAAAAATAAAGAGGTTTTGCCAAGATTTAAGCAGGTGTGTGTGAAGAATAATGCAGGTGGAGATTCAGAGTATTCAGCTACTTATCTGCGTTCCTCTCTCTGCTCCAGCCAGGCTATGGTCTCCTCAGGATCCTCAAAGAAGTGGACTCGGTCCTCCCCCTCCACGCGCAGACGAGCTGGAAACAACATGGCATACTTTATATGCTTTATGCGGAGGCGACGTTTTGCTTCCATGAAGGTTTTGCGTTTTCGCTGCACTTCTGCAGAGAAGTCTGGGAAGACTGCTATCATCTTATTGCCGAAGGGGATGTTGCCCTTCTCTCTACTGAGGCGGAGTATGGTATCCCTGTCTCTGTAGTTGAGGAATTTCGCTATAAACGTGCGGGGGGGTGCCCCAGCCAGTGGGAGCCTGCCCGACATGCGGTGCGCCCGTTCCACAGTAAACGTGGGCGAGAAGGCCTCCCTGTTATAGGTATCACAAAGCAGCGTCTCCAGAAAAGTAGGGGGTCTCTCCCTTCCACCCCCTCTGGGAGACCTATAAATCGGAGGTTGCACCTCCTCAGTCTGTTCTCAAGGTCATCCTGCTTCTGTAGGATTTTATTGATTTGCAGCTGCATGTTCTCTGTATTGCGCTGCAGAGGGGGAAGGGAGTCCTCCACCGTGCCCAGCCTGGCCTCTGTTTCAGTGACTCTCTCCCTCAAGCTCTGCATATCCTGCCTTACTAGGGAAATGTTTATCTTTACCTCCTCGATCCGTGCTGTCAGGGTGGTCTGACAAGCGGTGATCGCCTCCTGACAGGAGGTGATGGCCTGCAGTACCCTGGCAGTGTCAGCGCTGACCGACTCCCTTCCCTGCTTCGTGCCACCACCATCTTTGTTCAGAGGGTCCTTCTCCTGATGGCGGAATTGGTCCAATTTAGCAGCAGCTGAGGAAAGTTTTTTCGTTGGCGACATGTTCCCTGGACTGTCCGGTGCACAGGGAGCCGTTCCTGGCTCTCTGGCTGCGGGTATATAGGTAGGATGTGCGGTAAAAGGATACACGGCCGGCGGAGCTCAGCAGCCTAGCGTCCTACTTCATGCCGCTCCAGGCCACGCCCCAGCCTGCAAACCTTCTTAACCCGCTTCAGCTATTAATGCAGTCCAGATTGGTTCAAGACAGTTCAGCATTACCTTTGTCTCCAGGAGCCCCCACCAGAGGTATTCTCACCTAGCCCCTCTGAGCTGTCAAGTCTATGGGCTGTAGGCTGGTTGTCCCCGATGAGGCTTGAAGAGGAGGGAGCGGTGGGGGAGCAGGCATAAAGCTGGTACGGGGTCCGGTCCTCCCCTCTATTCCGCTGTGCTCATTCGCTCATCTGCTGTGCAGGTTAGTTGGAATCCAATGGAGCCCGAGAGCGGGGGCATCATCTGTGGCATCGGAGCCTCCCACGCTCTGATACAGCGATACATCCACAGGTCATCCCAGAGAGTGCCTCACACACCCCTCGGCAGCACCGTCAGGCCCCTCCCTCTGGACTCACGTCCATTCCCCACTCCACCAGCTGGGCCATTCTAACACATGAATATTCTTTGCTCTAAACCAGGGGTAGACAACGTTAGTGCTCCAGCTGTGGAGAAACTACAACCCCATGAGACCTTTCAAGACTTTGACAGCCACAGGCATGACTCAGAGGCATGATGGGATTTGTAGTTTCACGACAACTCAAATGCTGAGGTTGCTTACCCCTGATCTAAACCATTCCATTGTAGGCGATGCGCACACATAGCACGAAATGCAGCTAGGGCTGGGGGAGGAGCCTGACCATTGCGCTGGACAAGCGGCCGACAGAGGCTCCGCCGAAGAGGGATTGGAGACTGGCGGCGTGAGAGGCCGTATTCTCCCCAAAGGAAAGACCATATTCCCATGATAGCCCGGGACGCGGCTGCCACTGACCCCGTGGAGAGGGCGATATGCCGGCAGAGGTCCTGAACACGGAGCTCGGGGGAACGGCCCCTGGAGGATTCCCTGGACCCCCCCCCCTGGATCCCGGGACTCGGAAGGAGAAGCATAGGGGGTGAGGTGAGCAAAAAGCAATAATTCAAATGCAATTGCAATGGAAAGGACTGAACATGCTGCCTATGCATTAGTCTTTGCTAACATTAACCCCAGTAGGATACGGGACAATTTGAATAGGTACATATCCTGATACTAGATGGGGACTCTAAGTGGAGCAACTTAAACTATCCATTTATGTTTGCATTACCTGGTGGATGCGAGATCCTACCTGTGTACCCTCTCATCTGCATCAGAGCGACCCTTTAATGGGAAAGATCTAAATAGAGAGGTGAGCAAATGGATAAATGGCAGATGCACTAAATTAAAGCAGTGGTCCTACTGAGATTTCCATACGGAAGTAATCTACATATTGAAAATTTACTGGACAATGGGATTAAATGCAAAAAGACTGCACATGTACCTATTAACTAAGGTGGACAGGAAGAAACTGGTATGTGAACTTTGTTTAACCACTTGGAGGTGGCTCTCTCATTAGGAATGTCTATAAAATGTTTATAAAAGAGTAGACCAAAGAACTGTGATAAACGTATGGTTGTCGCACATGACCACCCTTTATATTTGAACTCATTAAGCAGGACAAATGAGAGGAAGCATACGATTGCACTTTAATACCTAAAAAAAAAGGTGGGGAGTGTCGCCCAAAAAACGTGAATAAATAGCAAAAAAAAAGAAATGGAAGGAAAAGGGGAATCTGTTTTTTTCTTTCTTCTTTCTCAATTTGAAACCCGCCTGGACATGGGAAATTGGAGGTGGAACCCTCCCCAAATGAAAAGACCCTCTGGAGGTCTTCATTGCTTCCTACCAGCCCTGTCTGGGAATTCAATTTATATGTATATAGCCTGATATCAGTATCCTCTTTTCTTAAATCAGAGCGATACAGAGACTGAGTGGGGAAAACCCAACTTGGGTAAATACGGTGGACTGTGAAGATCTGGTATTTATATATTATACCTCTCCCCCTGTTTTTACCGTATTTTCCGGTGTATAAGGCGACCGGGCGTATAAGACGACCCCCTAATTTTACATTTTTTTACGATTTTTTGCCTGTACTCACCGTATAAGACGACCCCCCTTCCAAGGCTTTCGACGCTTCATATTTCTTCCTTCTGGAGCCATATTCTTCTTCATTCTTGCTGGAGCTGGAGCCAATCACGGCGAGCAATGTATTCTATTAATGAATACAAAGCCTGCTTGGATTGGCAGAGGCTGTAACATCATCAGCCCATGCCTCTCTGACTCTCAAAGCCAATCCGAGTAGGCTATTGTATGTAGCCTGCTCGGATTGGCAGAGGTTGTTACTCCAATCCGAGTAGGCTCTGTATTCATTTGAATACATCACTTACTGGGATTGGCTAAGCGGTATATACTGTATGTAACCGAAGCTACATACAGTATTTCCGCACATCCAGCAGGCATCCGAGCAGCTGACTCGGCGTATAAGACGACCCCTGCTTTTTGGCCAGTTTTTTTAAGTGTAAAAGGTAGTCTTATACGCCAGCAAATACAGTACTTTTCGTATGGCAGCGGGGGATTTTCTGCTCTGTACCCCATCTTTTTCTCTTTTTGGTTGTCTCTCCCTCTGTATGTGCATGCTAGAATGACAGGGAGATCTACAAAAGCTATAAAAGGAACTGAAACCAAAACACCAAGAGAAAGCCTGAACACCTGCACAATCCAAAAATACTTAACCAAAGAGGGCAGTCCTAAAAAGTTTACCCCGGAAAAACAACAGACGACTAAGGAAAAGAAAAAGGAGGCAACAAAAAAGAGGGGAGACATACAAGAAAAAACAAAGGCAGACACTAAGATGGATAGCCAAACAGCAAAGAGAGAACAAAGCATACAATCTCAAATGCCAACTAAGTCAGAAATAACTGAAGTGTTCGAAAGATTGGAAAAGAGACTAGAAAACGAATTTAAGATGGAAATCGCAACAATAAGAGCAGATCTGGGACAACTGCTGAAAAGGGTAGAGAAAACAGAAGAGAAGAAGAACAACAAGCAAGGTTTAGAAATTCAAGAGTTAAAAATACAAGTTAAAATGCTACAAATTAGCCAGAGAGAAACATTATATACATTAGAAAAACAGGAAAATCAAAGCAGACGCCAGAACCTAAGGATAAGGGCGCTACCCGAAGGAAGAGGAGAGGAACTGAAGAAGATAATGAAGGAAATATTCAACCCCCTCCTGGACAGAGGGTAAGAACAAGAACTTAAAATCGACATAGGATTAGGAAGCCCTCATATTTAAATGCAGAAATTCCGCGTGATATTATAGTACGATTTCAGATATATGAAGATAAGGAGGAGATATGGAAGAGACTGAGAGATCGACCACCATTAAAATATAATGGAGCAGATCTCCAAATCGTCACAGATCTGTCAGCAGAGACACTGGAAAGAAGAAGACTCCTTATGTTGCGTACACACAACCGTTTTTAACCACTTCCATACTGGGCACTTATACACCTGCCTGCCCAGACCAATTTTCAGCTTTCTGCGCTGTTGCACTTTGAATGACAATTGCGCGGTCATGCTACACTGTACCCAAACTAAATTTTTATCATTTTGTTCCCACAAATAGAGCTTTCTTTTGGTGGTATTTGATCACCTCTGCGATTTTTATTTTCTGCTAAAAAATAAAAAAAAGACCGAAAATTTTGAAAAAAATAAAAAATTTTTTTTGTTTCAGTTACAAAACTTTGTAAATAAGTTAGTTTTCTCCTTCACTGATGGGCACTGATGGGGCTGCACTGATGGGCATGGATAAGGCGGCATGGATGGGCACCGATGAGGTGGCACGGATGGGCAACGATCGGAGGCACGGATGGGCAACGATCGGCGGCACGGATGGGCAACGATCGGCGGCACGGGTGGGCACAGATAGGCAGCACGGATAGGTGGCATGGATGGGCACTGATAGGTGGCACGGATGGGCATGGATGGGCACTGATAGGTGGCATGGATGGGCACTGATAGGTGGCACTGTACTGTACTAATGGATGCCAATCAGTGCCAAACAATAATGCTTGCCAATCAGTGGTGCCCATTGTGGGCACTGATTGGCATCCATTGTGGCACTGATTGGCATCCATTTGGCATTGGCATCTATTATCCCTGGTGGTCTAGGGTGGCATACCTTATGGTGGGCTTCCCTGGTGGTCTAGTGGCATCCCTGGTGGTCTAGTGGCATCCCTGGTGGTCCAGTGGGCATCCTCGGGGGGGGGGGCTGTGCTGATAATCGATCAGCACAAACCCCCCCCTGTCAGAGGAGCAGCCGATCGGCTCTCCTCTACTCGCGTCTGACAGACGCGAGTGAGGAAAAGCCGATGACCGACTTTTCCTGTTTACACTGTGATCAGCCATGATTGAACACGGCTGATCACGTGGTAAAGAGTCTACGTCGGAGACTCTTTACCTAGATCAGAGTTGCGGGGTGTCAGACTGACACCCCGCAGCAACGATCGCCGCGATGCGCATATGACGTCCAGTCAGGATTTTGAAACCACTTTGCCGCCGTCAATCTGCTATAGGGCGGGCGGCAAGTGGTTAATATCATTGAAAAAAAACTGAATTTTTCTCGACGTGATTCTTCTCAAGCCTGCCTTGCCTACACACTATCGTGGGAAAAAATGCTTGAGTAAAGCGCGGTGACGTACAGCATGTACGACGGCACTATAAAGGGGAAGTTCCATTCGGATGGCGCCACCCTTCTTGTTAGTAAAGTTTGTTGAGTGACGATTCGCGCTTTTCAGCCTGTTACAGCGTGACGAATGTGCTATCTCCATTACGAACGCTAGTTTTACCAGAACGAGCGCTCCCGTCTCATACTTGATTCTGAGCATGCGCATTTTTTTTCACGTCGTTAAAGCCCACACACGGCCGTTTTTCATGACGAGAAAACGACGATGTGAAAAACGACGTGAAAAATTAGAGCATGTTCAAATTTTTTCATGCCCATTTTTCACGTCGTGAAAAATGCTCTGAAGCCCACACACGATCATTTATAATGACCATTTTAAAAAATTGCATTTTTCTCGTCATTAAAAACGGTCGTGTGTACGCGGCATAAGGCCTTTACTGGTGCAAATGAGAACGGCAAACATCAAATATAGTTGTGGGTGGGAGGGGGAATAGATTAAATGTTAATCTCACAAAAAAAACGTACACAATTAGAAACATATCTTATTTATATGAAGATAGAATGCGAACAACCCATCTCAGCGAAAATAGGATGCAAAATTGGTATACCATGACCACTGTTACATTTTTGACCTACAATGTCAGAGGGTTGAATACACCTACAAAAAGGCATAAAATTCTAAAAGAGATTGAGTATCATGGGGCAGGAGTAGTCTTCTTACAAGAGACTCACCTGTCCCATGAGACAAATGTGAGGTTGTATTCCCATCGGCTTCCAACTTGGTATTATGGAGACTCAATGACAAATAAGGCAAAGGGGGTCGCAATTGGATCGGGCAGATGGATCCGGTTCATCCTGGGAGAACAGACTAACCGACCCAGAGGGAAGATATCTTTTTCTAAGGGGGAGGCTGATGGGAATGGAATGCACATTAGTGAATATATATTGCCCTAATAGAGACCCAACGGTATATTTGGGGGGAGCCCTGGAAAAATTGTCAGAGTTTAAAAGGGGAGAAGTGTTCATTGCGGGGGAATTTAATTTTTGTATGGACCCAAAACAAGATAGAACGCCACGTGTACAAGGGACAGTTGAAGGCAATAAAACAAAAACTTTACAGCCACCAGTTGGTGGATATATGGAGAATACAACACCTGAGGATCCAAGACTTCACTTTCTACTCCCCTGTACACAGGACGTACATGAGGATAGACTATTGGTTGATTGAACATAGGATGCTAGATTTTGTCATCGCTACTAATATTGAAATAACCACATTATCGGACCATGCACCAATGACTATGGAAATAAAAATACCCGGAATCCAGATTGTCTAACACGGCATCCAGGACAGGGTACGCAGATCAGTGAGCTGCACTAAAGGAATTAGGCACAAGGTAAGTAAATATATATATATATATATATGGATTTATTGAAAGGATAATTCATAAACAATAAGGCAACCAGCAAACAACCACAGTGACACACAAAACAACTCCCTACATCAACGTGAATACAGGTTTGAGATTTAAGCATAAACGTAATCAAGCCAGGGTCATAGACGAGAGATCAGTCTGATTGGACAGGGAGCCGGAAGGGACAACAGGAGGAAGGGATGAGTCTGCAAAACAGGGGTCCAGGGAAGGATACAGAGTTCAGAAACACAGGACACAAGGTACAGGATAATAAGTCACAAGGTACAGAGGCAGGGGTCCAGGGATTGTTGCAGGGTTCAGGAACACAGGACACAAGGTACAGGATAACAGGTCAAAAGGTTCAGGTTCAGGTTCAGGAATACAGGTCTGGGTTCCAAGACAATACCAGAGCAAATGCTTGAGTGTCTGCTGGGTATTTATACACACCTCCTGCAATCAGTCTCAGGTGACGCCTAATTGCAGGAGATGATGTCGGCCAGGCTAATGGGAGACACCCGCTGGTTGCCACCAGAACTGCACCCTTTGGTGCTGAAAGCAGTAGCACCACCAGCAGGTGACCCAGGCAATGACACTGATCATGACAGTTCCCCCTCCCAAGGATTGGCCTCCGGACGCTCCATTCTGCCCTTGATCTGGCAGTGCTGGTAGGTGCGGAAAGGTCCCAAATAGTCTCCCCTGTGTCTGCGGACTTCTTTGTGCTCCTCCGGCCAGAGTCCTTTAACATACTGGGAGGCATGCCACCTGAGCCTGGCAATGGAACATGCACCCCACCACCAGGGTCTGGAAGTTGGGATCTGGAAATAAAAACAGGCAGGGCAATGTGCATGAACCTAACGGAGGCGAACAACATGAGGGCATCACAGTCAGGCTGGAAATCAAGCAGGGGAAAATCAACGGCAAGCTGGGCATCGGGAACTGGTTTAGCAGGCACCATGTCAGTGGGCTGGGCAAATGGCACGGGTCATAAGGCTGGGCAGCGGGCTCCGGGTCATCAAGCTGGGCAGCGGGCGGAGGCACATCAAGCTGGGCAGCGGGCAGAGGCACATCAAGCTGGGCAGCGGGCAGAGGCACATCAAGCTGGGCAGCGGGCAGAGGCACATCAAGCTGGGCAGCGGGCAGAGGCACATCAAGCTGGGCAGCGGCTCTTCAAGCTGGGCAGAGGCACTTCAAGCTGGGCAGTGGCACATCAAGCTGGGCAGCGGGCAGTGGCACATCAAGCTGGGCAGCAGGTTCTGGGTCGTCTCACTGGGCGGCAGGCTCCAGGTCGCCTGGTTGGGCGGCTGGCACAGAAACGTCGGGCCGAGCAGTGGGTACCGTAATGGTAAGCTGGGTAACGGGGTCCGGCTCAGCAAGCTGGCCACCGGGCACCGGTTCAGCAAGCCAGATGGCGGGCACTGGTTCAGCGGGCTGGGAGACAGGCACCGAAACGTCAGGCTGGGTGACGGGCACCGAAACCCCAGTCTGTAACAGGTCGGCTGGTGTGGAAACAGGCTGGAACAGGTCGGCTGGCGTGGAAACAGGCTGGAACAGGTCGGCTGGCGTGGAAACAGGCTGGAACAGGTCGGCTGGTGTGGAAACAGGCTGGAACAGGTCGGCTGGTGTGGAAGCAGGCTGGAGCGGCTCGGCTGGTGTGGAAGCAGGCTGGAGCGGCTCGGCTGGTGTGGGAGCAGGCTGGAGCGGCTCGGCTGGTGTGGGAGCAGGCTGGAGCGGCTCGGCTGGTGTGGAAGCAGGCTGGAGCGGCTCGGCTGGTGTGGAAGCAGGCTGGAGTGGCTCGGCTGGTGTGGAAGCAGGCTGGAGCGGCTCGGCTGGTGTGGAAGCAGGCTGGAGTGGCTCGGCTGGTGTGGAAGCAGGCTGGAGTGGCTCGGCTGATGTGGAAGCAGGCTGGGGTGGATCGGCTGGTGTGGAAGCAGGCTAGAGCGGATCGGCTGGTGTGGAAGCAGGCTGCAACAGGTCGAGTGGTGTGAAAACAGGCTGCAAAACTGGCAGGATCGTGTGAGTTGGAAAGAACTTCAGTTTTTTCTTTGGTTTAGCCACCGAAGATTTGTATATGGATACAGGGCTGTAGGTGATGGATGCAGCTGGTAGAGGCAAAGAGTGGAAGGATGGTGAAGCAGAGGGTGCAGATTTTGAAGGGGGTCTTAGGGGAACTGATGGAGTCAGCCGAGAAGAAGCAGGAGGGTTAAAGGCAGGGTAAGTGCAGCAGGGGGAAACAGGGTACTGGTACTTCATTGGTAGCAGGGTGTATTGGTTGGCCACTGTGGTAGTTGGGGGGAAAGGAGATGCAGACATCCCAGCAGGCTGGTGTCTAGACACAGAAATGGGTGGCAGGGAGCCGTCAGGGGCTGAGTACAATAAACTTGACCAGGCCTGTAGTATGGTTGCACAAAGTCAGGTTTGCACACTGCTCGTCTGACCAGAGACTGTACTGACTCAATACATGCTGCAAGCACCTGTGTAGGACAAGTTGAGTACTGCTCAAGGAAAAATACTGAGTCATCTTCCAACAGCCACACCAAGGACTCTACCTGAGCTGCACTAAAGGGGGGTGTATAGTCATCGTCTCCACTAGAGGCATCAGACAGGGCCAACTCTGTACAGATCCAAATCAATGGCCGCATGTCCTCAAACAGGAACCTGCCCTGATCCACAAAAGTATGAGCTAGGCGGATGTATTCCAGCAACTGCTCTCTAGTGTGTTCACTTAATGTCTGAGAACAAAATTCCTTGTCCTCTGTTGCCAGGAGCGACAAATACAGAATATCTTCAAGCTGCATTTCTTTAGCAATAGCAAGTGCCCAGACCCAATTCCCAAGTGCAGCCGATCTGCTTGTATGGCTCTGGTATTCTGTCACGGATGCCTAACACGGCATCCAGCACAGGGTACGCAGATCAGTGGGCTGCACTAAAGGAATTAGGCACAAGTTAAGTAAATATATATATTGATTTATTGAAAGGATAATTCATAAACAATAAGGCAACCAGCAAACAACCACAGTGACACACAAAACAATTCCCTACACCAACGTGAATACAGGTTTTAGATTTAAGCATAAACATAATCAAGCCAGGGTCATACAAGAGAGATCAGTCCGATTGAACAGGGAGCCGGAAAGGGACAACAGGAGGAAGGGATGAGTCTGCAAGACAGGGGTCCAGGGATGGTTGCAGGGTTCAGGAACACAGGACACAAGGTACAGGATAAGAAGTCACAAGGTACAGAGGCAGGGGTCCAGGGATGGTTGCAGGGTTCAGGAACACAGGACACAAGGTACAGGCTAACAGGTTGCAAGGTACAGGCTAACAGGTCACAAGGTACAGGCTAACAGGTCACAAGGTACAGGCTAACAGGTCACAAGGTTCAGGCTAACAGGTCACAAGGTTCAGGCTAACAGGTCACAAGGTTCAGGCTAACAGGTCACAAGGTTCAGGCTAACAGGTCTGGGTTCCAAGACAATACCAGAGCAAATGCTTGAGTGTCTGGTGGGTATTTATACACACCTCCTGCAAGCAGTCTCAGGTGACGCCTGATTGCAGGAGATGATGTCGGCCAGACTAATGGGAGACACCCGCTGGTTGCCACCAGAACTGCACCCTTTGGTGCTGAAAGCAATAGCACCACTAGGAGGTGACCCAGGCAATGACACTGATCATGACACAGACACAAGCATACTCCTGGAGGCTGAACGAGTAACTCCTAGATAAACAAGGGGAGGAGGTAATAAGAAAAATAGAACAATACTTTAGTCTAAATGGAATCAGTGAGATTGCGGATAATACCCTGTGGGAGGCCCACAAAGCCAGTGATCTCACTGGGAGCCAGGAAAAAGAGAGAAAGAATAAAAAAGAGGGGAAAAGTAATAAGAAATATATCTGTTAGAACAAAGACATAAAAAAGGGGATGAACAAGAACAGGAATTGCGACGAGAGCTAGTAATAAAAAGGGACCAACTGAAGGAACTACTAGAACAGGAAATAAGGAAAACCTACAATAAAATCGCTAAGGAAAGATATCAATGGGGGCATAAGAACAGTAGGTGCTTAGCAAAGATGTTAAGGAAAAAAAAATCATTGAATTTTATAGAAAAAATACTAAATAAAAAGGGGGAAATGATTCACAATACAAGGATATAGCGATGGTTTTCCGAGAGTTCTATGAACAATCATACTCAGTCAGCCAGAAAGGTCCAGGGGAAGTGGGGCAAAAATAAAAAATAAAAGATTATTTAAAAAAAGCTAGGATCCCTCGGATAGCAGAAGAAAGAGCCTTGAAAGGCCCATAACAGAAGAGGAAATCAACCGAGCATTAAAAGAATCAGCACTGGGAAAAAGTCCAGGGCCAGGCGGGTATACGACACTATATTTGAAAAGGTTTAAAGACATCCTGACCCCGAAACTATGTAAATATATGCACGGACTGGGTACCAGATATGAGTAAGGAAGCTTTACTAGCATCAAATACAATCATAGCAAAAGAAGGTAAAGATAGCACCAATAAGAATAAAAGAGTTAATGACGGAATTGGTCCACCTGGACCAGGTCGGGTTCGTTCCAAGTAGAGAGGGGAGGGACAATGGAGTGAAAACACTCCTCCAAAAAATCAGAGAAGGTAGGGTCCCAGGTCTACTCCTGTCAATAGATGCCGAAAAGGTGTTCGACAAGGTAGACTGGGGATTCACGATGAATACATTGGAGAGTATGGGAATAGGTCCCAGGATACAAACATTATATAAAGGACCCACAGCCATGATAAAAGTCAACGGAACATTATCACCTCCCTTTGGTATGAAAACGGGACGAGACAGGGCTGCCCCTTGTCTCCGCTACTTTTCGTGCTCACGCTAGAACCACTTCTGGCGACAGTGCGGGGAGACGTGGACATAGGGGGCTTTAAAATCAGAGAAGAGGAGCACAAATTAGCTGCGTTCGCAGATGATGTGTTATTTTACATATCTAACCCCCGAATTACAATGCCTAATCTTTTGAGAGCATTAAAAGAATATGGAGAATTATCCAATTTCAAGATTAATCCGAGCAAATCCGAGATACTAAATATAAATATGAAAGTAAGTGAGGAATAGTGTTTACAACGGGAGTTCCCATTTCCTTGGAGGAGGATGGAAATAAAATATCTGGGGATTAAATTAACAGCCTCGCCAAAGAAAATATATCAAGCAAATTACATCCCATTATTAGAGGAAATTAAAATAGAGATAAAGAGAATAGCAGCCCTAAAAATAATAATACTCCCGAAGATTATGTACAAGTTTCAGATGCTCCCCATACACATACCTCCAATGTATTTTAGAGTAGGGATGAGCCGAACACCCCCCCGGTTCAGTTCACACCAGAACCTGCGAACGGACCGAAAGTTCACGCGAACTTTAGAACCCTATTAAAGTCTATGGGACTCGAACGTTCGAAATCAAAAGTGCCAATTATGAAGGCTAATATGTAAGTTATTGTCCTAAAAAGGGTTTGGGGACCTGGGTCCTACCCCAGGAGACATGTATCAATGCAAAAAAAAGTTTTAAAAATGGCAGTTTTTTCTGGAGCAGTGATTTTAATGATACTTAAAGTGAAAAAAAAGTGAAATATTCCTTTAAATATTGTACGTGGGGGGTGTCTATAGTATGCCTGTGAAGTGGCACGTGATTCCCGTATTTAGAACTGTCCCTGCACAAAATGACATTTCTTTTTTTTTTTTTTTATTCTCATACTTTTTATTATTTTTCCATATTACATGACATTACATACATTTATTTTGTCCTTATTTCACGTAGCATGTTTTAATATTATTTTCTACGATTAACCCCTACTTCCCTTTCCCTCCCAAGTCCCTTTGCACACTCCAAAAACAAGAAGAAGAACCAAAAAGTACCCTCTACCATTCTCTACTTTCAAAAACGATTTATCCTTACCTTATTTGATCCTTTCTTTCCCTCTATCTCCATATCCCTTACCCTTCTCTCCTCTTGATCTTCCATCATGTTTAGTAGGGATGAGCTTCGTGTTCGAGTCGAACATACGTTCGACTCGAACATCGGCTGTTCGATCGTTCGACGAAGATCGAACGATTTGGGCCGTTCGCGCCAAATTCGAGTGACGCGAACGGCCCACAATGCACTACGCCATCGCAGTGTCATCCAGGCGCTGTGATTGGCCAAGCATGCACTGTGACCCCGCATGCTTGGCCAATCACAGCCCCGGCAGCGAGGAGAGCAATGATTGGCCACAGGCAGGATGCCTGTGGCCAATTATTGCTGAGGGTGTTTAGTACACGCCCCACACTATAAAAGGCTGCCAGCACGGCGGCCTAGTGTAGTGTGTTCCGGAGCAGGGATAGAGCAGCATAGGCAGGGACAGTGACTTTTATTTCTTTCTTGCTTAACCTGGATTCCTTTAGTTTAGGGAAAGAGAAGGATAGGTAGGGAGAGTGTCAGTGTGTTTTGTGCTTGTGCTATAGTGTGCTTAAAAAAAACATTTTTTCTAGGGACAGAAAACTGTAGGTAGGGAGAGTGTCAGTTTCTTTCACTGTGTAAGTCCTTGTTTCTAGGGACCTGGAAGGACAGTGAATGAATTCTCCTTGTGCTATATTGTGCTTAAAAAAAACATTTTTTCTAGGGACAGAAAACTGTAGGTAGGGAGAGTGTCAGTTTCTTTCACTGTGCAAGTCCTTGTTTCCAGGGACCTGGAAGGACAGTGAGTGAATTCTCCTTGTGCTATATTGTGCTTAAAAAAAACATTTTTTCTAGGGACAGAAAACTGTAGGTAGGGAGAGTGTCAGTTTCTTTCACTGTGCAAGTCCTTGTTTCTAGGGACCTGGAAGGACAGTGAGTGAATTCTCCTTGTGCTATATTGTGCTTAAAAAAAACATTTTTTCTAGGGACAGAAAACTGTAGGTAGGGAGAGTGTCAGTTTCTTTCACTGTGCAAGTCCTTGTTTCCAGGGACCTGGAAGGACAGTGAGTGAATTCTCCTTGTGCTATAGTGTGCTTAAAAAAAAACATTTTTTCTAGGGACAGAAAACTGTAGGTAGGGAGAGTGTCAGTTTCTTTCACTGTGCAAGTCCTTGTTTCCAGGGACCTGGAAGGACAGTGAGTGAATTCTCCTTGTGCTATATTGTGCTTAAAAAAAACATTTTTTCTAGGGACAGAAAACTGTAGGTAGGGAGAGTGTCAGTTTCTTTCACTGTGCAAGTCCTTGTTTCTAGGGACTGGGAAGGACAGTGAGTGAATTCTCCTTGTGCTATAGTGTGCTTAAAAAAAACATTTTTTCTAGGGACAGAAAACTGTAGGTAGGGAGAGTGTCAGTTTCTTTCACTGTGCAAGTCCTTGTTTCTAGGGACTGGGAAGGACAGTGAGTGAATTCTCCTTGTGCTATAGTGTGCTTAAAAAAAACATTTTTTCTAGGGACAGAAAACTGTAGGTAGGGAGAGTGTCAGTTTCTTTCACTGTGCAAGTCCTTGTTTCTAGGGACCTGGAAGGACAGTGAGTGAATTCTCCTTGTGCTATATTGTGCTTAAAAAAAACATTTTTTCTAGGGACAGAAAACTGTAGGTAGGGAGAGTGTCAGTTTCTTTCACTGTGCAAGTCCTTGTTTCTAGGGACCTGGAAGGACAGTGAGTGAATTCTCCTTGTGCTATATTGTGCTTAAAAAAACATTTTTTCTAGGGACAGAAAACTGTAGGTAGGGAGAGTGTCAGTTTCTTTCACTGTGCAAGTCCTTGTTTCTAGGGACCTGGAAGGACAGTGAGTGAATTCTCCTTGTGCTATATTGTGCTTAAAAAAAACATTTTTTCTAGGGACAGAAAACTGTAGGTAGGGAGAGTGTCAGTTTCTTTCACTGTGCAAGTCCTTGTTTCTAGGGACCTGGAAGGACAGTGAGTGAATTCTCCTTGTGCTATATTGTGCTTAAAAAAAACATTTTTTCTAGGGACAGAAAACTGTAGGTAGGGAGAGTGTCAGTTTCTTTCACTGTGCAAGTCCTTGTTTCCAGGGACCTGGAAGGACAGTGAGTGAATTCTCCTTGTGCTATATTGTGCTTAAAAAAAACATTTTTTCTAGGGACAGAAAACTGTAGGTAGGGAGAGTGTCAGTTTCTTTCACTGTGCAAGTCCTTGTTTCTAGGGACCTGGAAGGACAGTGAGTGAATTCTCCTTGTGCTATATTGTGCTTAAAAAAAAAATTTCTAGGGACAGAAAACTGTAGGTAGGGAGAGTGTCAGTTTCTTTCACTGTGCAAGTCCTTGTTTCCAGGGACCTGGAAGGACAGTGAGTGAATTCTCCTTGTGCTATAGTGTGCTTAAAAAAAACATTTTTTCTAGGGACAGAAAACTGTAGGTAGTGTGAGGGGGTTAGCTCGGCAGCGGGTGTGTGTGACCCCCGGGATGGGCTCCCCACACAAAACAGGCCCAGCAAACGGAGGTTGTGGTTTTCAAAATCAAAAAAGGTGCGGTTTATTTTCTATTTACAGTGACAAAACACAGCAAAGCAAAAGAAACATAACCAAAATAAATCCTGGTCAAGTTGACCTCTGACTAAACATACAGGTTTCCTAACTAACAACTGGGATCAGCCTAGTGCTGTCCTAGTCCCTAAGTCCCTGGTTTTAAATGTCCAAGCAAATAGCCACACAGGCTTTGTCTCACCGCACAGGGGTTCACTCTCCCTAGACAGTCCACACAGGTCTGGTTCCAGGCATGAGCTAACACCTAATGAAGCTGGGAGTTCTTATAGAGGCCTAAATGAGCTGACAAGCTTCAGCTGGTCTCATCAACTCCCTGTCTGTACGACGCCCCACACTCTCCCTAGAGGTATGAGTCATCCATGAGCCCACTAGCCTTATACAACTCTCCACCTAGTTGTATAAGTCGGCGTAAAGCCTGAATCTGGGCGAAATATATCTACCCCCCTGGATGCAACCAGGTGACTTTACCTTCCTGCTGTCACATACCCCCCCCCTCTTGTTTTAACCTCGGGGTTGGAACACCAGCAATCAGGCATTCATGTACTCGAGACAAAGCATCCACATTCCCCATTTGAACGCCAGGGCGATGCTTTACTGTGAAGTTGAATTCCTGGAGGGCCAGGAACCACCTATTCACTCTTCTATTTGTTTCCTTGTTTTGAGCCATCCACTTTAACGGAGCGTGATCTGTAACCATGTCAAAGTGCCTACCTAGCAGGTAGTACCGAAGGGAATCTAGAGCCCACTTCACCGCTAAACACTCCTTTTCAACGGTGGCGTAATTTACCTCATGGGACTTCAACTTCCTGCTGAGGTAAATGACGGGGTGCTCTTCCCCGTTCCAGACCTGGGACAATACTGCTCCTAACCCCACATCTGACGCATCACTTTGTACGACAAAGTCTTTAGAGAAGTCGGGTGAGTACAACACTGGCTGGCTACATAAGGCTTGTTTCAAGAATTGGAATGCTGCCTCAGCCTCGGGGGTCCATTTAATCATGACCGACCCTTTCCCCTTCGTCAGGTTGGTTAGGGGCACAGCCTTAGAAGCAAAGTGGGGAATGAATCACCGATAATACCCAGCGATTCCCAGAAAGGCTCGTACCTGCTTCTTGCTGTTGGGACGTGGCCAACTCTGGATGGCCTCGACTTTGTTGAGTTGGGGTTTTATTACTCCCCTCCCAATGGTGTACCCAAGATATTTGGCCTCCTCCTGCCCAATGGTACACTTCTTGGGGTTAGCCGTAAACCCCGCTTCCCGAACAGAGTCCAGGACTGCTTGCACTTTTGGCAGATGTGAGGCCCAATCTGTGCTATGGACAATTACGTCATCCAGGCAAGCCGCAGCATACTTCCGATGGGGCCTCAGCATCTGGTCCATTTTCCGCTGGAATGTGGCCGGCGCATTCTGTAACCCGAACGGCATTCTTTTATATTGGAACGCCCCGTCTGGGGTTACAAATGCGGTTTTCTCTTTGGCCGACTTGGCCAGGGGGATTTGCCAATACCCTTTTGTGAGGTCAAGAGTCGTCATGTATCGGGCTGTTCCCAGCCGGTCGATCAACTCATCTATACGTGGCATGGGGTAGGTGTCAAATTTTGTAACTTTGTTCAACTGACGAAAATCGTTACAAAATCGCCAGCTCCCATCCGGTTTAGGCACCAACACGATGGGACTAGACCAATCACTTTGGGACTCCTCTATCACCCCTAAGTTCAGCATTTTCTGTACTTCCTCCCGTATTGCCTCCCGTCGAGCCTCTGGGATCCGATAGGGTTTTAACTTCACCCTTTCACCGGGCGGGGTAATGATGTCATGCTCTACCCCAGATGTTTGTCCCGGCAGCTCAGAGAATACCTCCTTGTTGCGAAGCACAAACTCCTTAACCTCCTGTTGTTGGGGTTGTGACAAGGTGGCTGCTATTCCAACCTCAGGAATCACGCAACCAGTTTGAGCTGGTGACCAAGTGTCTGCGACTAGGGACTCTCTATCCCTCCAGGCTTTCAACAGATTAACGTGATAGATCTGTTCGGGCTTTCGCCTTCCTGGTTGTCTGACCTTGTAATTCACTTCGCTCACTTTTTCCATTATCTCGTAGGGGCCTTGCCATTTGGCAAGGAATTTACTTTCAACCGTAGGGACAAGTACCAATATCCTATCCCCCGGGGAAAAGGTACGGGTCTTGGCTCCACGGTTGCACACTCTCTGCTGTGCCAACTGCGCTTGGGCCAAATGTTCCTTCACGATGGGCATTACCTGTGCAATTCGATCTTGCATCAGGGCGACATGCTCAATCACACTCCTGTGGGGAGAACTCTCACTTTCCCAAGTTTCCTTGGCAATATCCAACAGCCCTCTTGGGTGTCTCCCATACAGTAACTCAAAGGGGGAGAATCCCGTAGAGGATTGGGGCACCTCCCTAATAGCAAACATCAAATAAGGAAGTAAACAGTCCCAATCCTTTCCATCTCTATCCACCACTTTCTTCAACATTTGTTTTAGGGTTTTGTTGAATCTTTCAACCAGCCCATCGGTTTGGGGGTGATACACAGACGTACGCAATTGCGTCACTTTGAACAATTTACACAGCTCTTTCATAACCCGGGACATAAAGGGTGTACCTTGGTCCGTAAGCAGTTCTTTACAAATACCCACCCGGCTAAAAACAAGAGATAGCTCTTTGGCTATGGTTTTGGCCGAGGTATTTCGGAGAGGGATCGCTTCTGGATAACGGGTGGCATAGTCCATTATAACTAATATGTACTGGTGCCCCCTAGCGGACTTGATTATAGGACCTACCAAATCCATGGCGATCCTCTCAAACGGGACCTCAATGATGGGTAGAGGGACCAGCGGGCTACGGAAATGTGGCATCGGGGCCAACCTCTGACACACAGGGCAGGAGGAACAATAATTTTCTACGTCCTTCATCACCCCCGGCCAATAGAATCTCTGTAATACCCTCTCTCGGGTTTTCTCTGTCCCCAGATGACCTCCAAGAATGTGCCCATGGGCCAACTCCAACACCAACTTCCTGTAAGGTTTGGGCACCACAAGCTGCTCAACGGTTTCTTCTGCCCTTTTTGCCACCCGATACAGTAGGTCCTTCTCTACGCTGAAGTATGGGTAATTGCAGGTATTATCTGGGTTCACTAACTCGCCATCTATTTTCACTACGTTTTCCCGTGCCTTTATTAGGGCGGGGTCTTTCAACTGTTCTGTGGCAAAGTTTTCCCTGTGAACCTCAAGATCAGAAAACTCCACAGACGGTAGGTTTTCGTCTGAGGAGGTGGGCTCCTCTCCAGTTTCTTGAGTCTCCCCTGCCAATACTGATAAGGGAAATTCCGGAGAGTCCTCACCACTCTCAGGGGAGTTCTGGCTATCACATTCCTGGTACATAGGGGCACCAGTGAGGGGCTCAGGATCATCCCACAGTTCCCAGAACTTCGGAAAATCCCTTCCCACAATGGCGTCATGCGGTAACTGAGATACTAAGCCCACTGGATGAGAGAGGGTACCTTTGGGGGTCTCGAAACACACTGTAGTCACTGGATACTCTCGGGTGTCCCCATGCACACAAATAACAGCTACCTTGCTATTCCCAGAGACCTCTGTTTTAACTAACTCAGCCTTTATCAGGGTCACAAGGCTACCTGAATCCAGCAATACCACAACATTTCTACCATTAACACACATTTTGCATAAATGTTTCTCAGTTCCTCGAATGGCAGTGCATGCGACTGTCGCACACAGCGACTGACGTCTGCCCGTCAGAAAGTCACACTGCATGGGTTCCTCCACAACCGGGCAATTGGCTGCAATATGTCCCGCTTGCTGGCAGCGGTAGCAAACGATCCTTCTTGCCGCCTCTTGAGCCGCTGATTTCCCAGGCTGTTCTCGCCAAACTTGGGGTAGAGCTCCCACCCTCTCACTCTCTCCACCCTCACCCCTTGGAATCCTCTTATCCGCCCCTGGGGATGGTCTGGTCTTAGGGTGGAAAGTCCGAGTGTCTCTGGAAGAGGCCGTCAGGTTCTCTGTAGCCAAGTATTTCTCCACACGATCCACAAGACCATCGGCCGTCTCTGGGTCTCCATGGCTTACCCACTTTTGGATGGCAGTAGGAAGAGCTCTCAAAAACCGATCCATTACAACACGTTCCACAATCTTTGGTGCGGACAAAGTCTCTGGCTGTAGCCACTTTCTGCTCAGGTGAATGAGATCATACATTTGAGACCTGGGGGGTTTTCCAAGCTGGAAAGTCCAGTTATGCACACGCTGAGCCCGGACAGCCTGGGTGACACCCAGCCTTGCCAATATTTCAGCTTTTAGCATCACATAGTCTTTTGCTTGGTTAGGCTCTAGGTCATAGTAAGCTTTCTGCGATTCACCAGTTAACAGAGGAGCCACCAGTCCAGCCCACTGCTCCTCAGGCCACTTTTCTCTTTCAGCGGTCCTTTCAAATGTGGTCAAAAATACCTCTGGATCATCCTCTCCAGTCATTTTTGTCAATAAACGACTCACCCCAAAGGACGCGGTATTAGTGGGACGGCTTTCCTCACTGGTCTGCGGACGTTGCTGCATTACTGCTTCCATCTGTTGTTGTAGTCTCTGCTCTTGCTTCTGCAACAGGTCTATGAAGCGGGCCTCAGATTGCTGCTGGGCTCGTTGCTGAGCCTCCAGACTCTGTTGCAAAGTTGCGTTTGTCTGCTGCTGGGCTGCAAGGCTCCTTTGCAAACCTGCATTTGTCTGCTGTTGATTGGCATTTGCTAGAGCCAGCTGCTTCAGTATCTCCTCCATGCTGGCTTAAAAAAAAACTGCCACTGGTTCTCCACCAACTGTGAGGGGGTTAGCTCGGCAGCGGGTGTGTGTGACCCCCGGGATGGGCTCCCCACACAAAACAGGCCCAGCAAACGGAGGTTGTGGTTTTCAAAATCAAAAAAGGTGCGGTTTATTTTCTATTTACAGTGACAAAACACAGCAAAGCAAAAGAAACATAACCAAAATAAATCCTGGTCAAGTTGACCTCTGACTAAACATACAGGTTTCCTAACTAACAACTGGGATCAGCCTAGTGCTGTCCTAGTCCCTAAGTCCCTGGTTTTAAATGTCCAAGCAAATAGCCACACAGGCTTTGTCTCACCGCACAGGGGTTCACTCTCCCTAGACAGTCCACACAGGTCTGGTTCCAGGCATGAGCTAACACCTAATGAAGCTGGGAGTTCTTATAGAGGCCTAAATGAGCTGACAAGCTTCAGCTGGTCTCATCAACTCCCTGTCTGTACGACGCCCCACACTCTCCCTAGAGGTATGAGTCATCCATGAGCCCACTAGCCTTATACAACTCTCCACCTAGTTGTATAAGTCGGCGTAAAGCCTGAATCTGGGCGAAATATATCTACCCCCCTGGATGCAACCAGGTGACTTTACCTTCCTGCTGTCACAGTAGGGAGAGTGTCAGTTTCTTTCACTGTGCAAGTCCTTGTTTCCAGGGACCTGGAAGGACAGTGAGTGAATTCTCCTTGTGCTATATTGTGCTTAAAAAAAACATTTTTTCTAGGGACAGAAAACTGTAGGTAGGGAGAGTGTCAGTTTCTTTCACTGTGCAAGTCCTTGTTTCTAGGGACCTGGAAGGACAGTGAGTGAATTCTCCTTGTGCTATATTGTGCTTAAAAAAAACATTTTTTCTAGGGACAGAAAACTGTAGGTAGGGAGAGTGTCAGTTTCTTTCACTGTGCAAGTCCTTGTTTCTAGGGACCTGGAAGGACAGTGAGTGAATTCTCCTTGTGCTATATTGTGCTTAAAAAAAACATTTTTTCTAGGGACAGAAAACTGTAGGTAGGGAGAGTGTCAGTTTCTTTCACTGTGCAAGTCCTTGTTTCTAGGGACCTGGAAGGACAGTGAGTGAATTCTCCTTGTACTATATTGTGCTTAAAAAAAACATTTTTTCTAGGGACAGAAAACTCTAGGTAGGGAGAGTGTCAGTTTCTTTCACTGTGCAAGTCCTTGTTTCTAGGGACCTGGAAGGACAGTGAGTGAATTCTCCTTGTGCTATATTGTGCTTAAAAAAAAACATTTTTTCTAGGGACAGAAAACTGTAGGTAGGGAGAGTGTCAGTTTCTTTCACTGTGCAAGTCCTTGTTTCTAGGGACCTGGAAGGACAGTGAGTGAATTCTCCTTGTGCTATATTGTGCTTAAAAAAAACATTTTTTCTAGGGACAGAAAACTGTAGGTAGGGAGAGTGTCAGTTTCTTTCACTGTGCAAGTCCTTGTTTCTAGGGACCTGGAAGGACAGTGAGTGAATTCTCCTTGTGCTATATTGTGCTTAAAAAAAACATTTTTTCTAGGGACAGAAAACTGTAGGTAGGGAGAGTGTCAGTTTCTTTCACTGTGCAAGTCCTTGTTTCTAGGGACCTGGAAGGACAGTGAGTGAATTCTCCTTGTGCTATATTGTGCTTAAAAAAAACATTTTTTCTAGGGACAGAAAACTGTAGGTAGGGAGAGTGTCAGTTTCTTTCACTGTGCAAGTCCTTGTTTCTAGGGACCTGGAAGGACAGTGAGTGAATTCTCCTTGTGCTATATTGTGCTTAAAAAAAACATTTTTTCTAGGGACAGAAAACTGTAGGTAGGGAGAGTGTCAGTTTCTTTCACTGTGCAAGTCCTTGTTTCAAGGGACAGAGAAGGACACCTGAAGGTAGCCCTGTTTGCTTTTTTCCCATCTCCCTGCAGGCCATCTATTAGAATGTCTGGAAGGCAAACAAGGAGAGGCAGACAGTCAGGAGGCAATAAAAGAGGGCAAGCAGGCTCTGTGTCTGGGGGCAACAGTGCTGGTCGTGGACGCGGTGCATTGTCATCAGCACATGGCCATGGGACACGCTTGTCCTTCTTTTCCGCAGCTGGACATGTTGAGCCACATCATGCCGAAGACTTGGTAGAGTGGATGACCAAGCCCTCCTCCTCCTCCTCATCCTCTCTCACCCAGGCTCAGGGTACTGGCAAAGCAGCTGCCAAAGCGTCCTCTTCCCTGGTATCAATGTCAGACTCATCATCAGTCACTCCTTCCCTAGACCCACCATGTCCTCCTCCTGAGGAGTCCCCCGAACTGTTTGAGCACAGTGTTGGGTACATGCTCCAGGAGGATGCCCAGCGTTTCGAAGGGTCTGATGATGAAACCCAGCTACAGGAAGGCAGTAGTCTGAGAGCAGACAGAGGGGATGCTCAAGAAGGACACCAATCTGGCAGTCATGTTCCAGCAGCTGCAGCATACTGCCAGATTGGCTCCAGTGATGAGGAGGGAGGGGATGATGAGGTCACTGACTCCACGTGGGTGCCTAATAGGAGAGAGGAGGAGGAGGATGAGGAGGAGGCACATCTCCAACGAGACAGGATGCCCTTTGGTGGCCAGCGTAAGGGCAGTACACCGACGGAATCACACCGCAGAGCTCCGCCTGTGCAGGGCGCTGCCTCTGCCCGTCATTCAAAAAGTTCCTTGGTGTGGGCCTTTTTTGAGGCTAGTGCATCAGATCGCACAGCTGCTGTTTGCAACATATGTCTCAAGCGTATATCGCGTGGCCAAAACATCAGCCGCTTGGGTACCACATGCCTGACCAGACATATGTTGACCTGCCATGCAGCTCGTTGGCAAGCCTACCTCAAAGACCCACACCAAAGAACAAAGCGGACCTCTCCTTGCACCGCATCAGCTGGGATTTCCAACCCCACTATAACTTCAGTCCTCTCTGAAACATGCACTGAGAGGAATGAAGGTGTAGAATTAGGTGTGTCACAGCCAAGTACTTGCGGCCACTCTGCTAGCAGTACACCGACGTCCGATTCTAGCAGGCAAATTTCCCTGCCCCAGCTGCTGGACCGTCGAAAGAAGTTCACTCCCAGCCATCCACATGCCCAGCGGTTGAATGCTAGCTTGGCTAAATTGCTAGCGCTTCAACTGCTGCCTTTTCAGTTGGTAGACTCGGCCCCCTTCCGTGAGTTTGTGCAATGTGCGGTTCCTCAGTGGCAGGTTCCCAAACGCCACTTTTTCTCACGGAAGGCTATTCCGGCTCTCTACCGGCATGTGGAAGGCAATGTCTTGGCCTCGCTGGACAGGGCGGTCAGCGGTAAGGTGCATATTACCGCTGACTCATGGTCCAGCAGGCATGGACAGGGACGTTACCTTTCTTTCACGGCCCATTGGGTCACTCTTTTGGCAGCTGGGAAGGATGCAGGACAAGGTGCAGTAGTGTTGGAGGTTGTCCCACCGCCACGCCTCCAAAATGCTACTACTGGTTGTGACACACCTCTCTCCTCCACCCCCTCCTCTTCTTCTTCCTCCATGGCCTCTTCCTGTGGTTTGTCCTATGAACCAGCGGTGCTCCGTAGCCGTTCACGGGGCTACGCAAGTACGCAGGCAAAAAGATGCCATGCCGTGCTTGCGCTGGTGTGTTTGGGGGACAGAAGCCACACTGGGGCAGAGGTCCTGTCTGCTCTGCAGGGCCAGGCCGAGAGGTGGTTGACGCCACGCCAGCTTAAGCCAGGAATGGTGGTTTGCGACAATGGCACCAACCTCCTCTCCGCCCTCCGACAGGGACAACTGACCCATGTGCCCTGTGTGGCTCACGTCCTTAACCTGGTGGTGCAGCGGTTCTTGGGCAGGTACCCGGGCTTACAGGATGTCCTGAGGCAGGCCAGGAAAGTCTGTGTGCATTTCCGCAGATCTTATAATGCCAGTGCTCGCCTGGCTGAGCTGCAAAAGGAGTTGAACCTGCCCAAGAACCGCCTTATATGTGACATGCCCACCAGGTGGAACTCAACGTTGGCCATGCTGCAGCGGCTGCACACGCAGCAGAGGGCCATCAATGAGTACCTGTGCGACTACGGCACCAGGACAGGGTCAGGGGAGCTTGTTTTTTTTTCTCCACGCCAGTGGGGCATGATCAGGGATGCATGCACTGTCCTGGCACCATTTGAGGAGGCCACGAGGATGGTGAGCAGTGACAGTGCATGCATCAGTGACACTGTACCTCTTGTCCACCTGTTGGAGCACATGCTGCGTGGAATAATGGACAGGGCACTTGAGGCAGAACAGAGGCAGGAAGAGGAGGACTTCCTTGCCTCTCAAGGCCCCCTTTACCCAGACAGTGTTCCTTCTGTCCCACCCATCGCACAGGAAGAGGAAGAGGAGGAGGAGGAGGAGGAGGAGGAGGATTGTGTCAGCATGGAGGTGGAGGCTGGCACTCAGCATCATCAGCAGCAGTCTTTTAGGGATGATTTACAGTCCCAAGAAACCAGTGGACTTGTACGTGGCTGGGAGGAGGTGACTGCGGATCATGTCGTCCTTAGTGACCCAGAGGACTCCGGAGCGAATGCCTCAGCAAACCTACGCTGCATGGCCTCCCTGATCCTGCAAAGTCTGCGGAAGGATCCTCGTATTCTTCGGATCAAGGAGAGGGACCATTACTGGCTGGCCACTCTCCTTGATCCACGGTACAAGGGTAAGGTTGCGGACCTTATGTTACCGTCGCAGAGGGAGCAGAGGATGAGACAACTCCGGGAGGCCTTGCAGAAAGGTCTGTGCAACGCGTTCCCAGAGACTGGGAGGTTACAAACTCCTGGTCCAGGACAACGAGTTGCTGAGGCTTCGGCCAGTCAAAGAAGGAGCGGTGGGGAAGGTGGCCGTCTGACCGATGCGTTCAGACAATTCTTTAGTCCGCAGCCCCAAAGTATGATTGGTTCCAGCAACCATCGCCAGCGTCTGATAAACATGGTGCAGGAATATCTAGGGGCAAGGTCAGACTTGGACACCTTCCCCACCGAAAATCCTCTGGCTTACTGGGTCTTGAGGATGGATCACTGGCCAGAGCTTGCACAGTATGCAATTGAGCTACTGGCCTGTCCTGCATCCAGCGTTCTTTCGGAACGCACATTCAGTGCTGCTGGAGGATTTGTCACGGATCACAGGGTGCGCCTGTCCACCGACTCGGTTGATCGACTGACTTTCATCAAGATGAACCAGTCTTGGATCACCACCAGCTACCACACACCTGATGCTGATATAACAGACTAATTGATTTTAACATGTCACGTCCCTTCAAGACTGATGCTGATGCTGAGTGCCTGTGCTGTTATGTTGACTGGCTATCCTCCTCCTCCGAGTCCTCAATGATACGATTGATGATGATAGCTTGGAAGATCATTTTTGTTTATGGGTGCCGCCACCAGTGGCTAAGGCCCAATTTTTCAGCCCCTGTTTTACAGGGGCGTGTACTTACAATTTGTTTAGCAATAATTTGCCATAGGGCTCATTGCTGTGCTCCAAGTACAGTATCTGTGAGGGGTTGTAGTGTTGTGCCACCAGTGCCTAAGGCCCAATTTTTCAGCCCCTGTTTAACAGGGGCGTGTCATTACAATTTTTGAAGCAATACTTTGCAACAGGGCTCATTGCTGTGCTCCAAGTACAGTATTTGTGAGGGGTTGTAGTGTTGTGCCACCAGTGCCTAAGGCCCAATTTTTCAGCCCCTGTTCAACAGGGGCATGCAATTACAATTCTTGATGTAATAATTCACAGCAGGGCCCATTCCTGCACCCACCAAGAGTAAGTCTGAGGGCTTACAGTGTTGTGGCAACGCCACCACCACCACCACCACGAAAGGCCCAATTTTTCAGCCACTGTTCAAAAGGGGCATGTAATTACAATTCTTGATCTAATAATTCACAGCAGGGCCCATTCCTGCACCCACCAAGAGTAACTCTGAGGGCTTACAGTGTTGTGGCAACACCACCACCACCACCACCACGAAAAGCCCAATTTTTCAGCCCCTGTTCAACAGGGGCATGCAATTACAATTCTTGATCTAATAATTCACAGCAGGGCCCATTGCTGCACCCACCAAGAGTAACTGTCAGGGCTTACAGTGTTGTGGCACCAGCACCACCATCAAAGCCCCAATTTTTACTACCACTGTTCAACAATTATATGTAATTAAAATTCCTGATATAATAGTTGACAGCAGGGCGTTCCAGCACCAACCAAGAGTAACTGTGAGTGCTTACAGTGTTGTGCCAACACCAACAACTAAGGGGCCTATTTCTGCAGAGTATATACGGCAGGTCCCTACTTTCAAACATCCAACTTACAAACGACTCCTACTTGCAAACGAAAGAAGACAACAGGAAGTGAGAGGAAATCTACCCCTAGGAAGGAAAATTCTCTCCTGTAAGAATAAATATGGGAGAAAGGTGTCTCCTCTGTACTGATGCTTTATCAGCAATCCTTGTTTCAAGAAAAACACCACATTTCAAAAACAGTTGTCATTGGGACGGAAAGTGAGGTGAAATGTTCTGAACAGGGGCACAGACAGCAAAACAAATGTTACAGGGGTGATAACCCTTACCTATGTTTCCCAAAAAGTTTAAAAATAGATTTTTGGGCTGGAGCTACAGTTCAACAATGTACCTGTTCAAAATTACAAACACATTCTACATAAGAACAAACCTACAGTCCCTGTCTTGTATGCACCGCCTGTATACGGCTGTTCAGAGTATATAGGGCCTTTTTTATTTTATGTGCGGGGTTCCCCTTAATATCCATACAAGACCCAAAGGGGCTGGTAATGGGCTGGGGTAGGGGTCATGGGGTAGCTATGCCATTTTTCTTAAAGATTTTCATCCATATTACCGGGACCAGACATTACATTAAAGCCGCAAGAAGTTTTAAATGGCTTTTTTTTCCTTTAGAAGTGTCATTTTGTGCAGGGACAGTTCTAAACACGGGAAACACGTGGCACTTCACAGGCATACTTTAGACACCCCCCAGGTACGATATTTAAAGGAATATTTGACTTTTTTTTTTCACTTTATGTATCATTAAAATGACTGCTCCCGAAAAACGACCGTTTTTAAAACTTCTTTTTGCATTGATACATGTCCCCTGGTGCAGAACCCGGGTTCCCAAACCCTTTTTCGGACAATAACATGCATAATAGTTGTTATAATTAGCACTTTAGAATTCGAACGTTCGCATCCATTGTATTTAATAGGGTTCTAATGTTCGTACGAACTTTCGGTCCGTTCGCGGGTTCTGGTGCGAACCGAACCCGGGGGTGTTCGGCTCATCACTAATGTTTAGCTTCTCTATCTTGAGCCCATAACTTCACTATCTATCTGTCCTCTATCCACCCCTCCTAGCTCCACAGTCCAATTTCCACTTTTGAGTCCATTCTTTTTCTCTTCTCACTCCCACATCTATTATGGTGGACACCCCGTTTTCCTCAGCCAGGGATCCCACATTGTTTTAAATTTTTTATAGTTACCCCGTCTAGTCAGGACTACTTTTTCCTTCCACATTGTTGCATTCATTACGTTAACCCACTCTGCTAATGTTGGTGCTCTCTGTGCTTGCCAGTTTTGTGCTATTACCTTCCTGGCCTGAAACAGGCACCTCAGCACTACTTCCACATTATCTTTTAGTCCATTCCCCTCCTCTATACCTAATAGGCATACCCTGGCCTCCGGTTCCAGAGTTGTCCCGAAAGTCGTGTTTATGATGTTCAATACCCCAACCCAATACCTATGTAGTTTCGGGCATTTCCACATCATGTGCATGAGGTCCCCTGTATCTTGACATCTAGGGCACTTGTCATCTGCTCTTCTTCCAAACATGTGTAACCTCTTTGGGGTGTAATAGACTCTATGCACTAAAAACAAGTGTGACACTCTCTGTGATGGGGAGAGTGATACCACTGTTCCCTGTTCCAGTATCCGTTCCCATTGTACAGTTGTTATGGGTCCTATATCCTCCTCCCATTTTGCTTTACTTATACCCAGCTTCTTCTCAGTTATAAAACCCCCTTTAATCTGTAAGTACAATTCTGAAATAAGGCCTTTTGATGTACCTGTCTTAATTAGCCGTTGAAGGTGGGGGATTTTTTGCCAGCACACCGGGTGTATTTTAAATTGGATTTGAAGTGCGTGTCTTATCTGCAGGTAAGTATAAAATAATGAGTTTGGGATAGCGTACTCTCTACTTAGTTCTGAAAATGCCTTCAATATGTTGCCTTCATACAACTGGTTCAATCTAGTTATACCACGCTGTTCCCAATTAGTGATGAGCCAAACACCCCCGGGTTCGGTTCGCACCAGAACCCGCAAACGGACCGAAAGTTCGCACGAACTTTAGAACCCTATTAAATACAATGCATGCGAACGTTCGAAATCTAAAGTGCTAATTATAACGACTATTATGCATGTTATTGTCCTAAAAAGGGTTTGGGAACCCGGGTTCTGCACCAGGGGACATGTATCAATCCAAAAAAAAGTTTTAAAAACGTCCGTTTTTCGGGAGCAGTCATTTTAACCACTTAACGACCGCCCACTGTAAATATACGTCGGCAGAATGGCACCGACAGGCAGAATCACGTAGATCTACGTGACTGCCTTTGTATAGTTGGGGGGTCCGATCGGACCCCCCTTCTTTACAGTGAGCGGTGGTTAACTGATCAGGAGCGATCAGGCATGAGGGGACGGCCGCTCGATTCCGGCCACCCCCTCTCAATCGCTCCCGGCGAATGAGAGAGCTTCCCCTGCCTGTGTAATGTAAACACAGGCAGAGGAAGTGATTTCATCTCTCCTGCGGCGCTCACATATACCGAGCGCCGTACAGGAGAAGATGCAGGTTAGTGCACAAAACACTACACTGACACCAGGACACATAGGTACATAAATCGCCCCCCCAGGCCCCCCCAGACACCCCCAGATCACCCCCCAGATCACCCCCCAGCCCCCAGCCACAGTGTCACTGATTGCAGTGACCATTTATTTACTGATCACTGCAATCAGTGACATTTGTGACTGTAAAAGTGTCACCAAAGTTTAGTTTTAGGTCCAGTGTAGCCCCCTAACCCCCCCTAATAAAGGTTTAACCCCCTGATCGCCCCCCAGATAACCCTTTCACCCCCTATCACCACTGTCGCTAAGCGATCATTTTTCTGATCGCCGTCTTAGCGTCGGTGATGCCGATCGGTAGCCAGTAATTTTTTTTAGGTTCGCCGCAGGTTTTTATAGCGTCGGGTACCCCCATATATTATCTAATAAAGGTTTAACCCCCTGATCGCCCCCCCAGGTAACCCTTTCACCCCCTAGCACCGCTGTCACTAAGCGATCGTTTTTCTGATCGCTGTTTTATTGTCGGTGATGCCGATCGGTAGCCAGTTTTTTTTAGGTTCGCCGCAGGTTTTTATAGCGTCAGGTACCCCCATATATTACCTAATAAAGGTTTAACCCCCTTGATCGCCCCCCAGGTAACCCTTTCACCCCCTATCACCACTGTCGCTAAGCGATCGTTTTTCTGATCACTGTCTTATTGTCGGTGATGCCGATCGGTAGCCAGTTATTTTTTTTAGGTTCGTCGCAGGTTTTTATAGCGTCAGGTACCCCAATATATTACCTAATAAAGGTTTAACCCCTTGATCGCCCCCCAGGTAACCCTTTCACCCCCTATCACCACTGTCGCTAAGCGATCGTTTTTCTGATCGCTGTCTTATTGTCGGTGATGCAGATCGGTAGCCAGTAATCTTTTTTAGGTTCGACGCAGGTTTTTATAGCGTCAGGTACCCTCATAAATGATCTAATAAAGGTTTAACCCCCTTGATCGCCCCCAGGTAACCCTTTCACCCCCTATCACCACTGTCGCTAAGCGATCATTTTTCTGATCGCTGTCTTAGCGTCGGTGATGCAGATCGGTAGCCAGTCATTTTTTTTAGGTTCGCCGCAGGTTTTTATGTAGCGTCAGGTACCCCCATATATTACCTAATAAAGGTTTTAACCCCCTAATTGCCCCTAGTTAACCCTTTCACCAGTGATCACCATATAAGTGTTACGGGTGACGCTGCCTGGTTAGTTAGTTTGCTTTTTATAGTGTCAGGGCACCCGCCGTATATATAACCCAATAAAGGTTTAACCCCCTGATCGCCCGGTGGGTGATATCAATTAGGTTTTAGCATCAGAGAGGGTCTGCGTCACACCCCAGGCAGCATCAGGTTAGTGCCAGTAACGCTAACACCCACGCGTGAAGCATACACCCCCCTTAGTGGTATAGTATCTGATCAGATCAATATCTGATCTGATCAGATCTATACTAGCGTCCCCAGCAGTTTAGTGTTCCCAAAAACGCAGTGTTAGCGGGATCAACCCAGATACCTGCTAGCACCTGCGTTTTGCCCCTCTGTCCAGCCCAGGCCACCCATGTGCAGTATCGATCGATCACTGTCACTTACAAAACACAACACACATAACTGCAGCGTTCGCAGAGACAGGCCTGATCCCTGCGACTCCAGTGCTGTAGGAGGTGATTTCACCACCACAGTTAAAAAAAACAAAGCATATATGCCGAAGCATTGGGGCAGCAGGGGCGGAGAAGCGATTTTGCTCCTAATGCCGCGTACATACGGTCGAAATTCCGACGGAGGCTTGCCCGTGGAAAAGTCCGACCATGTGTGTGCGGCATAACTTTTTTGCGGGAGGATGCCCCCATGCTTCGGCATATATAAATGGTGCATGTATGCCCATCATTAGAAGTGGGTGGATGAAGGGCGGTATTCTAATGGTGGGCATACTTTGAATGTTTATATCAGAATGATGCCTGCGGGTTTAGGTATCATCTTGGTATCATTCTTTTCAGCCAGCGGCCGGCTTTCATGTAAAAGCAATCCTAGTGGCTAATTAGCCTCTGGACTGCTTTTACAAGCAGTGGGAGGGAATGTCCCCCCCCGGATATAAAAAGCGCCATTGGGAAATTGGGAAAGCATTTTATCACACCGATCTTGGTGTGGTCAGATGCTTTGAGGGCAGAGGAAAGATCTAGGGTCTAGACCCCAGTTTTTTCAAAAAAGAGTACCTGTCACTACCTATTGCTATCATAGGGGATATTTACATTCCCTGAGATAACAATAAAAATGATTAAAAAAATAAAAATATGGAAGGAACAATTTAAAAATAAAATAAAAAAGCAAAATTAATAATAATAAAAAAAAAGCACCCCTGTCCTGCCCTGCTCTTGCCCAATGGCGAACGCAAGCGTCGGTCTGGCGTCATATGTAAACAGCAATTGCACCATGTATGTGAGGTATCACCGCGAAGGTCAGATCGAGGGCAGTAATTTTAGCAGTAGACCTCCTCTGTAAATCTAACGGGGTACCCTGTAAAGGCTTTTAAAGGCTTTTAAAAATGTATGTAGTTTGTCGCCAATGCGCGTTTGTGCGAAATTTTAAAGCATGTCGTGTTTGGTATCTATGTACTCGGCCTAAGATCATCTTTTTTATTTCATCAAACATTTGGGCAATATAGTGTGTTTTAGTGCATAAAATTTTAAAAAGTGTATTTTTTCCCCAAAAAATGCGTTTGAAAAATCGCTGCGCAAATACTGTGTAGAAAAAAAAAATGCAACACCCACCATTTTAATCTGTAGGGCCTTTGCTTTAAAAATATATATAATGTTTGGGGGTTCAACATAATTTTCTTGCAAAAAAAAAAAAATGTTTTCATGTAAACAAAAAGTGTCAAAAAGGGCTTTGTCTTCAAGTGGTTAGAAGAGTGGATGTAAGCTTCCTAATGTTGTGTATAAAATGCCAGAACAGTTCAAAACCCCCATAAGTGATCCCAGTTTGGAAAGTAGACACCCCAAGCTATATACTGAAAGGCATGTCGAGTCCATGGAATATTTTATATGTTGACACAAGTTGCGGAAAAAATACAATTTTTTTTTTTTTTGAACAAAGTTGTCACTAAATGATATATTGCTCAAACATGCCATGGGTATATGTGGAATTACACCCCAAAATACATTCTTCTGCTTCTCCTGAGTACGGGGATACCACATGTGTGAGACTTTTTGGGAGCCTAGCCACGTACGGGACCCCAAAAACCAAGCACCGCCTTCAGGCTTTCTAAGGGTGTAAATTTTTGATTTCACTTCTCACTGCCTATCACAGTTTCGGAGGCCATGGAATGCCCAGATGGCACAAACCCCCCCAAATGACCCCATTTTGGAAAGTAGACACCCCAAGCTATTTGCTGAGAGGTATTGTGAGTATTTTGCAGATCTCGCTTTTTGTCACAAAGTTTTGAAAATTGAAAAAAAAAATAATAATTTCTTTCTTCATTTTCAAAAACAAATGAGAGCTGTAAAATACTCACCATGCCTCTCAACAAATAGTTTGGGGTGTCTACTTTCCAAAATGGGGTCATTTGGGGGGTTTTGTGCTATTTTGGCATTTTATGGCCTTCGAAACTGTGATAGGTAGTGAGGAGTGAAATCAAAAATTTGTGCTTAGAAATCCTGAAGGCGGTGCTTGGTTTTCGGGGGCCCGTACGCGGCTAGGCTCCTAAAAAGTCCCACACATGTGGTATTCCCGTACTCAGGAGAAGCAGCAAAATGTATTTTGGGGTGTAATTCCACATATAACCATGGCATGTGTGAGCAATATATCATTTAGTGACAACTTTTTGTAATTTTTTTTTTTTTTTTTTTTTTTAGTCATTATTCAATCACTTGGGACAAAAAAAAAATATTCAATGGGCTCAACATGCCTCTCAGCAATTTCCTTGGGATGTCTACTTTCCAAAATGGGGTCATTTGGGGGGTTTTGTACTGCCCTGCCATTTTAGCACCTCAAGAAATGAGATAGGCAGTCATAAACTAAAAGCTGTGTAAATTCCAGAAAATGTACCCTAGTTTGTAGACGCTATAACTTTTGCGCAAACCAATAAATATACGCTTATTGACATTTTTTTTACTAAAGACATGTGGCTGAATACATTTTGGCCTAAATGTATGACTAAAATTGAGTTTATTCGATTTTTCTTATAACAAAAAGTAGAAAATATCATTTTTTTTCAAAATTTTAGGTCTTTTTCCGTTTATATCGCAAAAAATAAAAATCGCAGAGGCAATCAAATACCATTAAAAGAAAGCTCTATTTGTGGGAAGAAAAGGACGCAAATTTCGTTTGGGTACAACATTGCATGTCCGCACAATTTACAGTTAAAGCAGCGCAGTGCAAAATTCTGAAATCACCTCTGGTCCTCTAGCTACCAAATGGTCCGGGGCTTAACCACTTGGCAACCACCTGCCGACAAATAATGTCAACAAGGTGGTTGCTTAACTTTGGGAGGACGTTATATAACGTCCTCCCAGAATCGCGCTCCCCGCGCGCCCCCTGGGGCGCGCACACGGGAAACTCCGTGACCGCCGGTAAATCGCGGTAAATCGCCACTGATAGCGGCCGTTTACCACGTGATCGCTCTGTCAAATGACGGAGCAATCACTTGTAAACAGACCGGCGTCATGTGATGACGCCGGTTCCTCCCTCCCCTCTCTGTACCGATCGGTACAGTGTGAGAGGAGAGGGGGAGGGAGCGGATGGCAGCAGCAGCTCTGTGGGCTGGATCTGTGACAATTGCAGTCACAGATCCAGCCATCCATCCATCCCTGCTCAGCCATCCCTGGTGCAATACCCTGCCAATACTCTGCAATACACCCTGCCAATACTCTGCAAAATACTCTGCGCAATACTCTGCAAAATACTCTGCAATACCCTGGTGCAATACTCTGCAATACCCTGGCGCAATACTCTGCAATACCCTGGCGCAATACTCTGCAATATCCTGCGCAATACTCTGCAATACCCTGCGCAATACTCTGCAATACCCTGCGCAATACTCTGCAATACCCTGCAAAATACTCTGCAATACCCTGCGCAATACTCTGCAATACCCTGCGCAATACCCTGCGCAATACTCTGCAATACCCTGCGCAATACTCTGCAATACCCTGCACAATACCCTGCAAAATACTCTGCAATACCCTGCGCAATACCCTGCAAAATACTCTGCAATACCCTGCGCAATACTCTGCAATACCCTGCAATACCCTGCGCAATACCCTGCGCAATACTCTGCAATACCCTGCGCAATACTCTGCAATACCCTGCGCAATACTCTGCGCAATACTCTGCAAAATACTCTGCAATACCCTGCACAATACTCTGCAATACCCTGCACAATAATCTGCAATACCCTGCACAATACTCTGCAATACCCTGCAATACCCTGTGCAATACCCCCTGTGAAATACCCCGTGCAATACCCTGCCATACTCCGCAATACCCTGCCATAGTCCGCAATACTCCGCAATGCCCTGCAATACTCCGCAATACTCCGCAATGCCCGGCAATACTCCGCAATGCCCGGCAATACTCTGCAATAACCACTTCCCGCCCGCCGGCCGTCATATGACGTCCTTGACTTTGTGCGGGGATATCTGAATAATGGGTGCAGCTACAGGCATCATTCAGATATTAGTTTTTTCAGCCGGCGATTCCCTACACCATAAGAACAATCATAGCGGCTGTTCCGCCGCTTGATCATTCTTACGGGAGGCGAGAGGGGATGTCCCCCCCTCCCGCTGCCCTCCAGTGCTTCTACCGACTCACCGCTACGATCAAAGCCAGGATTGTTGTTTTTTTTTTTTCAGGCTTCCCAGCCTAGAGGTGAGATGTGGGGTCTTATTGACCCCATATCTCACTGTAAAGAGGACCTGTCATGCCATATTCCTATTACAAGGGATGTTTACGTTCCTTGTAATAGGTATAAAAGTGATCAAAAAAATTTTTGGGGCGTAAAAACATGTCAAACTAAAATAAATAAAGTAAAATAAACAATAAAAAAATATATATTTTTTTAAAGCGCCCCTGTCCCCGTGAGCTCGCATACAGAAGCGAACCCATATGTAAGTCCCGCCCACATATGAAAACGGTTTTCAAACCACACATGTGAGGTATCTCTGCGAACGTTAGAGCGAGAGCAATCATTTTGGCCCTAGACCTCCTCTGTAACTCAAAACATGTAACCAGTAAAAATATTTAAAGCGTCGCCTATGGGGATTTTTTAAGTAGCGAAGTGTGGCGCCATTCCACGAGTGTGTGCAATTTTTAAGGGTGACATGTTGGGTATCTATTTACTCGGCGTAACTTCATCTTTCACATTATGCAAAAACATTGGGCTAACTTTACTGTTTTTTTTTTTAAGCACAAAACATTTTTTTTCCGTAAAAAACGCGTTAAAAAAATTGCTGCGCAAATATCGTGCGAGATAAAAAGTTGCAACAACCACCATTATATTCTCTAAGGTCTTTGCTAAAAAAACATATATAATGTTTTGGGGTTCTATGTAATTTTCTAGCAAACAAATGATGATTTTTACATGTAGGAGAGAAATGTCAGAATTGGCCTGGGTGCTCCAGAACGCCTGAAGGTGCTCCCTGCATGTTGGGCCTCTCTATGTGGCCACGCTGTGTAAAAGTCTCACACATGTGGTATCGCCATACTCAGGAGTAATAGCAGAATGTGTTTTGGGGTGTAATTTGTGGAATGCATATGCTGTGTGTGAGAAATAACCTGCTAATATGACAATTTTGTGAAAAAAAAAAAAGAGAAAAAAAAAATCTTGATTTTGCAAAGAATTGTGGGAAAAAATGACAACTTCAAAAAACTCACAATGCCTCTTTCTGAATACCTTGGAATGTCTTCTTTCCAAAAAGGGGTCATTTGGGGGGTATTTGTACTTTTCTGACATGTTGGGGTCTCAAGAAATGAGATAGGCCGTCAGTACTTCAGGTGTGATCAATTTTCAGATATTGGCACCATAGCTTGTGGACTCTATAACTTTCACAAAGACCAAAAAATATACACCAATTGGTACTTATTTTTACCAAAGATATGTAGCAGTATAAATTTTGGCCAAAATTTATGAAGAAAAAATAGTAATTTGCAAAATTTTATAACAGAAACGAAAAAAAAATCATTTTTTTACAAAATTTTCAGTCTTTTTTCTCTTATAGCGCAAAAAATAAAAAACCCAACAGTGATTAAATACCACCAAAAGAAAGCTCTATTTGTGTGAAAAAAAGGACAAAAAAATCATATGGGTACAGTGTTGTATGACTGAGTAATTGTCATTCAAAATGTGAGAGCACCGAAAGCTGAAAATTGGTCTGGTTATTAAGGGGGTTTAAGTGCCCAGTGGTCAAGTGGTTAAGTGGTTAACCACTTAACGACCGCTCACTGTATATATACGTCGGCAGAATGGCACCGACAGGCACAATTATGTAGAGTGTACGTGATTGCCTTTGTATAGTTGGGGGGTCCAATCGGACCCCCCTCCTATACAGTGAGCGGTGGCTAAGTGTCCGGGAGCGTGCCGGGATGAGGGGGCAGCCATTCGTTTCTGGCCACCCCCTCGCGATCGCTCCCAGCGAATGGAAATGCCCCCTCTGTCTGTGTCAGACAGAGGGAGCAGGAGGAAGTGATGTCATCTCTGGTGCGGCGCTCACATATACCGAGCGCCGTACAAGAGAAGACATCAGGTCAGTGCACACAACACTACACTGACACCAGGACACATAGGGACATAAATCGCCCCCCCAGGCCCCCCCAGACACCCCAGATCACCCCCCAGATCACCCCCCCAGCCCCCAGTCACAGTGTCACTGATTGCAGTGACCATTTATTTAGTGATCACTGCAATCAGTGACATTTGTGACTGTAAAAGTGTCACCAAAGTTTAGTCTTAGGTCCAGTGTAGCCCCCTAACCCCCCCAATAAAGGTTTAACCCCCTGATCACCCCCCAGATAACCCTTTCACCGCCTATCACCACTGTCGCTAAGCGATCATTTTTCTGATCGCTGTCTTAGCGTCAGTGATGCCGATCGGCAGCCAGTAATTTTTTTTAGGTTCGCCGCATGTTTTTATAGCGTCAGGTACCCCAATATATTATCTAATAAAGGTTTAACCCCCTTGATCGCCCCCCAGGTAACCCTTTCACCCCCATCACCACTGTCGCTAAGCGATCGTTTTTCTAAACGCTGTCTTAGTGTCGGTGATGCAGATCGGTAGCTGGTAATTTTTTTTAGGTTCGCCGCAGGTTTTTATAGCGTCAGGTACCCCAATATATTATCTAATAAAGGTTTAACCCCCTTGATCGCCCCCCAGGTAACCCTTTCACCCCCTATCACCACTGTCGCTAAGCAATCGTTTTTCTAAACGCTGTCTTAGTGTCGGTGATGCAGATCGGTAGCCAGTAATTTTTTTTAGGTTCGCCGCATGTTTTTATAGCGTCAGGTACCCCCATATATTATCTAATAAAGGTTTTAACCCCCTGATTGCCCCTAGTTAACCCTTTCACCAGTGATCACCATATAAGTGTTACGGGTGACGCTGGTTAGTTAGTTTGCTTTTTATAGTGTCAGGGCACCCGCCGTATATAACCCAATAAAGGTTTAACCCCCTGATCGAACGGCGGGTGATATCAATTAGGTTTTAGCGTCAGAGAGGGTCTGCGTCACACCCCAGGCAGCGTCAGGTTAGTGCCAGTAACGCTAACACCCACGCGTGAAGCATACACCCCCCTTAGTGGTATAGTATCTGAACAGATCAATATCTGATCTGATCAGATCTATACTAGCGTCCCCAGCACTTTAGGGTTCCCAAAAACGCAGTGTTAGCGGGATCAGCCCAGATACCTGCTAGCACCTGCGTTTTGCCCCTCCGTCCAGCCCAGGCCACCCAAGTGCAGTATCGATCGATCACTGTCACTTACAAAACAAAAACACACATAACTGCAGCGTTCGCAGAGACAGGCCTGATCCCTGCGACTCCAGTGCTGTAGGAGGTGATTTCACCACCACAGTTAAAAAAAAAAAGCAAATATGCCAAAGCATTGGGGCAGCAGGGGCGGAGGAGCGATTTTGCTCCTAATGCCGCGTACATACGGTCGAAATTCCGACGGAGGCTTGCCCGTGGAAAAGTCCGACCATGTGTGTGCGGCATAACTTTTTTGCGGGAGGATGCCCCCATGCTTCGGCATATATAAATGGTGCGTGTATGCCCATCATTGGAAGTGGGTGGATGAAGGGCGGTATTCTAATGGTGGGCATACCCACCGGTCAATCTCTTTTTTCGTTCAGCCAACTGGCTGCATGAAAAAAAAAGATTACAATACATGTCCAACAAGGACCAGCAACGTACTGGTATGTTGCTGGACTTTGAATGTTTATACCAGAATGATGCCTGTGGGTTTAGGTATCATCTTGGTATCATTCTTTTCAGCCTGCGGCCGGCTTTCATGTAAAAGCAATCCTAGTGGCTAATTAGCCTCTGGACTGCTTTTACAAGCAGTGGGAGGGAATGCCCCCCCCTGGATATAAAAAGCGCCATTGGGAAATTGGGAAAGCATTTTATCACACCGATCTTGGTGTGGTCAGATGCTTTGAGGGCAGAGGAAAAATCTAGGGTCTAGAAGACCCCAGTTTTTTCAAAAAAAGAGTACCTGTCACTACCTATTGCTATCATAGGGGATATTTACATTCCCTGAGATAACAATAAAAATGATAAAAAAAAAAAAATACTTGGAAGGAACAATTTAAAAATAAAATAAAAAAGCAAAATTAATAATAAAAAAAAAAGAAAAAAAAAAAGCACCCCTGTCCTGCCCTGCTCTTGCCCAATGGCGAACGCAAGCGTCGGTCTGGCGTCATATGTAAACAGCAATTGCACCATGCATGTGAGGTATCACCGCGAAGGTCAGATCGAGGGCAATCATTTTAGCAGTAGACCTCCTCTGTAAATCTACTGGGGTAACCTGTAAAGGCTTTTAAAGGCTTTTAAAAATGTATGTAGTTTGTCGCCAATGCGCGTTTGTGCGAAATTTTAAAGCATGTCGTGTTTGGTATCTATGTACTCGGCCTAAGATCATCTTTTTTATTTCATCAAACATTTGGGCAATATAGTGTGTTTTAGTGCATTAAAATTAAAAAAAGTGTATTTTTTAACCCAAAAAATGCGTTTGAAAAATCGCTGCGCAAATACTGTGTAGAAAAAAAAAATGCAACACCCACCATTTTAATCTGTAGGGCCTTTGCTTTAAAAATATATATAATGTTTGGGGGTTCAACAGAATTTTCTTGCAAAAAAAAAAATGTTTTCATGTAAACAAAAAGTGTCAGAAAGGGCTTTGTCTTTAAGTGGTTAGAAGAGTGGATGTAAGCTTCCTAATGTTGTGTATAAAATGCCAGAACAGTTCAAAACCCCCCCAAATGACCCCATTTTGGAAAGTAGACACCCCAAGCTATATACTGAGAGGCATGTCGAGTCCATGGAATATTTTATATGTGGACACAAGTTGCGGAAAAACGACATTTTTTTTTTTTTTTTTTGCACAAAGTTGTCACTAAATGATATATTGCTCAAACATGCCATGGGCATTTGTGGAATTACACCCCAAAATACATTCTGTTGCTTCTCCTGAGTACGGGGATACCACATGTGTGAGACTTTTTGGGAGCCTAGCCACGTACGGGACCCCAAAAACCAAGCACCGCCTTCAGGCTTTCTAAGGGTGTAAATTTTTGATTTCACTTCTCACTGCCTATCACAGTTTCGGAGGCCATGGAATGCCCAGATAGCACAAAACCCCCCCAAATGACCCCATTTTGGAAAGTAGACACCCCAAGCTATTTGCTGAGAGGTATTGTGAGTATTTTGCAGATCTCGCTTTTTGTCACAAAGTTTTGAAAATTGAAAAAAAAAAATATATATATATATATATTTTCTTTCTTCATTTTCAAAAACAAATGAGAGCTGTAAAATACTCGCCATTCCTCTCAGCAAATAGCTTGGGGTGTCTATATTCCAAAATGGGGTCATTTGGGGGGGTTTTGTGCGATTTTGGCATTTTATGGCCTTCGAAACTGTGATAGGTAGTGAGGAGTGAAATCAAAAATTTGTGCCTAGAAATCCTGAAGGCGGTGCTTGGTTTTCGGGGTCCCGTACGCGGCTAGGCTCCTAAAAAGTCCCACACATGTGGTATCCCCGTACTCAGGAGAAGCAGAAAAATGTATTTTGGGGTGTAATTCCACATATAACCATGGCATGTGTGAGCAATATATCATTTAGTGACAACTTTTTGTAATTTTTTTTTTTTTTGGTCATTATTCAATCACTTGGGACAAAAAAATATATATATATTCAATGGGCTCAACAGGCCTCTCAGCAATTTCCTTGGGGTGTCTACTTTCTAAAATGGGGTCATTTGGGGGGGTTTTGTGCTATTTTGGCATTTTATGGCCTTCGAAACTGTGATAGGTAGTGAGGAGTGAAATCAAAAATTTGCGCCCTTAGAAATCCTGAAGGCGGTGCTTGGTTTCCGGGGTCCCGTACGCGGCTAGGCTCCCAAAAAGTCCCACACATGTGGTATCCCCGTACTCAGGAGAAGCAGCAAAATGTATTTTGGGGTGAAATTCCACATATAACCATGGCATGTGTGAGCAATATATCATTTAGTGACAACTTTTTGTAATTTTTTTTTTTTTTTAGTCATTATTCAATCACTTGGGACAAAAAAAAAAAAAAATTCAATGGGCTCAACATGCCTCTCAGCAATTTCCTTGGGGTGTCTACTTTCCAAAATGGGGTCATTTGGGGGGGTTTTATACGCTTATTGACATTTTTTTTACTAAAAACATGTGGCTGAATACATTTTGGCCTAAATGTATGACTACAATTGAGTTTATTCGATTTTTCTTATAACAAAAAGTAGAAAATATCATTTTTTTTTCAAAATTTTCGGTCTTTTTCCGTTTATATCGCAAAAAATAAAAATCGCAGAGGCAATCAAATATCATTAAAAGAAAGCTCTATTTGTGGGAAGAAAAGGACGCAAATTTCGTTTGGGTACAACATTGCATGTCCGCACAATTTACAGTTAAAGCAGCGCAGTGCAAAATTCTAAATTCACCTCTGGTCCTTTAGCTACCAAATGGTCCGGGGCTTAAGTGGTTAATGATGCATAAAGTGAAAAAAAAAAAGTTAAATATCGTACCTGGGGGTCGTCTAAAGTATGCCTGTGAAGTGCCACGTGTTTCCCGTGTTTAGAACTGTCCCTGCACAAAATTACATTTCTAAAGGAAAAAAAGCCATTTAAAACTGCTTGCGGCTTTAATGTAATGTCTGGTCCCGGTAATATGGATGAAAATCTTTAAGAAAAATGGCATAGCTACCACATCACAGCCCCCCCCCCCCCCACCCCAGCCCATTACCAGCCCCTTTGGGTCTTGTATGGATATTAAGGGGAACCCCGCACACAAAATAAAAAAGGCCCTATATACTCTGAACAGCCGTATACAGGCGGTGCATACAAGACAGGGACTGTAGGTTTGTTCTTATGTAGAATCTGTTTGTAATTTTGAACAGGTACATTGTTTAAGTGTAGCTCCAGCCAAAAAATCTATTTTTAAGCTTTTTGGAAAACATAGGGAAGGGTTATCACCCCTGTAACATTTGTTTTGCTGTCTGTGCAGTGTGCACCTGTTCAGAACAGTTCACCTCACTTTCCGTCCTAATGACAAATGTTTTTTGAAAATTTGGGGTTTTTATTGAAACAAGAATTGGTGATAAAGCATCAGTGGAGAGGAGACATTTTTTTTCCGATATTAACTCTTACAGGAGAGAATTTGCCTTCCTAGGGGTAGATTTCCTCTCACTTCCTGTTGTATCCTTCCGTTTGCAAGGAGGAGTCGTTTGTAAGTTGGATGTTTGAAAGTAGGGGCCTGCCGTATATACTCAGCTGAAATTTGCCCCTTACATGTTGGTGTTGCCACAACACTGTGAGCCCTCACAGTTACTCTTGTTGGGCGCATGAATGGGCCCTGCTGTGAATTATTAGATCAAGAATTGTAATTGCATGCCCCTATTGAACAGGGGCTAAAAATTTGGGCCTTTGGTGGTGGTGGTGGTGGTGTTGACACAACACTGTAAGGCCTCACAGTTACTCTTGGTGGGCGCAAGAATGGGCCCTGCTGTGAATTATTAGATCAAGAATTGTAATTACATGCCCCTGTTGAACAGGGGCAGAAAAATTGGGCCTTAGGCACTGGTGCCACAACACTGCAACCCCTCACAGATACTGTACTTGGAGCACAGCAATGAGCCCTGTTGCAAAGTATTGCTTCAAAAATTGTAATTACACGCCCCTGTTAAACAGGGGCTGAAAAATTGGGCCTTAGGCACTGGTGCTGGTGCCACGACACTGCAACCTCTCCCAGATACTCTAGTTGGAGTGCAGGAATGAGCCCTGCTAAAAAGCATTGCATAAAAAATTGTAATAACACGCGCCTGTTAAGCAGGGGCTGAAAAATTGGGCCTTAGGCACTGGTGCTGGTGCCACGACACTGCAACCTCTCCCAGATACTCTAGTTGGAGTGCAGGAATGAGCCCTACTGCAAAGCATTGCATAAAAAATTGTAATAACACGCCCCTGTTAAACAGGGGCTGAAAAATTGGGCCTTAGCCACTGGTGCTGGTGCTACGACACTGCAACCTCTCCCAGATACTCTAGCTGGAGTGCAGGAATGAGCCCTGCTGCAAAGCATTGCATAAAAAATTGTAATAACACGCCCCTGTTAAACAGGGGCTGAAAAATTGGGCCTTAGCCACTGGTGCTGGTGCCACGACACTGCAACCTCTCCCAGATACTCTAGTTGGAGTGCAGGAATGAGCCATGCTGCAAAGCATTGCATAAAAAATTGTAATTACATGCCCCTGTTAAACAGGAGCTGAAAAATTGGGCCTTAGCCACTGGTGGCGGCACTCAGAAACAAAAATGTTCTTCCAAGCTATCATCATCAATCGGATCATTGAGGAGGAGGAGGATAGTCAGTCAACATAACAGGACAGTCTCTCAGCATCAGCATCATGCTTGAAGGGATGTGACATTTGAAAATAAATTAGTCTGTTATATCAGCTTCAGGTGTTTGGTAGCTGGTGGTGATCCAAGACTGGTTCATCTTTATGAAGGTCAGTCGATCAACAGAGTCGGTGGACAGGCGCACCCTGTGATCCATGACAAATCCTCCAGCAGCACTAAATGTGCGTTCTGAAAGAACGCTGGATGCAGGACAGGCCAGTAGCTCAATTGCATACTGTGCAAGCTCTGGCCAGTGATCCATCCTCAAGACCCAGTAAGCCAGAGGATTTTCGGTGGGGAAGGTGTCCAAGTCTGACCTTGCAGGTATTCCTGCACCATGTATATCAGACGCTGGCGATGGTTGCTGGAACCGATCATACCTTGGGGCTGCGGACTAAAGAATTGTCTGAACGCATCGGCCACCTTCCCCACCGCTCCTTCTTTGACTGACCGAAGCCTCAGCAACTCGTTGTCCAGGACCAGGAGTTTGTAACCTCCCAGTCTCTGGGAACGCGTTGCACAGACCTTTCTGCAAAGCCTCCCGGAGTTGTCTCATCCTCTGCTCCCTCTGCGACGGTAAGATAAGGTCCGCAACCTTACCCTTGTACCGTGGATCAAGGAGAGTGGCCAGCCAGTAATGGTCCCTCTCCTTGATCCGAAAAATACGAGGATCCTTCCACAGAATTTTCAGGATCAGGGAGGACATGCAGCGTAGGTTAGCTGAGGCATTCGGTCCGGAGTCCTCTGGGTCACTAAGGACGACATGATCCGCAGCCACCTCCTCCCAGCCACGTACAAGTCCACTGGTTTCTTGGGACTGTAAATCATCCCTAAAAGACTGCTGCTGATGATGCTGAGTGCCAGGCTCCACCTCCATGCTGACACAATCCTCCTCCTCCTCTTCTTCCTGTGCGATGGGTGGGACAGAAGGAACACTGTCTGGGTAAAGGGGGCCTTGAGAGGCAAGGAAGTCCTCCTCTTCCTGCCTCTGTTCTGCCTCAAGTGCCCTGTCCATTATTCCACGCAGCGTATGTTCCAACGGGTGGACAAGAGGTACAGTGTCACTGATGCATGCACTGTCACTGCTCACCATCCTCGTGGCCTCCTCAAATGGTGCCAGGACAGTGCATGCATCCCTGATCATGCCCCACTGGCGTGGTGAAAAAACCCGAGCTCCCCTGACCCTGTCCTGGTGCCGTAGTCGCACAGGTACTCATTGATGGCCCTCTGCTGCGTGTGCAGCCGCTGCAGCATGGCCAACGTTGAGTTCCACCTGGTGGGCATGTCACATATAAGGCGGTTCTTGGGCAGGTTCAACTCCTTTTGCAGCTCAGCCAGGCGAGCACTGGCATTATAAGATCTGCGGAAATGCACACAGACTTTCCTGGCCTGCCTCAGGACATCCTGTAAGCCCGGGTACCTGCCCAAGAACCGCTGCGCCACCAGGTTAAGGACGCGAGCCACACAGGGCACATGGGTCAGTTGTCCCTGTCGGAGAGCGGAGAGGAGGTTGGTGCCATTGTCGCAAACTACCATTCCTGGCTTAAGCTGGCGTGGCGTCAACCACCTCTCGGCCTGCCCCTGCAGAGCAGACAGAACCTCTGCCCCAGTGTGGCTCCTGTCCCCCAAACACACCAGCGCAAGCACAGCATGGCATCTTTTTGCTTGCGTACTTGCGTAGCCCCTTGAACGCCTACGGAGCACCGCTGGTTCTGAGGACAAAGCACAGGAAGAGGCCATGGAGGAAGAAGAAGAGGAGGGGGTGGAGGACAGAGGTGTGTCACAACCAGTAGTAGCATTTTGGAGGCGTGGCAGTGGAACAACCTCCAACACTACTGCACCTTGTCCTGCATCCTTCCCAGCTGCCAAAAGAGTGACCCAATGGGCCATGAAAGAAAGGTAACGTCCCTGTCCATGCCTGCTGGACCATGAGTCAGCGGTAATATGCACCTTACCGCTGACCGCCCTGTCCAGCGAGGCCAAGACATTGCCTTCCACATGCCGGTAGAGAGCCGGAATCGCCTTCCGTGAGAAAAAGTGGCGTTTGGGAACCTGCCACTGAGGAACCGCACATTGCACAAACTCACGGAAGGGGGCCGTGTCTACCAACTGAAAAGGCAGCAGTTGAAGCGCTAGCAATTTAGCCAAACTAGCATTCAACCGCTGGGCATGTGGATGGCTGAGAGTGAACTTCTTTCGAGGGTCCAGCAGCTGGGGCAGGGAAATTTGCCTGCTAGAATCGGACGTTGGTGTACTGCTAGCAGAGTGCCCGCAAGTACTTGGCTGTGACACACCGAATTCTACACCTTCATTCTTCTCAGAGCAGGTTTCAGAGAGGACTGAAGGTATAGTGGGGTTGGAGATCCCAGCTGATGCGGTGCAAGAAGAGGTCAGCTTTGTTCTTTGGTGTGGGTCTTTAAGGTAGGCTTGCCAACGAGCTGCATGGCAGGTCGACATATGTCTGGTCAAGCATGTGGTGCCCAAGCGAGTGATGTTTTGGCCACGCAATATACGCTTGAGACATATGTTGCAAACAGCAGCTGTGCGATCTGATGCACTCGACTCAAAAAAGGCCCACACCAAAGAACTTTTTGAATAATGGGCAGAGGCAGCGCCCTGCACAGGCGGAGCTCTGCGGTGTGATTCCGTCGGTGTGCTGCCCTTACGCTGGCCCCCCGAGGGCATCCTGCCTCGTTGGAGATGTGCCTCCTCCTCATCCTCCTCCTCCTCCTCTCTCCTATTAGGCACCCACGTGGAGTCAGTGACCTCATCATCCCCTCCCTCCTCATCACTGGAGCCAATCTGGCAGTATGCTGCAGCTGCTGGAACATGACTGCCAGATTGGTGTCCTTCTTGAGCATCCCCTCTCTCTGCTCTCACGCTACTGCCTTCCTCTAGCTGGGTATCATCATCAGACCCTTCGAAACGCTGGGCATCCTCCTGGAGCATGTACCCAACACTGCTCAAACAGTTCGGGGGACTCCTCAGGAGGACATGGTTGGTCGAGGGAAGGAGTGACTGATGATGACATTGATACCAGGGAAGAGGACGCTTTGGCAGCTGCTTTGCCAGTACCCTGAGCCTGGGTGAGAGAGGATGAGGAGGATGAGGAGGGCTTGGTCATCCACTCTACCAAGTCTTCGGCATGATGTGGCTCAACACGTCCAGCTGCCGAAAAGAAGGACAAGCGTGTCCCATGGGCACGTGCTGATGGCGATGCACCGCGTCCACGACCAGCACTGTTGTCTCTAGACACAGAGCCTGCTTGCCCTCTTTTATTGGCTCCTGACTGTCTGCCTCTCCTTGTTTGCCTTCCAGACATTCTAATTGCCTTCAGGGAAATGGGAAAACCAGCAATACAGGCTAAGTTCAGGAGTAATATGGTCAGGAGGCACACTCCGCCCGCTGTAAGTGCCGCAAAATCCTGTTGGTGTAACACACCAGGAAAAAGCAGCAATACAGGCTACGTTCAGGTGTAATATGGTCAGGAGGCACACTCCGCCCGTTGTAAGTGCCGCAAAATCCTGTTGGTGTAACACACCAGGAAAAAGCAGCAATACAGGCTACGTTCAGGTGTAATATGGTCAGGAGGCACACTCCGCCCGTTGTAAGTGCCGCAAAATCCTGTTGGTGTAACACACCAGGAAAAAGCAGCAATACAGGCTAAGTTCAGGTGTAATATGGTCAGGAGGCACACTCCGCCCGCTGTAAGTGCCGCAAAATCCTGTTGGTGTAACACACCAGGAAAAAGCAGCAATACAGGCTGAGTTCAGGTGTAATATGGTCAGGAGGCACACTCCGCCCGCTGTAAGTGCCGCAAAATCCTGTTGGTGTAACACACCAGGAAAAAGCAGCAATACAGGCTAAGTTCAGGTGTAATATGGTCAGGATGCACACTCCGCCCGCTGTAAGTGCCGCAAAATCCTGTTGGTGTAACACACCAGGAAAAAGCAGCAATACAGGCTAAGTTCAGGTGTAATATGGTCAGGAGGCACACTCCGTCCGCTGTAAGTGCCGCAAAATCCTGTTGGTGTAACACACCAGGAAAAAGCAGCAATACAGGCTAAGTTCAGGTGTAATATGGTTAGGAGGCACACTCCGCCCGCTGTAAGTGCCGCAAAATCCTGTTGGTGTAACACACCAGGAAAAAGCAGCAATACAGGCTAAGTTCAGGTGTAATATGGTCAGGAGGCACACTCCGCCCGCTGTAAGTGCCGCAAAATCCTGTTGGTGTAACACACCAGGAAAAAGCAGCAATACAGGCTAAGTTCAGGTGTAATATGGTCAGGAGGCACACTCCGCCCGCTGTAAGTGCCGCAAAATCCTGTTGGTGTAACACACCAGGAAAAAGCAGCAATATAGGCTAAGTTCAGGTGTAATATGGTCAGGAGGCACACTCCGCCCGCTGTAAGTGCCGCAAAATCCTGTTGGTGTAACACACCAGGAAAAAGCAGCAATACAGGCTAAGTTCAGGTGTATAATGTGCAGGAGGCTTAGCAACAAAGACACTGACACTGTCCCCTGCCTATCCTTCTCTCTCCCTGCACACAAGGTTTATCAAAGTATATGACACTGACACTCTCCTTGCCTATCCTTCTCTCTCCCTGCACACAAGGTTTAGCAAAGAATATGACACTGACACTGTCCCCTGCCTATCCTTCTCTCTCACTGCACACAAGGTTTATCAAAGTATATGACACTGACACTCTCCCTGCCTATCCTTCTCTCTCCCTACACACAAGGTTTAGCAAAGAATATGACACTGACACTCTCCCTGCCTATCCTTCTCTGTCCCTACACACAAGGTTTAGCAAAGAATGGATTTGACACTGTCCCTGCCTATCCTTCACTTTCCCTGCTCCGGAACACACTACACGAGGCCGCCGCGCTGGCGGCCTTTTATAGTGTGGGGCGTGTACTAAACCCCCTCAGCTATAATTGGCCACAGGCATCCTGCCTGTGGCCAATCCTTGCTCTCCTCGCTGCCGGCGCTGTGATTGGCCAAGCATGCAGGGTCACAGTGCATGCTTGGACAATCACAGCGCCGGGATTACACTGCGATGGCGCAGTGTATTGTGGGCCGTTCGCGTCACTCGAATTTGGCACGAACGGCCCAAATCGTTCGTTGTTCGCCGAACGCGCGAACAGCCGATGTTCGAGTCGAACCTATGTTCGACTCGAACACCGAGCTCATCCCTATTCCCAATCCTTTAACTTCCCCAACGCTTGAATTTCTGGTAGATTTTTATTTTCCCAGAGAGGGGAATATTCTGTTAACCCTTTATATCCCATAGCTTGTTTACCTTCCCGCCATGTTCTTATAACCGCTCTCAATGTTGGGTTCTTCTAGATTAATTCTCTAAAAAGGGTCTCTATTTTTTTAAACCAGGTTTTTCCAATCCATACTGGGGCATTGTGTAGCACATACAGTAGTTGTGGCATCCAGATCATCTTAATAAGATTACTTTGTCCGGCTACTGATAGGGGAAGACGTTCCCAAATATCGGCCTTTTACTTAAACTTAGCTAAAAGTGGTCTTAAATTATTATCAATGTATTGTTCTGGGTCTCGTGTCACCACTATCCCTAAATAATTCATTTTTTCCACTACTTTTAGTAGGGGGATACCTTCGCAGAGGGCATTATCTACAGGGTCCACTGGCATAAGTGCAGACTTCTCCCAGTTTATCGCGAGGCCCGAAAAATATTTCCACCGTCTGCATCGCCTTTTTTAATGACGTTAAGGAATCCTCCAGAAAGAGCAGGATGTCATCTGCATAAAGTGCAATTTTCTCCTCCCCCACTTTCCTCTGAAATCCCTGTATCGTCTTATTGGATCTAATTGCTATTGCTAATGGCTCTATTGCTAACGCAAAAAGGAGGGGGGACAGAGGGCAGCCCTGCCTTGTCCCCCTCTCCAAACTAAAACTCTTTGAATATTCATTATTAATTTTTATTTTTGCACTTGGGGAATTATAAAGCGTTTTTACACATTTAATAAAGACAGAACCAAATCCAAATTTCTCCAACACCTGCCAGAGGTAATTCCACTCTAGGCTATCAAAAGCCTTGGTGGCGTCCAGGGATAGGATAGCTCTACCGCTGCTGTTCTCAGTTGGCGTCTGTAAATTCAAATACAGTCTTCTGACATTGGTGCTGGAAGCTCTATTAGGGATGAATCCGGATTGATCCGGATGTATTAATTTCTGAATATATCTATTCATCCTGGCTGCCAGCACTTTAGCCAATATCTTAACATCTGAGCACAGCAGTGAAATTGGTCTATAAGATGATGTGTCTAATTGATCTTTCCCCTCTTTATGGAGTACTATTATGGTAGCCTCTAGCATTGAGGCTGGCAATTTCCCCTCTTCTACCGCCCAATTTAACACCCTTAATAATTCCGGGAGGAGCACTTCCCCATATTGTTTATAGATTTCCACTGGCAGGCCATCTGGCCCAGGGGACTTCTGATTCGCCATTTCCGTTACTGCTAATTGGATTTCCTCTAGGGTTATCGGTGACTCTATGGCTCTTCTATCCTCCACAGATAAAGCCAGTATCTCTATCCCCCCCAGAAATTCCTCCATTTGAAACGTCTCGTCTTCCCTCTTTGACTTATATAATTCCTGAAAATAGGTCTCAAACGTCTTCAATATTTCAGATGACTGAGAGGATATCTCTCCCCCCATCTTCCTTATTGCGAGAATACTAGATGGAGCTGAGTTAGTTTTAGCCAATAGGGCCAGTGTGTGACCTACACTCTCCCCTTCTGCAAAGGTACTTTGTTTTTGAAATAGGCGCTTGTTCTCTACTTTCCTCACAACTGCCATTTTGTATTCCTGTTGTTTCTCAAGCCACTCTCTTTGTTTCATCGGGGTTGGATCCTCCACATATTGTTCTTCTGCCTCTCTCACCTCTTTCCTAATCTTCTCTTCCCATTCCCTAGAGTTTTTTTTAATCTTGGCTATTTGTTGAATCAATATTCCCCTAAAGAAGGCCTTTAGGGTATCCCATATCACTCCCACTAGTGCTGTCCCTTCATTAAATCCCACCATCTCGCTTAATTTTATATTTATCTCTTCTGGCTTTCCCATTAGTTCCAACCAGAAGGGACTCACTTTCCAATTGCTTGGAGGGCACTTTTTGCCTGTATTTATGGTCAGCACCAGTGGTGAGTGATCTGACACTCCTCTTGGGTAATAAACAATTTTGCCAATCCGCTGCAGGCTCATTTCGTTTCCTAGGGCCATATCTATTCTGGATAATGTAGAGTATGAGCTTGAGAAGCAGGAGTACTGTCTCTCATCTGGATTTCCCATTCTCCAGATATCGCACCATCCAACCTCTTCCAAAAACTGGGTTAAACGTCCCTCTCCCTTCCCATCTGTCCGTGTCCCTGGTGGAAATCTATCTATTATCCTGTCCAGTACTGCGTTAAAGTCCCCTACTACTATTATGGGACATTCTTCCTTATTTAACGCAAATTCCACAACTTTGTACAGGATCTCCATATTAAAGGGTGGTGGAACATAAATATTTGCTAATACATATGGTTCATTTTCTATCAAACAATACAAAAAGATAAAACGACCCAGTTCGTCTGTCCTAACCTCTTTACAAGCGAACAACAACCCCCTTTTCACCAATATACTCACCCCCCTAGAGTAAGAAGAATGGACTGAGTGGTACTGGCACTGATATTTCCTATTGGATAGTTTACCCTTTGTTTCCTTTGTTAAATGGGTCTCTTGGATGCAAATTAATTCTACCCTGTACCGTTCAAACGTGGAAAATACTGCAGCTCTTTTTATAGGGTCACCCAACCCCCGGACATTCCAGGAGCCTATATTAAATGTTTTAGGCCGCATATCTATACAATAGCATAGTAGCAAAAGAAAGCATATAGATACAAGAGACCCATCTGGGCCCCAAGATATTCAACCTTGGGCAAAAGATGCTAAACACCCATAACCTACAAAAAAATTCCTTAATACACAGGATTAGGGATGAGCTCGGTGTTCGAGTCGAACATACGTTCGACTCGAACATCGGCTGTTCGATCGTTCGACGAAGATCGAACGATTTGGGCCGTTCGCGCCTAATTCGAGTGACGCGAACGGCCCACAATGCACTACGCCATCGCAGTGTCATCCAGGCGCTGTGATTGGCCAAGCATGCACTGTGACCCCGCATGCTTGGCCAATCACAGCGCCGGCAGCGAGGAGAGCAATGATTGGCCACAGGCAGGATGCCTGTGGCCAATTATTGCTGAGGGTGTTTAGTACACGCCCCACACTATAAAAGGCCGCCAGCACGGCGGCCTAGTGTAGTGTGTTCCGGAGCAGGGAAAGAGAAGCATAGGCAGGGACAGTGACATTTATTTTTTCTTGCTTAACCTGGATTCCTTTAGTTTAGGGAAAGAGAAGGATAGGTAGGGAGAGTGTCAGTGTGTTTTACTGTGCGAATCCTTGTTTCTAGGGACAGGGAAGGACAGTGAGGGAAATTCTCCTTGTGCTATAGTGTGCTTTAAAAAAACATTTTTTCTAGGGACAGAAAACTATAGGTAGGGAGAGTGTCAGTGTGTTTTACTGTGTGAATCCTTGTTTCTAGGGACAGGGAAGGACAGTGAGGGAAATTCTCCTTGTGCTATAGTGTGCTTTAAAAAAACATTTTTTCTAGGGACAGAAAACTATAGGTAGGGAGAGTGTCAGTGTGTTTTACTGTGCGAATCCTTGTTTCTAGGGACAGGGAAGGACAGTGAGGGAAATTCTCCTTGTGCTATAGTGTGCTTTAAAAAAACATTTTTTCTAGGGACAGAAAACTATAGGTAGGGAGAGTGTCAGTGTGTTTTACTGTGCGAATCCTTGTTTCTAGGGACAGGGAAGGACAGTGAGGGAAATTCTCCTTGTGCTATAGTGTGCTTTAAAAAAACATTTTTTCTAGGGACAGAAAACTATAGGTAGGGAGAGTGTCAGTGTGTTTTACTGTGCGAATCCTTGTTTCTAGGGACAGGGAAGGACAGTGAGGGAAATTCTCCTTGTGCTATAGTGTGCTTTAAAAAAACATTTTTTCTAGGGACAGAAAACTATAGGTAGGGAGAGTGTCAGTGTGTTTTACTGTGCGAATCCTTGTTTCTAGGGACAGGGAAGGACAGTGAGGGAAATTCTCCTTGTGCTATAGTGTGCTTTAAAAAAACATTTTTTCTAGGGACAGAAAACTATAGGTAGGAAGAGTGTCAGTTTCTTTCACTGTGATAATCCTTGTTTCTAGGGACAGGGAAGGACAGTGAGGGAAATTCTCCTTTTGCTATAGTGTGCTTTAAAAAAACATTTTTTCTAGGGACAGAAAACTATAGGTAGGAAGAGTGTCAGTTTCTTTCACTGTGATAATCCTTGTTTCTAGGGACAGGGAAGGACAGTGAGGGAAATTCTCCTTGTGCTATAGTGTGCTTTAAAAAAACATTTTTTCTAGGGACAGAAAACTATAGGTAGGAAGAGTGTCAGTTTCTTTCACTGTGATAATCCTTGTTTCTAGGGACAGGGAAGGACAGTGAGGGAAATTCTCCTTGTGCTATAGTGTGCTTTAAAAAAACATTTTTTCTAGGGACAGAAAACTATAGGTAGTGTGAGGGGGTTAGCTCGGCAGCGGGTGTGTGTGACCCCCGGGATGGGCTCCCCAGACAAAAACAGGCCCAGCAAACGGAGGTTGTGGTTTTCAAAATCAAAAAGGTGCGGTTTATTTTCTATTTACAGTGACAAAACACAGCAAAGCAAAAGAAACATAAATAAAATAAATCCTGGTCAACTTGACCTCTGACTAAACATACAGGTTTCCTAACTAACAACTGGGATCAGCCTAGTGCTGTCCCAGTCCCTAAGTCCCTGGTTTTAAATGTCCAAGCAAATAGCCACACAGGCTTTTTCTCACCGCACAGGGGTTCACTCTCCCTAGACAGTCCACACAGGTCTGGTTCCAGGCATGAGCTAACATCTAATGAAGCTGGGAGTTCTTATAGAGGCCTAAATGAGCTGACAAGGTTCAGCTGGTCTCCTCATCTCTGTCTGCACGACGCCCCACACTCTCCCTAGAGGTATGAGTCATCCATGAGCCCACTAGCCTTATACAACTCTCCACCTAGTTGTATAAGTCGGCGTAAAGCCTGAATCTGGGCGAAATATATCTACCCCCCTGGATGCAACCAGGTGACTTTACCTTCCTGCTGTCACATACCCCCCCCTCTTGTTTTAACCTCGGGGTTGGAACACCAGCAATCAGGCATTCATGTACTCGAGACAAAGAATCCACATTCCCCATTTGAACGCCAGGGCGATGCTTTACTGTGAAGTTGAATTCCTGGAGGGCCAGGAACCACCTATTCACTCTTCTATTTGTTTCCTTGTTTTGAGCCATCCACTTTAACGGAGCGTGATCCGTAACCATGTCAAAGTGCCTACCTAGCAGGTAGTACCGAAGGGAATCTAGAGCCCACTTCACCGCTAAACACTCCTTTTCAACGGTGGCGTAATTTACCTCATGGGACTTCAACTTCCTGCTGAGGTAAATGACTGGGTGCTCTTCCCCGTTCCAGACCTGGGACAATACTGCTCCTAACCCCACATCTGACGCATCACTTTGTACGACAAAGTCTTTAGAGAAGTCGGGTGAGTACAACACTGGCTGGCTACATAAGGCTTGTTTCAAGAATTGGAATGCTGCCTCAGCCTCGGGGGTCCATTTAATCATGACCGACCCTTTCCCCTTCGTCAGGTTGGTTAGGGGCACAGCCTTAGAAGCAAAGTGGGGAATGAATCGCCGATAATACCCAGCGATTCCCAGAAAGGCTCGTACCTGCTTCTTGCTGTTGGGACGTGGCCAACTCTGGATGGCCTCGACTTTGTTGAGTTGGGGTTTTATTACTCCCCTCCCAATGGTGTACCCAAGATATTTGGCCTCCTCCTGCCCAATGGTACACTTCTTGGGGTTAGCCGTAAACCCCGCTTCCCGAACAGAGTCCAGGACTGCTTGCACTTTTGGCAGATGTGAGGCCCAATCTGTGCTATGGACAATTACGTCATCCAGGTAAGCCGCAGCATACTCCCGATGGGGCCTCAGCATCTGGTCCATTTTCCGCTGGAATGTGGCCGGCGCATTCTGTAACCCGAACGGCATTCTTTTATATTGGAACGCCCCGTCTGGGGTTACAAATGCGGTTTTCTCTTTGGCCGACTTGGCCAGGGGGATTTGCCAATACCCTTTTGTGAGGTCAAGAGTCGTCATGTATCGGGCTGTTCCCAGCCGGTCGATCAACTCATCTATACGTGGCATGGGGTAGGTGTCAAATTTTGTAACTTTGTTCAACTGACGAAAATCGTTACAAAATCGCCAGCTCCCATCCGGTTTAGGCACCAACACAATGGGACTAGACCAATCACTTTGGGACTCCTCTATCACCCCTAAGTTCAGCATTTTCTGTACTTCCTCCCGTATTGCCTCCCGTCGGGCCTCTGGGATCCGATAGGGTTTTAACTTCACCCTTTCACCGGGCGGGGTAATGATGTCATGCTCTACCCCAGATGTTTGTCCCGGCAGCTCAGAGAATACCTCCTTGTTGCGAAGCACAAACTCCTTAACCTCCTGTTGTTGGGGTTGTGACAAGGTGGCTGCTATTCCAACCTCAGGAATCACGCAACCAGTTTGAGCTGGTGACCAAGTGTCTGCGACTAGGGACTCTCTATCCCTCCAGGCTTTCAACAGATTAACGTGATAGATCTGTTCGGGCTTTCGCCTTCCTGGTTGTCTGACCTTGTAATTCACTTCGCTCACTTTTTCCATTATCTCATAGGGGCCTTGCCATTTGGCAAGGAATTTACTTTCAACCGTAGGGACAAGTACCAGTATCCTATCCCCCGGGGAAAAGGTACGGGTCTTGGCTCCACGGTTGTACACTCTCTGCTGTGCTAACTGCGCTTGGGCCAAATGTTCCTTCACGATGGGCATTACCTGTGCAATTCGGTCTTGCATCAGGGCGACATGCTCAATCACACTCCTGTGGGGAGAACTCTCACTTTCCCAAGTTTCCTTGGCAATATCCAACAGCCCTCTTGGGTGTCTCCCATACAGTAACTCAAAGGGGGAGAATCCCGTAGAGGATTGGGGCACCTCCCTAATAGCAAACATCAGATAAGGAAGTAGACAGTCCCAATCCTTTCCATCTCTATCCACCACTTTCTTCAACATTTGTTTTAGGGTTTTGTTGAATCTTTCAACCAGCCCATCGGTTTGGGGGTGATACACAGATGTACGTAATTGCGTCACTTTGAACAATTTACACAGCTCCTTCATAACCCGGGACATAAAGGGTGTACCTTGGTCCGTAAGCAGTTCTTTACAAATACCCACCCGGCTAAACACAAGAGATAGCTCTTTGGCTATGGTCTTGGCCGAGGTATTTCGGAGAGGGATCGCTTCTGGATAACGGGTGGCATAGTCCATTATAACTAATATGTACTGGTGCCCCCTAGCGGACTTGATTATAGGCCCTACCAAATCCATGGCGATCCTCTCAAACGGGACCTCAATGATGGGTAGAGGGACCAGCGGGCTACGGAAATGTGGCATCGGGGCCGACCTCTGACACACAGGGCAGGAGGAACAATAATTTTCTATGTCCTTCATCACCCCCGGCCAATAGAATCTCTGTAATACCCTCTCTCGGGTTTTCTCTGTCCCCAGATGACCTCCAAGAATGTGCCCATGGGCCAACTCCAACACCAACTTCCTGTAAGGTTTGGGCACCACAAGCTGCTCAACGGTTTCTTCTGCCCTTTTTGCCACCCGATACAGTAGGTCCTTCTCTACGCTGAAGTATGGGTAAGTGCAGGTATTATCTGGGTTCACTAACTCGCCATCTATTTTCACTACGTTTTCCCGTGCCTTTATTAGGGCGGGGTCTTTCAACTGTTCTGTGGCAAAGTTTTCCCTGTGAACCTCAAGATCAGAAAACTCCACAGACGGTAGGTTTTCGTCTGAGGAGGTGGGCTCCTCTCCAGTTTCTTGAGTCTCCCCTGCCAATACTGATAAGGGAAATTCCGGAGAGTCCTCACCACTCTCAGGGGAGTTCTGGCTATCACATTCCTGGTACATAGGGGCACCAGTGGGGGGCTCAGGATCATCCCACAGTTCCCAGAACTTCGGAAAATCCCTTCCCACAATGGCGTCATGCGGTAACTGAGATACTAAGCCCACTGGATGAGAGAGGGTACCTTTGGGGGTCTCGAAACACACTGTAGTCACTGGATACTCTCGGGTGTCCCCATGCACACAAATAACAGCTACCTTGCTATTCCCAAAGACCTCTGTTTTAACTAACTCAGCCTTTATCAGGGTCACAAGGCTACCTGAATCCAGCAATACCACAACATTTCTACCATTAACACACATTTTGCATAAATGTTTCTCAGTTCCTCGAATGGCAGTGCATGCGACTGTCGCACACAGCGACTGACGTCTGCCCGTCAGAAAGTCACACTGCATGGGTTCCTCCACAACCGGGCAATTGGCTGCAATATGTCCCGCTTGCCGGCAGCGGTAGCAAACGATCCTTCTTGCCGCCTCTTGAGCCGCTGATTTCCCAGGCTGTTCTCGCCAAACTTGGGGTAGAGCTCCCACCCTCTCACTCTCTCCACCCTCACCCCTTGGAATCCTCTTATCCGCCCCTGGGGATGGTCTGGTCTTAGGGTGGAAAGTCTGAGTGTCTCTGGAAGAGGCCGTCAGGTTCTCTGCAGCCAAGTATCTCTCTACCCGATCCACAAGTTTACCGGCCGTTTCTGGGTCTCCATGGCTTACCCACTTTTGGATGGCAGTAGGAAGAGCTCTCAAAAACCGATCCATTACAACACGTTCCACAATCTTTGGTGCGGACAAAGTCTCTGGCTGTAGCCACTTTCTGCTCAGGTGAATGAGATCATACATTTGAGACCTGGGGGGTTTTCCAAGCTGGAAAGTCCAGTTATGCACACGCTGAGCCCGGACAGCCTGGGTGACACCCAGCCTTGCCAAAATTTCAGCTTTTAGCATCACATAGTCTTTTGCTTGGTTAGGCTCTAGGTCATAGTAAGCTTTCTGCGATTCACCAGTTAACAGAGGAGCCACCAGTCCAGCCCACTGCTCCTCAGGCCACTTTTCTCTTTCAGCGGTCCTTTCAAATGTGGTCAAAAATACCTCTGGATCATCCTCTCCAGTCATTTTTGTCAATAAACGACTCACCCCAAAGGACGCGGTATTAGTGGGACGGCTTTCCTCACTGGTCTGCGGACGTTGCTGCATTACTGCTTCCATTTGTTGTAGTCTCTGCTCTTGCTTCTGTAACAGGTCTATGAAGCGGGCCTCAGATTGCTGCTGGGCTTGTTGCTGAGCTTCCAGACTCTGTTGGTGAGCTTGCTGCTGGGCTGCAAGGCTCTGTTGATGAGCTTGCTGCTGGGCTGCAAGGCTCCTTTGCAAACCTGCATTTGTCTGCTGTTGATTGGCATTTGCTAGAGCCAGCTGTTTCAGTATCTCCTCCATGCTGGCTTAAAAAAAAACTGCCACTGGTTCTCCACCAACTGTGAGGGAGTTAGCTCGGCAGCGGGTGTGTGTGACCCCCGGGATGGGCTCCCCAGACAAAAACAGGCCCAGCAAACGGAGGTTGTGGTTTTCAAAATCAAAAAGGTGCGGTTTATTTTCTATTTACAGTGACAAAACACAGCAAAGCAAAAGAAACATAAATAAAATAAATCCTGGTCAACTTGACCTCTGACTAAACATACAGGTTTCCTAACTAACAACTGGGATCAGCCTAGTGCTGTCCCAGTCCCTAAGTCCCTGGTTTTAAATGTCCAAGCAAATAGCCACACAGGCTTTTTCTCACCGCACAGGGGTTCACTCTCCCTAGACAGTCCACACAGGTCTGGTTCCAGGCATGAGCTAACATCTAATGAAGCTGGGAGTTCTTATAGAGGCCTAAATGAGCTGACAAGGTTCAGCTGGTCTCCTCATCTCTGTCTGCACGACGCCCCACACTCTCCCTAGAGGTATGAGTCATCCATGAGCCCACTAGCCTTATACAACTCTCCACCTAGTTGTATAAGTCGGCGTAAAGCCTGAATCTGGGCGAAATATATCTACCCCCCTGGATGCAACCAGGTGACTTTACCTTCCTGCTGTCACAGTAGGAAGAGTGTCAGTTTCTTTCACTGTGATAATCCTTGTTTCTAGGGACAGGGAAGGACAGTGAGGGAAATTCTCCTTGTGCTATAGTGTGCTTTAAAAAAACATTTTTTCTAGGGACAGAAAACTATAGGTAGGAAGAGTGTCAGTTTCTTTCACTGTGATAATCCTTGTTTCTAGGGACAGGGAAGGACAGTGAGGGAAATTCTCCTTGTGCTATAGTGTGCTTTAAAAAAACATTTTTTCTAGGGACAGAAAACTATAGGTAGGGAGAGTGTCAGTGTGTTTTACTGTGCGAATCCTTGTTTCTAGGGACAGTGAAGGACAGTGAGGGAAATTCTCCTTGTGCTATAGTGTGCTTTAAAAAAACATTTTTTCTAGGGACAGAAAACTATAGGTAGGAAGAGTGTCAGTTTCTTTCACTGTGATAATCCTTGTTTCTAGGGACAGGGAAGGACAGTGAGGGAAATTCTCCTTGTGCTATAGTGTGCTTTGAAAAAAAAAAATTCTAGGGACAGAAAACTATAGGTAGGAAGAGTGTCAGTTTCTTTCACTGTGATAATCCTTGTTTCTAGGGACAGGGAAGGTCAGTGAGGGAAATTCTCCTTGTGCTATAGTGTGCTTTAAAAAAACATTTTTTCTAGGGACAGAAAACTATAGGTAGGAAGAGTGTCAGTTTCTTTCACTGTGATAATCCTTGTTTCTAGGGACAGGGAAGGACAGTGAGGGAAATTCTCCTTGTGCTATAGTGTGCTTTAAAAAAACATTTTTTCTAGGGACAGAAAACTATAGGTAGGAAGAGTGTCAGTTTCTTTCACTGTGATAATCCTTGTTTCTAGGGACAGGGAAGGACAGTGAGGGAAATTCTCCTTGTGCTATAGTGTGCTTTAAAAAAACATTTTTTCTAGGGACAGAAAACTATAGGTAGGAAGAGTGTCAGTTTCTTTCACTGTGATAATCCTTGTTTCTAGGGACAGGGAAGGACAGTGAGGGAAATTCTCCTTGTGCTATAGTGTGCTTTAAAAAAACATTTTTTCTAGGGACAGAAAACTATAGGTAGGAAGAGTGTCAGTTTCTTTCACTGTGATAATCCTTGTTTCTAGGGACAGGGAAGGACAGTGAGGGAAATTCTCCTTGTGCTATAGTGTGCTTTAAAAAAACATTTTTTCTAGGGACAGAAAACTATAGGTAGGAAGAGTGTCAGTTTCTTTCACTGTGATAATCCTTGTTTCTAGGGACAGGGAAGGACAGTGAGGGAAATTATCCTTGTGCTATAGTGTGCTTTAAAAAAACATTTTTTCTAGGGACAGAAAACTATAGGTAGGAAGAGTGTCAGTTTCTTTCACTGTGATAATCCTTGTTTCTAGGGACAGGGAAGGACAGTGAGGGAAATTCTCCTTGTGCTATAGTGTGCTTTAAAAAAACATTTTTTCTAGGGACAGAAAACTATAGGTAGGAAGAGTGTCAGTTTCTTTCACTGTGATAATCCTTGTTTCTAGGGACAGGGAAGGACAGTGAGGGAAATTCTCCTTGTGCTATAGTGTGCTTTAAAAAAACATTTTTTCTAGGGACAGAAAACTATAGGTAGGAAGAGTGTCAGTTTCTTTCACTGTGATAATCCTTGTTTCTAGGGACAGGGAAGGACAGTGAGGGAAATTCTCCTTGTGCTATAGTGTGCTTTAAAAAAACATTTTTTCTAGGGACAGAAAACTATAGGTAGGAAGAGTGTCAGTTTCTTTCACTGTGATAATCCTTGTTTCTAGGGACAGGGAAGGACAGTGAGGGAAATTCTCCTTGTGCTATAGTGTGCTTTAAAAAAACATTTTTTCTAGGGACAGAAAACTATAGGTAGGAAGAGTGTCAGTTTCTTTCACTGTGATAATCCTTGTTTCTAGGGACAGGGAAGGACAGTGAGGGAAATTCTCCTTGTGCTATAGTGTGCTTTAAAAAAACATTTTTTCTAGGGACAGAAAACTATAGGTAGGAAGAGTGTCAGTTTCTTTCACTGTGATAATCCTTGTTTCTAGGGACAGGGAAGGACAGTGAGGGAAATTCTCCTTGTGCTATAGTGTGCTTTAAAAAAACATTTTTTCTAGGGACAGAAAACTATAGGTAGTGTGAGGGGGTTAGCTCGGCAGCGGGTGTGTGTGACCCCCGGGATGGGCTCCCCACACAAAAACAGGCCCAGCAAACGGAGGTTGTGGTTTTCAAAATCAAAAAGGTGCGGTTTATTTTCTATTTACAGTGACAAAACACAGCAAAGCAAAAGAAACATAAATAAAATAAATCCTGGTCAACTTGACCTCTGACTAAACATACAGGTTTCCTAACTAACAACTGGGATCAGCCTAGTGCTGTCCTAGTCCCTAAGTCCCTGGTTTTAAATGTCCAAGCAAATAGCCACACAGGCTTTGTCTCACCGCACAGGGGTTCACTCTCCCTAGACAGTCCACACAGGTCTGGTTCCAGGCATGAGCTAACACCTAATGAATCTGGGAGTTCTTATAGAGGCCTAAATGAGCTGACAAGCTTCAGCTGGTCTCATCAACTCCCTGTCTGCACAACGCCCCACACTCTCCCTAGAGGTATGAGTCATCCATGAGCCCACTAGCCTCAGCTGGGCTTATACAACTCTCCACCTAGTTGTATAAGTCGGCGTAAAGCCTGAATCTGGGCGAAATATATCTACCCCCCTGGATGCAACCAGGTGACTTTACCTTCCTGCTGTCACATACCCCCCCTCTTGTTTTAACCTCGGGGTTGGAACACCAGCAATCAGGCATTCATGTACTCGAGACAAAGCATCCACATTCCCCATTTGAACGCCAGGGCGATGCTTTACTGTGAAGTTGAATTCCTGGAGGGCCAGGAACCACCTATTCACTCTTCTATTTGTTTCCTTGTTTTGAGCCATCCACTTTAACGGAGCGTGATCCGTAACCATGTCAAAGTGCCTACCTAGCAGGTAGTACCGAAGGGAATCTAGAGCCCACTTCACCGCTAAACACTCCTTTTCAACGGTGGCGTAATTTACCTCATGGGACTTCAACTTCCTGCTGAGGTAAATGACTGGGTGCTCTTCCCCGTTCCAGACCTGGGACAATACTGCTCCTAACCCCACATCTGACGCATCACTTTGTACGACAAAGTCTTTAGAGAAGTCGGGTGAGTACAACACTGGCTGGCTACATAAGGCTTGTTTCAAGAATTGGAATGCTGCCTCAGCCTCGGGGGTCCATTTAATCATGACCGACCCTTTCCCCTTCGTCAGGTTGGTTAGGGGCACAGCCTTAGAAGCAAAGTGGGGAATGAATCGCCGATAATACCCAGCGATTCCCAGAAAGGCTCGTACCTGCTTCTTGCTGTTGGGACGTGGCCAACTCTGGATGGCCTCGACTTTGTTGAGTTGGGGTTTTATTACTCCCCTCCCAATGGTGTACCCAAGATATTTGGCCTCCTCCTGCCCAATGGTACACTTCTTGGGGTTAGCCGTAAACCCCGCTTCCCGAACAGAGTCCAGGACTGCTTGCACTTTTGGCAGATGTGAGGCCCAATCTGTGCTATGGACAATTACGTCATCCAGGTAAGCCGCAGCATACTTCCGATGGGGCCTCAGCATCTGGTCCATTTTCCGCTGGAATGTGGCCGGCGCATTCTGTAACCCGAACGGCATTCTTTTATATTGGAACGCCCCGTCTGGGGTTACAAATGCGGTTTTCTCTTTGGCCGACTTGGCCAGGGGGATTTGCCAATACCCTTTTGTGAGGTCAAGAGTCGTCATGTATCGGGCTGTTCCCAGCCGGTCGATCAACTCATCTATACGTGGCATGGGGTAGGTGTCAAATTTTGTAACTTTGTTCAACTGACGAAAATCGTTACAAAATCGCCAGCTCCCATCCGGTTTAGGCACCAACACAATGGGACTAGACCAATCACTTTGGGACTCCTCTATCACCCCTAAGTTCAGCATTTTCTGTACTTCCTCCCGTATTGCCTCCCGTCGGGCCTCTGGGATCCGATAGGGTTTTAACTTCACCCTTTCACCGGGCGGGGTAATGATGTCATGCTCTACCCCAGATGTTTGTCCCGGCAGCTCAGAGAATACCTCCTTGTTGCGAAGCACAAACTCCTTAACCTCCTGTTGTTGGGGTTGTGACAAGGTGGCTGCTATTCCAACCTCAGGAATCACGCAACCAGTTTGAGCTGGTGACCAAGTGTCTGCGACTAGGGACTCTCTATCCCTCCAGGCTTTCAACAGATTAACGTGATAGATCTGTTCGGGCTTTCGCCTTCCTGGTTGTCTGACCTTGTAATTCACTTCGCTCACTTTTTCCATTATCTCATAGGGGCCTTGCCATTTGGCAAGGAATTTACTTTCAACCGTAGGGACAAGTACCAGTATCCTATCCCCCGGGGAAAAGGTACGGGTCTTGGCTCCACGGTTGTACACTCTCTGCTGTGCTAACTGCGCTTGGGCCAAATGTTCCTTCACGATGGGCATTACCTGTGCAATTCGGTCTTGCATCAGGGCGACATGCTCAATCACACTCATGTGGGGAGAACTCTCACTTTCCCAAGTTTCCTTGGCAATATCCAACAGCCCTCTTGGGTGTCTCCCATACAGTAACTCAAAGGGGGAGAATCCCGTAGAGGATTGGGGCACCTCCCTAATAGCAAACATCAGATAAGGAAGTAGACAGTCCCAATCCTTTCCATCTCTATCCACCACTTTCTTCAACATTTGTTTTAGGGTTTTGTTGAATCTTTCAACCAGCCCATCGGTTTGGGGGTGATACACAGATGTACGTAATTGCGTCACTTTGAACAATTTACACAGCTCCTTCATAACCCGGGACATAAAGGGTGTACCTTGGTCCGTAAGCAGTTCTTTACAAATACCCACCCGGCTAAACACAAGAGATAGCTCTTTGGCTATGGTTTTGGCCGAGGTATTTCGGAGAGGGATCGCTTCTGGATAACGGGTGGCATAGTCCATTATAACTAATATGTACTGGTGCCCCCTAGCGGACTTGATTATAGGCCCTACCAAATCCATGGCGATCCTCTCAAACGGGACCTCAATGATGGGTAGAGGGACCAGCGGGCTACGGAAATGTGGCATCGGGGCCGACCTCTGACACACAGGGCAGGAGGAACAATAATTTTCTATGTCCTTCATCACCCCCGGCCAATAGAATCTCTGTAATACCCTCTCTCGGGTTTTCTCTGTCCCCAGATGACCTCCAAGAATGTGCCCATGGGCCAACTCCAACACCAACTTCCTGTAAGGTTTGGGCACCACAAGCTGCTCAACGGTTTCTTCTGCCCTTTTTGCCACCCGATACAGTAGGTCCTTCTCTACGCTGAAGTATGGGTAAGTGCAGGTATTATCTGGGTTCACTAACTCGCCATCTATTTTCACTACGTTTTCCCGTGCCTTTATTAGGGCGGGGTCTTTCAACTGTTCTGTGGCAAAGTTTTCCCTGTGAACCTCAAGATCAGAAAACTCCACAGACGGTAGGTTTTCGTCTGAGGAGGTGGGCTCCTCTCCAGTTTCTTGAGTCTCCCCTGCCAATACTGATAAGGGAAATTCCGGAGAGTCCTCACCACTCTCAGGGGAGTTCTGGCTATCACATTCCTGGTACATAGGGGCACCAGTGGGGGGCTCAGGATCATCCCACAGTTCCCAGAACTTCGGAAAATCCCTTCCCACAATGGCGTCATGCGGTAACTGAGATACTAAGCCCACTGGATGAGAGAGGGTACCTTTGGGGGTCTCGAAACACACTGTAGTCACTGGATACTCTCGGGTGTCCCCATGCACACAAATAACAGCTACCTTGCTATTCCCAAAGACCTCTGTTTTAACTAACTCAGCCTTTATCAGGGTCACAAGGCTACCTGAATCCAGCAATACCACAACATTTCTACCATTAACACACATTTTGCATAAATGTTTCTCAGTTCCTCGAATGGCAGTGCATGCGACTGTCGCACACAGCGACTGACGTCTGCCCGTCAGAAAGTCACACTGCATGGGTTCCTCCACAACCGGGCAATTGGCTGCAATATGTCCCGCTTGCCGGCAGCGGTAGCAAACGATCCTTCTTGCCGCCTCTTGAGCCGCTGATTTCCCAGGCTGTTCTCGCCAAACTTGGGGTAGAGCTCCCACCCTCTCACTCTCTCCACCCTCACCCCTTGGAATCCTCTTATCCGCCCCTGGGGATGGTCTGGTCTTAGGGTGGAAAGTCCGAGTGTCTCTGGAAGAGGCCGTCAGGTTCTCTGTAGCCAAGTATTTCTCCACACGATCCACAAGACCATCGGCCGTCTCTGGGTCTCCATGGCTTACCCACTTTTGGATGGCAGTAGGAAGAGCTCTCAAAAACCGATCCATTACAACACGTTCCACAATCTTTGGTGCGGACAAAGTCTCTGGCTGTAGCCACTTTCTGCTCAGGTGAATGAGATCATACATTTGAGACCTGGGGGGTTTTCCAAGCTGAAAAGTCCAGTTATGCACACGCTGAGCCCGGACAGCCTGGGTGACACCCAGCCTTGCCAAAATTTCAGCTTTTAGCATCACATAGTCTTTTGCTTGGTTAGGCTCTAGGTCATAGTAAGCTTTCTGCGATTCACCAGTTAACAGAGGAGCCACCAGTCCAGCCCACTGCTCCTCAGGCCACTTTTCTCTTTCAGCGATCCTTTCAAATGTGGTCAAAAATACCTCTGGATCATCCTCTCCAGTCATTTTTGTCAATAAACGACTCACCCCAAAGGACGCGGTATTAGTGGGACGGCTTTCCTCACTGGTCTGCGGACGTTGCTGCATTACTGCTTCCATTTGTTGTAGTCTCTGCTCTTGCTTCTGTAACAGGTCTATGAAGCGGGCCTCAGATTGCTGCTGGGCTTGTTGCTGAGCTTCCAGACTCTGTTGGTGAGCTTGCTGCTGGGCTGCAAGGCTCTGTTGATGAGCTTGCTGCTGGGCTGCAAGGCTCCTTTGCAAACCTGCATTTGTCTGCTGTTGATTGGCATTTGCTAGAGCCAGCTGTTTCACTGTGATAATCCTTGTTTCTAGGGACAGGGAAGGACAGTGAGGGAAATTCTCCTTGTGCTATAGTGTGCTTTAAAAAAACATTTTTTTCTAGGGACAGAAAACTATAGGTAGGAAGAGTGTCAGTTTCTTTCACTGTGATAATCCTTGTTTCTAGGGACAGGGAAGGACAGTGAGGGAAATTCTCCTTGTGCTATAGTGTGCTTTAAAAAAACATTTTTTCTAGGGACAGAAAACTATAGGTAGGAAGAGTGTCAGTTTCTTTCACTGTGATAATCCTTGTTTCTAGGGACAGGGAAGGACAGTGAGGGAAATTCTCCTTGTGCTATAGTGTGCTTTAAAAAAACATTTTTTCTAGGGACAGAAAACTATAGGTAGGAAGAGTGTCAGTTTCTTTCACTGTGATAATCCTTGTTTCTAGGGACAGGGAAGGACAGTGAGGGAAATTCTCCTTGTGCTATAGTGTGCTTTAAAAAAACATTTTTTCTAGGGACAGAAAACTATAGGTAGGAAGAGTGTCAGTTTCTTTCACTGTGATAATCCTTGTTTCTAGGGACAGGGAAGGACAGTGAGGGAAATTCTCCTTGTGCTATAGTGTGCTTTAAAAAAACATTTTTTCTAGGGACAGAAAACTATAGGTAGGAAGAGTGTCAGTTTCTTTCACTGTGATAATCCTTGTTTCTAGGGACAGGGAAGGACAGTGAGGGAAATTCTCCTTGTGCTATAGTGTGCTTTAAAAAAACATTTTTTCTAGGGACAGAAAACTATAGGTAGGAAGAGTGTCAGTTTCTTTCACTGTGATAATCCTTGTTTCTAGGGACAGGGAAGGACAGTGAGGGAAATTCTCCTTGTGCTATAGTGTGCTTTAAAAAAACATTTTTTCTAGGGACAGAAAACTATAGGTAGGAAGAGTGTCAGTTTCTTTCACTGTGATAATCCTTGTTTCTAGGGACAGGGAAGGACAGTGAGGGAAATTCTCCTTGTGCTATAGTGTGCTTTAAAAAAACATTTTTTTCTAGGGACAGAAAACTATAGGTAGGAAGAGTGTCAGTTTCTTTCACTGTGATAATCCTTGTTTCTAGGGACAGGGAAGGACAATGAGGGAAATTCTCCTTGTGCTATAGTGTGCTTTAAAAAAACATTTTTTCTAGGGACAGAAAACTATAGGTAGGAAGAGTGTCAGTTTCTTTCACTGTGATAATCCTTGTTTCTAGGGACAGGGAAGGACAGTGAGGGAAATTCTCCTTGTGCTATAGTGTGCTTTAAAAAAACATTTTTTCTAGGGACAGAAAACTATAGGTAGGAAGAGTGTCAGTTTCTTTCACTGTGATAATCCTTGTTTCTAGGGACAGGGAAGGACAGTGAGGGAAATTCTCCTTGTGCTATAGTGTGCTTTAAAAAAACATTTTTTCTAGGGACAGAAAACTATAGGTAGGAAGAGTGTCAGTTTCTTTCACTGTGATAATCCTTGTTTCTAGGGACAGGGAAGGACAGTGAGGGAAATTCTCCTTGTGCTATAGTGTGCTTTAAAAAAACATTTTTTCTAGGGACAGAAAACTATAGGTAGGAAGAGTGTCAGTTTCTTTCACTGTGATAATCCTTGTTTCTAGGGACAGGGAAGGACAGTGAGGGAAATTCTCCTTGTGCTATAGTGTGCTTTAAAAAAACATTTTTTCTAGGGACAGAAAACTATAGGTAGGAAGAGTGTCAGTTTCTTTCACTGTGATAATCCTTGTTTCTAGGGACAGGGAAGGACAGTGAGGGAAATTCTCCTTGTGCTATAGTGTGCTAAAGCATTCCTCATCAACCATCTTTGAAATCCTTGTTTTTTGGACAGTCAGGGAAATTGTCGTTGTGCTATTCTGTGCAAAAGCAATCATCCTCAACCATATTTAGAAATCCTTAAGTAAAGGGACAGAGAAGGACACCTGAAGGTAGCCCTTATTGCTTTTTTCCCATCTCCCTGCAGGCCATCTATTAGAATGTCTGGAAGGCAAACAAGGAGAGGCAGACAGTCAGGAGGCAATAAAAGAGGGCAAGCAGGCTCTGTGTCTGGGGACAACAGTGCTGGTCATGGACGCGGTGCATTGTCATCAGCACATGGCCATGGGACACGCTTGTCCTTCTTTTCGGCAGCTGGACATGTTGAGCCACATCATGCCGAAGACTTGGTAGAGTGGATGACCAAGCCCTCCTCCTCCTCCTCATCCTCTCTCACCCAGGCTCAGGGTACTGGCAAAGCAGCTGCCAAAGCGTCCTCTTCCCTGGTATCAATGTCAGACTCATCATCAGTCACTCCTTCCCTAGACCCACCATGTCCTCCTCCTGAGGAGTCCCCCGAACTGTTTGAGCACAGTGTTGGGTACATGCTCCAGGAGGATGCCCAGCGTTTCGAAGGGTCTGATGATGAAACCCAGCTACAGGAAGGCAGTAGCGTGAGAGCAGACAGAGGGGATGCTCAAGAAGGACACCAATCTGGCAGTCATGTTCCAGCAGCTGCAGCATACTGCCAGATTGGCTCCAGTGATGAGGAGGGAGGGGATGATGAGGTCACTGACTCCACGTGGGTGCCTAATAGGAGAGAGGAGGAGGAGGAGGATGAGGAGGAGGCACATCTCCAACGAGGCAGGATGCCCTTTGGTGGCCAGCGTAAGGGCAGTACACCGACGGAATCACACCGCAGAGCTCCGCCTGTGCAGGGCGCTGCCTCTGCCCGTCATTCAAAAAGTTCTTTGGTGTGGGCCTTTTTTGAGGCTAGTGCATCAGATCGCACAGCTGCTGTTTGCAACATATGTCTCAAGCGTATATCGCGTGGCCAAAACATCAGCCGCTTGGGTACCACATGCCTGACCAGACATATGTTGACCTGCCATGCAGCTCGTTGGCAAGCCTACCTCAAAGACCCACACCAAAGAACAAAGCGGACCTCTCCTTGCACCGCATCAGCTGGGATCTCCAACCCCACTATAACTTCAGTCCTCTCTGAAACATGCACTGAGAGGAATGAAGGTGTAGAATTAGGTGTGTCACAGCCAAGTACTTGCGGCCAATCTGCTAGCAGTACACCGACGTCCGATTCTAGCAGGCAAATTTCCCTGCCCCAGCTGCTGGACCGTCGAAAGAAGTTCACTCCCAGCCATCCACATGCCCAGCGGTTGAATGCTAGCTTGGCTAAATTGCTAGCGCTTCAACTGCTGCCTTTTCAGTTGGTAGACTCGGCCCCCTTCCGTGAGATTGTGCAATGTGCGGTTCCTCAGTGGCAGGTTCCCAAACGCCACTTTTTCTCATGGAAGGCTATTCCGGCTCTCTACCGGCATGTGGAAGGCAATGTCTTGGCCTCGCTGGACAGGGCGGTCAGCGGTAAGGTGCATATTACCACTGACTCATGGTCCAGCAGGCATGGACAGGGACGTTACCTTTCTTTCACGGCCCATTGGGTCACTCTTTTGGCAGCTGGGAAGGATGCAGGACAAGGTGCAGTAGTGTTGGAGGTTGTTCCACCGCCACGCCTCCAAAATGCTACTACTGGTTGTGACACACCTCTCTCCTCCACCCCCTCCTCTTCTTCTTCCTCCATGGCCTCTTCCTGTGGTTTGTCCTCTGAACCAGCGGTGCTCCGTAGCCGTTCAAGGGGCTACGCAAGTACGCAGGCAAAAAGATGCCATGCCGTGCTTGCGCTGGTGTGTTTGGGGGACAGAAGCCACACTGGGGCAGAGGTCCTGTCTGCTCTGCAGGGCCAGGCCAAGAGGTGGTTGATGCCACGCCAGCTTAAGCCAGGAATGGTGGTTTGCGACAATGGCACCAACCTCCTCTCCGCCCTCCGACAGGGACAACTGACCCATGTGCCCTGTGTGGCTCACGTCCTTAACCTGGTGGTGCAGCGGTTCTTGGGCAGGTACCCGGGCTTACAGGATGTCCTGAGGCAGGCCAGGAAAGTCTGTGTGCATTTCCGCAGATCTTATAATGCCAGTGCTCGCCTGGCTGAGCTGCAAAAGGAGTTGAACCTGCCCAAGAACCGCCTTATATGTGACATGCCCACCAGGTGGAACTCAACGTTGGCCATGCTGCAGCGGCTGCACACGCAGCAGAGGGCCATCAATGAGTACCTGTGCGACTACGGCACCAGGACAGGGTCAGGGGAGCTTGTTTTTTTTTCTCCACGCCAGTGGGGCATGATCAGGGATGCATGCACTGTCCTGGCACCATTTGAGGAGGCCACGAGGATGGTGAGCAGTGACAGTGCATGCATCAGTGACACTGTACCTCTTGTCCACCTGTTGGAGCACACGCTGCGTGGAATAATGGACAGGGCACTTGAGGCAGAACAGAGGCAGGAAGAGGAGGACTTCCTTGCCTCTCAAGGCCCCCTTTACCCAGACAGTGTTCCTTCTGTCCCACCCATCGCACAGGAAGAGGAGGAGGAGGAGGAGGAGGATTGTGTCAGCATGGAGGTGGAGGCTGGCACTCAGCATCATCATCAGCAGCAGTCTTTTAGGGATGATTTACAGTCCCAAGAAACCAGTGGACTTGTACGTGGCTGGGAGGAGGTGGCTGCGGATCATGTCGTCCTTAGTGACCCAGAGGACTCCGGAGCGAATGCCTCAGCAAACCTACGCTGCATGGCCTCCCTGATCCTGCAAAGTCTGCGGAAGGATCCTCGTATTCTTCGGATCAAGGAGAGGGACCATTACTGGCTGGCCACTCTCCTTGATCCACGGTACAAGGGTAAGGTTGCGGACCTTATGTTACCGTCGCAGAGGGAGCAGAGGATGAGACAACTCCGGGAGGCCTTGCAGAAAGGTCTGTGCAACGCGTTCCCAGAGACTGGGAGGTTACAAACTCCTGGTCCTGGACAACGAGTTGCTGAGGCTTCGGCTAGTCAAAGAAGGAGCGGTGGGGAAGGTGGCCGTCTGACCGATGCGTTCAGACAATTCTTTAGTCCGCAGCCCCAAAGTATGATCGGTTCCAGCAACCATCGCCAGCGTCTGATAAACATGGTGCAGGAATATCTAGGGGCAAGGTCAGACTTGGACACCTTCCCCACCGAAAATCCTCTGGCTTACTGGGTCTTGAGGATGGATCACTGGGCAGAGCTTGCACAGTATGCAATTGAGCTACTGTCCTGTCCTGCATCCAGCGTTCTTTCGGAACGCACATTCAGTGCTGCTGGAGGATTTATCACGGATCACAGGGTGCGCCTGTCCACCGACTCGGTTGATCGACTGACTTTCATCAAGATGAACCAGTCTTGGATCACCACCAGCTACCACACACCTGATGCTGATATAACAGACTAATTGATTTTAACATGTCACATCCCTTCAAGACTGATGCTGATGCTGAGTGCCTGTGCTGTTATGTTGACTGGCTATCCTCCTCCTCCGAGTCCTCAATGATACGATTGATGATGATAGCTTGGAAGATCATTTTTGTTTATGGGTGCCGCCACCAGTGGCTAAGGCCCAATTTTTCAGCCCCTGTTTTACAGGGGCGTGTAATTACAATTTTTTTAGCAATAATTTGCCATAGGGCTCATTGCTGTGCTCCAAGTACAGTATCTGTGAGGGGTTGGAGTGTTGTGGCACCAGTGCCTAAGGCCCAATTTTTCAGCCCCTGTTTAACAGGGGCGTGTCATTACAATTTTTGAAGCAATACTTTGCAACAGGGCTCATTGCTGTGCTCCAAGTACAGTATCTGTGAGGGGTTGTAGTGTTGTGCCACCAGTGCCTAAGGCCCAATTTTTCAGCCCCTGTTCAACAGGGGCATGTAATTACAATTCTTGATCTAATAATTCACAGCAGGGCCCATTGCTGCACCCACCAAGAGTAACTCTGAGGGCTTACAGTGTTGTGGCAACGCCACCACCACCACCACCACGAAAGGCCCAATTTTTCAGCCCCTGTTCAAAAGGGGCATGTAATTACAATTCTTGATCTAATAATTCACAGCAGGGCCCATTCCTGCACCCACCAAGAGTAACTCTGAGGGCTTACAGTGTTGTGGCAACGCCACCACCACCACGAAAGGCCCAATTTTTCAGCCCCTGTTCAAAAGGGGCATGTAATTACAATTCTTGATCTAATAATTCACAGCAGGGCCCATTCCTGCACCCACCAAGAGTAACTCTGAGGGCTTACAGTGTTGTGGCAACGCCACCACCACCACCACCACGAAAGGCCCAATTTTTCAGCCCCTGTTCAACAGGGGCATGCAATTACAATTCTTGATCTAATAATTCACAGCAGGGCCCATTGCTGCACCCACCAAGAGTAACTGTCAGGGCTTACAGTGTTGTGGCACCAGCACCACCATCAAAGGCCCAATTTTTACTACCACTGTTCAACAATTATATGTAATTACAATTCCTGATATAATAGTTGACAGCAGGGCGTTCCAGCACCAACCAAGAGTAACTGTGAGTGCTTACAGTGTTGTGCCAACACCAACAACTAAGGGGCCTATTTCTGCAGAGTATATACGGCAGGTCCCTACTTTCAAACATCCAACTTACAAACAACTCCTACTTGCAAACGCAAGAAGACAACAGGAAGTGAGAGGAAATCTACCCCTTGGAAGGAAAATTCTCTCCTGTAAGAATTAATATGGGAGAAAGGTGTCTCCTCTGTACTGATGCTTTATCAGCAATCCTTGTTTCAAGAAAAACACCACATTTCAAAAACAGTTGTCATTGGGACGGAAAGTGAGGTGAAATGTTCTGAACAGGGGCACAGACAGCAAAACAAATGTTACAGGGGTGATAACCCTTACCTATGTTTTCCAAAAAGTTTAAAAATAGATTTTTGGGCTGGAGCTACACTTAAACAATGTACCTGTTCAATATTACAAACAGATTCTACATAAGAACAAACCTACAGTCCCTGTCTTGTATGCACCGCCTGTATACGGCTGTTCAGAGTATATAGGGCCTTTTTTATTTTATGTGCGGGGTTCCCCTTAATATCCATACAAGACCCAAAGGGGCTGGTAATGGGCTGGGGTGGGGGGGGGGGGGGGGTCATGGGGTAGCTATGCCATTTTTCTTAAAGATTTTCATCCATATTACCGGGACCAGACATTACATTAAAGCCGCAAGCAGTTTTAAATGGCTTTTTTTTCCTTTAGAAGTGTCATTTTGTGCAGGGACAGTTCTAAACACGGGAAACACGTGGCACTTCACAGGCATACTTTAGACACCCCCCAGGTACGATATTTAAAGGAATATTTGACTTTTTTTTTTTCACTTTATGCATCATTAAAATGACTGCTCCCGAAAAACGACCATTTTTAAAACTTCTTTTTGCATTGATACATGTCCCCTGCAGGGATGAGCCGAACACCCCCCTGTTCGGTTCGCACCAGAACCTGCGAACAGACAAAATGTTTGTGTAAACTTTAGAACCCTATTAAATACAGTGGACTCGAACGTTCGAAATCTAAAGTGTTAATTATAAAGGCTAATATGCAAGTTATTGTCCTAAAAAGTGTTTGGGGACCCGGGTCCTGCCCCAGGGGACATGTATCAATGCAAAAAGAAGTTTTAAAAACGGCCGTTTTTTCGGGAGCAGTGATTTTAATAATGCTTAAAATGAAAAAATAAAAGTGAAATATTCCTTTAAATTTCGTACCTGGGGGGTGTGTATGATATGCATGTGAAGTGGCGCATGTTTCCCGTGCTTAGAACTGTCCCTGCAAAAAATGTCATTTTTGAAAGCAAAAAAATGCATTTAAAACTGACTCGCGGCTATTAATGAATTGTCGGCTCCCGGCAATACATACAAAAGTCATTGATAAAAAAAAAAAAAAAAAGCGTGGGGGTTCCCCAGAATTCAGTTACCAGGCCCTTCAGATCTGGCATGGATTTTAAGGGGAACTCCACCCCAAGTTTAAAAAAAAAATGGCGTGGAGTCCCCCTAAAAATCCATACCAGACCCCTTATCCGAGCACGCAACCTGGCCGGCCGCAGGGGAAAAGGGGGGGACGAGAGAGCGGCCCCCCCTCCCTCCTGAACCGTACCAAGCCACATGCCCTCAACATGGGCAATATGTAAATTTAAATTACACAGTGAAGGAAGTTCCCCGCTCAAGCCAATGACGTAGGCGGGTCCGACATACCGAGGAGGCGGACCTGATGGGGAACTGCTCTCACTTTGGTAATACATGTATAGACCCGCCCCTTCTCATGTTCTGCATCTCGTCCGCTGAGCGGACCTGATGGGGAACTTTAGAAGGGGCGGGTCTATACATTTAAAATACTGAGAGGGAGTTCCCCATCAGGTCCGCTCAGGCACAACCAATGACGGACAGCGCTGGACATCGGGATCGCCGCGGGACACTGGATTTCACCGCTTTTTTTTTTTTTTTTTTTTTAATAAAGGACTTTTTCAAGGTGTTTGTGTGTTTTTTTAAACATTTTTTTACGCTTTCTTCGTGAAATGGTAGGGGTACAATGTACCCCTTACCAATTCACATAGGGGGGGGGGGCCGGGATCTGGGGGTCCTCTTTGTTAAAGGGGTCTTCCAGATTCCGATAAGCCCCCCGCCCGCAGACCCCCACAACCACCGGGCAAGGGTTGTGGGGATGAGGCCCTTGTCCCCATCAACATGGGGACATCCTCCCCATGTTGAGGGCATGTGGCTTGGTACGGTTCAGGAGGGAGGGGGGGCCGCTCTCTCGTCCCCCCCTTTTCCCCTGTGGCCGGCCAGGTTGCATGCTCGGATAAGGGGTCTGGTATGGATTTTTAGGGGGACTCCACGCCATTTTTTTTTTATTTGGGGTGGAGTTCCCCTTAAAATCCATGCCAGATCTGAAGGGCCTGGAATGGATATTTGGGGGAACCCCACGTCAATTTTTTTTTTATTTGCGGCGGGGTTCCCCTTAATATCCATTCCAGACCTGAAGGGCCTGGTAATTGAATTCTGGGGAACCCCCACGCTTTTTTTTTTTTTTTTATCAATGACTTTTGTATGTATTGCCGGGAGCCGACAATTCATTAATAGCCGCGAGTCAGTTTTAAATGCATTTTTTTCTTTCAAAAATGACACTTTGTGCAGGGACAGTTCTAAGCATGGGAAACATGCGCCACTTCACATGCATATCATACACACCCCCCAGGTACGAAATTTAAAGGAATATTTCACTTTTATTTTTTCATTTTAAGCATTATTAAAATCACTGCTCCCGAAAAAACGGCCGTTTTTAAAACTTCTTTTTGCATTGATACATGTCCCCTGGGGCAGGACCCGGGTCCCCAAACACTTTTTAGGACAATAACTTGCATATAAGCCTTTATAATTAGCACTTTAGATTTCTCCCATAGATTTTTCGAATTTGCCGCGAACACCCCAATTTGTTCGTTGTTCGGCAAACGGGCGAACAGGCAATGTTCCGGTCGAACATGAGTTCGACTCGAACTCGAAGCTCATCCCTAGTCCCCTGGTGCACAACCCGGGTTCCCAAACCCTTTTTAGGACAATAACATGCATAATAGTTGTTATAATTAGCACTTTAGAATTCGAACGTTCGCATCCATTGTATTTAATAGGGTTCTAATGTTCGTACGAACTTTCGGTCCGTTCGCGGGTTCTGGTGCGAACCGAACCCGGGGGTGTTCGGCTCATCACTACACAGGATCAAAAGGAAAAAAATATATACAAATACACAAAAAACAATTACTCTACTGTTCCATCTTTGTCCTTGGACTGTTCCTAAATTGCTTTTTTTAAGTGTAAAAAAACAAAAGATCCCATCTTTTAATTTAGGCTGTGATATCATAGTGTCGTGTTTTTGTGCATCAAGCAGAGAAGCTTTACTTCCTATCATAAAAAAAATGAATAAAAAAATAATAAAAAGAAAATGGGAAAATAGAAGAAAAAAAAAAAAAAGAAAAAAAATCTTTATCAGTAGTGCAAAAGCAAGGAAAGAAAAGAGAGAGAAAAAATAAATAAAAAATTCTCTCTCTCTTCTCTTCTTGTAAATGTGTTCTTCCTAAAATGTGAATTTCCCAGGGTTACCTTTATCTCTTGTTTCCCTCTCTTCTGTGCTTGAAATGTGACATTTGTGAATTTGTGCCATTTTGTCCCCCCCTTCTGTATCTTAAACCACCCCCCACCCGCCCTCCCTCCCCCTCCCCCAGCCTATCTAGGCATACCCTGGGGGCTGTACTTGTGACCACTACCTGCCATCCTTCCCTTTCATACCCCTTCAAATTCATTTCCACTTGTGACCTTCCCCATCCCCTCCCTCTGCTCCCCCCCTCTCCCCCCCCCCCCCCAAAAAAAAATAAAATAAAAAAATTTGTGCATCAAAAAGCTTTCAAGGAACCCGCTAATCAAGAAGGAACAACATCATTAACATCATAAACAACTCTAATCCTCCCAAAATTTAAGACCTTGTCTAATCTTTCCCATAAATATAATGTCTATAGTTTAGTTTTATTTTCTTCCAGCCACTGTGCTGCTTTTTCCAGTGAGTCAAATAATTGAGGGCCCTCCAAGGTCATTATTCTTAAGCGCGCTGGGTACAATAATGCGTATGTGATATTATTTTTTAAAAGGTTACGCTTGATTGGTGTAAACTCGGCTCTACGTTTACTTAGTTCTGGCGAGAAATCTGGATATAGTGATATTCTTGACCCTTCATAGAAGATGTCCCTCTTTTCTCTTGCTTTTTGCAATGCGATTATCTTATCAGTGTAGTTAAGGAACTTCACTAGTAGAGGTCTTGGATATCCATCTTTTAGCTGGGCCCTGAATGGAACTCTATGAGCTCTTTCTATCACAAGGAATGGTGAGAAGATGTTCTCCCCAAACGTATCTCTGAGCCAATTCTCTAGAAATCTGATGGGGTGGGTACCCTCACTTCGTTCCGGGACACCCACCACCCGTATGTTGTTTCTGCGTAGCCTGTTTTCAATTTCATCAAGTTTTGATGCCTGCCACCCCATTTGTTCTTTCATTGCCTTAATCTCCTGTTTCAATGGGTACACCTCATCTTCCACTTGGCTCATTCTCTCCTCTACAGCTGTTGTCCTTAACACCGTCCTCTGCAGTTCTTGGCCCATAGTCGCTAATTGCTCCTTTATCCCTTTTATCTGTTCAGATACGCTGTCCAATGACCCTCTGCATGCATTCACGGCCCTTAGTACCTCTTTTAGCGTTGGCTCTTCCTCCCCAGATAGAGCAGCATCTGGGCCTATTATAGGGTTTACCGTTTGGTTTATTGCAGGTACAGCCGCAACCCCTAAAGTCTCTCCCGCGGAGCCCTTTTTACTCCCTGTTTTCGGGCCTGTTGTACCATGGCCTAAGCTTTTTCTATCTGCCACAGTGACTGTTTGATTTCTTCCCCCCTGTGTTTGTTGATGTTGAGTCCCTTTATGTAAGTTATTGTCCTAAAAAGGGTTTGGGGACCTGGGTCCTACCCCAGGGGACATGTATCAATGCAAAAAAAAGTTTTAAAAATGGCAGTTTTTTCGGGAGCAGTGATTTTAATGATACTTAAAGTGAAAAAAAGAGTGAAATATTCCTTTAAATATTGTACATGGGGGGTGTCTATAGTATGCCTGTGAAGTGGCACGTGATTCCCGTATTTAGAACTGTCCCTGCACAAAATGACATTTCTAAAGGAAAAAAAGTAATTTAAAACTGCTTGCGGCTTTAATGTAATCGGGGGCAATTGCCGGCAAGGGCACTGTCCTAATCGGTGCGACACCGCATCTGCGGCACTGCACTGATTTCAAAAAGTAGTCTCTGTACAACTTTTTGCGATTTCGGCCCGCGATTTACATTGACATCTGTGCAGAAACTGCACAGATGTCTCTGTAATCACGGCCAAAATCGGCACTGACAAGCGGGAGTGAAATCGTGCGAGTTCAGTTTAACTCAGCTGGGATTAAAATGGGACTTTAGTCAGAAAAATTGAGTCCTGCTAGATCACTTCAGGCTGGCCCATTTTGCAGGTATGCAGGTATGGCTATGTAAAACATTACAAATAAGTGTCTATACTGTTTAAAATCCAGTAATACACTGTTTCACCCTGCTCTGCATATGCTCAGTTGTATTCCATTTTAGGCATTTTTAGGCACTGCTGAGTTTTTAGAGGCTGATCTGTTGACAGCCTTAAAGCAGAATTAATCCCTCCTATTAGTTTACAGCCAAGGAAGCTGCTTCTGTTTCATCTGCAAATATCACAGTTAGCTATCCCAGCATTCCAGGAATAGAACTGTTTTATCGATGGCTTTAGTTCCACTTTATTATTTACTGCTGTTCTAGGGGTCTGGGCTTCAGCAAAATGGCAACCTCCAACAAGAAGCAAGTTGTTATGGGTAAAAGTTTTGCCCTAACTGTTTCAAAAAAGTTACATTCCTGGAATGCCGGAAATTGCTAACTGTCACATTTTCTTGTTTCCTCGACCAAACTGTGGACGCAGGAATGGGCCCAACTGTGAAAAATTAGATCAAGAATTGTAATTACATGCCCTCGTTGAACAGGGGCAGAAAAATTTGGCCTTTGGTGGTGGTGGTGTTGCTACAATAACACTGTAAGCCCTCACAGTTACTCTTGGTGGGCGCAGGAATGGTCCCTGCTGTGAATTATTAGATCAAGAATTGTAATTACATGCCCCTGTTGAACAGGGGCATAACAATTGTGCCTTAGGCACTGGTGCCACAACACTGCAACCCCTCACAGATACTCCAGTTGGAGCGCAGGAATGAGCCCGTCTGTAAAGTATTAAATCAAAAATTGTAATTACATGCCCCTGCTAAACAGGGGCAGAAAAATTGGGCCTTAGGCACTATTGCTGGTGCCACAACACTGCAACCCCTCACAGATACTCTTGTTGGAGCGCAGTAATGAGCCCTGCTAAAAAGTATTGCATCAAAAATTGTAATTACACGCCCCTGTTAAACAGGGGCTGAAAAATTGGGCCTTAGCCACTGGTGGCGGTGCCCAGAAACTAAAAAATTCTTACATGCTATCAGCATGATCATTGAGGAGGAAGAGGATAGTCACTCAGAATAACAGGATAGTCACTCTGCATCAGCATAGGCAGTCTTGAAGGAATCTGACATTTCAAAGAAAATTATTCTGTTACATCAGCATCAGGTGCTTGGTAGCTGGTGGTGATCCAAGACTGATTCATTTTTATGAAGGTCAGTCGATCGACCGAGACGGTGGACAGGCGCACCCTGTGATCGGTTAGAAAGCCTCCAGCAGCACTGACTGTGTGTTCCGAAAGAACGCTGGATGCAGGACAGGCCAGAAGCTCAATTGCATACTGTGCAAGCTCTGGCCAGTGATCCATCCTCAAGACCCAGTAACCCAGAGGATTTTCGGTGGGAAAGGTGTCCAAGTCTGATCTTGCCCCTAGGTATTCCTGCACCATGTAAACCAGACGCTGGCAATGGTTGCTGGAACTGATCATACCTTGGGACTGCGGACTAAAAAATTGTCTGAACGCATCGGTCAGACGACCACCTTCTCCACCGCTCCTTCTTTGACTGACCGAAGCCTCAGCAACACGTTGTCCAGGACCAGGAATTTGTAACCTCCCAGTCTCTGGGAACGTGTTGCACAGACTTTTCTGCAAGGCCTCCCGAAGATGCTTCATCCTCTGCTCCCTCTGCAACGGCAAGATAAGGTCCACAAACTTACCCTTGTACCGTGGCTCAAGGAGGGTTGCCAGCCAGTAATGATCCCTCTCCTTGATAGCACGAATACGGGGATCCTTCCGCAAGCTTTGCAGAATCAGGGAGGCCATGCAGCGTAGGTTTTCTGAGGCATTCGGTCCAGAGTCCTCTGGGTCACTCAGGATGACATGATCCGCAGCCACCTCCTCCCAGCCACGTACAAGTCCATGGGTGTCTTGGGACTGTAATTGATCCCTTGAAGACTGCTGCTGATGCTGAGTGCTAGGCTCCACCTCCATGCAGACACAATCCTCCTCCTCCTCCTCCTCATCCTCTTCCTGTGTGATAGGCGGGCCAGCAGGAACACTGTCTGGATAAAGGGGGCCTTGAGTGGTTAAGGAAGTCCTCCTCTTCCTCCCTCCCTCTGTTCTGCCTCAAGTGCCCTGTCCATTATTCCATGCAGCGTGTGCTCCAACAGGTGGACAAGAGGGACAGTGTCACTGATGCATGCACTGTCACTGCTCACTATCCTTGTGGCATCCTCAAATGGTGCCAGGACAGTGCATGCATCCCTGTTTATGGCCCACTGGCGTGGGAAAAAAATCCAAGCTCCCCTGACCCTGTCCTGGTGCCATATTGCAACAGATACTCATTGATGGCCCTCTGCTGCGTGTGCAGCCACTGCAGCATGGCCAATGTAGAGTTCCACCTGGTGGGCATGTCACAGATTAGGCGGTTCTTGGGCAGGTTGTATTCCTTTTGCAGGTCAGCCAGCCGAGCACTGGCATTATATGACCGGCGGAAATGCCCACAGAGTTTCCTGGCCTGCTTCAGGACTTCCTGTAAGCCTGGGTACCTGCCCAAGAACCGCTGCACCACCAAGTTAAAGTGGTTGTAAACCCACTTAGACAACTTGCACCTACAGGTAAGCCTAGATTAAGGCTTACCTGTAGGTGCAAGAAATATCTCCTTAACCTGCACGGTTAAGGAGATATTTACTATTAAATGTATCGCCGATGACGTCACACGCATGCGCAATAGCGTGCTGGCATCATTGACGTTTTTCTGAATGGGAGCTTGCCGGCCCGAGCACACTTGCGTGTGACGTCATCGCCGCTCTGGCCAATCACAGCGCCGGAGCGGCGATATACTAACAGGAGGGACGGGACATCGAGGCAAAATGGCGGCGGAGGTGACCGAGGACCGCTGCGGGGGCTTCGATCTCAGGTAAGTCATTCATAACGAGCTAGTATGCTATGCATACTAGCTCATTATGCCTTTCTTTTGCAGGGCTTTTTTTTTTTTTTTTTACTTTACTTCCTCTTTAAGGACGCGAGCCAAACAGGGCACATAGGTTAGTTGTCCCTGTCAGAGGGCGGAGAGGAGGTTGGTGCCATTGTCGGAAACCACCATTCCTGGCTTAAGCTGGCGTGGCGTCAACCACCTCTGAGCCTGCCCCTGTAGAGCTGACAGAATCTCTGCCCCAGTGTGGCTCCTGTCCCCCAAGCACACCAGCTCAAGCACCGCATGGCATCTTTTTGCCTGCATACTTGCGTCACCCCTTGAACGCCTATGGAGCACCGCTGATTCCGAGGACAAAGCACAGGAAGAGGCCATGGAGGAAGAAGAAGAGGAGGGGGTGGAGGAGAGAGGTGTGTCAGAATCACCAGTAGTAGCATTTTGGAGGCGTGGTGGTGGAACAACCTCCAACACTACTGCACCTTGTCCTGCATCCTTCTCAGCTGCCAACAGAGTCACCCAATGCGCCGTGAAAGATAGGTCACGTCCCTGTCCATGCCTGCTGGACCATGAGTCAACGGTAATATGCACCTTACCGCTGACCGCCCTGTCCAGCTAGGCCAAGACATTGCCTTCCACATGCCGGTAGAGAGCCGGAATCACCTTCCGTGAGAAAAAGTGGCGTTTGGGAACCTGCCACTGTGGAACCGCACATTCCACAAACTCACGGAAGGGGGCAGAGTCTACCAACTGAAAAGGCAGCAGTTGAAGTACTAGCAATTTAGCCAAGCTAGCATTCAACCGCTGGGCATGTGGATGGCTGGGAGCGAACTTCTTTTGGCGGTGCAGCAGCTAGGGCAGGGAAATTTGCCTGGTACAATCTGACGTCGGTGTACCGATAGCAGATTGCCCGCAAGTACTTGGCTGTGACACACCTAATTCTACACCTTCATTCCTCTCAGTGCAGGTTTCAGAGAGGACTGAAGGTATAGTGGGGTTGGAGATCCCAGCTGATGAGGAGCAAGGAGAGGTCCGCTTTGTTCTTTGGTGTGGGTCTTTTTTGTATGCTTGCCAAAGGACTGCATGGCAGGTCGACATATGTCTGGTCGAGCATGTGGTTCCCAAGCGGCTAATGTTTTGGCCATGCGAGATACGCTTCAGACATATGTTGCAAATAGCAACGGTGCGAACACGTCTCAAAAAAGGCCCACACCAAAGAACTTTTGGAATAACGCGCAGAGACAGCAACGCCCTGAACATGCAGAACACTGCGGTGTGATGCAGTCGGTTGGCTGCCCTTAAGCTGGCCCCTGGAGGGCATCCTGCCTCGTTGGAGATGTGCCTCCTCCTCCTCCTCTCTCCTATCAGGCACCCACGTGGACCTCATCATCCCCTCCCTCCTCATCACTGGAGCAAATCTGGCAGTATGCTGCAGCTGGGGGAACATGACTGCCAGATTGCTTTCTTTGTTGGGCACCCCCTCTCTTTGCGCTCACGTTACTGCCTTCCTCTAACTGGGTACTATCATCGTAGCCTTCAAAATGCTGGGAATCCTCCTGGAGCATGTACCCAACACTGTGGTCAAACAGTTCGGGAGACTCCTCAGGAGGACATGGTGGGGCTAGATAAGGAGTGACTGATGCCATTGAGCCGAGGTAAGAGGCCGCTTTGGCAGCTGCTTTGCCAAACAAAGTACCCTGAGCCTGGGTGAGAGAGGATGAGGAGGATGAGGACGGCTTGGTCATCCACTGTCAGGAAAGGTTCCATCCGCTGGTGTTATTTATTATTTGGCTTGCAGTACTGTGGTCCACCCTGCTGGTATTATGTTATCCTTTGGACGCAGTACTGGTCTCCACCAGCGGATGGACCCTGGCAGTGTGGAGCAAACTGATCTTTCAGCGCTCAGGTGTGACTTGAAGCCAATTACAAGCCTCCTATTTATACCCGGCAAGTACAAACACTCCTTGCCCTGGTATCTCTCTCCCTGACCTAGGACCTGTGATCCAGACTTTGAGCCTGCACCTCTCCCGACCTTACCCGACCTGATCTGATCCCCATCCTGAGCCCCATCCTGAGCCTATCCATCCGTCCTCTCCCTGTCTTGTTTGTTCCCTGTCCCAATCTGCTGACTCCCTGTGTATGACCTTGGCCTGGCTAAGTTTATGCTTTTGGAACACTCTTTTGTCAATCTCCTGATCTGCTGTGTATGACCTCGGCCTATGATTCTGGTATCTTCCATTATTGTGTATTTGTCTATAGTCACACAGTCTGGTCGCCTTCTCTGACATCCACTCTACGAAGTCTTCGGCATGTTGCAGTTCAACATGGCAAGCTGCCGAAAAGAAGGACAAGCGTGTCCCACGGCCACGTGCTGATGAGG